>CANXME010002378.1:2560000-3185000 GCA_948144175.1 Closterium sp. NIES-65
CGACGACACAGTGACCCCGTCACGCTTCCAGCTCGCGGCTACGGGGGCGAGCGCCTCCTCCAGTTTCTGCCGCACCTTCTTCAAGCCCGCCCCTCCAATGAAGCGCCTATTGGGGGGGACGTACCCCAGTTCAGCGCGCGCAATGCACTGGACCACGTAGCGAAACACCGGATCGTCCGCGATGCGCTCGGGAAGTCTCAACACCGCGATCAAAAGGCAGAGGGCGTTATCCGCGTCCTCCTTGGCGCACGCTGCCTCATCGCCGAAGGAGGACGTAATCTTCCCCTTCTTGTCTGAAGAACCAGTGACCGCGCCCAGCGCGGAGTCAACTGCTGCAGCAGCCGCCCCTCGTTTGACGCCCAGCTTTTCCGCCTTCTCCTTGTACATGCCGCGCACTTCTTCACTGACTGCCGGGGACACCTTCTTGCAAAGCCGGACAGCGCCTCCACCCTGCCCTTTCCATTTCGCCAGGTGAACCGCGCAGCGAGTGGTTCCACCCTCAAACGTGAAATCACAAAACTTACACATCTTGGGAGTGCCTTTGGTATGGTACGGAATAAGGAAATGTTTCAAAATGGGGTTCGAAAGGCCAGCCTCAACAGGCTCCGTATTGATTTCGCTATTCGACGCGTGAACAGAGGCAACATTGCTCGTCGCAGTAGGAGGGGTGGAGTTAGACGCCATGAGGAAAAACGGGAGAAGAGAGCTACGGGAATGAAAACAACTACGGAAACTGAATGACAGAAAGGAACTCGTCATTCAGTATATGAGCAGACGAGTTGGTGAACAACATTTGAGAGGGATGGTTGGAGATGAGAGGTTTGGTGGGGTGGTGTGTGGTTGGGGTGGTGGGAGGTTTGGAGCTCGAAATTTGAATTTCAGAAGTGGGTTGGGCGATATGCGACTGCGCGGTAACAAATCGCGAAGTCACAAAACCTTCGCGAATTTTTTCAATTTAGAATTTTCTTTTCCGGCGGGCTGCCCGGGCGTATTTCCAAGAAATACGAGCGTATTAGCGTACCACGTATATACGCAAGCGTATACACGTGGTACACAACCCTGCCCAGGGCGTATCTGCCAATGTAGATCAGGCCTACTCCATGTTTATGAAGAGTGAGAATAGGTCAAAAACTGTCAGCTTTTAAAACTTTGCCTCTCTTCCCCTCCCCTCAGCAGGTATGGAGCTCCCAAGGGCCGCCAGCAGAGGGAAAGGCGGCAATGGGGGCAGAGGGAGGCAAGGGTGGGGACACAGAGGAGACGATGGGGAGAAGGGAGGAGGAGGAGAAGGAATGGGTGGTTGCAGCGGGGGAGGAGGAGGAGGAAGGGGTGGAGGAGAGCGAGTTGCGGGATGTGGTGGCACCGATGCCGGTGATTGGGGGGGAAGCAGAGGGTGCACGTGGGGGTGGTGCGGAGAGAAGTGGGGCGGAGTTGAGGGGGGAGGTGGCAGCAGCAGGGTTGGCAGCGGGCAAGGCAAGGCGGCGTGTGCGGTTTGAGGAGGGGGAGAAGGGCCTGCATGGGCTGGCAGCGCTGAGGCTGCGGCAGCACGTGCCCCCCCGCACACACGCGGCAGCAGAGGACGGGTCGGTGGGGGGCAGCAAGGGGGTAGGGGCAGAGGCAGGCGTGGGGTGGGCGGGTGGCAGGGCAAGTGATGGCGGCAGCAGCAGTGCTGGTGGGCTGGCTGGTGGAGGGCTGCTTGGGCGACCTCCCCCGTTGGCGCGAGCCACTAGTGACTGCTCGTGGGAGATGCGGCGAGTGGCCTTACTGGGGGCACAGCACGGCACTCCACGCGCATCGGCCGCTCACTCGCACCTCAAGTTCTCAGACGCCCTGGACCAGCTCGAGCAGCAACTGGGCCAGTCCAGTCCCGCACTGCACCACCAAGAGGAGCAAGCCCCGCTCACGGATGACGTGGTGTCTGATCTTCCTGAGGCTCGTTGTGACTAGGTTAAGTGAATCTATTGCCCTTATTTATTTGGTGCTCAATATGTTGTTTATTCCTCTGATTCTTCGTCCAACTTGAAAAAACATGTGTGAGATGCCGATTCTTACAGTGTTAGGGATTATCTGTAATGTATGTAGGAAATCGTGTTCAAGTGCTCCTTTTTTCCTAAAAACTTGACAGATTTTATGAAGCAAATCGTTTGCTGCTGTTGTGCTGAACTGAAACACGGCAAATCATTGTACCTAGACAATACTTCGTATCACCCCGAATATAAGCGCAGGCCTATTAAAAGGGTATGCGCTTCTATCTGTAGCAATGCGCTTATGGCCGATCCTCACTTATAAGCGCACCCCCTTAAATTTAAAGCCCGCGTCCCAAATTGCGGGCCGCGAGGGTCAAGTTTTTAAAACTTGACGAAGTTGAGTGTCCAAGCTTTTAAAAGTCACGCACTTGCAATTTGGGACTTTCGAAGACAGATTCACTCACCAGGGGGAAAACCGAGGGTTGGCTGGGTCTCGCGAAAAAACGAACCTAGACGAAATCGGAAACTCTCGCCAAAGCCCGCACCAGAAAAACTCCCTCTGGTCAACTTTTAAAAGCATGAACAATTTGGACCACTGGCTTTAAGTGATCTACTATAAGAACATGTTAGTTTTAAATTTGAAAAACTATCATCTTTCTGTAACGAAGCTTGCTTTAGCAAGCTGATGACTTGAAAGTCAAATTTCCTTCACATTCAAACTCTGCATGCTGCGCGTCCAGTCAGCATGTGCTGTTAGAGATTTTGAGTGTACGCGAGAGATTTTTACACACCCACAACCGTGTCTCAAATCTGTCAAATTATATCTGCTATATACCGTCAGCCCCCTGATAAAAGCGCCCCTGGGGGTATAAAAAAACAGTGTTTTTTAGGGGGTGCGCTTACAATTGAGGAAATTTATAAGCGCGGGCGTTGATAAAATGGCAAATATGAATTTCTATTTGTTTTACACCAAATTGTACCGGTAGATCCCGTTCTGCTGATTGTAATCGAGTCGAAAACATATAGGGTCGTGAATTTGATTCTCGCGCAGCTTGGCAGTGAGTGTTTCCCTGCCAACTCATGTCGGAACATTGTATAGCTTATACATTTGTGTAGACTGTAGTGGGGTATCCCATAGGGGGTACAACCCAATTAGGGTTAGTACTTGTACCCACTTGTTTCATAGTTCATCCATTCTCTCGTTTCAGTTTTCTCAACTCATACTGACAGAATGACGGCACATGCTGACTAGACGCGCAAAAAGTTAGATCATAGTGTCAGAATGTTCTTATCTAGCCTGTAGTAGGGTGCTCTATAGCGAGTACAACCCTGTTAGGGTTTGCTATTTGTATCCCCATTCTTGCTAGGCAAGCCCTCTTTCTTTCTTCTAATTTTGTCATGGTATCAGAGCAGGTCGATCCCCTTGGATCGATCCTGTGGGTGGGTTAACACCACCTCGTTGCTTCCGCTGCAACTTCTACTGCTACTCTCTGTGCCGCACGCCCCGTGGCGTGCGGCAGTTTTTCTTCCCGCCGTGCGCCCCGAGGCGCGCGGCGGTTTTCTGCCCGCCGTGCGCCCCGAGGCGCGCGGCGGTTCTCTGCCCGCTGTGCGCCCCGAGGCGCGCGGCGGGCTTCTGCCTCGTCGCTCGGCGCGTCGCCCTCGGGAGGCGCTGCGACGGGCGACGGGGACCGGCGCGCCGGCCCGTCGACGCCCGTGCGCCGCTGCCCCGGCTCGTCGACGCCCGTGCGCCGCTGCCCCGGCCCGTCGCCGCCCGTGCGCCGCTGCCCCGGCCCCACGCAGCTGCCCCGGCCCGTCGCAGCCCGTGCGCCGCCAGCCCCGGCCCGTCGCCACCCGTGCGCCGCTGTCCCGGCCCCACACCGCCCGTGCGCCGCCCGTCCCGGCCCCGGCCCCGCCTGCGGCCCCCCCCCTTTTCCCGTCGCCCGTCGCGGCTCCCTCGGGCCCCGCAAGCGGCCCCCGAGGGTCGCCTCGACAGGCGACGGGAGGACTTACCTGGGGGAGGGGGGCGAGCGCCGCCCCCCCTTCTGCTGCCTGTCTTGCCGCCCTGGGCGGCCGCGCGTCGGTTCCCCCCCCCCCCCCCCCCCCCCCCCCTCCCCCTCCCCCGTAACCTCCCTACCCGCCATCCCGCCCTGCCTGAGTTAGGGTTTGGGGTGTGGCGAGTATGGGGGTGGCGGGTGTGTGGTCTCCCCTGCTCCTCCTCCTCCTCTGTCTCCCACTGCAGCAGCTGCCGCTGAGGGGGGTGGGTGTGTGGGAGTCGCTGGAGTCGTGCTAGGGGGTGGGGTGTGAGTGACCCTAGGGGTGCAGTAGGGGGTGTGTGCAAGGGGGGGTGAGACTGTTTGGGGAGCTGAATGAAGGATGCTGCTGTGTCGCTAGCAGCACCTGTAGTCCGGGGGCTTCGTCCGGTAGCTCAGTCGTAGCCAGCTGTGCCAGCCGCCCGTGGGTCCGTTGCTCGTCTGCCGCTACTTTAGCCGCGGGGCCAGTTACCCCTGTAGTCCGGGGGCTTCGTCCGGTAGCCGCTGTGCCAGTCTGCCTCCTGTTGCCCGTGTGTCTGCAGCTTCATCCGTCGCCTCCTATCTCCTTTCCTCTCACTCTCGCCTCCTCCTCCTCACTTGCCCTCTGCGATAGCCTCTAGCTTTGCTCATAATTCTTAACTTTAAACTATTGCTTCTTGAACTTGTGCTCAGAATGTGTGGTGACATTGTGATCCACCCTGAGCTTGTACAGCTTTGCTTGCTCTGCTGATTACACCCCACTTTGGCTATGGGGGTGTGTCAGAATGTTCTTATCTAGCCTGTAGTGGGGTGCTCTATAGCGAGTACAACCCTGTTAGGGTTTGCTATTTGTATCCCCATTCTTGCTAGTCAAGCCCTCTTTCTTTCTTCTAATTTTGTCACATAGTGTGGGAAATAAAAAAAATGTAGGTCGTTTCCCTGATAATGTGAAATTCGTTTCTGTATTTCGACAGGTTTTCAAATGAAAAACCAATATGCGCTTATAATAAATCATATTTTTCCAGGGGGTGGGCTTATAATCGATGACCGGATATAAGTGCCGTCATCTTTTTATAAGCGCCGGCGCTTATCCGAGGCCTGCGCTTCTATCCGGGGGCTTACGGTATGTTTAGGCTGTAGTCGGGTAGCCAATATGGGGTACAACCCCTTTAGGGTTTCATACTTGTACACAACTCTTTCCTAGTTCATTTCTTTCCTTCCTAGACTTCTGATATGGTATTCAGAGCAGTTTTTTTTTTTTTTTTTTTTTTTTTTCGGGCCCACCTACCGCTACCCCACGACTGTGACTGTGACTGTGCCTAGGACGTGCTGCGCTGCGCGCACTGTCTGCCTTCTGTCTGCTGTCTGAGCTGTCTGCTGCTGCTTCGCGCGCGCATACCTAATTCTCGTGCGCTCCCCCCTTTAGCCCCGCACGTCGCCCTCCCTGCTCGCGTCGCGCCCCGCGCACCGCCCGCGCAGCCCGCGTCGAGCCCGCGCAGCGCGCGCGCGGCCCGCAGCTGCCCCGCGCACCGCTCGCGCAGCCCGCGCCGAGCCTGCGCAGCGCGCACGCGGCCCGCAGCTGCCTCGCGCACCGTCCGCGCAGCCCGCGCCGCGCTCTGACAGCCCGCGCGCGGCCCTCCGCAGCCCCCCACGCCGCCCTACCTGCTCGAGCCGCGCCTCAGCAGCCTGCGCGCGGCCTGCTGCTGCCCCGTGCGTTGCCTGAGCTGCCTGCGCCTGCTTTGAGCGCCGCCCTTGCTGCTCGTGCCCTTTGCTTGCTGCCTGCTGCCTACTGCCTTTGCCTACTACCTTTGCCTGCACTGCGATTATGGCGACACTTAATGTTCTCGCGTTTGAGCCTGACGGTCGCCCGATAGAGTTCACCACGTGGCTCGACGATCTCCAACTGTTTCTTCTGACTGATGCCAAAGACGGCGTTTCACTGTTTGATTACGTGTCTGGCACTGCTGTTGCTCTGTTGACGATGCTACCGCTCTCGAACGCTCATAGTGGCAGACTCGCGATGCTGCTGCACGCCTACCTATTCGAAATCATCTGCCGATCACCGAGCACGCGCATTTCAGCCAGCACAAAACTGCTAAGGCACTGTATGACGTTGTAGTTGCACGCTACTCCTCCCAGCCACTACAGCCCTAGGTCGGCTCATGCTACCCTACCTGTTCCCAGACCTGTCCTCGTTTATCACTGCTGAGGACCTCATTTCTCACCTTCGCACTAGTGACCCTCGCTTTCGTGGCGCCCTTCCAGCCAAGTTCTGTGCCGAGAACCCCCCCCCCCCTCCCCCGATGTACTTCACTCTCTTTCTCCTCATCACCCGCCTTCTTGACACTCTTAGCTCCGTCAGGGACCACTTCCTAGCCCTAGTGCCTACCACTCTCACTGTCGCCGACCTCGAGAAGCACCTCCTAGCAGCAGAGTAGAACATCCTCGCTATAGGTGCTGCTCGTGGTACTCCTCGCACTCCCCTCTTTGAGGGGGGCTCCCCCTCCCCTCTTACCCCCTCCTACGCCTTCGCAGCTGCTGCTGTCGTCCTCCTTGGTGCTGAGAAGGTCGCAACTTCTTCCGCTCCTAGTGGGGAGCGCAACGGCTCCAGGGGAGGCAGGGGTGGCAGGGGTGGCGGACGTGGCGGTGGAGGGGGCGGTGGTGGAGGCGGCGGGGGAGGTGGAGGTGGTGGGGGTGGTCGTGGGAGTGGAGGTGGTGGTGGGGGCGGTGGTGGTGCCGGGAGCAGTGGTGGTGGCGGCGGCGGTGGTGGCGGAGGGGGGAGTGGTGGTGGCGGCAGTGGTGGGGGCTTGGGTGAGACCAGTGGTGGCCAGGGGCAGTAGCAGCAGCAGCAGCAGCAGCGTCAGCGCCAGACTCCCACTTCCCAGTAGCTTTATGACTGGTATGCCGCGTGTGGGGCGTCTGGGGGTCCTGGTCGCTACCCCTATATCATTCGCGCAGGTCCCCGCACTGGTCGCCAGTGCACAGGCTTTCACACTGAGTACCGCTGCTTCGCTCGGCTTAGCGACGCCTGGCGCGTCAAGTATCCTGATGCTACAGAGTTCCCCAACAAGGTAGACCTGCTTAGGCGCGATGTACCTATCTTTGATCTTGACTATGATGCTATTCTTGCTGCCATGTATGCATTGACTGTTAGTGCTGAGGGTGACTACTACTTGTGTGTGCCGCCTGACCCCGGTATAGCCCCAGGTATAGCGCCTGCAGCTCTAGGTGCTCGTGAGTCTGCTCCCCCTGGTACTGCGTCCGCACATGCCTTGCACGCCTTTACACTTGACTCTGGTGCTTCCCGCTGTTTCTTTCGCGCCAGCACCACAGTCACTCCCCTCCCTGCACCTGTCCCTGTCTCACTGGCTGACCCCTCTGGGGGCCCAGTGCTTGCACGGTCTTCCACTGTGCTTCCGTGTCCGGCGGTCCCGTCTGGTGAGCTGTCTGGTATCCACCTCCCCTCGTTCTCTACGAACTTGGTGAGCAACGCCGTCCTTCAGGATCATTGGGTTCACACCTCCACTCCTGGAGGGCAGCATGTGGCGATCTGCACGTGCTCTCGGACCGGCTGCCACCTGGCCACGTTCACCCGTGAGCCTGGGTCCAGTCTGTACACCCTCATCACTGTGTCGCGCTCTACCCCTTTGTCTCCTCAGCTGTACGCGTCTGCTCAGGTAGCTATCCAGTGTGAGTGCCGTCGCCTGTCGCACCAGACTCTCCTTTGGCACCACCGCATTGGTCACCCCTCCCTGCCTCGCCTTCGAAGCATGCACTCTCGCTCCCTGGTCTCTAATCTTCCCAGGTCTCTGCCTGCCCTCCCTCCCTCGCCTGCGCCCCCCTGCATTCTTTGCGTCGAGGGACAGCAGCGCGCCGCTCCTCACTCCTCCTCGTTTCCTCCCACAGAGGCTCCACTGCAGACTCTCCACCTGGACGTGTGGGGTACAGCCCGCGTCTAGGGTCAGGGCCACGAGCGGTACTTCTTGCTGGTTGTCGACGACTACACGCGTTACACCACGGTCTTCCCCTTGCAGCGCAAGGGGGAGGTCCCTGATATTTTGATCCCCTGGATCCGCGCTACCCGTCTCGAGCTTCGCGAGCGATTCCAGTCGGAATTTCCTGTCCTGCGTCTGCACCTTGACAGAGCTGGTGAGTTCTCCTCCGACCTCTTGCGAGCCTACTGTGAGGAGCATGGCATCCGCCATACGTTCACGCTTCCGGCCTCTCCGCAGCAGAATGGGGTTGCTGAGCGCCGCATTGGCTTAGTCATGGAGGTCGCTCGTACCTCCATGATCCATGCGGCTGCCCCCATTTTCTGTGGTCGTTTGCGGTCCGGTACGCCGCGCATCAGCTCAACCTCTGGCCCCGTGTCTCCGTGCCGGAGACTTCGCCCACACTGCGTTGGACGGGGGAGGTTGGCGATGCGTCGCGTTTCCGAGTCCAGGGTGCCCGTGCCTTTGTCCGCGATACCACTGCGGACAAGCTCTCCCCTCGCGCCATTCCATGCGTCTTCCTTGGCTTTGTCCCTGACGCGCCTGGCTGGCAGTTTTACGACCCCGCCTCGCGCCGTGTCTTTGCGTCTCAGGTTGTCACCTTTGACGAATCAGTCCCCTTTTACCTACCGCACTACCCCTCGCTCCCCCCCCCCCCCGCCGCTCTTTCTCGCTCCAGGTCCTCCCCAAGTAGACCCCCTCCCCGCGCCAGGTCCTGCTTCTTCAGGTGTTTCTCAGGTAGACCCTCCCGTGCCTGCGCCTGTGGAGGTCACTGGTGACTCAGGTCCTGCTGGGGGTGGTCCTGCTCGGGGTGCTGTCTCTGGGGGTGCTGAGCCTGGGGGTGCGGAGCCTGAGTGTGAGGAGCCTGGGGGTGCTGAACCTGGGGGTACGAAGCCTGGGGGTGCTGAGCCTGAGCGTGAGGAGCCTGGAGGTGCTGCGCTCGAGCGTGAGGAGGCTGGAGTTACTACGCCTGGGGGTGCTGCGTCTTGGGTTGCTGCGCCTGAGCGTGAGGAGCCTGGGGGTGCTGAGCTTGGGGGTGCGGCGCCTGAGGGTACCGAGACTGCTGGTGCGCGGTCTCCTTGGAGAGGCCGCCTTCGTCCGCGTGCGCCTCTCTCCCCTCAACAGCTGCACGAGTGGCACGCTAGCCGTCAGGGTCGCGCTACTGGGGCTCGGGGCTCTGCAGCTGGGAGTGGTGCTGGTACTTTGTCTATAGGAGGTGGTGGAGTCGCTGGTTCCGGAGGTGCTCGTACTGGAGGAACTATAGCTGCTGGGGCTGGCGGTACTGAGTCTGGGCGTGCCGCTGCTGGAGACACTGAGGCTGGAGACCCTGGGGCTGGAGGTGCCGGTTTTGGGGGTGCTGCTGCTAGTGTCGCTAGTACGGGAGGTGCTGGCGCTGGAGGTTTTGGAGCTGCTAGTGACGCTGATACTGGAGGTGCTGGCGCTGGAGGTTTTGGGGCTGCTGGTGACGCTGGTACTAGAGGTGCTGGCGCTAGAGGTTCTAGAGGTGCTAGAGGTGCTGGAGCTGCTTGTGCTGGTGGCACTGCGCAGCCATGACTGTTCTTTGCTCCGCCGTCTCCGTCGTCTCTGCCACCGCCTGACTCTGTGCTTCGCCAGGTTCTTAGCCTCCCGTCGTCTACTGATCTTCCGTTACAATCTGGCTCACCGCTGCCTGCTCCCTCTCCTTACACTGAGCACCCAAGAGGTATTGCTAAGCGTCGTGAGACTGCGTCGCATCCTATCTCGCCTGTTCGCACTGTCCGCACTGGTCGTACTGGTAGTCGTGTTCCCCGTCCGCGTCCGTCGGCTTTCCCTGGCACACACCTCATGGCTCTACGTCCTTCCTCTACTCTGCAGCGTGTTCCTCTGCCGTCTCCTCCTGCGTCTTCTCTGCATGTCGTTGCTGAACCTGAGTCTGACCTGTTTCATGCTGAGCACCCTATTGTCACGCGTCTGCTAGCCACTGTTGCCACTGACCCGTCGTTAAAGTCTGCTGCTGCGTCTGCCTTCGTCGCTGAGCTTGTTGACTTTGCTGCTGCCAGACGTCTAGACTACGCCGCTAGTCTTATCGCTGAGTCTGAGTCTGTCTGTCCTCCGTCCGCCGGGGGTGAGTGTGCTCTTGGCACGAACGTCCTTGAGAAAAGCAGGTGGATCTTGAGTGTCTTGCAGCCGCTGCACCTCATCTCATAGCCATGCTGCTTGCCCCTGAGGGAGACCCAGATGCTCCAGACATCACGACCCCGCGCTCTTACGCTGAGGCGATTGCGGGTGAGTACTCCTCTCAGTGGCAGACAGCCATGGACGCAGAGATGGCATCTTGGAAGTCCACAGGCACCTACGTCGATGAGGTTCCCCTTCCTGGGGCGAACATTGTCGATGGCATGTGGATTTTCAGCGTGAAGCGACCGCCGGGTTCTCCGCTTGTCTTCAAGGCTCGTTACGTTGCTCGAGGCTTCAGTCAGCGGGAGGAAGTTGACTTCTTCCAGACCTTCTCCCCCACCCCGAAAATGACCACTCTTTGGGTGGTGTTGCAGGTTGTCGCTCAGCGTGACTACGAGCTTCACTCTCTTGACTTCAGCACAACCTTCCTACATGGCACGAGGAGATCTGGCTGCGCCGCCCACCTGGCTTCACTGGGTCGTTCCCTCCTGGTACCCAGTGGAGCCTCCGGCGGCCAGTCTACGGTCTCCGCCACGCGCCGCGTGAGTGGCACGACACACTCATGACGACACTTGCGGCTCATGGGTTTGCTCTGTCGACTGCTGACCCGTCGCTGTTTCTGCGCACCGACACTTCGCTGCGACCGTTCTACATCCTCGTGTACGTCGACAACTTGGTCTTTGCCACTGCTGACACTGAGGCTCTCGCCCTGGTGAAGTCGGAGCTGCAGAAGAGATACACGTGCACAGACCTGGGTGAGTTGCGCAGCTACCTTGGCTATCAGATCACCCGAGATAGAGCACGCCGCACCATCACACTGACTCAGTCACACATGGTGCAGCAGGTCCTTCAGCGCTTCGGTTTCACCTGGTCCTCACCACAGGCCACTCCTCTGGCTACAGGTCACTCGCTCTCAGCTCCACTTTCGGACGAGTCCGTAGAGCCAAGTGGTCCTCACCCAGAGCTAGTGGGCTGCCTCATGTACCTGATGACCTGCACTCGTCCTGACCTTGCGTACCCTCTTGGCCTTCTAGCTCGCTACGTGGCTCCTGGTCGGCACCCAAAGGTGCACATGGATGCTGCTAAGAGGGTACTACGCTACTTGTGTAGTACATCGGGCATGGGGCTCGTGCTTGGAGGACGGGGCGACGTTGTCCTCACTGGTCACTCAGACGCTTCTTGATTGACGACCTGGCTACGCAGCGGTCGTCACAGGGTTACACCTTCAGTCTTGGCTCTGACTCTGTTTCTTGGCGATCTACACGCTCGTCTTCTGTTCTCAGTGTCAACGGGAGTTGTGTGTTGGCCCCGTCCTCGCTTGGGCGGAGCCGACATTGTGGTCGGGTGTGAGGGGAACAGCCGACCTACAGTAGTGGGCGAGTTGGTTGATGAGGAGGTCGACCTGCACGAGGACCACTGCACGGGCGCCGACTTCAGGGTGGCGCCGACTTCGGGGAGGTCGACTTGGGAGTCGACCTGCGGATGACGTCAACTTGGGGAAGCCGACTTCGGTGGTCGGCTGATGGACCGCTGGTCGACCTGTGGGTGGTCGACTGGACCTGGTGGTCGACGAAGGAGGGGCCGACGTCGACCTCGACTCAGGACGCCGAGAGCTGGGCGTCGAGTAGCGGGGCGTCAACTTCGTGACGCCAACTTCGGGTGGCCGACGTGGGTGGTCGGCCGACGACTGTGCTGATCGACGCGGAGCTGGTCGACCAGAAGGGACGTCGACCTGGAGGAGGTCGACCGATGGAGGTGGTCGTCGACTTGGGAGGTTGATGGGCACGTACTGGAGCTGCTGGTCGACGTGGTTGCCCGGTGGACCAGGTTACCTGGGTGACGAAGTGCTGCGGAGGAGTGCGACGGTCGCCCAGGCGAAGTTGGCGAGCCCGACCTCGGTGGTGGTATCCCGAGGTCGACGTGGCCGATCAGAGGCAGTCGTCAGCTCGAGGTTGACGTGGTGTGTGCGCTGTGCAGGTGATGAGATACTGCACGCCAATCATCTGCGCGCACCTGCGAAGCCGGTGCACTGCTGTCCTGCGTGAGCAACGCTGGCACGCCGTCAACCTGCGACGTTGGCACACCATCGACCTTGCCTTGCTGGAGCGCGGTCGACCAAGTCGTGCTGGAACGCGGTCGACCAAGCTGCGCTGGCAGTTGGCCGACCTGAATGCTTGCTCTGATGTAGTCTTGCTATGCCAACTTCATTGTACCATTGTTCTGAACATTTCCTAGTGAAACTCTTGCCAACTTTCCCCGTGAACTAGCAAGTAGTGTGTGCACAAGGAAAACCACTAAGGACTAACGAACGCAGAGATCACACGAGCACACGTGCCTAGCCCGTATTCTAGCTCCCGTTGCAGCAGTTATCTCCGCATGGTGTGGTGAGCGTGGACGACACCGCGACGTAGTTCAGTCTAGCCGACTTAGCACATACCGATCGTGTTCGTAGACTGGCACCCGTGCAGTCACTAGCGTGCGCGTAGGCGACGCCGAGGTGATGGACACCCTGGAGGGACGGCTGGAGGATGCAAGGAGACGCCATGAGGCCCAGGAGTATGGGGCGATACCCTGGGCAGTCGTCGAAGCCGGACTCCGATCCGTGTGGGCGGCGGAGCACCCCCCTTCTCGACCTGCCTCTCCTCGACCGGTGAACAACGACGGCGGCGTCGACGTGGGCGTCAACGCCGGTGGAGGTCAGGTCGGCAGCAGTGTGGGAGGCACGACGAGGCACCGAGGTGTGATACACGCCGGTGAAGTCGGCGGCGTTCAGACGCGAGGGGTGCAGTCGTCGGCGGCTGCAGGCTCCTCGCAGGGCGACGTCGGAGGACGACGAAGCGGATTGTCGCAGATGTCAGCGTCCCAGGTGACGGCAGGTGGGGTTGCGCCGAGCTACGGCTACTTCAAGTTTACGCCGGACAGGATCTCGGTCACCCCTCCGCTGTTCGGTCGACCCGACATTCTCACCTGGAAGGAAGCCATCGAGCCCCAGCTGGAGATGGCCGGGCTGATCGGCTTCGCCCGAGGGACCGTGGCGACGCCGGGGGAGCACCACCCCGACCTGCATGCGGAGTTTCGCGCCGTGCAGCTGTTGACCTTCACGGTCATCTCGCGGTGCTGCTCGCCGAGCGTGCAGATCGCCTTGAAGTGGTGCCGGGAGTACATCGACGTCGGCCACCGGGCGTGGCACTTTATTGAGTCGACGTACCAGGTCACCGACGACCTGTTCATCGCCCAGCTGGAGGGACAGCTGACGCACCTGCGTATGGGTGACGAGGAGACAGCGATTGACTACTGCAACCGAGCCCGGCGAATTCTCGCCACTATCAGGATGGCCGGCGCGTAGTACTCCACGGCGTTGTACATCACCCATGTCATGCAGGGACTCTCTAGCAGCTACAACCTGCTGAAGCGGCTGTCTATGGCGCCGAGCACAAGGGCGACGCTCAACGAGGACAACCTGACCTCGTATATCCTGCAGGACGAGGCAATGCAGGAGGCTGAGCGGTCGCAGGAGCTCTTGGCGCAGGGGAACTTGGTCACCTCAGCGAAGCAAGGAGGCCGACCGGCGCAGCGCGGGCAGTCTGGCGGTGGTGGTAGCAGTGGCTGGAAGCCGGCCAAGGAGGTCGACAAGAAGAAGTCGACCAAGGACAGCGGTCGGGGCGGAGGAGGTCGACGTCGGGAGTGCTGGCTGTGCGGCGACCCCGACCATCTCTCCTTCGAGTGTCCCAACCGCAGTGACTCCGACGACGACGATGCTAAGGGAGGCCGTGGGAGGTCTGGCAGCCGTCGTCCTCGTCGTGGAGGAAACCAGCCGCGCAAGGAGAAGTTGTCGACCAAGACATCGACTTCGGCGAAGGACGCCGACTCCTCTGCTGGCGGCAAGGGGCGAGACGACAAGACGACGTCGTGCTCGCTGGTCGGCGTCGTGGATCCGACCATCTCTCTGGCTCCGGAGGCCGGAGAGGACTTCCAGGCGGTGGCGGCAGCTGTGCAGGCGAACCCGGCGGTGGTCCTGCTCGACAGCGGTTGCTCCCACCACCTGATGGGGACGAAGGAAGCCTTCGTTGACCTGCAGCCGAGCGGCGCCATCAGGCATGTGCGCGGCTTCAATGGGGCGCTGCAGGATGTCCAGGGCCGCGGCACCGTCGCTCTGCAAGGGGAGGCCGGGAAGCAGGTCCTCATCCCCGACGTGCTGTACGTTCCAGGTGTGCGGGCAAACCTGCTTTCCGCCTGCCAGCTGAAGGAGCACGGCGTGAAGCTGCAGGAGGACGGAGAAGGAATGATGCTCGTCTCTGCGGCTAGAGTGGTGCTCGGTCGGGCGACGTACAACGGGCGTGTCCTCTGCACCGACCTGCGTCCCTGCTCAACGCGGTCGACGTCGCCCACGACGGAGGCTGTGGCTCTGCGGGCGATCGTCTCGAAGACGAAGTCGACGCCGGACTGGATGCATGCACGGCTTGCACATGTCGGCATGGACACCACACGGAGCTCGGCGAAGAACGAGGTCGCCATTGGGCTGGACCTCAAGTCGGCGACGGACGCCGACTCCCCGTGTGTCTCGTGCGTCGGCGGGAAACTGGCGCGGCACACCTTCCCCGACCAAGGCTCCGACGCCGACGACGTGCTAGCCGTCGTGCACATCGACCTGTGCGGGCCGTTCCGCGTGACTGCCAAGGATGGCAGCCTGTACTTCTTGCTGCTGAAGGACCGCAAGACCCGCTACGTGTGGGTGAAGCCTGTCGCCAAGAAGTCAGATGCGTTGCAGGCGTTCGTGCAGTGGCTGGCGGTGGCTGAGCGGCAGACAAAGAAGTCGGTGCTGATGCTGCGCTCTGACCGGGGAGGGGAGTTTCTCGGGAAGCAGTTCACTGACTTCGTGAACGGAAAGGGGATCGTCCATGACCTGACCTGCCCGTAAACCCCGCAGCAGAATGGCATGGCGGAGCGGGAGATGAGGACGGTGGTAGAGTCGGTGCAGATGATGCTGCTGCACATAGGTGTGCAACATCACTGGTGGCACCTCGCTCTGCGCCAGGCCATCTGGGTCCGCAACTGCCTTGAGAGGTCGACGCTGCCGCCGGGGACGACGCCGTACCAGCTGCTGACCGGGAAGAAGCCCGACTTGTCGC
This sequence comes from Closterium sp. NIES-65, assembly GCA_948144175.1. Lineage (NCBI taxonomy): Eukaryota > Viridiplantae > Streptophyta > Zygnematophyceae > Desmidiales > Closteriaceae > Closterium > Closterium sp. NIES-65. Next base: position 2,575,252 of record CANXME010002378.1, read on the forward strand.
TGGCGCGGGTGTGGGGCTGCATGGCGCAGTTCCTTGTCCCTGAGCAGCAGCGTGGTGGGAAGCTGAAGCCGAAGGCCAGGTGGGGCCTGCACCTTGGCTTGTCGGCGGCAAGCAAGGGCTGGGAACTCCTCGACGTCAACACCGACCAAGTGGTCACCACGTCGGACGTGGTGTTTTACGAGGAGATGTCGCTAGCCGATTGGAAGACGGAACATGGGCCGGTGTCCGGCCGCTCGCCGTCCACCCCGCCCTCTGACACCTCGTCGGCGACGCGGCCGCTGCTTGCCGAGGTCGGTGAGCTTGCTACTAAGGACGTCGAGGACGTCCGCCCCCCTACCCCTCCCCCTCCGACCTTTGCCCCTCCCCTTGTGGCCGACCTGCGTGGGCTGACCTCGGTGTCGGCCTCCGGCGATGAGGGGAGTAGTGGGCCGTCGCCTTCGGCCAAGTGCATCGCCGGTGGCCGACGTGACGAGCGGCATGTCGACATGGGTTTGCAGTCGATGTCGACAGGGGAGGAGCAGGTCAAGAAGCGGGTCGAGGAGCAGTCGGCGACCGGGCCGTCGGCAGGAGAGCCGACCACAGGGGAGAAGTCGGCTGGGACGCCGACCACAGGGGAGCAGTCGGCTGGGACGCCGACCACAGGGGAGCAGTCGGCTGAGACGCCGACTGAAGAGCAGCAGGACGCTGAGGGCAGCGACGACAACGACGATGGAGGGGACGCCGAGGAGGTCCAGCTGGGACCACGGCGTTCAGGCCGACTTCGGAGGCCGCCTGACTTCTTCGTCCCCGCTGCCTACACCACAGTGTATGACGTGGACGATGACAACGACCTGCTGTACGACGATGCCAAGGGGGATGAGGAGTTTCCGGAGCTCGACCCCGACATGCTAGCCGACCCCGAGCACCGTTGGGACATCTCGACGATGACGGTGAAGGAGGCGTTGGCGAGCTGGAAGGGCCCGGCGGTGAAGGCCGCCATGGAGGAGGAGATTCGCAGCCTCATCAACATGGGCACTTGGGAGCTGGTCGAACGCCCGCCGGGGGTGAACGTCATGAAGAACCGGTGGGTGTTGACGACGAAGTACCACATCGACGACACCGTCGAGCGAGAGAAGGCGAGGCTGGTCGTGAAGGGCTTCACACAGGTGTACGGCGCCGACTACGACGAGACGTTCGCGCCGGTGGGCAGCTACGTCATGCTGATGATCTTCCTCAGCATCGTCGCCGTCCTCAACCTCAACCTGATGCAGCTCGACATGAAGAACGCCTTCGTGCAGAGCGAGCACGATCGGGTGCTGTACATGTCCCAGCCGGACTACTTCAACGACGGAACCGGCCGGGTGTGTAAGCTGCTGAAGAGCCTGTACGGGCTGAAGCAGTCGCAGCTGTTGTGGTACTTGGCGCTCAAGGCTCAAGGCTGATGTGCTGGTCGGCGCCGGGTGGAAGAAGAGCCAGGTCGACAAGGCTCTCTACTTCAAGGTTGGCGAGGGTGGAGTGGCCTGCTGGGTGCTGGTCTACGTTGACAACCTGCTTGCCGCCAGCAGCAGCGCCGCGATGCTGAAGGAGGTGAAGGAGCTGCTGGAAGCCGCCTTCGAGCTGCGCGAGATCTCGCCGGTGCAGAAGTACCTCGGGCTGGAGATCGTGCGCGACAGGTCGGCGGGGAAGTTGTGGTTGCATCAGCAGGGCTATGCCGACAAGCTGCGTAGGCGCTTCATCGACGAGGAGGAGACCGGGCGCACCTCGAAGACGCCGGTCTCGGTCGGCGCCTACGCCGAGCTCACCTTCGACGACGAGGAGGCGCAGGAGCGACAGGAGGAGGAGTACCGGCAGAAGGTTGGCTCGCTGCAGTTCGCGGCGACGACGACGAGGCCGGACATCGCCTTCGCCTGCAGCAAGCTGGGGAGCGGTCTCACGGTGAGGAGCGACCAGCACTGGCGCGAGGTCGACCGCTGCCTCGCCTACCTCGCCAACACACGTGACACCGCCCTGGAGTTCGGCGGTGGACCTGAGTCACTGGAGCTGGTTGGCTACGTGGACGCCGACGACGCTGGTGACAAGCAGAACAGGACGAGCACGGGCGGCTACGTGTTCGTCTACGGAGGGGCTGCAGTTTCCTGGTCGAGCCAGCGCATCAAGTGCGTGACGCTGTCGTCGAGCGCGTCGGAGTTCGTGGCGGCCACTGAAGTTGGCAAGGAGGGACGCCGCCTTCGCTTCCTCCTCGCCGAGTTCCGGCAGCTGGACGCCGGGAAGTCGACTGTCCTGCGAGTGGACAACAAGTCGGCTATCACGGTTGCCGAGGGCATGGGGTTGACAGGCAACCTCAAGCACATGGAGCGGCGACATGCCTGGCTGCAGCACATGGTGAAGCGCAGGAAGTTCTCGCTGCAGTACATCCCAACCGCTGAGCAGCCGGCCGATTTCCTGACGAAGGCGCTGCACTATCCGGCCTTCAACCGGTGCTCCGTCGCAATCGGCCAGGTGCGCTTGGCCGACGTGGACGACGGCGATAATGACGTGCAGCAGTAGGTGCCATGCCCTCTTGCATGGCTGGTGCGGTGACCGGCGTGCTGTGTGTTGGGTGCACGCCGACGGGCTATTCTCGGAGCTGTACTGCCATGTGGGCTGGGGGCCCAAGCGTGAACGCAGCAGGGGAGTGTCAACGGGAGTTGTGTGTTGGCCCCGTTGTTGGGTGTGAGGGGAACAGCCGACCTACAGCAGTGGGCGAGTTGGTTGACGAGGAGGTCGACCTGCACGAGGACCACTGCACGGGCGCCGACTTCAGGGTGGTGCCGACTTTGGGGAGGTCGACTTGGGAGTCGACCTGCGGATGACGTCAACTTGGGGAAGCCGACTTCGGTGGTCGGCTGATGGACCGCTGGTCGACCTGTGGGTGGTCGACTAGACCTGGTGGTCGACGAAGGAGGGGCCGACGTCGACCTCGACTCAGGACGCCGAGCAGCTGGGCGTCGAGTAGCGGGGCGTCAACTTCGTGACGCCAACTTCGGGTGGCCGACGTGGGTGGTCGGCCGACGACTGTGCTGGTCGACGCGGAGCTGGTCGACCAGAAGGGACGTCGACCTGGAGGAGGTCGACCGATGGAGGTGGTCGTCGACTTGGGAGGTCAACGGGCACGTACCGGAGCTGCTGGTCGACGTGGTTGCCCGGTCGACCAGGTTACCTGGGTGACGAAGTGCTGCGGAGGAGTGCGACGGTCGCCCAGGCGAAGTTGGCGAGCCCGACCTCGGTGGTGGTATCCCGAGGTCGACGTGGCCGATCGGAGGCAGTCGTCAGCTCGAGGTTGACGCGGTGTGTGCGCTGTGCAGGTGACGAGATACTGCACGCCAATTATCTGCGCGCACCTGCGAAGCGGGTGCACTGCTGTCCTGCGTGAGCAACGCTGGCACGCCGTCAACCTGCGACGTTGGCACACCATTGACCTTGCCTTGCTGGAGCGCCGTCGACCAAGTCGTGCTGGAACGCGGTTGACCAAGCTGCGCTGGCAGTTGGCCGATCTGAATGCTTGCTCTGATGTAGTCTTGCTATGCCAACTTCATTGTACCATTGTTCCGAACTTTCCTAGTGAAACTCTTGCCAACTTTCCCCGTGAACTAGCAAGTAGTGTGTGCACAAGGAAAACCACTAAGGACTAACGAACGCAGAGATCACACGAGCACACGTGCCTAGCCCGTAGTCTAGCTCTCGTTGCAGCAGTTATCTCCGCACTCAGCTCTAGTTGTGAGGCTGAGATCTACGCCACAGCCATGGCTGCACTTACGCTGGCTCACCTACCTGCTCACCAACCTGGGAGAGCGGCCTCGTTCTCCTCCAATTCTGTACGTAGACAACAAGGGCGCCATTGCCTTGTGTGAGGAGCACAGACTGGAGCACAGAACGAAGCACATCGCTCTGCGTTACTTCCTTGCTCGAGAGTTGCAGCAGCGATGTCAGCTTCGTCTTGCTCACGTGGCCACTCGGGCCAACACTGCTGATATATTCACCAAGGCACTTCAGTCTGGTGATCCTCAGCGTTTCTGCACTTTGTTAGGCCTTGTGCCCACGTTTCCTCACTTGCTGTAGACTTTGCTTGTACTGTGATCTATATATATACATGCATGCTTGCTCTGCTAGGTAGAGATCACTGTGCTGTTGTTGTTGCATATATACCTCTGCATGTGAACTGGCCTTGTGGCCCTTTGCTTGTGCTCAGTGTGTGCGGTGACGTGTCAAACTTATACCCTACAGTTTGTTTAGGTTGTAGTGGGGTAGTTACTATGGGGTACAGTAAGTTTAGGTTTTCGTACTTGTACCCACCACTTTTCTAGTGCACACACACTTGTTCATTCTGACATGGTATTACGAGCCTAGGTTAGGAACCAAGGACCGCTTAGTCCTAAGGGCCCACCGTTCCGCTAGAAACGCCCTCGTGCGTCTCTCTGCTAGTGCGCCCTCGCGCGCCCTCCCTCTCACGCTGCCCGTGCTCAGCCTGCTAGCCGCCTGCGCGCGGCCCGTTTTTCGTTTTTTAGCGCGCGCAGCCCCCTAGCCGCCCGCGCGCGGCCCGTTTCTCGCGCGCGTAGCCTGCTAGCCGCCCACGCGACCAGCACCGCCTGCGCGCAGCCCGCGCCATCCTCGTGCAGCCCCGCGCGCAGCCTGCGCGCCGCAGCTGCTCGCGAGCCTGCCGCTGCTGCCAGCGCGTGGCTCGTTGCCCGCGCGCAACTGCAGCCCACGCGCAGCCGCGGCCCGTGCGCAACAGCAGCCTGCACGCAGGCCCGCCGTCGCGCTGCCCTGCGTATCCGAGCCGCGCCGCGTCGCCCTGCCCGAGCCGCGCCGCGCCGCCCTGCCCGAACCATGCCGCGCCGCCCCGTACGAGCCGCGCTGCCCTACTGCTACTGCTTTTCCTGCTGTTCCTAATGCTACTGTTCCTACTGCTACTGCTGCTACTACTACTGCTGCCACTATGGCTAGTCCCACCGTTCTCTCTTTCAATGCTGAAGGCCGTCCTATTCAGTTTGATACTTGGCTCGACGACCTGCACCTGTTCCTACAGATCACTGCTAAGGACGATGTCTCGCTGTATGATCACGCATCTAGAACCGCTCTAGCACCTGCTAAGACTGCTGACAGTACAGTTCGCTCCATGTGGACGACTCGTGACACTCACGCTCGCCTAGCCATTCGTAGTCACTTGCTGTTAGATGAGCGCGCGCATTTCGGCCAGCACAAGACTGCCAAGGCGCTGTACGATGCAGTAGTCGCGCGCTACTCCTCGCCTGCCTCTGCTACGATCGGTCGTCTCTCGCTGCCCTATCATTTCCCCGATCTGGCCGCCTTTCCCACAGTCGCTGATCTCATTACTCACCTCCGCACTAGTGACACTCACTACTGAGCCGCCCTTCCTGCTAAGTTTCTCGCCAAGAATCCTTCCCCGATGTACCTCGTTCTCTACCACCTAGTCACCCGTCTCCCTGACTCTCTTCGCGCAGTCAGGGACCACTTTCTCGCCCTCTGCCCCACCGAGCTCACCGTTGACCTGCTCGAGAAGCACCTGCTTGCAGCTGAGGCTAGCATAGTCGCTGTAGGTGCCTCTCATGGCGACCCTTGCACGCCCTTCTTTGACGGGTGTTCCCCTCCCCCCCTTCTCCCCTCGGGCGCCTCTGCTGCCGCTGTCGACTACCTTGGTGCTGAGGAAGTCGGGGTTGCGTCTGCTCCTAGTGGGAGGCGCAAGGGCGGCAGGGGCAAGGGGGGCAAGGGTGGTGGCGGTGACAACGGCGGAGGTGGAGGTGGAGGCAGTGGGGGCGGTGGGGGTGGTGGCGGTGGTGGGGGTGGTGGCGGGGCTGGGGGGGTCAGTGGCAGCGGCGGGGGTGGTGGCGGCAGTGGTGGTGGAGGAGGCAGGGGTGGGGGCGGTGGTGGTGGCGGCAATGGGCGTGGTGGCGGCGGCTGGGGTGGTGGTCGGGGTGGACCAGCGCAGCGTGGAGGTTCGGGTGGTGTCCAGCGCCAGCAGCGGCATCTTGGAGAGACCCCGTCGCCCCAGCAGCTTCATGGGGGGTCTGGGGGTGGAGGTACCTGCCCGTATGTCATTCGCACAGGTGACCGCGCTGGTCAGACGTGTGGGAGGCCCCACACGCAGCAGTGCTGCTTCTCCCATCTTGACGACGCCTGGTGTGCACAGTTCCCTGACGCCTCTGAGCTGCCCCGCTGGGCTGATCTGCTTAAAAAGAACATTGATATCTTTGCTCTTGACTTTGATGTTATCCTTGGTGCTATGTATGCATTGACTATTAGTGTTGAGGGTGACTGTTACCTGCGTGTCCCGCCCGACCCGGGCATTGAGACTAGTGAGGCTGACGCTCTAGGTGCTACTGTGTCTGCTGCCCCAGGTCCTAGTGAGGCTGCTACTCTAGGTGCTGATGAGTCTGCTGCTTCAGGTGCTCGTGAGTCTGCGCCTTCAGGTACTGCGACTACTGAGGCACTGCACACCTTCACACTGGACTTGTTCTCTACGAACTTGGTGGCGGGTTCCGCGCTCCAGGACGTGGGTGTTCACCAGTTCACCCCTGCCTATGAGCGTGTGACACGCTGCACGTGTGCTCAGACGGCTCGTCACCTGGCTACCTTCACTCGGCAACCGGGGTTGGACCTGTACACACTGACCACTGAGTCCCATAAGGTAGCTGCGTCTACGTCAGCGTCAGGTCAGTTGTCCACCCCCTGATCGTGTCGCACCTTGTCGCACCGGACGGTCCTCTGGCACCACCGCCTTGGTCACCCTTCGATGCAGCGCCTTCGTGGAATGCACTCCCGGTACCTTGTCTCTGGTCTCCCCAGGTCACTGCCTCCCCTACCACCGTCCCCTGCCCCTCCTTGCCTTCCCTGTGTCGAGGGGCGGCATCACGCCGCCCCCCACTCCTCTGAGTTCCCTCCGACGGAGGCTCCTCTGCAGACCCTGCACATGGACATATGGGGCCCAGCCCGCGTCCGTGGACAGGGCGGAGAGCGCTACTTTCTGCTGGTGCTTGACGACTACACGCGTTACACCATGGTCTTCCCCTTGTGCACCAAGGGAGAGGTCCCTGATGTCTTGATCCCTTGGATCCACGCTACCCGTCTCCAGCTGGAGAGGCGCTTTCACACGGACCTTCCCGTCCTGCAACTGCACTCTGACAGAGGTGGTGAGTTTTCCTCCAACCTCTTGAGAGCCTTCTGTTAGGAGGAGGGCATTGAGCAGACGTTCACGCTTTCGGCCTCTCCGCAGCAGAATGGGGTTGCTGAGCGCCACATTGGCTTGGTCATGGAGGTCGCTCGTACCTCCTTGATCCATGCGGCTGCCAACCAATTTCTGTGGCCGTTTGCGGTCCGGTACGCTGCGCATCAGCTCAACCTCTGGCCCCGTGTCTCCGTTCCAGAAACCTCGCAGACAGTGCGTTGTACGGGAGAGGTTGGCGATGCGTCCGTGTTCCGGGTCTGGGGATCTCATGCCTTTGTCCGCGATACGTCCGCGGACAAGCTCTCCTCCCGCGCCATTCCTTGTGTCTTCCTTGGCTTTGTCCCTGACGCGCCTGGCTGGCAGTTTTACCACCCCACCTCGCGCCGTGTCTTCCCCTCTCAGGACGTCACGTTTGATGAGTCGGTCCCCTTTTACCGTCTCTTCCCCTACCGCACTGCCCCGGTCCCCCCTCCGCCGCTCTTCCTCACGTCAGGTGCTGCTTCGGTAGACCCCCTACCTCCCCAGGGTCCTGCTCCCTCAGGTGTTTCCCAGGTAGACCCGGTCGAGCCTGTCGAGGTAGCTGTCGACTCTGGTCCTGCGCAAGGTACTGAGCCTGAGCGTGCTGAGCCTAGAGTTGCTGAGACTGGGGGTGCTGAGACTGGGGGTGCTGGGACTTGGGGTGCGGAGACTGGGGGTGCTGAGACTGGGGGTGCTGAGCCTGGGGGGTGCGGAGCCTAGGGGTGCTGAGCCTGGAGGTGCTGTGCCTGGGGGTACTGCGCCTGGGGGCGCTCTCTCGTCCCAGCATCTACGTGAGTGGTACTCTCAGCACTATCGCCGCCGACGTGGTGTTGTGGGAGTTGGGGGTGCTACTGGAGCTGGAGCTGAGGGCGCTGGAGCTACTGGTGCTGGTGTGGCTGCCGACCCTGGGGTTGGCGCTGGAGGTGCTGGAGCCACTGGTCCTGGAGGTGCTCGTACTGGTGGTACTGGAGCTGCTGGGTCTGGAGGTACTGCTGGAGCTGCTGGAGGTGCTGGAGCTAGTGGTGCTGCAGGGGCTGGCGCTTGAGGCGCTGACGCTCGTCCTACTGGAGGTGCTGGAGCTGACGGTGCTGCTGGTGCGGGTGCTCCTAGGGGAACTGGAGTTGGCGCTGCTGGAGCTGCTGGAGGTGCTTCACGAGTTGGAGCCGCCGCTGGGGGTGCTGGTGCTGTGTCTGCTGGTTCTGGAGGTGCTGCGCGACCGCAGCCGTACTTCGTTCCGCTCCTTCAGCAGGTTCTTGGTCTCCTGCCTTCTACTGGTCCTACTCCTTCCTTAGAGTGTTTACCGCCTTTCCAGTCGCATTCACAGTTACAGCCTCCCCACTGCCTGCTTCTTCTCCTTACACTGGTCCGATCGGAGGTCTTGCTGAGCGTCGTACGCCTGATTCTTGTCCTGCGTCGCCTGTTCGTGCGGCTCGCACTAGTCATCGTGTCTCACGTCAGCGTCCTCCTCCTGTCCCTGGCACTCACCAGATGGCTCTGCGCCCTTCCACTGCTCCGCAGCGTGTCCATTTGGCGTCTCCTCCGGAGTCCTCTCTTCCTGCCCTTGCTGACCCGGAGTCTGACTCCCTTTGTGCTGCTAGTCCTACTTCCACGCGTCTACTGGCCACTGTAGTCACTGACCCTTCCTTTGAGTCCACTGCTGCGTCTGCCTTAGTTGCTGAGCTTGTCGACTTTGCTGCTCAATATCGTCTAGACTACGCCGCTAGTCTTGTTGCTGAGTCTGAGTCTGTCTGTCCTCCGTCCGTCGGGGGTGAGTGTGCTCTTAGCACGGACGTTCTTGAGGACAGGCAGGAGGAGTTCCAGTGTTTTGATGCTGCTTTTCCCCATCTCGTGTCCATGCTGCTTGCCCCTGAGGGAGACCCGGATGCACCAGACATCCCGACCCCGCGCTCTTACGCAGAGGCGATAGAGGGTCCCTACTCCTCTTAGTGGCAGACAGCCGTGGACACAGAAATGGCTTTCTGGAAGTCCACAAGCACCTACGTTGACGAGGTTCCCCCACCTAGGGCGAACATTGTCGATGGCATGTGGATTTCCAGGGTGAAGCGGCCGCCGGGTTTTCCGCCTGTCTTCAAGGCACGTTACGTGGCTCAAGGCTTCTGTCAGCGGCAGGGAGTTGACTACTTTCATACCTTTTCTCCCACCCCAAAGATGACCACTCTTCGGGTACCTCTGCATGTTGCTGCTCGGCGTGACTACGAGCTTCACTCTCTTGACTTTAGCACAGCCTTCCTACTGGGTGTTATAGTCAAGAGTCCACTGAGAGGTCGCGGATGCCTATGAAACCGCCTAAGCAGAATCTGACGTCTTCAAACCGCCTCTGTTCAAAACGCCATCACGATCAGCTCCGATAACACAAGAGGCTGAAACTTGGACAGCAGTTAGCCTTAAATGTCTGCTTTCCAACGGTGTATTGCTTGCATTCACCAGAAGTGTATGCGTTACGGTGTGAACGAAAACGTAAGCTCGGCTGAAAAACGTGTAGTTTCATTGATGCAAGGAAAAGGTGAGTACAACATTGCCTAGGGGACTCATAAGGAGTTGGGTCATCCTGGAAACTCAGAGAAGGTTAAGTCCTAGAGGAGAAAGGCTAGAGAAGAATGGGAAACTTCCTAGCTTGGTCAGCAAAGCCAACCACACTGGGATGTTCAGAGCTGTACTCAAGGCTACCAATAGTGAGTCAAGCCAACATGAGTCAGCTTATCTTCCCACTTGCACCCTCTTGCAAGCTGCTTCCAGGAAGACCACACTTCTCAAAAGGAGGGTTGTAGAGTCCCACTTGACCACCTGTACTTCTTGTCTCATTCTCTGTCCATGCACCATTGGCATGACAACAATGAAAGGGTGGCACGGGAAATGCTGCCAACAGTGCAGCATGACTACGGAACACTGAATGTCGACATCTGTCACGCAATGCTCAGATGTTGGATCGTTCTGAAACTTGGTGACCACCTGCATAGCGGGCCAAAGGACTGCCAGACCGAATTTCAGACCAATACGAGCTCGGTAGACGAGTCAGCAGCCGAAATGGTGAACTCGGGTGTTACCAAAAAGGAGTATCACACCCTTCCGGGATGCCATAAGTCTTGAAACATAAAATGTTGTCATGCCTTGGTAACTGCTTCAAAAACTCTGAAACTTTGAGGGTTTGAAAAACACATGTTGAAAAATCTCCCCACAAAATTTCAGAAGCTGAGCAGGCTTGTAGGCCGAATGGGAGTGCGATGACCCTGCCACTGTAATTTGTTGGCACAACAAACTCCCCCTCATCGTGCTCTCATTCATCCCTTAGCTGCTCCCTCAAGCTGCCTCCCTTAGTTGAAGGACATGCCACACAAAGTGGCACAGGTCCAATGCTGATGCTCTGCAAGCCGTTTGGTCAAGAAATCTGCAGGTTGCTTGGTAGTGTTGATGTAGTGCAAGGAGACCGTGCTCTTCTTCACCTCCTTCCTCACCCAATGCCATTTGATATGCATGTGCTTGTTCAGACCATGGAGCACAGCATTGCGAGCCATTGCAATTGCTCCTTGGCTGTCACAAAACACAGGTGTAGGACCCTCTTGCTCCTGCCCCAACTCCTCAAGCAACCTCCTCATCCTAACCACCTCCTTCACCCCATAAAACAACGCCATGTACTCGCTCTCCGTTGATGAGTAAGCTATCTCCCCTTGCTTCTTAGACTTCCAGCTCACTGGACTCCCTCCAGCACAGCATACATAGCCACCATGGGATGTTGCATCACTGGTGTCACTTGCCCAGGTAGCATCAGTGAAGCACGATAGGTACAAGTGTCCACGCCTTGCAGGTGCACTGGTCTTCGTGCTCACCTCCTCCACTCCCTTTTGCTTCAGCTGCCCATGCACTGAATATTGCAGCCCCACCCTTGAGGTTGCCATGCAGTACCTCACCAGCCTCTCTGCTGCATCAAGGTGCTCTTGAAGGGGCCTAGACACCACACGAGCCAGCTGCAAAACCGCGAATGAAATATCGGGGCGAGTGTTGACCGAAGCATACATCAAGCTCCCCACCATTGACTGGAACCGACGCTGCAACTCGGGCTCCAACACTTCACCCTCCTCTTCATCAAGGTGTAGCTGAAATCCTGAGGGTAGTGGAGTCTTTACACTCCTCCCTTCCTCCAGCCCGTACCTCTCCCCCATGGCTGCAAGGTACTTGTGTTGGTGAAGCCTCAACCATCCCTTCACCTCGTCCCGCTCCACGTGAAGACCAAGGTAATACCCCACCGGTCCAAGGGCCTTGCATTGAAAGGTCTCCTTCAGCTTCCCTTGCACCTCCTTGATCCTCTCTAGGGATGGAGAGAAGAGGAGAATGTCGTCGATGTAGACAAGGAGAAACACCTTCTCCTCCTCCCCTTCAGTCATGAAAAGACTCTCGTCGCACCCGCTGACTTTGAAGCCAAGAGCCTCCAACGCCTCCACCAGCCTTGCATACCAGCACCTTGGAGCTTGTTTGAGGCCATAGATGGCCTTGTTGAGCCTGCAAACACGTCCGCTCCCATCGTCGTACCCCTCTGGCTGCTTCATGTAGATCTCCTCATCTACCACGCCATAGAGGAAAGCCGTCTTCACATCCATTTGCTCCACCTTCCAACCACAAACAGCAGCTGCTGCTAGCAACACCCGGAGCGTAGGAGCCTTGGCAACAGGAGCAAACACCTCCTTGAAGTCAACCCCCTCCCTCTGCTGGAAACCCTTGATCACAAGTCTTGTTTTGCGCCTCTCCAACTTCCCCTCCGCATCGGTCTTCACACGTAATATCCACGTGCAATCCAATGCCTTTCTTCCAGGGGGCAGATCAGTGAGGGTCCATGTTCCATTCTCCATGAGGCTCTGAAACTCATCCTCCCTTGAAGCCAACCAAGCCTCTCGATCATCTCCAGCAAGTGCTTCCTCCAATGAAGCCAGTTCATGAGGTAAGTTGACACCGAAGCAACAAATCTGCTCCATCTCTCCCTCGGCTCCCTTCTCCTCATCATCTTCATCCCCCTGGACCAGCAATGCCTTAGGACCCCCAAGCCTTTCATACTTGAGGAAATCCCTTGGGTGAGCAGCTCTCTTGGGCCTCTCCTTGGCTGCACCCTCCTTAGCTCCACCGCGGACAGCACCACGCTTCCCTTGGGTTGTCCGCCTTGATGGAAGTGAAGGGGATGATGTTGGCTGCTGCACCTCCTCCCCGGCATCACCTCTCTTAGCTACAGGGGCCTCCTCTTGCTGCAACACTCCTTCCACCTCTGTTGCCTCCCCTTCAGCACCTCCCAAGTCATGTGACACCTCCGTTACCTATGAAGATGAAGACTACTCGATGGGAATGAGGAGTGGGTCATTCGTTCCCACCTCTATTCCGAGCGGAATGGTGACCTTGCTCCTCCCTCGTTCCTACCACTCCTTGAACATGAGCCCCTCCATGAACTTGGCATCTCTGGTGGTGAAGATGGTGTTGGATTTTGGGTCCCACATGAGCCACCCCTTGCTCCCTTGTGCAAGTCCCAAATGAACAGCCCACACCGCCGCCGCTTGAAGCTTGTCACGCTTCTCCTTAGGGACGTGCACGAGTCCCATGCACCCAAAGACTTGAAGCATATCCACCAGGGGCTTCTTGCCTCTCCACTTCTCCATAGGGACCCAATGCTGCCCTCCCACATGAGTCAATACTCGGTTCTTGGTGACGGTGGCATGGCGAATAGCGAGGGGCCAGAATCGTAAGGGTAGACCCGAGTCTACCAACATCGTTCTCCCGCCCTCCAAGATGGTCCGGTTCGCTCTCTCTGCCACGCCATTGGATTGAGGGGTGTAGGCCGTGGTGAGCTGCTGCTTGATGCCGTGCCGCTTCAGCCAGCTCCGGAACTCCGCTCCCAAGAACTCCCCACCACGGTCGCTACGAATCGCCTTCACCCGCTTGCCGCTCTCTCGCTCCACCATGGGCAGCCACTCTTCAATGATGACCCTTGCAGCATCACGCTTCTTTGCAAGTGGAAAGGACCAGGTGAGCCTTGTGTTGTCATCCACCATGGTCATGGTATACAGGGCCCCACCATCTCCCATCACCTTCATGGGTCCCACGAGATCCACATGCACGAGCTCCACCGGGTCACTCGACTTCCCCTCCACCGAATGGAAGGGAAACCGTGAAAACTTGCTGGTCAAGCAAGTCTCACAAGATCCCACCTCCTTGGGCTCCCCCTTTATCCTTAGCCCCATGACTCTTTCCTCCTTGAACAGCTGCTACAACTGAGGTAGCGCCACGTGGCCAAAGCGACGGTGTGCGGTGAGCCAATCCGTCTCACCCGTGCTCGGAGTTACACTTGGTAGCTCAGCCCCTCCATGCCCAAGGAGCCCACCATCACTTTTATCACCACCTCCTCCATGCCCTCCTCTCACATCTCCAGCAGCCAAGCGCGCAGCCGCCTCCTTCCATGGCAGCACCGGTATCTCCCACATGGACCGGTGCATGTCTTTGCCGCCTCGGAGGTCCCACAACACACGCCCATCCAAAGTTGCCTTGAAGACCTTTGTGCCCAACATCTCCATCTTCATCCCTGCCTCACTCAGGGCCTTGGTAGAGAGTAGGTTGGCACACAATCCAGGAACAAGGAGAACACGCTTCAGCCCCACAAGCCTCCCATCCGCACCCATGAACATGGCTCTCCCCTCGCCACGCACGGGTACAACTTGGCCGGTGGCTGAAACGACGGTGGCTGCCTTTGATGGCCTGATTTCATCCAGTAGATCCTCTCGGTTGGTCATGGTCATGAAGGCTCCCGTGTCGATGACCCAATGGGAGGAGCGGTGAAGAGCAACCTTGCTGGCCGGCACAACCATGTCCTCGGAGCACGCCTCTCCTACATGGTAGAACATGCCGCCGTATCCGCCAGCACCTCCATCGCCCTCCTCACTGCCCACGCCTTCTCCCATAGCTCCATGAACACCCTTGGAGCCCTCAAGTGATGGCTGACCAGGCCTCCAGCCGTCAGGTAACTTGCGGCACTTAAACCATGGGTGACCTTCCACATGGCAATACCAACACTTGCCGCCACACCGCTTGCCTCCCTTGTTGCCACGCTTCCCTCCCGAATGCTGCTCCCCTCCAGAGCCTTCCTTGGCCTTCCCTTTCTTGCTGCCATGCCTCTTGAAGCCCTTCATGCCGTAGGCTGAACCTCCACCTTCACCGGCAGCGGCGGTCAGCTCCTTCCTCCGAAACTCCTCTTGAAGAACTTGCGCGCGAATCCACTCAAGGGACCACGAGTCCTTCATGCCATTAAGGTTGACCACCAAGGGCCCCCACGACTCCGGCAGCAGGGAGAGAGCCTTGTAGTACTTGATTTTCTCAGGGTAGTCCACACCAGCAGCAGAGAGCTTCACATAGAGGTCCCGGAGTTGATCGAACGCTCCTTGTACGGCATCACCCTCGTTGATCTTTACCGCATGGAGTTGTCGCTCGAGCACCACCACCATTGCTTCGCTGCAGGGGGCATGGACGTCCTTCAATATCCTCCATGCCTTAGGAACACACTCAGTTTCCTTGATGAGATGCTTGATGTGGTGCAGCTGGTTGGGTGAGAGGCATTGGGAGAGAAGGAAGAATCCATCCTTGGACCGGCGATCCCATTATTTGGTCGCTCCTCCGCTCGTATGCCTCTTCAATTCTCCATCCATCACTTCAAGCAGCCCATCATGGTTGAAGAGGAGCTCCATCCTGAAGCTTCATGATGCCCAATCATCCCCAGAGAACTTCTCCAGGTTGAATGCCTTCACATCATCCTTAGCTGATGTTGAAAATGAAGCCATCGGTGCAGATCCGCCTGCAACGCCTCTTCCCGCTACCCCAGCGCCTCTCACGCCACCACTGCCACTAGGACCATCTGGAGCAGAACCTTCAGCCTCCATATTCGCCCACGAACAGAGAAGAACAGCTCTGATACCACTTGTTATAGTCAAGAGTCCACTTAGAGGTCGCGGATGCCCATGAAACCACCTAAGCAGAATCTGATGTCTTCAAACCGCCTCTATTCAAAACGCCGTCACGATCAGCTCCAATAACAAAAGAGGCTAAAACTTGGACAGCCGTTAGCCTTAAGTGTCTGCTTTCCAACGGTGTATTGCTTGCTTTCACCAAAGTTGTATGCGCTACGCTGTGAATGAAAACGTAAGCTCGGCTGAAAAACGTGTAGTTTCATTGATGCAAGGAAGAGGTGAGTACAACATTGCCTAGGGGACTCATAAGGAGTTGGGTCATCCTGGAAACTCAGAGAAGGTTGAGTCCTAGGGGAGAAAGGCTAAAGAAGAATGGGAAACCTCCTAGCTAGGTCAGCAAAGCCAACCACACTGGGATGTTCAGAGCTGTACTCAAGGCTACCAATAGTGAGTCAAGCCAACATGAGTCAGCTTGTCTTCCCACTTGCACCCTCTTCCAAGCTGCTTCCAGGAAGACCACACTTCTCAAAAGGAGGGTTGTAGAGTCCCACTTGACCACCTGTACTTCTTGTCTCATTCTCTGTCCATGCACCATTGGCATGACAACAATGAAAGGGTGGCACGGGAAATGCTGCCAACAGTGCAGCATGACTACGGAACACTGAATGTCGACATCTGTCACGCAATGCTCAGATGTTGGATCGTTCTGACACTTGGTGACCGTCTGCAAAGCGGGGCAAAGGACTGCCAGACCGAATTTCAGACCAATCAAAGCTTGGTAGACGAGTCAGCAGCCGAAATTGTGAACTCGGGTGTTACCAAAAAGGAGTAACACACACTTCCGAGATGCCATAAGTCTTGAAACATAAAATGTTGTCATGCCTTGGTAACTGCTTCAAAATCTCTGAAACGGTGAGGGTTTGAAGAACACATGTTGAACAGCCTCCCCACAAAATTCCAGAAGCTGAGCAGGCTTGTAGGCCGAATGGGAGTGCGATGACCGTGCCACTGTAATTTGTTGGCACAACACAGGGCAGCCTGCACGAGGTGATCTGGCTGCGCCGCCCACCTGGCTTCACTAGATCGTTTCCTCCTAGTACCTAGTGGAGCCTTCGGCAGCCAGTCTACGGTCTCCGCCAGACGCCCCGTGAGTGGCATGACACAGTGAGGACTACGCTTGCGGCTCTTGGGTTTGCTCCTTCTACTGCTGACCCGTCGCTGTTTCTACGCACCGACACTTCGCTGCCGCCATTCTACACCCTCGTGTACGTCGAAGACTTGGTCTTTGCCACTGCTTACACTGAGGGACTTGCCCACGTGAAGTCGGAGTTGCAGAAGAGACACACGTGCATAGACGTGTGTGAACTTCGTAGCTATCTTGGCTTGCAAATCACCCAGGACAGAGCACAGTGCACCATTACCTTGACTTAGTCACACACGGTTTAGCAAGTCCTTCAGCGCTTCAACTTCATGTACTCCTCGCCTCAGGCCACTCCTCTGTCTACTAGCCACTCGCTCTCAGCTCTGCCTTCGGATGAGTCCGTAGAGCCGAGTGGCCCGTACCCAGAGCTTGTTGGCTGCCTCATGTACCTGATGACCTGCACTCGACCTGACTTGGCATACCCTCTTAGCATCTTGGCACGCTATGTTGCTCCTGGGAGACACCGACCAGAGCACATGGCTGCAGCGAAGAGGGTGTTGCGCGACCTGTGCAGTACGTCGGGCATGGGGCTAGTGCTTGGAGGATGGGCTCGAGTTGTCCTCACTGGTCACGCACATGCTTCTTGGGTTGACGACTTGGCTACGCAGCGGTCGTCACAGGGTTACACCTTCAGCCTTGGTTCCGGTTCTGTTTTGTGGCGGTCTACCCGCTCGTCTTTTGTTCTCAGCTCCAGCTGTGAGGCTGAAATCTACGCAGGGGCCATGGCTGCACTGGAGTTACGCTGGCTCACCTACCTGCTGACCGACTTGGGAGAGGTGCCTTGTTCTCCTCCAGTTCTGTACGTCGACAACAAGGCCATGCTGGCCTTGTGCGAGGAGCACAGACTGGAGCACAGAACGAAGCACATTGCTCTTCGCTACTTTCTTGCTTGAGAGTTGCAGCAGCGCGGTCAGCTTTGTCTTGCTTACGTGGCCTCTCGGGCCAACACTGCTGATATCTTCACCAAGGCACTTCCGCCTTGTGATCATCAGCGTTTTTGTACTGTTCTAGGCCTTGTGCGTACCTTGCCTCACTTGCTCACTTCTTGATTTTGCTTGCACTGTGATCTATATATCTATATCTGCATGCTTTCACTTGCTAAGTTTTGATCACTGTCCTGTTTGTTCTATGCTATATAACTATGCATGTGAACTGGCCTTATGGCCGTCTGCTTGCGCTCAGAATGCGTGGTGACATTGTGATCCACCCTGAGCTTGCTTTGCTTTTCTTGACTGGTCTTGTGACCCCCCTTTTGAGAAAATATGAACGAGAATGAATGAACTATGAAGGAAGTGGGTACAAGTACTAACCCTAATTGGGTTGTACCCCCTATGGGATACCCCAGTATAGCCTACACAAAAGCATAAGCTATAAAGTTCTGACACACCCCCATAGGCAAAGTGGGGGAGAACAGGGGGTCACAAGACCAGTCAAGAAAAGCAAAATAAAGCAAGCTCAGGGTGGATCACAAAGTCACCACACATTCCGAGCACAAGTTTAAGGCCACAAGGCCAGTTCACATGCAGGAATACACATATATGTATAAGGCTAGACAAGTAAGAGCAGGTATATATATATGTAACAGTACAAGCAAGGTCAAGAGGTGAGAAAGTGAGGCAAGACAGGGACAAGACCCAGCTGAGTGCAGAAGCACTTATGATCACAAGGCGCAAGTGCCTTGGTGAAAACATCAGCAGTGTTGGCCTTAGAGGCCACGTACGCAAGCCGCAACTGTCCACGCTGCTGTAGCTCACGAGAAAGGAAGTAGCGGAGAGCGATGTGCTTCGTTCTGTGCTCCAGTCGCTGCTCTCGACACAAGGCCAGCATGGCCTTGTTGTCTACGTACAGAACTGGAGGAGAACGAGGCTGCTCTCCAAGGTCGGTCAGCAGGTAGGTGAGCCAGCGAAGCTCCTGTGCAGCCATGGCCCCAGCTTAGATCTCAGCCTCACAACTGGAGCCGAGACCGGAAGACGAGCGAGTAGCCCGCCACGAGACAGAGCCGGAACCAAGGCTGAAGGTGTAACCCTGTGACGACCGCTGTGTAGCCTGGTCGTCAGCCCAGGAAGCGTCTGCGTGCCTAGTGAGGACCACTGGACTGCGCCCTCCAAGTACTAGCCCCATGCCCAACGTACTCCACAAGTAGCGCAACACCCTCTTCGCTGCAGCCATGTGCTCTGGTCGGTGTCTCCCAGGAGCAACATAGCGTGCGAGAATGCTAAGAGGGTATGCAAGGTCAGGTCGTGTGCAGGTCATCAGGTACATGAGGCAGCCAACAAGCTCCGGATACGGGCCACTCGACTCTACGGACTCATCCAAAGGCAGAGCTGAGAGCGAATGGCGAGTAGGCAGAGGAGTGGCCTGAGGCGAGGAGTACCTGAAGCCGAAGCGCTGAAGGACCTGCTGCACCATGTGTGACTGAGTCAGGGTAATGGTGCGGCGTGCTCTGTCCCGGGTGATCTGCAAGCCAAGGTAGCTGCGCAGTTCACCCAGGTCTGTGCACGTGTGTCTCTTCTGCAGCTCGGACTTCACGTAGGCGAGTCCAGCAGTGTCAGCCGAGGCAAAGACCAAGTCGTCGACGTACACGAGGATGTAGAAAGGCGGCAGAGAGGTGTCGGTGCGCAGAAACAGCGACGGGTCGGGAGTAGAAGGAGCAAACCCAAGAGCCGCAAGTGTAGTCCTCACTGTGTCGTGCCACTCACGGGGCGCCTGGCGGAGACCGTAGACTGGACGCCGGAGGCTCCACTGGGTACCAGGAGGGAACGACCCAGTGAAGCCAGGTGGGCGGCGCAGCCAGATCTCCTCGTGCAGGCTGCCCTGCAAGAAAGCTGTGCTGAAGTCGAGAGAGTGCAGCTCGTAGTCACGGTGAGCAGCAACGTGCAGCAGTACCCGAAGAGTGGTCATCTTCGGGGTGGGAGAGAAGGTCTGAAAGTAGTCAACTCCCTACCGCTGACTGAAGCCACGAGCCACGTACCGTGCCTTGAAGACAGGCGGAGAACCCGGCGGCCGCTTCACCGTGAAGATCCACATGCCACTGACGATGTTCGCCCCAGGCGGGGGAGCCTCGTCAACGTAGGTGCCTGTGGACTTCCAGAAAGCCATCTCTGTGTCCATAGCTGCCTGCCACTCAGAAGAGTAGGGACCCTCTATCGCCTCCGCGTAAGAGCGCGGAGTCGGGATGTCAAGTGCATCCGGGTCTCCCTCAGGGGTAAGCAGTACGGACACGATATGAGGTGAAGCAGCAGCAAGACACTGGAACTCCTCCTGCCTGTCCTCAAGGACGTCCGTGCCAAGGGCACACTCACCCCCGACGGACAGATGACAGACAGATTCAGACTCAGCAACAAGACTGGCAGCGTAGTCTAGGCGACAGCGAGCAGCAAAGTCGACGAGCTCAGCAACTAGGGCAGACGCAGCAGTGGACTCAAAAGAAGGGTCAGTGACAACAGTAGCCAGGAGACGCGTGACAGTAGGACTGGCAGCACGAAGAGAGTCCGACTCCGGGTCGGCAAGTGCAGGAAGAGAGGACTCAGGAGGAGAAGGTAAGGGGGCACGGAGAGGAGCAGTGGACGGACTCAGAGACATCTGGTGCGTGCTAGGGACAGGAGGAGGACGCTGACGTGAACCACGGCCACTAGTGCGAGCAGCACGAACAGGCGACGCAGGGCGAGACGCAGGCTCACGACGCTCAGCGAGACCTCCGGTAGGAATAGTGTAGGGAGAGGGAGCAGGTAGTGGGGAGGCAGGCTGTAACTGTAACTATGACTGGACAGGCTGTGGACACTCTAAAGAAGGAGGAGGACCAGTAGAAGGTGGAAGACCAAGAACCTGCTGTAGGAGTGGAACGAAGTACGGTCGAGGCCGCGCAGCGACGCCAGACACAGCAGGGACAGCACCATTACCCCCAGCAGGAGCACCCGCTCCAGCAGCACCTCCAGCATCTCCAGAACCTCCATCAGCACCAGTAGTACCCCCAGCAGGACCGCGAGCAGTAGGCTCAGCGCCAACGCCCGCAGCAGCACCAGCTACAGTCGAACCCGCAGGCCCAGCAGCTCCAGTACTCCCAGTACGAGCACCTCCGGGACCAGCGGCACCAGCACCCTCAGCAGCCGAAGAACCTCCAGCTCCAGCAGCACACCTCCAGCGTCGGGCAAACCACTCTCGCAGCTCCGGTGGAGAGAGTGGCTCCCGGCGAGACGAAGCACCCGGAGGACCTCCAGGCGTAGCACCTCCAAGCTCAGCACCCCCAGGCTCAGCACCCCCAGGCTCAGCACCCTTAGGCACAGCACCCCCAGGCGTAGCACCCCCAGGCGTAGCACCCCCAGGCGTAGCACCCCCAGGCTCAGCACCCCTAGGCTCAGCACCCCCAGTCTCAGCACCCCCAGGCTCAGCACCCCCAGTCTCAGCACCCCCACGCTCAGCACCCCCAGTCTCAGCACCCCCAGGATCAGCACCCTCAGCAGCACCAGAGTCACCAGTTACCTCGACAGGCTCGACTGCGTCTACCTGGGACACGCCTGAAGGGGCAGGACCCTGAGGGGGGAGGGGGTCTACCGGGGGGGGACCTGGGACAAGGAAGAGCGGGGGCGGGGGGAGGGACGGAGTGCGGTAGGGGAAGAGGTGGTAGTAGGGGACAGACTCGTCAAACGTGACGTCCTGGGAGGACAGAACACGGCGAGAGGTGGGGTGGTAGATTTGCCACCCAGGCGCGTCAGGGGGGAACCCTAGGAAGACGCAAGGAGCAGCACGAGGAGAAAGCTTGTCGGCAGACAAGTCGCGGACAAACGCCCGAGATCCCCAGACCCGGAACGCCGATGCATCGCCAACCTTCCCCGTCCACAGCAAGGCTGGGGAGGTCTCCGGCCTGGAGACCCTGGGGTGGAGGTTGATCTGATGCGCCGCGTACCTCACCGCAAACGGCCACAAAAAATGGGGGGCAGCCGCATGCATCATGGACGTACGAGCGACGTCCATGACCATGCCAATGCGGCGCTCAGCAATCCCATTTTGCTGCGGAGAGTCCGGAAGCGTGAAGGTCAGACTGATGCCTCGTGCGCGACAATAGGCTCTCAGAAGGCCAGAGGAAAACTCTCCGCCTCTGTCCGAGTGCAGACGCAGAACAGGAAAGTCCGAGCCAAAGCTCTGCCTGAGCTGGAGACGAGCTGCGCGGATCCAGTCGATCAGCACCTCAGTGACATCACCCTTGCTGCGCAAGGGGAAGACTGCGGTATAACGCGAGTAGTCGACAACAACAAGCAGGAAGTAGCGCTCGTGACCCTGTCCACGGACGCGGGCTGGGCCCCACACGTCCATGTGAAGCGTCTGCAGCGGGGCCTCTGTCGGAGGAAACTGGGAGGAGTGAGGGGCAGCCCGCTGGCGCCCCTCAACACAGGGGACACAGGAGGGGCCAGGCCCCTGAGGAAGGGGAAGGAGGGACCTGGGGAGACAAGAAACAAGAAGACGAGAGGCCATGCCTCTGAGCCGAAGCAGAGAGGGGTGACCAAGGCGGTGGTGCTAGAGGAGAGTCTCGTGAGACAGGAGACGACACGAACAGGGGGCCGACTCAGGACCAGACCTGGACGCTGCAGCAAACACCTGACCTGACGCAACTACCCTACCAGACCCAGCAACTGGAGGAGACGCAGTGGTCAGTGTGTACAGGCTCGACCCCGGCTGACGTGTAAACGTAGCCAAGTGTCGGCCTGTGCGAGCCTCTGTGCAGTGCGTCACTCGCTGACGCGCAGGAGTGAACTGGTGCACTCCCCCATCCTGTAGGTCAGCACCACTCACCAAGTTCGTAGAGAACGAGGGGAGGTAGAGACCAGACAGGGTGCCAGAGGGAGCCACCGCACACGGGAGGACTGTGGAGTAGTGAGACAGGACAGGACCCCCAGAGGGGTCAGCCAGAGACACCGCAACCGGCCGACTAAGCGGCGTGAGTGTGGTGCGGTCCCAAAAGAAGGAGCAAGAAGCCCCAGAGTCAAGGGTGAAGGTGAGGGAGGCCGAAGCCGACGCAGTACCTGAGAGCGCAGACTCACCAGTACCTAAGGACGCAGACGCACTAGCACCTAGAGCAGCAGCGTCGCAAGCACCTAGGGCAGCAGCCGCACCAGTACCTAGAGCAGCAGTCTCAATGCGCGGATCGGGCGGGAAACACCGGTAACAGTCACCCTCATCACTAATAGTCACAGCATACATGGCAGAAAGAATGGCATCAAAATCAAGATCATAGACGGCAACTCCCGCCCTAGATAGGGATCTCTGTGGCCTCAGGGAACTGGTGACGCCACGCGTCCGTCAGGCGGCCAAAGCAGCGCTGGGTGGGGTGCGCACCCCCACACTGCTCACCCGCACGGTCGCCGGTGCGCAGGACGTAGGTGCACGGACCAAAATCCCCACCCCGCTGGTGTGCACTGTACCACTCACGGAGCTACTGAGGGGACAGAGTCTCACGACCGCGCAGCTGCTGCTGGCGCGGACCACCACCGGAGCCACTCCTCTGCGTAGACCCGCGACCAGCTCCACTGCCACCTCCGCCGCCTCCGCCGCCTCCGCCACCACCGCCGCCACCGCCACCGCCGCCGCCTCCGCTACCACCGCCTCCTCCGCTCCCTCTGCCACCGCCGCCGCCTCTGGCCCCACTGCTGCCATCGTTACCCCCACCCCCTCCACCACTCCCACCACCAACCCCACTCCCTCCGCCGCCTCCACCGCCACCTCCACCGCCCCCGTCAGCTCCTCCAGCGCCCTTGCCCTCCTTGCCCTTGCCTGTGCGGCGCTTCCCCGAAGGGGCAGACGCAGCGCCGATCGACTCGAAACCAACGAGGTCGGCCGCAGCAGCAGAAGCAACAGAAGGCAAGAGGGGGGAGGGAGAACACCCCTCAAAGACAGGGGTGCGGGGGTCACCACAAGAGGCTCCTACAGCGACTATGCTCTTCTCCGCCGCTAGGAGGGACTTCTCGAGGAGGTCAATGGTGAGAGTGGTGGGGCACACTGCGAGGAAGTGGTCCCTGACTACTCTAAGGGAGTCATGGAGTCGGGTGACTATGAAGTAGAGGGTGATGTACATGGGGGGCGGGGGGGGGGGTTCTTGGCGCAGAAGTTAGCAGGAAGCGCAGCGCGGTAGCGAGTGTCACTAGTGCGGAGGTGCGTAATGAGGCCAGCGACTATGGGAAAGGCAGCAAGGTCAGGGAAGAGGTACGGCAGCATGAGACGGCTTAGTGCAGCAGTGGCAGGGGAGGAGTGGCGTGCAACTACAGCGTCGTACAAGGTCTGAGCACTCTTGTACTGACTAAAGTGTGCACGCTCGGAGGTAGGGAGGTGGCGACGCACAGCAAGACGTGCAGCAGCGTCGCGCGTGGCCCACTGGGAACAAACAGTGGCGTCAGCATCAGCAGCAGGGGCAGGGGAAGCGCCAGAGGTGAGGTCAAAGAGAGAGAGGCCGTTTGCCCTATCGCACTGTAAGAACAGCTGCAGGTCATCTACCCAGGCCTCAAAGTCAATGGCCCGACCCTCAGCGTCAAAAGCGAGGACACTAGGGGTAGCCATGACCACAGTAGACTAGCAGTGCAAACAGTAGGGTGAGGGCAGTGGAGTGAAGGAGACGAAGTGCTTACCGGACGGGGCAGCTCGGGCGGCTCGGCGACTCAGCGGCTCGGCTACTGGGCGGCTCGGCTACAGTGCGGCTCGGCGGCCCGGCGGCTCGACTGTACGGCGGCTCGGCTGCTGGGCGGCTCGGCTGCAGAGCGGCTCGACTGCTGGGCGGCTCAGCTGCACGGTGGCTCGGCTGCTAGGCGGCTCGGCTGCGAGGCGGCTCGGCTGTCCGGCTGCTCTGTCGCCCGGGCGGCTCGGCGGTGCTGCTGCAGGGCGGCGCGGCGGTCGGCTGCTCGGCTGGGTGGGGCGGGTCGGGCAGCCCTTGTGGCGGGCGGCGCTGCAGCAGGTGAGAGGCGGCAAGGCCGCAGCAGAGGGCGGCGTGGCCGCAGGTGACAGCGGCAGGGCCGCAGATGAGGGCGGCGGGGCCGCAGCAGAGGGCGGCGAGGCCGCAGATAAGGGCGGCAAGGGCCGCAGCAGTTTAGGGCGGCGGGGCCGCAGTTGAGAGCGGCGGGCCGCAGGTGAGAAGGGCGGCGACGGGGCCGCTGCTAGGGCGGTGACGGGGCCATAGGTAAAAGGGCGGCGACGGGCCGCTGCCAGGGCGGCGACGGGCCGTAGGTGAGAAGGGCTGCGACGGGCCGCAGTTGAGAAGGGCGGCGATGGGCCGCTGCTAGGGCGGCGACGGGCCGCAGGTGAGAAGGGCGGCGACGAGCCGCTGCTAGGGCGGCGACGGGCCGCTAGTGAAAGGGCGGCGTCGGGCCGCTGCTAGGGCGGCGACGGGACGCTGCTAGGGCGGCGACGGGCCGCTGCTAGGGCGGCAACGGGCCGCTGCTAGGGTGGCGACGAGCCGCCGCTAGGGCGGCGACGGGCCGCTTGTGAAAGGGCGGCGCGACGCGGCCGTTAGGGTTGCGCGACGCTATCGCAAGGGCGTAGCGACGGGCCGCTAAGGGCGACGCGACGGGCCGCTAAGGTGACGCGAAGGGGCCGCTAAGAAGGGCGCGACCCTAGGCGCGCTTCGGGCAAGGGCGGGACGCGCCCCGGGGAAAAAAAAGGGGATCGGTGGGCCCTAGGAACAGTTCCCACGAGGGAACCTGCTCGATACCATGAGAAAATATGAACGAGAATGAATGAACTATGAATGAAGTGGGTACAAGTACTAACCCTAATTGGGTTGTACCCTCTATGGGATACCCCACTATAGCCTACACAAAAGCATAAGCTATAAAGTTCTGACACCTTTGCTCTCCCCCACTTTGCCTATGGGGGTGTGTCAAACTTATACCCTACAGTTTGTTTAGGCTGTAGTGGGGTAGTTACTATGGGGTACAGTAAGTTTAGGTTTTCGTACTTGTACCCACCACTTTTCTAGTGCACACACACTTGTTTATTCTGACATGACGTTGTGATCCACCCTGAGCTTGCTTTGCTTCTCTTGACTGGTCTTGTGACCCCTTGTTCTCCCCCACTTTGCCTATGGGGGTGTGTCAAATTTTATATGCTATATATGTTTAGGCTGTAGTGGGGTAGCCAATATGGGGTACAGCCCCTTTAGGGTTTCATACTTGTACACAACTCTTTCCTAGTTCATTCATTATTGCCTAGACTTCTGACAAAATCGACTCGATTGGGTGCGCAATCACGCGAACTACATTTTTCATATTTGTTAGTTTATAAGCGCATGCGCTTATATTTTTCACTCAATTATAAGCGCATCCCCCTGAAAAATCATAATTTATTATAAGCGCATGTGCGCTAATATTCAGGGTAATACGGTATATGTAGGACGTCTTCCTATGGCCTCTTATTAGGAAAACCTTTGTCAAATTCGAGTCACACTGCGATGAAACACGCATAATAACTTCCGAGACGCACAAGCAGGGCTAACTTTAGTAAAATGGCCCGTTTGGCGTTAAGACCGGGTCCTGGTTCCTTGTCTAATGGTCAGACGAAAGTTGTAGCTTTCTCTTACGTTTCAGACGTATTTGAAGTACTTGTTATACTTTCAGACTGAATTATTTAGTTAGTCTTATAGCAAGTAGATTTCCTAGCCTACGTAGTTTATAAACTATTATTAAACTACCAACATCCTATTCTATTCTAAGAGGAATCACTAGCATTACTGCTGCCACTGTTGTCATCACTACCACTGACACTGTCATCACTACCACTGCCACTCTCAGAGGTTTCAACTATTGTAGCTCTGGCTTTGCCCTTCCTCCAGGTTGGCAATTCCCATGCAGCTTCTTCTGCAACCCTCTCTATCTCCCTTGTTGCAGCCTCTTCCGCCTCTTTCCGTGCGCGTGTAGCTGCTTCTGCTACTGCTGATGCTGCAGCGCGTTTCTTCTGGTCATGGGACCGCCGTCTCTTCACCGGGCGTGATCCTTCAGCCATGACCACCTCATGAGCCGGCCGCCTCTTCTTGCTGGCATATCACCTATCCACTAGCTCCTCTGTGTTCATCTCGTAATCCAGAAGAGACACCGTCATCAGGTCGCCCAGTGTCATGTCGCACAAGCTGCCGCGCACCCAGCTTTTAATGATGTTCTGACGGCTGAAGCCGCGCTCACACTCAACAGTGCTGAGTGGTAGTACGGCAACAGCTATCCAAAGCCAGCCGAGGTTTGGATAGGCTGAATCCCAATCCGGCGTTGAGAGCATCTGCAAGAGGCTGTCGTGGAAGGAGAGGTCTTTGTGGTGAGTGGAGAGGAATGTGGTGAAGCTGGTGAGCTCCTTGGCAGCTTTGCCCCAGTCGACACCTGATGGGGAGGGTAGGGTGAGGGACATCAGGTATCACAGCAGAAAGAGAGTACATTAAGGCACGGCAGAAACTACAGTTGCAAAGGTGATACGCTGTTTCAAAAGCAAAGCACTAACCAGGAAGGGTGTCTGGATGTTGCGGCTTCTTCTTGAATAGGTTGCGTACCAACTCAAGCCATTTGGGAAACGGTGCGCTCTCTTAGAGCGCGAACGAGGGTACCGTCCCTGCCGAAACAGACGGCTCCCGTCCAACGACTTGAGACTCTTCAAGCGGTCGTCGATGTAAAACACGGTCCTCCGAGCGAAGGCCGATGCCGCCTCCACGCATGACGCCAGGTCGCCCCCAAACTTCTCCTTCCCGATGTAGTCCTCGTGCAACACGTAGGTGTGAGTCACGGGTGTTCCCGTGCCGTTGATGCTTTCGACCTTCACCTCGCAATGCTCATGGCTCCCGTGGTTCTTCAGGAACGTTACTAGACGACCACTATTGCTGCCGAAGGTGGAGCCATACTCCACATAGCGACTTGTCAAGATCAGGGTGGTGTGCTGCACCATCGGAAGAACATGCGTCACATCAAGCTGCACATATAAAACAGAAACAGAATTAGGCACGGCACGGAAAACCATGGGGGAATTTTCACAACACGTCCTTACATGTCGTCGCTGGAACTTGAGATTGAGGTTGTTCAGCTCCTGAAGCACGTCAACCAGATGGAAGAGGAAAAACTGAAACTTCAACCGGTAACAAGAGTGTATGAAGCCTTGTCGTATTCATACAGCAAGACAACGGGAGCACGCAGCACGTCAGCAAACGTCCTTAATCCCTTGCATCTCTAGGTTGGTACGTGTAATCATCTCCTGCAGCTTCTTGAATCGCGCATGCTGCATGATGCTGCGGCCGAAAATGTCCGCGAAGGCTGAGACAACTTTGTCGACGACGGTGGACTCGGGAAACTCTTCAACAGCATCCTTAGCAGCCAGAGCCTCCCTGCAGTCATAACACGAGTAGGATTAGTAAGCGAGTTGCACATGAACGCAACAAAACAACAAAGTAAAAACAACGACACACTGCCTGTGGGCAACGCAATGGCACGGCACAATGTGCAGCACCCGTGTTCGTAATCGCGCCACCAGACCTGTCTGCCCGCCCGTCATAACGCTCGCGCCGTCCGTGGTCATGCCACTGATCTTTGTCAGTTTGAGGCCGCAAGCAGCAAGGTGTGTCAGAAGGACGACCTCAAGCGACCCGGCGTCGCACTTCTCAACGGACAAGTTGGCGAAGAACTCGGTAACCACCACCGTGCCACGGAGAAACGTGGCATACACAATCATGCATTTGCCACGCCCTCTGTCGGTGCTTTCGTCAAGTTGAAGGCCAACGAAGGGACTTTGGCTGATGTGCTGCATCTACTTCGCCTTCAAGTAGCACACCAGCGTCTCGACCAACTGTTTGAAACCATACCTGCGTTAAAGCCTACAAGAAATAAATAGTAAGTAAGGGGTGTTTAAATACAACGGTGAGGTGAACAGGTTAAACTTACGTAGTACAGTAAGTCCCTTCGCTGGCATATCTGGTGTTCCCATCTCCGCCATGAATTGCACGAGTATCATGAACATTACAATGGTGGTGTCAGATTTGCAAATGAAACGCACGGTCAGAAACAGCTTGATCAACCACCGCGCTTCCGCACTCTTATCTCTAAAGTTGGAGATAGATGCCTGTCTCTTCTGCGGGCCTTCACACTGCTCCAACCGTCCCTTCGCCTCCCGGTGCTGGATGCTCCACTGATGTTTCCTCATCGTTTGCTTCTGTATGTCGATGCCTCCCTCGCCCGGAGCGCCGTACTGTGACTCCGGATTTGCGTGCACCATGTAGTTTTTGCACCTCATGCAAGGTCGGCCTTCGGAGGTGTCACCGATGATATGCCAAGGGAAGAGGCGATTCCACTGCTCCTTGGCTTTTAGCTCCAGCTCCGCTAGCGCCAAAATCCCGGGAGGGGTCTTCTCTGCTCCACAGCTCTCCCCTCCATCGTCCGTAGAAGTGGGATTCCTTACAGAGGAAGGGCTTGGGCGCTTCGAAAAAGACAGCTTATGTTGCACATATTTAGTCTTGCCTAGAAACCGCGGCAGAAGGAACGGGGAGCGGGATTTGAAGGGATTGTTTTCACCAGGTAAAGTAGATGCGACAGGTTGACCGGATGACGAACCCCCAGGGTGGCTTGTTGAGCTTGGTGATCGTATGGGTGAAAATGGTATAAGCGGCTCGGCATCCATCTCAGCGAAAGGATAAGGCTGCTCGGGAGAATGGGGTTTCGCATTCACACAGACCGAAGGAGCAACAGGAGCAGCTGAGACTGGAGTAGGGGTGAAACACCCCCCAGTAAGGAAATCCAAGCCAGTGAGTGGGCGTGGCAATGCACTGGAAGGAGTTGAAGCATGTAGAGTGGATGAGGGAGGGGCCCTTTGTGCAAGAGTCTGAGGCCATCGCGGTGGAACTACGCACTGTCTGGCTCTGGCCCACGAGGGTAAGATAAAGGACCCCTGGTGATGTGGGGAGTGAGGAGGGATCGTCCGAACTAAGCCGCATGCATGAACGTCCCCATCTCTGCTGCCATCCATCTCTTGCTGACTCGGCGCGCACTCAGGGCTGTTGGTGTTGAAAATGCAGCCTTTTGCCGTGCGCTGGCATGAATATGCCAAACGAACAGGCAACATTCGTGCCAGCGGGGTGATTGCAGCGCATTTGTGTCAAACTATATATAGGGTGCTGTTGTGGGAGGTGCGGCTGGGGGTGCTGCGTCTGGGGGTGCTAAGCCTGCGCGTGAGGTGCTGGGGAGTGCGGAGCCTGGGGGTGCTAAGCCTGCGGCTGCGGAGTCTGAGGGTGCTGAGCCGGAGGGTGCCGGGCCGGGAGGTGCTGAGTCTGCTGGCGTTCCTCTGGGTCTCGTTTCACGACGCGGGCCTGTCTCACCACAGCAGGCACGAGAGTGGCTTGCGTCGCGTACCCGCCTGAGGAGTGGTGCTGCAGGAGCTGCAAGTCGTGGAGGCGCTGGGAGTGCTGGTGTCTCTGGTCCTAGAGGTGCTCGTACTGGAGGTACTGGAGCTGCCGGGACTGGTACTACTCCTGGAGGTACTAGGGCTGGAGGCCCTGGAGCTGGTGCTGTCGACCTTGGCGTTGGAGACCCTGGAGCTGGAGGTGCCGCTTCTGGGGGTGCTGCTGCTGGAGGCCCTGGAGCTGGTACTGTCGACTCTGGAGTTGGGGACCCTGGGGCTGGAGGTGCCGGTTCTGGGGGTGCTGCTACTGGTGGCGCTGGAGCTGGAGGTTTTGGAGCTGCTGGAGGAGCTGGAGCTGGACGTGCTGCTGCTGGAGTCACTTGAGCTAGAGGTGCTGCTGCTGGAGGTGCTGGAGCTGGAGGTGCTGCTGCTGGAGTCACTAGAGCTGGAGGTGCTGCTGATGGAGGCCCTGGGGATGGAGGTTCTAAAGCTGCTGGAGGCGCTGGAGCTACTGGTAGCCTTACACCGCTGCGACTGTTTTTCGCGCCGCCGTCACTGCGTCACTCCCACCGCCTGACTCTGTGCTTCGCCAGGTTCTTAGCCTCCCGTCTTCTACTGGCCTCCCGTTACAGCCCGGCGCACCACTGCCTACTCCTTCTCCTTACACTGAGCAAACAGACTCGCTTACAGAGCGTCGTGAACCTGCGTCTCAGCCTACCTCGCCTGTTCGCGCGCGTCGCTCTGGTAGTCGTGTTCCTCGTAAGCGTCCGCCTCTTGTCCCTGGCACGCACGCTATGGCACTTCGTCCTTCCTCTGTTCCACAGCGTCTTCCCCTGCCGTCTCCTCCTGTGTCTTCTCTGCCTGACGTTCAGGACCCCGAGTTTGACCTGGTTCGTGCTGCTCACCCCACTATGACGCGTCTGCTAGCCACTGTTGTCAGTGACCCATCGTTTGCGTCTGCTGCTGCGTCTGCCTTAGTCTCTGAGCTGGTTGACTTTGCTGCTGCCTGTCATCTAGACTTCGTTGCTAGTCTTGTTGCTGAGTCTGAGTCTGTTTGTCCTCCGTCCGTCGAAGGTGAGTGTGCTCTTGGCACGGACGTCCTTGAGGACAGGCATGAGGACTTTGAGTGTCTTGCAGCCGCTGTGCCTCATCTCGTAGCCATGTTGCTTGCCCCTGAGGGAGACCCGGATGCTCCAAACATCCCGACCCCGCGCTCTTACGCTGAGGCAATCGCGGGTGAGTACTCCTCTTACTGGCAGACAGCCATGGACGCAGAGGTGGCATCCTGGAAGTCCACAAGCACTTACGTCGACACAGTTTCCCCTCCTGGGGCGAACGTAGTTGATGGCATGGGGATTTTCAGGGTGAAGCGGCTGCCGGGTTCTCCGTCTGTCTTCAAGGCTCGTTATGTTGCACGAGGCTTCAGTTAGCGATAGGGAGTTGACTTCTTCTAGACCTTCTCCCCCACCCCAAAGCTGACCACTCTTCGGATGCTGCTGCACGTTGCCGCTCAGCGTGACTACGAGCTTCATTCTCTGGACTTCAGCACAGCGTTCTTACAAGGAAGTCTGCACGAGGAGATCTGGCTGCGCCGCCCACCTAGCTTCACTGGGTCGTTCCCTCCTGATACCCAGTGGAGCATCCGCCGGCCAGTCTACGGTCTCCGCCAGGCGCCTCGTGAGTGGCACGACACTGATGACGACACTTGCGGCTCTTGGGTTTGCACTTTCCACTGCTGACCCGTCGCTGTTTCTGCGCACCGACACTTCGTTGCCCACGTTCTACATCCTCGTGTACGTCGACGACTTGGTCTTTGCCACTGCTGACACTGAGGCTCTCGCCCTTGTGAAGTCGGAGTTGCAAAAGAGACACACCTGAACAGACATGGGTGAAGAGACACACGATGTCTCCCTCGCCCCGAGCGCCGGACTGTGACTCCGGATCTGCGTACACCATGCAGATCTTACACCTCATGCAAGGTCGACCTTCGGAGGTGTCACCGATGA
The DNA here is from genome assembly GCA_948144175.1 of Closterium sp. NIES-65. NCBI lineage: Eukaryota > Viridiplantae > Streptophyta > Zygnematophyceae > Desmidiales > Closteriaceae > Closterium > Closterium sp. NIES-65. The sequence continues at coordinate 2,606,962 of CANXME010002378.1, forward strand.
TAAGCCAAGGGAAGTGGCGATTCCACTGCTCCTTGGCTTTTAGCTGCAGCTCCACTAGCGTCAGAATCCAAGGAGGGGTCTTCTCTGCTCCACGGCTCTCCCCTCCATCGTCCGTAGAAGTGGGATTCCTTATAGAGGAAGGGCTTGGGCGCTTCGAAAAAGACAGCTTATGTTGCACATATTTAGTATTGCCTGGAAACCGCGGCGGAAGGAACGGGGAGCGGGATTTGAAGGGATTGTTTTCACCAGGTAAAGTGGATGCGACAGGTTAACCGGATGACGAACCCCTAGGGTGGCTTGTTGAGCTTGGTGATCGTATGGGTGAAAATGGTATAAGCGGCTCGGCATCCATCTCAGCGAAATGGTAAGGCTGCTCATGAGAATCAGGTTTCTCATTCTTACAGACCAAAGGAGCAACAGAAGTAGCTAAGACTGGAGTAGGGGTGAAACACCCCCCGGAAAGGAAATCCAAGCCAGTGCATGGGCGTGGCAACGCACTGGAAGGAGGTGAAGCATGCAGAGTGGATGCTGGAGGGGCCCTTTGTGCGAGAGTCTGAGGCCATCACAGTAGAACTACGCACTGTCTGGCTCTGGCCCATGAGGGTAAGATGAAGGACCCCTGGTGATGTGGGGAGTGAGGGCGGATCGTCCGAACCGAGCCGCATGCATGAACGTCCCCATCTGTGAGAGTACGATGGCTTATGCCAGCTATGCTTGCTTGCCTTTACCTTATTATGCGTGCACCGAGCTAGGTTGCGTGCACCAAATTCTAGCTTTTCGGTTGCCACCAAATTGCCTCCTACCGAATTCGGGAAGGATCTGTTCGGGACGCTTCGCGACCCGCGGAACCTTCGCGTAACACCCGGTTACGGGGCCTTGTGTCGAGCCTATATATAGCCTCGTGTTGTATCCATGTGATCATTCAATTCGATTCAATTCATATTCTCTTTTTTGAGCTCGATCCTAGATCCTCACACTTGGTATTAGAGCAGGTTTTCACGCGAGGTCTTCAACCGCTTAGTTCCGGCCTTTAAAAAACCGCGGGGGCGACGACGAAAGCGCCGATATGGGTATGTAAAACCAGTTCCGCGCAATTTTACTAAGTCCCCCTCGATTCGGTTTTCGAACACCCCTCAGATTTACTGGTGGAAGGGTTGGAGTTTCGACCGTTCGATCGAGTTTCATCTCAACAGCCCAGAGAATTTCGCCCAAAAAAGTTGGAATTTGGAGCGTCGGATTGATTTTCTCCTCAACGGCCAAGATCGGACGCGAATTTCGCCCAAGGGAGATTTACGCGACCTACAGAATTCGTGCTCGTCGATCCTTTAGTCAACTTGACTCGCAGTAAGTCGACCAGCACCTAGAATTCGATTTTTTTCGTCGCGCATCTTCCTGTAAATCGCCAAATGGAGGGAAAAGGAGATATTTCAGTACACAAAATCGCGGAGTTATGTGCTGAGCATAAGCAAATACATGCGTCGCTCCCACGACTCGAAAAACTCCTTGCGAACCAGTCGGCAACAGCCACAGCAGCAGCGACAACAGTAGCAGCAGCAGCAGCGGCAACACCGACAATTGTACATGCAACAACGGCAGCAGCTACAGTTAACCTCGAAGTAGTGAAGCCGAGGCTACCGGAGGCGTTCGATCCTACAGTAAAAAGGAGCGACGTTCGTCGATTTGTAGCTGAACTCGAAATTTACTTCGAAGCCGTTGGATGCACGACCCCGACAAAAGACGCAATGCGCATGCGGCTCGCAGCAACACTGTTACGAGGCCCAGCTCTAGAGTGGATCAACAACAGAATAGTCCAAGGCGAGGGGACGTGGGCGCAGTTATCAGAACATTATAGCACATACATTTGTGCAGGCTGTAGTGGTGTAGCCCATAGGGGGTACAACCCAATTAGGGTTAGTACTTGTACCCAACTGTTTCATAGTTCAATCATTCCTCGTTTCTTCTCATGGTATCGAGCAGGTTCCCTAGTGGGAACGATTCCTAGGGCCCACCACCACGAATGTTTTTTTTCCCTGCCCGGAGCGCGCTTCGCTCAGGCCCGAGTCGCGCCCCGTGTGCTCTCCCTACCGTCGCGCCCTCGCTAGGCCCCTCACGGCCCCATCGCGTCGCCCTTAGCGGCCCTCTCACGGCTTCCTAGCGCCGCCCTTACGGCCCGTTGCGCCCATCGCGCCGCCCTTACGGCCCCTTATGCATCCCTTACGGCCCGTCACGCCCGTCGCGCCGCCCTTACGGCCCATCGCGCCGCCCGTACGACCCCTCGAGCCGCCCTTACGGCCCCTTACGGCCCCTCACCCTACCCTTACGGGCCCGCCCGTCGGCCCCTTACAGCCCCCCTCGCGACCCCTCGAGCCGCCTTCCGCGGCCTCCTCACGGCCCGTCGCCGCCCTCGGCGGCCCCTAGTGCTGCCCTTCACGGCCCCTCCGCCACCCTTCGCGGCCCCTAGCGGCCGGCCGCCGCCGTCCCTGAGGCAGGAGCCGCCGCCGTCGAGCCGCCCAGCAGCCCAGCCGCCGAGCCGCCCAGCAGCCCAACCGCCGAGCCGCCGAGCCGCCTAGCAGCCGAGCCGCCGAGCCGCCCAGCAGCCGAGCAGCCGAGCCGCCGAGCCGCCGAGCTGCCCAGCAGCCGAGCCGCCGAGCCGCCCAGCAGCCGAGCCGCCGAGTCGCCCTGCAGCCGAGCCGCCCGCACCGCCGAGCCGCCCGAGCCGCCCTGTCCGGTAAGAGCAGCGCCTCTGTCACTGCACTGCCCTTACCCTACTGTTCACGCTGCTAGTCTACTGCTGTCATGGCTACCCCTAGTGCCCTCGCTTTTGACGCTGAGGGTCGGGTCATTGACTTTGACGTCTGGATAGATGACCTGCAGCTTTTCTTACAGTGCGATAGGGCAGACGGTCTCTCCCTCTTTGACCTCACCTGTGGTGCCTCTCCTGCCCCAGCTGCTGATGCTGACGCCACTGTTCGCTCACAGTGGGCCACACGCGATGCTGCTGCACGTCTTGCTGTGCGTCGCCACCTGCCTACCTCTGAGCGTGCGCACTTTAGCCAGTACAAGAGTGCTCAGACCTTGTATGACGCTGTAGTTGCACGCTACTCCTCCCTTGCCACTGCTGCATTGAGCCAGCTCATGCTACCGTACCTCTTCCCTGACCTTGCTGCCTTTCCCACTGTCACTGACCTCATTACGCACCTCCGCACTAGTGACACTCGCTACCGCGCTGCGCTTTCTGCTAAATTCTGCGCCAAGAACCCCCCCCCCCCCCCCATGTACATCACCCTCTACTACATAGTCGCTCGGCTCCCTCACTCCCTCCGCGTAGTCAGGGACCACTTCCTCTCTGTTTGCTCCACCACTCTCATCGTTGACCTCCTCGAGAAGGCCCTCCTAGCAGCAGAGAAGAGCATAGTTGTTGTAGGAGCCTCTCGTGGTGACCCTCGCACCGCGTCTTTGAGGGGTGTTCCCCCTCCCCCCTTTTGCCCTCTGTTGCCTCTGCTGCTGCGGCCGACCTCGTTGGTTTCGAGTCGGTCGGCGTTGCGTCTGCCTCGAGCAGGAAACGCCGCACCGGCAAGGGCAAGGGGGGCAAGGGCGCTGGAGGGGCTGGCGGGGGTGGCGGAGGTGGCGGTGGAGGCAATGGAGGGGGTGGGGGTGATGGTGGGAGTGGTGGCGGGGGTGGAGGTGTCGGTGGCGGCAGCGGAGGCGGCGGTAGCAGTGGGAGCGGAGGTGGCGGAGGTGGTGGCGGAGGAGGAGGCGGCGGCGGAGGAGGCGGAGCTGGTCGGGGTGGCGCTGCGCAGAGGGTCGGCTCCGGAGGTGGTCAGCGCCAGCAGCAGCAGCAGCAGCGCACTCGTGACATCCCCCCCCCCCTCAGCAGCTCCGTGACTGGTACGCTGCACACCAGCGGGGTGGGGGTACTGGTCCGTGCACCTACGTCCTGCGCACCGGCGACCGCGCGGTTGAGCAGTGCGGGTGTGCGCACTCCACCCAGCGCTGCTTTAGCCGCCTTACGGACGCTTGGCGTCACCAGTTCCCTGAGGCCACTGAGATCCCTCGCTGGGGCGAGCTGTCTAGGGAGGGAGTAGCTATCTTAGACCTTGACTTTGATGCTATCCTTGCTGCCATGTATGCTGTGACTATTAGTGATGAGGGTGACTATTACCGGTGTTTTCCGCCCGACCCGGGCATTGGGACTCCTGCTCTAGGTACTGGTGAGGCTGATGATCTTGGTGATAGCGAGGCTACTGCTCTAGGTGCTAGTGCGTCTGCTTCCTCAGGTGTTGGTGAGTCTGCTCTCTCAGGTACTGCGTCGGCTTCGGCCTCCCTCACCTTCACCCTTGACTCGAGGGCTTCTCGCTCCTTCTTTCGATACCGCACCACACTCACGCCGCTTGGTCGGCCAGTTGCAGTCTCTCTGGCAGACCCCTCTGGGGGTCCTGTCCTTGCTCACTTCTCCACTGTCCTCCCGTGTCCGGCGGCTCCCTCTGGCACCCTGTCTGGTCTGTACCTCCCCTCGTTCTCTACGAACTTGGTGAGTGGTGCTGACCTACAGGATGGGGGAGTGCACCAGTTCACTCCTGCGAGCCAGCGGGTGACACACTGCATTGAGGCTCGAACAGGCCGACACTTGGCCACGTTTACACGTTGGCCGGGGTCAAGCCTGTACACACTGACCACTGAGTCTCCTTCATTCACTGCGTCTGGTCGGGTAGCTACGCCGGGTCAGGTGTTTGCTGCAGCGTCCAGGTCCGGTCCTGAGTCTGCCCCCTGCTCGTGTCATCTCCTGTCTCACGAGACTCTCCTTTGGCACCACCACCTTGGTCACCCCTCCCTGCCTCGTCTCCGAGGCATGGCGTCCCGTGTCCTTGTCTCTGGTCTTCCCCGGTCCCTCCCTCCCCTTCCCCCGGGGCCTGCCCCTGCCTGCGTCCCCTGCATCGACGGGCGGCAGCGTGCTGCCCCTCACTCCTCCCAGTTTTCTCCGACAGAGGCCCCGCTGCAGACGCTTCACATGGACGTGTGGGGCCCAGCCCGCGTCCGTGGACAGGGTCACGAGCGCTACTTCCCGCTGGTGGTTTACGACTACTCGCGTTACACCACAGTCTTCCCCTTGCGCAGCAAGGGTAATGTCACTGAGGTGTTGATCGACTGGATCCGCGCAGCTCGTCTCCAGCTTAAGCAGAGCTTCGGCTCGGACTTTCCTGTTCTGCGTCTGCACTCTGACAGAGGCGGAGAGTTCTCCTCTGGCCTTCTACGAGCCTACTTTCGTGCACGAGGCATCCGCCAGACCTTCACGCTTCCGGACTCTCCACACCAAAATGGGATTGCTGAGCGCCGCATTGGCATGGTTATGGACGTCGCTCGTACGTCCATAATGCATGCGACTGCCCCCCATTTTCTGTGGCCGTTTGCGGTTCGGTACGAGGCGCATCAGATCAACCTTCATCCCAGGGTCTCCATGACGGAGACCTCCCAAGCCTTGCTGTGGACGGGGAAGGTTGGCGGTGCGTCTGCATTCCGTGTCTGGGGATCTCGGGCGTTTGTCCGCGACTTGTCTGCGGACAAGCTGTCCCCTCGTGCTGCTCCTTGCGTCTTCCTCGGTTTCCCCCCTGACGCGCCAGGGTGGCAGCTCTACCACCCCACCTCTCGCCGTGATCTGTCATCCCAGGACGTCACGTTTGACGAGTCGGTCCCCTACTACCGCCTCTTCCCCTACCGCACTCCGTCCCTTCCCCCGCCACCGCTCTTCCTTGTGCCAGGTCCCCCCCCGGTAGACCCCCTCCCCCCTCAGGGTCCTGCCCTTTCAGGTGTGTCCCGGGTAGACGCAGTCGAGCCTGTCGAGGTTGCTGGTGACTCTGGTGCTACTGAGGGTGCTGAGCCTGGGGGTGCTGACTCTGGGGGTGGTGAGCGTGTGGGTACTGCGCGTGGGGGTGCTGAGCCTGAGGGTGCTGCTACTGGAGGTGCTGAGCCTGGGGGTGCTGAGCCTGGGGGTGCTGCGACAGGGGGTTCTGAGCCTGGGGGTGCTACGCCTTGGGGTGCTGAGCTTGGGGGTGCTACGCCTGGGGGTGCTGAGCCTGGGGGTGCTACGACTAGGGGTGCTGAGCCTGGGGGTGCGGAGCCTGGGGGTGCGGAGCCTGAGGGAGCTGGGCCAGCTCGTGTCGCGTCTGGCGGTACTGTGCCTGGAGGTTCTTCGGGTGCTTCGTCTCGGCAGGAGCCACTCTCTCCACAGGAGCTGCGCGAGTGGTTTGCCCGACGCTGGAGGCGTGCTCCTGGAGCTGGAGGTTCTTCGGCTACTGAGGGTGCTGGTCTCGCGGGTCCCGGAGGTGCTCGTACTGGGAGTACTGGAGCTACTGGGCCTGCGGGTACGACTGGAGCTGGAGCTACTGAGGGTGTTGGCGCTTAGGCTACTGCTGGCGGTCCTGCTAGGGGTGCTACTGGTGCTACTGGAGGTCCTGGAGCTACTGGAGCTGCTGGGGGTCCTGGAGCTGGAGGTGCTGCTGGCGCTGGTGCTACCACTGAGGGTACTGGTGCTGTCCCTGCTGTGTCTGGAGTCGCCGCGCGTCCTCGACCGTACTTCGTTCCGCTCCTTCAGGAGGTTCTTGGTCTTCCGCCTTCTACTGGTCCTCCTCCTCCCTTAGAGTGTCCACAGCCTGTCCTGTCACAGTTACAGTTCCAGCCGGCCTGGCCACTGACTGCTCCTTCTCCCTACACTGGTCCTACTGGAGGTCTTGCTGAGTGTCGTGAGCCTGCGTCTCGCCCTGCGTCGCCTGTCCGTCCTGCTCGCACTAGAGGTCGTGGTTCGCGTTAGCGTCCTCCTCCTGTCCCTGGCACGCACCGGATGTCTCTACGTCCGTCCACTGCTCCTCTGCGTGCCCCTTTGCCTTCTCCTCCTGAGTCCTCTCTTCCTGCTCTTCCCGACCCGAAGTCGGACTCTCTTCGTGCTGCCAGTCCCACTGTCACGCGTCTCCTTGCTACTATCGTCACTGACCCTTCCTTTGAGTCCATTGCTGCGTCTGCCCTAGTTGCTGAGCTCGTCAACTTTGCTGCTCGTTGTCGCCTAGACTACGCTGCTAGTCTTGTCGCTGAGTCTGAGTCTGTCTGTCCTCCGTCCGTCGGGGGTGAGTGTGCCCTTGGCACAGACGTCCTTGAGGACAGGGAGGAGGAGTTCCAGTGTCTGGCTGCTGCTTCACCTCATCTCGTGTCCGTACTGCTTACCCCTGAGGGAGACCCGGATGCACTTGACATCCCGACTCCGCGCTCTTACGCGGAGGCGATAGAGGGTCCCTACTCCTCTCAGTGGCAGGCAGCTATGGACACAGAGATGGCTTCCTGGAAGTCCACAGGCACCTTTGTTGACGAGGTTCCCCCGCCTGGGGCGAACATCGTCAGTGGCATGTGGATTTTCAGGGTGAAGCAGCCACCGGGTTCTCCGCCTGTCTTCAAGGCACGTTACGTGGCTCGTGGCTTCAGTCAGCGGCAGGGAGTTGACTACTTTCAGACCTTCTCTCCCACCCCGAAGATGACCACTCTTCGGGTACTGCTGCACGTTTCTGCTCACCGTGACTACGAGCTGCACTCTCTTAACTTCAGCACAGCTTTCTTGCAGGGCAGTCTGCACGAGGATATCTGGCTGCGTCGCCCACCTGGCTTCACTGGGTCGTTCCCTCGTGGTACCCAGTGGAGTCTCTGGCGGCCAGTCTATGGTCTCCGCCAGGCGCCCCGTAAGTGGCACGACACACTGAGGACTACGCTTGCGGCTCTTGGGTTTGCTCCTTCTACTGCTGACCCGTCGCTGTTTCTACGCACCGAGACTTCTTTGCCGCCGTTCTACGTCCTCGTGTACGTCGACGACTTGGTCTTTGCCACAGCTGACACTGCTGGACTCGCCCACGTGAAGTCCGAGCTGCAGAAGAGACACACGTGCACAGACCTGGGTGAACTGCGCAGCTATCTTGGCTTGCAGATCACCTGGGACAGAGCACGCCGCACCATTACCCTGACTCAGTCACACATGGTGCAGCAGGTCCTTCAGCGCTTCGGCTTCACGTACTCCTCGTCTCAGGCCACTGCTCTGCCTACTCGCCACTCGCTCTTAGCTCTGCTTTCGGATGAGTCCGTAGAGTCCAGTGGCCCGTACCCAGAGCTTGTTGGCGGCCTCATGTACCTGATGACCTGCACACGACCTGACCTTGCATACCCTCTTAGCATTCTCGCATGCTATGTTTCTCCTGGGAGACACAGACTGGAGCACATGGCTGCAGCGAAGAGGGTGTTGCGCTACTTGTGCAGTACGTCGGGCATGGGGCTAGTGCTTGGAGGGCGGAGTCCAGTGGTCCTCACTGGGCACGCAGACGCTTCTTGGGCTGACGACCAGGCTACACAGCGGTCGTCACAGGGTTACACCTTCAGCCTTGGTTCCGGCTTTGTTTCGTGGCGGGCTACCCGCTCGTCTTCTGTTCTCGGCTCCAGTTGTGAGGCTGAGATCTACGCAGGAGCCATGGCTGCACAGGAGCTTCGCTGGCTCACCTACCTGCTGACTGACCTCGGAGAGCCGCCTCGTTCTCCTCGAGTTCTGTACGTAGACAACAAGGCCATGTTGGCCTTGTGTTGAGAGCAGAGACTAGAGCACAGAACAAAGCACATTGTTCTCCGCTACTTCCTTGCTCGCGAGCTACAGCAGCGTGGTCAGCTACGGCTTGCGTACGTGGCCTCTGAGGCCAACACTGCTGATATCTTCACCAAAGCACTTGCGCCTTGTGATCATCAGCGCTTCTGTACTCAGCTGGGTCTTGTGCCTGTCTTGCCTCACTTGCTCACCTCTTGACCTTGCTTGTACTGTTACATATATATATATCCACTTGTTCTTGCTTGTCTAGCCTTTAATATATATGTGTACTCCTGCATGTGAACTGGCCTTGTGGCCTTGAACTTGTGCTCGGAATGTGTGGTGACTTTGTGATCCACCCTGAGCTTGCTTTGCTTTGCTTTGCTTGACTGGTCTTGTGACCCCTTGTTCTCCCCCACTTTGTTTATGGGAGTGTGTCAGAACATTATAGCTTATACATTTGTGTAGGCTGTAGTGGGGTAGCCCATAAGGGGTACAACCCAATTAGGGTTAGTACTTGTACCCAACTGTTTCATAGTTCAATCATTCCTCGTTTCTTCTAAGCAGTTTCCGGCAGCACTGATCGAACAGATCGACACGTTGAGCAGTAGCTACTACGGAACACGACGCAACAATCCAACTGGTGGCATGTGGCGATTGGCACCACCCACGACTGCCGACCCGATGGAGAACGACGAGGGCGATGTGGAGCAGTGGCTAGCAAATAATGAGACGTGCAAATTTTGCGGCGCTACAGGACATCGTATCTTGGCGTGTTGGAAACTGAAGAGAAGGTGTGCGGAGCTGAAGGAGAAGAACAGTGCGGCACCCTCGAAGCAGAAAACGGTCAACGTGGCAACTTCGGAGAGGGCGAAAAAAGGAGAATATGGTGGGGCAAATTTAAAACGTCACGACCAGCCGGAACCAGGGGAAATCGCCGAGACTAACGGAGGATCCGCGAAACAAGACCCTGCACCGACCGGGAAACTCCACCCGTATACCCCGACAAGTAAGAATATTACTTCTCGTGGGTTTCAAGCCTTTATTAAGGGAGAGTCAGAAATTAAACCGGTACCGGGTATTATGGGGACCCTACTCCAGAGCGCTAATACGGGTCGAGCGTTCCGAGGAGTTAATATTCTCTCCTAGCAGCACTGTTTAAAGGCTCCCTATTCCCCACAGATGAAGCCTACATAGCTGCAAAGGCTTAGTGGAAGGTTCTTGGCCCAAGAGAAGCCGAATCGGCCTCGTATAAATCCTTCTAACCTTTCTCAGTTGAAAACTGATACTGAAGCTGCATCTTCGAGCGCAGGAACTAGGGATAACATTTTCGACGTACCCTACGATCCTATAAGCGATACCATCTATGGATACTCGGAGCAGCAGCAACCACTAGTACTCGAGGAGATCTGAAACAGGCGTCGCCTCCAGGCCCTGGTGGACAATGGTGCGTCCCACTCGGTGTGCGACCGCGGGACGTTGGAGAAAATTGGAGAATCCTCAGAAGAAACCCAGTTTGCAGCAACGATGGTGGACGGTACGAAGCTTCCCATCCACGGCAAGTCAACACTACAGTTGCAGATAGGGGCGTTGAGGTGGAAGCCGACGTTGCCAATCACGAACATCAAGGGATTAGATTTCATCTTGGGGCGAGATTTTCTGAAGCGGTTCAACCCCGAGATTGACTGGGTCAACCGAAAAACATGCATCTACAACAACGGGAAACGAGTGGAGCTGCGAAGCTGGACGGTTACAGGGAGCGTTCCTGAAATGAAACTGGCACAGTTCGAACGGACAGTGAACGAGAGTAACACGGGTTACTTAGCACTGATTATGGCAGCAGCAGAGGAGGAGGTCTTGAAGGAGTACAAGGATATAATGCCCAACGACCTACCCGCAGGCGTACCTCCAGCACGCACCCACGAGCACGAGATCGTGGAGGAACCAGGTGCGAAACCCGTCTCACGTGCACCATACCGACTGAGTCCGACCGAACTGATAGACATGAAAAAACAGATAGAGTATCTACTGGACAGACAACTGATCCGCCCATCCACCTCTCCCTACGGTGCACTGAGAAGAAACGAGAATGAATGAACTATAAATGAAGTGGGTACAAGTACTAACCCTAATTGGGTTGTACCCCCTATGGGATACCCCACTATAGCCTACACAAAAGCATAAGCTACAAAGTTCTGACACACCCCCATAGGCAAAGTAGGGAAGAACAAGGGGTCACAAGACCAGTCAAGCAAAGCAAAGCAAAGCAAGCTCAGGGTGGATCACAAAGTCACCACACATTCCGAGCACAAGTTCAAGGCCACAAGGCCAGCTCACATGCAGGAGTACATATATATATAAGGCTAGACAAGCAAGAGCAGGTATATATATATGTAACAGTACAAGCTAGGTCAAGAGGTGAGCAAGTGAGGTAAGACAGGGACAAGACCCAGCTGAGTGCAGAAGCGCTGATGATCACAAGACGGAAGTGCCTTGGTGAAAACATCAGCAGTGTTGGCCTCAGAGGCCACGTACGCAAGCTGCAACTGTCCACGTTGCTGTAGCTTACGAGCAAGGAAGTAGCGGAGAGCAATGTGCTTCGTTCTGTGCTCCAAACGCTGCTCTTGACACAAGGCCAGCATGGCCTTGTTGTCTACATACAGAACTGGAGGAGAACGAGGCAGCTCTCCAAGGTCGGTCAGCAGGTAGGTGAGCCAGCGAAGCTCCTGTGCAGCCATGGCCCCAGCGTAGATCTCAGCCTCACAACTGGAGCCGAGAACAGAAGACGAGCGAGTAGCCCGCCACGAGACAGAGCCGGAACCAAGGCTGAAGGTGTAACCCTGTGACGACCGCTGTGTAGCCTGGTCGTCAGCCCAGGAAGCGTCTGCGTGCCCAGTGAGGACCACTGGACTCCGCCCTCCAAGTACTAGCCCCATGCCCGACGTACTGCACAAGTAGCGCAACACCCTCTTCGCTACAACCATGTGCTCTGGTCGGTGTCTCCCAGGAGCAACATAGCGTGCGAGAATGCTAAGAGGGTATGCAAGGTCAGGTCGTGTGCAGGTCATCAGGTACATGAGGCAGCCAACAAGCTCTGGATACGGGCCACTCGACCCTACGGACTCATCCGAAGGCAGAGCTGAGAGCGAGTGGCGAGTAGGCAGAGGAGTGGCCTGAGGCGAGGAGTACATGAAGCCGAAGCGCTGAAAGACCTGCTGCACCATGTGTGACTGAGTCAGGGTAATGGTGCGGCGTGCTCTGTCCCGGGTGATCTGCAAGCCAAGGTAGCTGCGCAGTTCACCCAGGTCTGTGCACGTGTGTCTCTTCTGCAGCTCGGACTTCACGTAGGCGAGTCTAGCAGTGTCAGCTGGGGCAAAGACTAAGTCGTCGACATACACGAGGATGTAGAAAGGCGGCAGAGAGGTGTCGGTGCGCAAAAACAGCGACGGGTCGGCAGTAGAAGGAGCAAACCCAAGAGCCCCAAGTGTAGTCCTCAGTGTGTCGTGCCACTCACGGAGCGCCTGGCGGAGACCGTAGACTGGACGCTGGAGGCTCCACTGGGTACCAGGAGGGAACGACCCAGTGAAGCCAGGTGGGTGGCGTAGCCAGATCTCCTCGTGCAGGCTGCCCTGCAAGAAAGCTGTGCTGAAGTTGAGAGAGTGCAGCTCCTAGTCGCGGTGAGCAGCAACGTGCAGTAGTATCCGAAGAGTGGTCATCTTCGGGGTGGGAGAGAAGGTCTGAAAGTAGTCAACTACCTGCCGCTGACTGAAGCCACGAGCCACGTACCATGCCTTGAAGACAGGCGGAGAACCAAGCGGCCGCTTCACGCTGAAGATCCACATGCCACTGACGATGTTCGCCCCAGGCGGGGGAACCTCGTCAACGTAGGTGCCTATGGACTTCCAGGAAGCCATCTCTGTGTCCATAGCTGAGAGGAGTAGGGACCCTCTATCGCCTCCGCGTAAGAGCGCGGAGTCGGGATGTCAGGTGCATCCGGGTCTCCCTCAGGGGTAAGCAGTACGGACGCGAGATGAGGTGAAGCAGCTGCCAGACACTGGAACTCCTCCTGCCTGTCCTCAAGGACGTCCGTGCCAAGGGCACACTCACCCCCGACGGACGGAGGACAGACAGACTCAGACTCAGCGACAAGACTAGCAGCGTAGTCTAGGCGACAGCGAGCAGCAAAGTCGACGAGCTCAGCAACTAGGGCAGACGCAGCAGTGGACTCGAAAGAAGGGTCAGTGACAACAGTAGCAAGGAGACGCGTGACAGTAGGACTGGCAGCACGAAGAGAGTCCGACTCCGGGTCGGCAAGAGCAGGAAGAGAGGACTCAGGAGGAGAAGGTAAAGGGGCACGCACAGGAGCAGTGGACGGACACAGAGACATCTGGTGCGTGCCAGGGTCAGGAGGAGGACGCTGATGGGAACCACGACCACTAGTGCGAGCAGCACGAACAGGCGACGCAGGGCGAGACGCAGGCGCACGACGCTCAGCAAGACCTCCAGTAGGACCAGTGTAGGGAGAGGGAGCAGGTAGTGGGGAGGCAGGCTGTAACTGTAACTGTGACGGGACAGGCTGTGGACACTCTAAAGAAGGAGGAGGACCTGTAGAAGGTGGAAGACCAAGAACCTGCTGCAGGAGTGGAACGAAGTACGGTCGAGGCCGCGCGGCGACGCCAGACACTGCAGGGATAGCACCAGCACCCCCAGCAGGAGCACCCACTCCAACAGCACCTCCAGCAGCTCCAGAACCTCCAGCAGCACCAGTAGTACCCCCAGCAGGACCGCCAGCAGTAGGCTCAGCACCAACGCCCGCAGCAGCACCAGCTCCAGTCGAACCTACAGGCCCAGGAGCTCCAGTACTCCCAGGACGAGCACCTCCGGGACCCGCGGCACCAGCACCCTCAGCAGCCGAAGAACCTCCAGCTCCAGCAGCACGCCTCCAGCGCCGGGCAAACCACTCCCGCAGCTCCGATGGAGAGAGCGGCTCCCGGCGAGACGAAGCACCCGGAGGACCTCCAGGCGTAGCACCTCCAAGCTCAGCACCCCCAGGCTCAGCACCCCCAAGCTCAGCACCCCCAGGCACAGCACCTCCAGGCGTAGCACCTCCAGTCTCAGTACCCCCAGGCGTAGCACCCCCAGGCGTAGCACCCCCAGGCTCAACACCCCCAGGCTCAGCACCCCCAGTCTCAGCACCCCCAGGCTCAGCACCCCCAGTCTCAGCACCCCCAGGCTCAGCACCCCCAGTCTCAGCACCCCCAGGCTCAGCACCCTCAGCAGCACCAGAGTCACCAGTAACCTCGACAGGCTCGACTGCGTCTACCTGGGACACACCTGAAGGGGCAGGACCTTGAGGGGGGAGGGGGACTACCGGGGGGGGACTTGGGACAAGGAAGAGCGGGGGCGGGGGTAGGGACGGAGTGCGGTAGGGGAAGAGGCGGTAGTAGGGGACCGACTCGTCAAACATGACGTCCTGGGAGGACAGAACACGGCGAGAGGTGGGGTGGTAGAACTGCTACCCAGGCGCGTCAGGGGGGAACCCCAGGAAGACGCAAGGAGCAGCACGAGGAGAAAGCTTGTCCGCAGACAAGTCGCGGACAAACGCCCGAGATCCCCAGACCCGGAACGCCGACGCATCGCCAACCTTCCCCGTCCACAGCAAGGCTGGGGAGGTCTCCGGCCTGGAGACCCTGGGGTGGAGGTTGATCTGATGCGCCGCGTACCTCACCGCAAACGGCCACAGAAAATGGGGGGCAGCCGCATGCATCATGGACGTACGAGCGACGTCCATGACCATGCCAATGCGGCGCTCAGCAATCCCATTTTGCTGCGGAGATTCCGGAAGCGTGAAGGTCTAACGGATGCCTCGTGCGCGACAGTAGGCTTGCAGAAGGCCAGAGGAAAACTCTCCGCCTCTGTCCGAGTGCAGACGCAGAACAGGAAAGTCCAAGCCAAAGCTCTGCCTGAGCTGGAGACGAGCTGTGCTGATCCAGTCGATCAGCACCTCAGTGACATCACCCTTGCTGCGCAAGGGGAAGACTGCGGTGTAACGCGAGTAGTCGACAACAACAAGCAGGAAGTAGCGCTCGTGACCCTGTCCACGGACGCGGGCTGGGCCCCACACGTCCATGTGAAGCGTCTGCAGCGGGGCCTCTGTCGGAGGAAACTGGGAGGAGTGAGGGGCAGCCCACTGGCGCCCCTCGACACAGGGTACACCGGAAGGGCCAGGCAGCCCACTGGCGCCCCTAAGGAAGGGGAGGGAGGGACCTGGGGAGACCAGAAACAAGAAGACGAGAGGCCGTGCCTCTGAGCCGAAGCAGAGAGGGGTGACCAAGGCGGTGGTGCCAGAGGAGAGTCTCGTGAGACAGGAGACGACACGAACAGGGGGCAGACTTAGGACCAGACCTGGACGCTGCAGCAAACACCTGACCTAACGCAGCTACCCTACCAGACTCAGCAACTGGAGGAGACGCAGTGGTCAGTGTGTGCAGGCTCGACCCCGGCTGACGTGTAAACGTAGCCAAGTGTCGGCCTGTGCGAGCCTCTGTGCAGTGCGTCACTCGCTGATGCGCAGGAGTGAACTGGTGCACTCCCCCATCCTGTAGGTCATCACCACTCACCAAGTTCGTAGAGAACGAGGGGAGGTAGAGACCAGACAGGGTGCCAGAGGGAGCCGCCGGACACGGGAGGACTGTGGAGAAGTGAGACAGGACAAGACCCCAGAGGTGTCAGCCAGAGACACCGCAACCGGCCGACTAAGCAGCGCGAGTGTGGTGCGGTCCCGAAAGAAGGAACCAGAAGCCCCAGAGTCAAGGGTGAAGGTGAGGGAGGCCGAAGCCGACGCAGTACCTGAGAGCGCAGACTCACCAGTACCTGAGGACGCAGACGCACTAGCACCTAGAGCAGCAGCGTCGCAAGCACCTAGGGCAGTAGCCCCACCAGTATCTAGAGCAGCAGTCTCAATGCCCGGATCGGGCGGGAAACACCGGTAACAGTCACCCTCATCACTAATAGTCACAGAAAATATGGCAGAAAGAATGGCATCAAAATCAACATCATAGATGGCAACTCCCGCCCTAGACAGCTCGCCCCAGCGAGGGATCTCTGTGGCCTCAGGGAACTGGTGATGCCACGCGTCCGTCAGGCGGCCAAAGCAGCGCTGGTTGGGGTGCGCACCCCCACACGGCTCACCCGCACGGTCGCCGGTGCGCAGGACGTAGGTGCACGGACCAAAACCCCCACCCCGCTGGCGTGCAGTGTACCACTCACGGAGCTGCTGAGGGGACAGGGTCTCACGACCGTGCTGCTGCTGCTGGCGCGGACCACCATCGGAGCAAATCCTCTGCGTAGACCAGCGACCAGCTCCACCGCCACCTCCGCCGCCTCCGCCGCCTCCGCCACCACGGGCGCCTCTGCCACCACCGCCGCCTCCGCTACCACCGCCTCCTCCGCTCCGTCCGCCACCGCCGCCGCCTCCGCCCCCACTGCTGCCACCGGTAACCCCACCTCCTCCACCACTCCCACCACCACTCCCAATCCCTCCGCCGCCTCCTCCACCACCTCCACCGCCCCCGCCAGCTCCTCCAGCGCCCTTGCCCCCCTTGCCCTTGCCTGTGCGGCGCTTCCCCGAAGGGGCAGACGCAGCACCCACCGACTCAAAACCAACGAGGTCGGCCGCAGCAGCAGAAGCAACCGAGGGCAAGAGGGGGGAGGGAGAACACCCCTCAAAGACAAGGGTGCGGGGGTCACCACGAGAGGCCCCTACCGTGAATATGCTCTTCTCCGCCGCTAGGAGTGCCTTCTCGAGGAGGTCAATGGTGAGATTGGTGGGGCACACTGCGAGGAAGTGGTCCCTGACTACTCTAAGGGAGTCAGGGAGGCGAGTGACTATGAAGTAGAGGGTGATGTACATGGGGGGGGGGGGTTCTTGGCACAGAACTCGGCAGGAAGCGCAGCGCTGTAGCGAGTGTCACTAGTGTGGAGGTGCGTAATGTCAGAATATTATCTTATGTTCTAGCCTGTAGTGGGGTGCTCTTTTGCGAGTACAACCCTTCTAGGGTTTGCTATTTGTATCCCCATTTCTGCTAGTTCAACCTCTCTTTCTTTCTTCTAATTTTGTCACGTAATGAGGTCAGCGACTGTGGGAAAGGCAGCAATGTCAGGGAAGAGGAACGACTGCATGAGACGGCTCAGTGCAGCAGTGGCAGGGGAGGAGTAGCATGCAACTACAGTGTCGTACAAGGTCTGAGCACTCTTGTACTGACTAAAGTGCGCACGCTCGGAGGTAGGGAGGTGGCGACGCACAGGAAGACGTGCAGCAGCGTCGCGCGTAGCCCACTGGGAGCGAACAGCAGCGTCAACATCAGCAGCAGGGGCAGGGGAAGCGCCAGAGGTGAGGTCAAAGAGAGAGAGGCTGTCTGTCCTATCGCACTGTAAGAACAGCTGTAGGTCATCTACCCAGACCTCAAAGTCAATGGCCCGACCCTCAGCGTCAAAAGCGAGGACACTAGGGGTAGCCATGACAGCAGTAGACTAGCAGTGCAGACAGTGGGGTGAGGGCAGTGCAGTGAAAGAGGCGCTGTGCTTACCGGACGGGGCAGCTCGGGCGGCTCGGCAGCAGGGCGGCTCGGTGGCTCGGCTACCGGGCGGCTCGGCGGCTGGGCGGCTCGGCAGCAGTGCGGCTCGGCGGCTGGGCGGCTCGGCTGGAGTGCAGCTCGGCTGCCCGGCGGCTCAACTGTACGGCGGCTCGGCTGCTGGGCGGCTCAGCTGCAGGGCGGCTTGGCTGCTTGGCTGCTCGGCGGCTCGGCGGCTCGGCTGTCCGGCTGCTCGGTTGCCCGGGCGGCTCGGCGGTGCTGCTGTAGGGCGGCGCGGCGGTCGGCTGCTCGGCTGGGTGGGGCGGGTCGGGCAGCTCGGGTGGCGAGCGGCGTTGCAGCAGGTGACGGGGCCGTAGATGAGAGCGGCGGGGCCGCAGGTGAGAGCGACGGGGCCGCCAGTGAGGGCGGCGGGGCCGCAGGTGAGAGCGGCGGGGCCGCAGCAGAGGGCGGCGGGGCCGCAGGTGAAAGCGGCAGGGCCGCAGATGAGAGCGGCGAGGCCGCAGCAGAGGGCGGCGGGGCCGCAGCAGAGGGCGGCAGGCAGGGCCGGAAAGAGCGGCGACGGGCTGGAAAGGGCGGCAACGGGCCGCGTAAGGGCGGCGACTGGCCGCGGAAGGGTGGCGACGGGCCGCGGAAGATTGGCGACGGGCCAGAAAGGGCAGCGACGGGCCGAGTGAGGGCGGCGACGGGCCGCGTAGGGCAGCGACGGGCCGCGTAGTGCGGCAACGGGCCGAGTAGGGCGGCGACGGGCCACTCAGGGCGACGACGGGCCGCGTTAGGGCGGCGACAAGCCGAAGGAGGGCGGCGACGGGCCGCTTAGGGCGACGACGGGCCGAAGAAGGGTGGCGACGGGCCGCTTAGGGCGGCGACGGGCCGCTTAGGGCGGCGACGGGCCGCGTAAGGAGGGCTACGGGCCGAGTAAAGGGCGGCGACGGGCCGCGTAGGGCGGCGACGGGCCGAGTAAGGGCGGCTCGAGGGAGGCCGCTAGGGGCGACGCGACGGGGCCGAGGAAGGCCTAGGAAGGACGCGACGGTAGAGAGAGCACACGAGGCGTGACTCGGGCCTGAGCGGAGCGCGCTACGGGCAGGAAAAAAAAAATCTCGACTTGGTGGGCCCTAGGAATAGTTCCCGCGAGGGAACCTGCTCAATACCATGAGAAGAAACGAGAATGAATGAACTATGAATGAAGTGGGTACAAGTACTAACCATAATTGGGTTGTACCCCCTATGGGATACCCCACTATAGCCTACACAAAAGCATAAGCTACAAAGTTCTAACATGCACCAGTCCTCCTCACTCCAAAGCCAGACGGTAGTTTACGGATGTGCATCGACTACCGCGCACTGAACAAACAGACAGCACTGACTACAGCGCCAGTACTCATCCTACCGGATCCAGACAGAGACTACGTGGTGGAAGAAGACGCTAGTGACCAAGCAGTCAGAGCAGTACTGATGCAGCATCACGAACGCAATTTGCAGCCCATCGCCTACCTTAGTAAGAAGCTGTTACAGTGGGAGAAAGACTTAGCAGTAAGGAAGGGTTCATGAAAGATTTGGGTACCGAATTACGCCCCGCTACGGCAGATCCTATTGGAGGAGTTTCACGACGTACCTTACGCGGGACATTTCGGGAGCAACAAGACATTAGCAGGAATAGCAAGGTATTACTACTGGCCCGGGATGGCAGCAGACGTGCAGCAGTTCGTCACCTCTTACGACACGTGCCAGCGGATGAAGAGCAGCAAGCAGAAAAAAGCGGGTTTACTTTAGCCTCTACCCGTACCAGAGCAGCCATGGCAGGTCGTTAGTCGTGACTTTATCACATGACTTCCTTCAACCTCACGGGGGCACGATTCCATCCTCGTAAAAATCGATAAGTTCTCCAAAATGGGTCACTTCATACCAACCAACGCCACGGCAACAGCTGAAGCAACTGCTCGCCTCTTCTTCAACCGCATCATCACCATCCACGGCATCCCCGCTACACTCATCTCAGACAGAGACCCAAAATTCACCAGTAAGTTCTGGAAGGAGCTCATGAGACTGTTGGGGACAAAGCTTGCAATGTCTTCAGCATACCACCCCCAGACTGACGGACAGACAGAGCGACTCAATCAAGTGGTTGAACAGTTACTGCGCACAGCTTGCAAGGACGACGTCAGCCACTGGGACAAACAGTTACCGACCCTAGAGTTCGCTTACAACAACGCCTCACATGCGGCCACAGGGAAAACTCCTTTCTTCTTGTGTTACGGACAGGAACCACTCACACCACATAAGCCTACCACACCGGCACACGTCCAAGCCGCACATGACTTCGTCACCACCATGCAACAGCTATGGGAGAAGACTCAGCGACGACTCACCACGATGCAGACCTCCCAGAAGCAGTATGCCGATCGTCAGCGACGTGATCACTCAGTAGCAGTCGGAGATCAGGTGCTTCTTGACACGCGCAGCTTGAACCTGTCTCACCTCCCATCCAAACTCCGGCCTCGCTTCTGTGGTCCTTTTCTCGTTGAGGCACAGGTGACACCAGTAACATTCCGCTTGCGCTTACTAGATACATGGAAGCTTCACAACGCTTTCCATGTCCAGCTACTGAAACTCTACAAGGACCCCAACCAACAGATCCAGGGACGGCAGCTACCGCCACCACCACCTGTTCTCATACAGGATGAACCCGAGTACGAGATCGAGCGCGTTCTCTCTCATCGGCGCCGTGACGGCAAGGCCCTCGAGTTCCTGATACGCTGGAAGGGATACGACCCCACTGAGGATAGTTGGGTTGCATAAGCTGATATGGGCAATGCACGTCGTGCTCTCAAGGACTATCTTGTCAAGCAGGGTGTTTCTCACGCCACCCAGCTTTGAGGGGGAGACGTGTGAGAGTACGACGGCTTATGCCAGCTATGCTTGCTTGCCTTTACTTTATTATGCTATTTCTAGCACAGGATAATTATATGCATGCATGAATTGCTTGATTTCCTAGGCTAGGTGCTTTCCTATATTTTATTATAGTTATAGCACCGAGCTAGGTTGCGTGCACCGGATTCTGGCTTTTCGATTGCCACCGAATTGCCTTCTACCGAATTCGGGAAGGATCTGTTCGGGACGCTTCGCGACCCGCGGAACCTTCTCGTAACACCTGGTTACGGGGCCTTGTGTCGAGCCTTTATATAGCCTCGTGTTGTACCCAGGTGATCATTCAATTCGATTCAATTCACATTCTCTTTTCTGAGCTCGATCCTAGATCCTCACACCATCTCTGCTGGAAGCTGCCATCCATATCTTGCTGAATCGACGCGCACTGAGGGCTGTCGGTGTTAAAAATGCAGCCTTTTGCCGTGCGCTAGCATGAATATGCCAAACAAACTGACAACATTCGTGCCAGCGGGGTGTGCATTTGACGTGCGGTGTTGTCACCAACCAGAGGCAATATATAGCCTGGCGGTGGCAGCATGAGAACGCGGCGGGTGGCAAGTCTCGTCCGTAACATTGGGCAACAAGCCATGTGGCCAACTAGCCAGGTGGGCAACTGGCCAGGTGGGGGAATTTGTCGATTTCAGACGAGAAAAAAATCGATGTCTGCAGTCTCAGACGAATTGTATAAGGATGTCTGAGAAATCATATGAATAGAAAAAGCTTCTCTTAAAAATCAGACGAAATTAAACTGTTCTAAGTTTCACATGGTATAAAGCAGGTTCCCTCGTGGGAACTGTTCCTAGGGCCCACCAATTCGAATTTTTTTTCCTGCCCGGAGCGCGCTCAGTCAAGGCCCGAGTCGCGCTCCGTGGGTCTCTCCCCTCACGACCCCTAGCGGACACGTCGCGCCGCTCTCACGGCCTCTCACGGCCCCTTAGCGACCCCTCGTGGCCCCGTCGCGCTACCCTAGCGGTCGCGTCGCGCCGCCCTAGCCGCCCTCACGGCACCTTAGCGGCCCCTCGCGGCCCCGATCCGCCGCCCTTGCGGCCCCGATCCGCCGCCCTTCGCGGCCCGTCGCTGCTCTTTCACGAGCGGCCCCATCGCCACCCTTGCATGACCCCGACGCCGCCCTTCCAGCAGCCCCATCGCCTCCTCTCCGCGGCCCCGGACGTCGCCCTCTCAGCGGCTCCGCCGCCTCCTCTCAGCGGCCTCGGACGCCGCCTCCTCTCAGCGTCCCCGGACGCCGCCCTCTCAGCGGCCCCGCCGCCGCCCTTTCAGCGGCCCCGGACGCCGCCCTCTCAGCAGCCCCGCCTCCGCCCTTTCAGCGGCCCCGGACGCCGCCCCTCAGCGGCCCTCCCGCCGCCTCCTTTGCGACCCCGCCGGACCGCCCAGAGGCCGAGCCGCCCAACAGCAGAGCAGCCGCGCCGCCCAGCCGTCAAGCCGCCCAGCAGCCGAGCCGCCCAGCAGCCGAGCCGCCCAGCCGCCGAGTCGCCCTGCACCCGAGCCGCCCAAGCCGCCCTGTCCGGTAAGAGCAGCGCCTCTGTCACTGCATTGCCTTCACCCCACTGTTCGCGCTGCAAGTCTACTGCTGTCATGGCTACCCCTAGTGTCCTCGCTTTTGACGCTGAGGGTCGGGCCATTGACTTTGACGTCTGGATAGATGACCTGCAGCTTTTCCTACAGTGTGATAGGGCAGACGGTCTCTCTCTCTTTGACCTCACCTCTGGTGCCTCTCCTGCCCCTGCTGCTGATGTTGACGCCACTGTTCGCTCACAGTGGGCCACGCGCGATGCTGCTGCACGTCTTGCTGTGCGTCGCCACCTGCCTACCTCTGAGCGTGCGCACTTTAGCCAGTACAAGAGTGCTCAGACCTTGTATGACGCTGTAGCTACACGCTACTCCTCCCCTGCCACTGCTGCACTGAGCCACCTCATGCTACCGTACCTCTTCCCTGACCTTGCTGCCTTTCCCACTGTCACTGACCTCATTACGCACCTCCGCACTAGTGACACTCGCTACCGCGCTGCGCTTCCTGCTGAGTTCTGTGCCAAGAACCCCCCCCCCATGTACATCACCCTCTACTACATAGTCGCCCGTCTCCCTGACTCCCTCCGCGTAGTCAGGGACCACTTTCTCTCTGATTGTCCCACCACTCTCACCGTTGACCTCCTCGAGAAGGCCCTCCTAGCAGCAGAGAAGAGCATAGTTGCTGTAGGAGCCTCTCGTGGTGACCCCCGCACCCCCGTCTTTGAGGGGTGTTCTCCCTCCCCCCTCTTGCCCTCTGTTGCTTCTACTGCTACGCCCGACCTCGTTGGTTTTGAGTCGGTCGGCGCTGCGTCTGCCCCCTCGGGGAAGCGCCGCACAGGCAAGGGCAAAAGGGGCAAGGGCGCTGGAGGAGCTGGCGGGGGCGGTGGAGGTGGCGATGGAGTTGGCGGAGGGGGTGGGGGTGGTAGTGGGAGTGGTGGCGGGGGTGGAGGTGTCAGTGGCGGCAGTGGAGGCAGAGATGGAGGCGGCGGTGGCGGTGGGAGCGGAGGTGGCGGAGGTGGCAGCGGAGGAGGAGGCGGAGGCGGAGGAGGTGGAGCTTGTCGGGGTGGCGCAGCGCAGAGGGACAGCTCCGGTGGTGGTCAGCGCCAGCAGCAGCAGCAGCAGCGCACTCGTGACATCCCCCCCCCTCAGCAGCTCCATGAGTGGTACGCTGCACACCAGCGGGGGGGGGGGGGTACTGGTCCTTGCACCTACGTCCTGCGCACCGGCGACCGTGCGGGTGAGCAGTGTGGGGGTGCGCACCCCACCCAACGCTGCTTTGGCCGCCTGACAAACGCTTGGCGTCACTAGTTCCCTGAGGCCACAGAGATCCCTCGCTGGGGCGAGCTGTCTAGGGCGGGGGTAGCTATCTTTTACCTTGACTTTGATGCTATTCTTGCTGCTATGTATGTTGTGACTATTAGTGATGAGGGTGACTGTTACCAGTGCTTTCTGCCCGACCCGGGCATTGAGACTGCTGCTCTAGGTGCTGGTGAGGCTGCTGCTCTTGGTGCTAGCGAGACTGCTGCCCTAGGTGATGGTGAGGCTGCTGCTCTTGGTGCTAGCGAGGCTGCTGCTCTAGGTGCCAGTGCGTCTGCTTCCGCAGGTGCTGGTGAGTCTGCTCTCTCAGGTACTGCGTCGGATTCGGCCTCCCTCACCTTCACCCTTGACTCTGGGGCTTCTCGCTCCTTCTTTCGAGACCGCACCACACTCACGCCGCTTGGTCGGCCAGTTGCAGTCTCTCTGGCAGACCCCTCTGGAGGTCCTGTCCTTGCTCACTTCTCCACTGTCCTCCCGTGTCCGGTGGCTCCCTCTGGCACCCTCTCTGGTCTTTACCTCCCCTCGTTCTCTACGAACTTGGTGAGTGGTGCTGACCTACAGGATGGAGGAGTGCACCAGTTCACTCCTGCGAGCCAGCGGGTGACACACTACACTGAGGCTCGTACGGGCCGACACTTGGCCACGTTTACACGTCAGCCGGGGTCGAGCCTGTACACACTGACCACTGCGTCTCCTCTTGTCACTGCGTCTGGTCGGGTAGCTGCGTCGGGCCAGGTGTTTGCTGCAGCGTCCAGGTCTGGTCCTGAGTCTGCCCCCTGTTCGTGTCGTCTCTTGTCTCACGAGACTCTCCTGTGGCACCACCGCCTTGGTCACCCCTCCTTTCCTCGTCTCCAAGGCATGGCGGCCCGTCTCCTTGTCTCTGGTCTTCCCCGGTCCCTCCCTCCCCTTCCTCCGGGGCCTGCCCCTGCCTGCGTCCCCTGCGTTGAGGGGCGCTAGCGTGCTGCCCCTCACTCCTCCCAGTTTCCTCCGACAGAGGCCCCGCTGCAGACGCTTCACATGGACGTGTGGGGCCCAGCCCGCGTCCGTGGAAAGGGTCACGAACGCTACTTCCTGCTGGTGGTTGACGACTACTCGCGTTACACCACAGTCTTCCCCTTGCGCAGCAAGGGTGATGTCACTGAGGTGCTGATCGATTGGATCTGTGCAGCTCGTCTCCAGCTCCGGCAGAGCTTCGGCTCGGACTTTCCTGTTCTTCATCTGCAATCTGACAGAGGCGGAGAGTTCTCCTCTGGCCTTCTGCGAGCCTACTGTCGTGCACGAGGCATCCGCCAGACCTTCACGCTTCAGGACTCTCCACAGCAAAATGAGATAGCTGAGCGCCGCATTGGCATGGTCATGGACGTCGCTTGTACGTCCATGATGCATGCGGCTGCCCCCCATTTTCTGTGGCCGTTTGCGGTGAGGTACGCGGCGCATCAGATCAACCTTCAGCCTAGGGTCTCCATGCCGGAGACCTCCCCAGCCTTGCTGTGGACGGGGAAGGTTGGCGATGCGTCTGCATTCCGTGTCTGGGGATCTCGGGTGTTTGTCCGCGACTTGTCTGCGGACAAGCTGTCCCCTCGTGCTGCTCCTTGCGTCTTCCTGGGTTTCCCCCCTCACGCGCCAGGGTGGCAGTTCTACCACCCCACCTCTCGCCGTGTTCTGACCTCCCGGGACGTCACGTTTGACGAGTCAGTCCCCTACTACCGCCTCTTCCCCTACCACACTCCGTCCCTTCCCCCGCCACCGCTCTTCCTTGTGCCAGGTCCCCCCCCTGTAGACCCCCTCCCCCCTCAGGGTCCTGCCCCTTCAGGTGTGTCCCAGTTAGACGCAATCGAGCCTGCCGAGGTCATTGGTGACTCTGGTGCTGCTGAGGGTGCTGAGCCTGGGGGTGCTGACTCTGGGGGTGCTTAGCGTGTGGGTCCTGCGCCTGAGGGTGCTGCTACTGGGGGTGCTAAGCCTAGGGGTGCTGAGCCTGGGGGTGCTGCGACTGGGGGTGCTGCGCCTGGGGGTGCTACGCCTGGGGGTGCTGAGCCTGGGGGTGCGGAGCCTGGGGGTGCGGAGCCTGAGGGAGCTGGGCCAGCTCGTGTCGCGTCTGGAGGTACTGTGCCTGGAGGTTCTCCGGGTGCTTCATCTCGGCGGGAGCCACTCTCTCCACAGGAGCTGCGAGAGTGGTTTGCCCGTCGCAGGAGGCGTGCTGCTGGAGCTGGAGGTTCTTCGGCTACTTAGGGTGCTGCTGTCGCGGGTCCGGAGGTGCTCGTACTGGGAGTACTGGAGCTGCTGGGCCTGCGTGTACGACTGGAGCTGGAGCTACTCAGAGTGTTGGCGCTGAGGCTACTGGTGGCGGTCCTGCTGGGGGTGCTGCTGGTGCTGCTGGAGGCCGTGGAGCTACTAGAGCTGCTGCGGGTACTGGAGCTGGAGGTGCTGCTGGCGCTGGTGCTCCAGCTGGGGGTCCTGGTGCTGTCCCTGCTGTGTCTGCAGTCGCCGCGCGGCCTCGACCGTACTACGTTCCGCTCCTTCAGCAGGTTCTTGGTCTTCCGCCTTCTACTGGTCCTCCTCCTCTCTTAGAGTGTCCACAGCCTGTCCCTTCACAGTTACCGTTACAGCCGGCCTCCCCTTTGCCTGCTCCTTCTCCCTACACTGATCCTACTTGAGGTCTTGCTGAGCGTCGTGAGCCTGCGTCTCGCCCTGCGTTGCCTTTCCGTCCTGCTCGCACAGGATGTCTCTGCGTCCGTCCACTGCTCCTCTGCGTGCCCCTTTGCCTTCTCCTCCTGTGTCCTCTCTTCCTGCTCTTGCCGACCCGGAGTCGGACTCTCTTCGTGCTGCCAGTCCTAATGGCACGCGTCTCCTTGCTACTGTCGTCACTGACCCTTCCTTTGAGTCCACTGCTGTGTCTGCCCTCGTTGCTGAGCTCGTCGACTTAGCTGCTCGCTGTCGCCTAGACTACGCTGCTAGTCTTATCGCTGAGTCTGAGTCTGTTTGTCCTCCGTCTGTTGGGGGTGAGTGTGCCCTTGGCACGGACGTCCTTGAGGGTAGGCAGGAGGAGTTCCAGTGTCTGGCTGCTGCTTCACCTCATCTCGTGTCCGTACTGCTTACCCCTGAGGGAGACCCGGATGCACTTGACATCTTGACTTCGCGCTCTTACGCAGAGGCGATAGAGGGTCCCTACTCCTCTCAGTGGCAGGCAGCTATGGACACAGAGAAGGCTTCCTGGAAGTCCACAGGCACCTACATTGACGAGGTTCCCCCGCCTAGGGCGAACATCGTCAGTGGCATGTGGGTTTTCAGGGTGAAGCGGCCGCCGGGTTCTCCGCCTGTCTTCAAGGCACGTTACGTGGCTCGTGGCTTCAGTCAGCGGCAGGGAGTTGACTACTTTCAGTCCTTCTCTCCCACCCCGAAGATGACCACTCTTCGGGTACTGCTGCACGTTGCCGCTCACCGTGACTACGAGCTGCACTCTCTTGACTTCAGCACAGCTTTCTTGCAGGGTAGTCTGCACGAGGAGATCTGGCTGCGTCGCCCACCTGGCTTCACTCGATCATTCCCTCCTGGTACCCAGTGGAGTCTCCGGCGGCCAGTCTACGGTCTCCGCCAGGCGCCACGTGAGTGGCACGACACACTGAGGACTACGCTTACGGCTCTTGGGTTTGCTCCTTCTACTGCTGACCCGTCGCTGTTTCTACGCACCGACACTTCTTTGCCGCCGTTCTACGTCCTCGTGTACGTCGACGACTTGGTCTTTGCCACAGCTGACACTGCAGGACTCGCCCACGTGAAGTCCGAGCTGCAGAAAAGACACACGTGCACAGACCTGGGTGAACTGCGCAACTACCTTGGCTTGCAGATCACCCGGGATAGAGCACGCCGCACCATTACCCTGACTCAGTCACACATGGTGCAGCAGGTCCTTCAGCGCTTCGGCTTCACGTACTCCTCGCCTCAGGCCACTCCTCTGCCTACTCGCCACTTGCTCTCAGCTCTGCCTTCGGATGAGTCCGTAGAGTCCAGTGGCCCGTACCCAGAGCTTGTTGGCTGCCTCATGTACCTGATGACCTGCACACGACCTGACCTTGCATACCCTCTTAGCATTCTCGCACGCTATGTTGCTCCTGGGAGACACTGACCAGAGCACATGGCTGCAGCGAAGAGGGTGTTGCGCTACTTGTGCAGTACGTCGGGCATGGGGCTTGTGCTTGGAGGGCGGAGTCAAGTGGTCCTCACTGGGCACGCAGACGCTTCTTGGGCTGACGACCAGGCTACGCAGCGGTCGTCACAGGGTTACACCTTCAGCCTTGGCTCCGGCTCTGTTTCGTGGCGGGCTACCCGCTCGTCTTCTGTTCTCGGCTCCAGTTGTGAGGCTGAGATCTACGCAGGAGCCATGGCTGCACAGGAGTTTCGCTGGCTCACCTACCTGTTGACTGACCTCGGAGAGCCGCCTCGTTCTCCTCCAGTGCTGTACGTAGACAACAAGGTCATGCTGGCCTTGTGTCGAGAGCAGCGACTGGAGCACAGAACAAAGCACATTGCTCTCCGCTACTTCCTTTCTCGTGAGCTACAGCAGCGTGGTCAGTTGCGGCTTGCGTACGTGGCCTCTGAGGCCAACACTGCTGATATCTTCACCAAGGCACTTGCGCCTTGTGATCATCAGCGCTTCTATACTCAGCTGGGTCTTGTACCTACCGTACCTTGCCTCACTTGCTCACCCCTTGACCTTGTTTGTACTGTTACATATATATATATACACCTGCTCTTGCTTGTCTAGCCTTATATATATATGTACTCCTCCATGTGAACTGGCCTTGTGGCCTTGAACTTGTGCTCGGAATGTGTGGTGACTTTGTGATCCACCCTGAGTTTGCTTTACTTTGCTTGATTGGTCTTGTGACCCCTTGTTCTCCCCCACTTTGCCTATGGGGGTGTGTCAGAACATTATAGCTTATGCATTTGTGTAGGCTGTAGTGGGGTAGCCCATACGGTAAGGGGTACAACATTATTAGGGTTACCGTCAGCCCCCGGATAGAAGCGCCTCTGGGATTGATTCTGTTGGGCTGAGAAGGCCCTTAAGGATCTTTGCAGAGGATAACTCTGGGTAGGAAACTTGTAATAGCGGAAGCGTTTAATGAAACTTGTGAACCGACCTTGCACTAGTGTGTGAGAGCAAAGTTGATTAAATTAAACAAGCAAATACAAGGTTTTATATATAAGAGTACAGGGAATACGAATAGATAGATAACTGTATTGCTGTTGCGATTCGATACAGTGCGACTCGGGCAACTGTTCTGTAACGAGTCAGTTGTGTGTCCTTAACTGTCCGCTGTAATTGTCGAGTCAAAGGTCGCTGACCTTTGACTTTCTCGTAACCTCCAGGCGGTTACCCTAACCTCCGAGGTTTGACTCGATGCTTCGATTCGGACTGCTTCGCTAGTGTCTTGGGTTTTGACACGACAGAAGCGCACTAAGACTTATTGTTTCCAACACTCCCCTTCGCTTCTGGAGTGTCGCCGCAGGTGACGTGGCCTTGTCCAGTCAGCATCATGCAGTATTCGAACTTCTGCTTTCCGAGCTTCTTGGTCAAGTAATCGGCTGCCATCTCAGATGTTGGACAGTATGACAGATCGAGTTTCCCCTTTTCGATCTCGTCCTTCACGAAGAAATAGCGCAGGGCGATGTGTTTCGTCTTGTTTGCAAAGCCGTTCTTGTTGGCGATGCGAATTGCTGACTGGTTGTCGCAGAACACGGTGAAGCTGGGTAACTCGGCTAGCTTCGCTTCTTCCAGCAGTTCGCGAAGGTAAAGTCCCTCCTTGGTGGCTGAGCAGAGTGCAATATATTCCGCTTCAGCTGAAGACAGTGCGATTAACTCCTGCTTACTCGACTGCCAGGAGATAGGACCGATAGGTTCGAGGCGGTAGAGATAGCCGGTGCGTGAGCGTCTGTTATCGGTGTCGCCGGCGTGATCGGCGTCGACGTAGCCGATTAGCTTGGTCGATGTAGTTGCGTTTTTGTGATAAGTTAATCCGATCGTCGCGGTGCTGACGAAATAGTGGAGAGCGCGATCGAGTTCCGCCAGATGCTCTGCTTCGGGCTTCTTGAGATAGGTGGCGAGCTGGCTCGCGGAGTAGGATAAGTCGGGACGGCATGTGACTGCTGCGAAGAGAAGACATCCGAGCTTCTTCTGATAGTCGCGTATGCCGGCGGGCTTGAGTAGAGTAGATCGTCCCTTTTCGGTTCCTGACGTGTAGCGGTAAGGCGTGGAGATGGCGCTTGGTGTGAGGCCGAAGCGTTTCGCGATGGTGTCGGCGTACTTCTCGGCGCTTAGATAGATTGCGTTTTCTTCCTCGCGGATGTTGAGCCCGAGGTACTGCGTAACCGTAGAAGAGACCGTGAGCGTGAGGTCTTTCTGAAGCTCCCCTTCGAACCACGTGGCGATGCCGTCGGTTGACCCAATGTAGAGGAGATCGTCCACGTAGACGATTAGGAGAATGTAGTCGCTTCCCTTTGTGAGGCGATACATGCCCTGGTCATGCGGGAGTTGTTTGAAACCGATGCGGATGAGGCGGGCGTGTAGGTACTGCTGCCACAGTCGCGGTGCCTGCTTGATCCCGTAGAGCGATTTAAGCAGTTGACAGACTCGGTTGGGTTCGCCGTGGGAGCCGTGCGGGAGCTCGACGAAGATTTCTGCATCTACAGGTGCGTAGAGAAATGCGTTTGCGACGTCGATTTGTCGCAATTTCTTTTTCTTCATGGCGGCGACGGCGATGAGGATTCGGAGTGAGGTGTGACGGCTGACCAGAGCAAAGGTTTCGGTGTAATCTCTTCCGTGCTCCTGGTCAAAGCCGCGTACGACCCAACGAGCTTTGAATTTGTCGATGGTGCCGTCAGCTTTCGTCTTCACACGGAAGACCCACTTCCCGGTAAGGATAGTCTTGTTTTGTGCTACGCCGATGGGAACGATTTTCCAGGTGTTGCGCTCCTCCAGTGCCTTCAGTTCTTTGTCCATGGCTTCACGCCATTTCTCCCTGTGTTCCCCCCCCAGAGCCTGTTGAACCGTCGCAGGCTCCTTAGGAATGGCGGCGCCATGGACTGTGGTGACGAGACCAAGGATTTGCAGCCCAGTCTGTGAGTATCGAGGGAGTTCTGGATCCTCGGGATAAGCTGCTTCGTCTCCCGCTTCTGGGTCGGGTATGAAATTCGGCCCTACCCTTTCTGATTCGTTGGTGTTGACTGTCGCAGGTGTTACGTAACCATTATCGGCGAAATGGTAGAAGACTTCGGCGTTGTTACTGTCGCGAGGATTATCCTCATCCATGGGCACGTTGACGGAGCAGTACAGAAGAGGTCCGGCTTCCTCCGATGCGTTGTCGACGTTCTGCTCATCCCAGTCTGCTTCATCCGCTGCTGAGGCGAAGGCTCGGTCACCACGAAAGCCACTGATGAGGTCCCGATTCTCGTGCAAGTTGGCGAGGTACGTCTGAAGGGTGAGGCGTTCGTAGAAGATCACATCTCGTGCTGCTACTGTTTCTTTTGTGTGGACGTCGAAGATTCTCCACGCGTTGTAATTTTTCTCGATGCCGAGGTGTAGTCCCCACTGTGCCCGTTGCGAAAATCTTCCCGCTCGTGCTTCTGGGGGTCTGTACTGTACCATGCACCCGAAGACTCGTAACATTTTTGTGCTGCCCTGCTTCCCTGTCCACAGCAGATGCGGTGATGCGTTGTTCGGGAGTGACGACGACGACAACAAGTTGTGCAGCATGACAGCATGGTCCATTGCTGCTGGCCACTGGTGGTTGGGTAGCCGCATGCCACTAACAGTTTGCGCATGCTGTTCTGCAGAGTCCTGTTCATTCGTTCTGCGACACCTTGCTGCTGATGTGCGTAGGGAAGGGAGAGGAGTTGCTTGATCCCCCTCTCCGCCAGGAACTGCTTGAAGCGCTGAGAGGTGTACTCGCCACCTCCGTCTGACTGGAAGCTTTTCAGTTGCGTTCCAGACTCTCTCTCTGCTATCGGTAGCCAGGCGGCGAATGCTGCGAGTGCCATGTCGCGGCTGGGTAGGTTACGATGCCAGACATATCGAGTGGCGGCGTCGATGAAGGTGATGGTGTAGTTGTAGTTAACTTGTCCTGGTTCGCGATTGTAGAGGATGTCGCTGTAGACCTTTTCGAGTGGTGCGTACGCTGGAGCGCTCGGGTTGTGATGTGGAGCGAACGGTCGATGAGGTAAGTCAGCTTCGGGACATATAAGGCAAGTCCCTCGTGCCTTCTGGAGTTCTCTGCCATCGGGTAGAAGTAGGGAGTCTTTGTCAAGAACTCCTGCTCTTATCGTGTTATTTAAAACCGTGTTGCTTGGATGTCCTGTGCGTGCGTGCCAGATCTCTTCAGAGGCGCGGTGTCCGGGTGAACGTTGGTATGCGTCGGAGTTGGAGTAAAAACTGGCGACGAAGTTGGCGCTTCGGTGGACTTCACGTTGAGTCGGATTCAGCTGTTGCGCGGGTGTTGGTGGTGCTTCGTCGACTGTGACCGGTGTCGTTGTTCCTGCTGCTGCTGATGTTGTCTCTGCTGCCGATGTTGTTGCTGCTGCCGATGTTGTTGCTGCTGCCAATGTTGTTGCTGCTGCCGATGTTGTTGCTGCTGCCGATGTTGTCTCTGCTTCTGATGTTTGTTGAATCGTCGCTAACGCTCTTGTTCGTTCTGCTTCAGGGATAGTGTGGGAGTACCAGAAACCTCCCGGGCTGAAGTCGGGGTCGAGATCAGGAGGGTGTGTCCAGTCAGTAAAATTCACGATGGCGTCGCTGTCTGCAGTGCCCAGGTCAAGAACGAAGTCGAGGACGAAGACGTTGTTCTTCAGTACTGCATTCCCGATGTAGAGACCGCCTCTCCCGTGGTATAGCTTGAACTCCTGGGTGGTGCTGTCGGCTTCCAGGTGAATCCCCTTCGCCATCAGCTGGCTAACACTCAGTAAGTTGTAACCGAGTCCTTCAGCAATGAGTACCTTGGACATGTGCAGTATGACATTTGTTTCTCTTGACTGAAGCTGTACCACTCCTTGTCGTCGTGTGCGCAGGTTTTGATTGTTGGCGACCGTGATGATCACTTCTCGTTGGAGTCGATGTTCACGTTGTACGAAGCGCCCGGACGAGCACATGTGTTGCCCGCAGCAACTATCCAAGAACCAAGTGTCTTGGCCGGACGGTTCACTTTGAGCGATGGCGGCGTAAGTCGGATTCGGGTGGAGTGATTCGCGTCGAGGCGTCCTGTTGTCGAGCTCCTCTTCTAGTGAGTAATGGGGTGGTGACTCTGTTATGCAAGAGTCGTTTATCTTTACCATGCAGTTGACTATGTTTCTTGCTCCTTGTGCAGGTTGTCCAGTTGAAGTCGTTGAAGCTTGAATCGTTGTTGTCGGACTTGCTTGCGTTGAAGCAACTTGTGAGCTTGAAGGCCGCAGTTGTCGCTGTGGTGTTGTCTGACGAGACGGGCAATGCGTGCGGGGGTGTCCTGATGTTTTGCAGATGTGACAAAACGGAGGTACTGACTTCGGCTGCTGCTGTCGGTTGTTGTAGTTGTTGTGTCGTCGCTGAGTGTGGAAAGCGAACTCCGGTGCTAATGCCCTTTTCTTGTGCCTTGCTTCTTGCAGGTCCATATCCTGTTGCTCGGCGTGGATTTCGGCGCAGAGTGCCGCTTCGGAGATCCTCCCGTGTGCTCGAAGAATTGCTTTGGTGGCGCGCCACTGAGGACCGAGGCCACCGATGACGACTGTTACGAAGGCGTCTTCAGAGATTGATCCTCCGCATCGAAGAAGCTTGTCGCGCAATTCGCGACATCGGCTGATATACGCCAACCCCTTTTCTCCTGGTTTCATTTCAACTGTTGTCAACTGCGCCATTAACTTGCTCTGGTTTACACTGTCTGTTGCCTGATACAGGTTCTTCAGATGGCCGTACGCAAGTTCCGCCGAGCTGCCGAAGTTCCGGTAAGAGCGAATGTTCTGCTGCTAGGTTGGTGTGATGTTTCTCAGTAGAATAGTATACGCCATCATCGATTGATACGTATACTGCTGCTTCTCATACTGTGTGCCGTTTGCTGGATACTGCAGGGATCCGTCGAAGAAGCCGAGTATCTGCGCGCCCTCCATCATCAGCTCGAATTCAAAGGACCAGGTGAAGAAGTCCTTTCCGTCGAAAGGTCTTGACGTTTGTAATTTCAAAACATGCGCGAATTGCGACTGAACTTGTAACGCGTCCATTGGTTTGTCTTGCGCAGGTGAAGGTCGAGGCAGGAAGCTGATCGACCCGCGCTCGTACGGGGCGAAGGTGGGTTGCTGCTGTTGATTCCCTCGCGCATATGACGACCCATCAAGGCTCATGGGTGTCGCTCCGTTGTTGCTGTTGTGTGTCTGTGCAGGTCCCGACTGCTGGTGTTGCTCGTAGAAGGACATGAAGGAGAAGAATTTCTCCATCATGCTCTGGTCGAAGTCAGAAGGGTGATTCGTGGGGGTCTCGGTTGACGTTCCCCTTGGTCTTGCTGCCGTGCCTTCCTCTGTCTGCAGGCCAGAGGGTGGTGGTGGAGTAGGAGTAGTGCTCGAGGAGCCATTAGGGGAGCTCCTTTCCTTGTTTGTTGCCATGTCTTGTAATAAAAGGTTTAGAGTTTTCCCCTGTCAGCTCTCATACCATGTTGGGCTGAGAAGGCCCTTAAGGATCTTTGCAGAGGATAACTCTGGGTAGGAAACTTGTAATAGCGGAAGCGTTTAATGAAACTTGTGAACCGACCTTGCACTAGTGTGTGAGAGCAAAGTTGATTAAATTAAACAAGCAAATACAAGGTTTTATATATAAGAGTACAGGGAATACGAATAGATAGATAACTGTATTGCTGTTGCGATTCGATACAGTGCGACTCGGGCAACTGCTCTGTAACGAGTCAGTTGTGTGTCCTTAACTGTCGCGCTGTAATTGTCGAGTCAAAGGTCGCTGACCTTTGACTTTCTCGTAACCTCCAGGCGGTTACCCTAACCTCCGAGG
Organism: Closterium sp. NIES-65; assembly: GCA_948144175.1. Taxonomy (NCBI): domain Eukaryota; kingdom Viridiplantae; phylum Streptophyta; class Zygnematophyceae; order Desmidiales; family Closteriaceae; genus Closterium; species Closterium sp. NIES-65. The sequence continues at coordinate 2,640,938 of CANXME010002378.1, forward strand.
TTTGACTCGATGCTTCGATTCGGTCTGCTTCGCTAGTGTCTTGGGTTTTGACACGACAGAAGCGCACTAAGACTTATTGTTTCCAACAGATTCCCTGTCAACACACACAGTCAGAATGAGTCAACGTGCGCCCTTGATAGGTCTTTCTGACTGAACGCGTTGCCAGTGAGCCGGGCGAGGGTGAGGGGGCATCGAAATTCAAAATGTGGGAATGAAAATTTTGAGTTTCGTTACAACGATTTCAGTAGAATTATAATAAAAAAGAAGAGGGTGGCGCTTATAATCCGTAAGCCTTCAGGGGTGTGCTTATAATCGAGGACCGGATATAAGCGCCCTCATCCTTTTATAAGCGCCGGTGCTTATCCGAGGCCTGCGCTTCTATCCGGGGGCTTACGGTAGTACTTGTACCCAACTCTTTCATAGTTCATTTCATCCTTGTTCTAAGTTTCACATAAACAGCATGTCTACGACATCAGATGAACCAGTAAAAATGTGTTCAGAATCCAGAAATCCAGACCAAAAAATTCTGATAACATAGGCCCTGCGCACAAGTCCGACAAGAGGTTTGCCTGATAAAGCGGCTGTGGGAACCCAACAACATTTGGTATTTACCTTGTAACGGTAGTAACGTTGTTTTCATTGAGAAGGTTAGCTTTTTGCCTGTCAGAGGAAGAATACGGGCACAATATACGGTAATCAGAAATACAGATTAGGACATGGGTAGTGTTAGGGCCAAGTCAGCTACCTACTGTAAGTTAAGCAACATGTGCATCGAACTTCTCCGTGACATGTACAGGCTACGGAAAAACAAGTAAAGCAGACGGAACTCGCTTATCAGTTAAGGAGCTGTAGCCCTGTTGGTTTGGTCCCATGTCACCTTGCACTGCATCAGGGGCCGTTTGTAACGAGTTGGGAGAAACTTGCGCAATGGCAGCACCTGGGGAAGCAAGTGACATGCTAGGGCTTGTAGTAGAGGAAGAAGAGGAGATCACTCTCACTGGTGGCGCAAGAGGAGGTGCTCTGAACGCCTCCGTGGGCGATCCTCTTGGTATCATGGTTAACGGAGGGGTGACCACGGCCGGTCGTGGTAACAGTGGTCTCGGCGTGGAGGGCGCGGAGAGCACTCTGGGAGAGAACCAGTCCATCACCCATGAGGAGCCATGCCCAGGAGATGTAGGGCTTGTGGTGGTAGTCGAGATCTGCCCTACAGCACTAGACCCATCAACAGCAGCCCTACCATACCTCATACCATCCCTCACGCGCAGTCCTTCCCTGAAAGCCCCACCACCTCGCGTCGCACCTTCACCGGCTCTCTCGCTTTCACCACTCCCGGCTCCACCCCTCTCCCCTGCATACCTTAGAAACCCGTCCCTTTCCTCACGCGCCCCTCGCACACCAGACCTGCTGCTACCGAGGGCTTCCCATGCAGCTGCCACTCCATCCCTACCGGTTATGCCTACCCCAAATATGCCTCCCCCGCTGCTGCCTGTCGAGAAGCTCCCTGCCTGCCAGCCCCCAGCCCCTCCAACCCTGGCTCCTGCATTCGCCTTATCTCCACTCCTTTCACCCGCACTGAACGTCCAGCCAGTGCCAGAACTCCTTGAGCCTGTGGTTCTGGGTCCCACGGCATCTAGCTTCTCCCCGTGCTCGCCCATCACAGCAGCACCCAAGGGACGTGCCACCTGCAGGCGCAGCGACTTGAACTGGGCTAACCTCTGAGATCCCGACTGCAACCTCCCGCTGCTGCCGCTGCCGCTGCCGCTGCCGCCGCCGCCGCTGTTGCTGTTGCTCCGCATGCTGTTGCTTCTAAATCTGTTAAAACTGCCACTGCTGCTGTTGTTGCCGTTGCCACTGCTACTGCCACTCCCGTCCTCAGTGCCGTAACTGCTGCTCTCCCTCACGCTCGTCGAGCTCCTGCTTCGAGTCATCCCACCATGCCATGAACTGCCACTACTACCCGCATCTGCACTAGCAACCTTCACAGCAGCACGACCATCGCCATTGCCTCGGCCTGCCTCCTCCGCCACACCGGACGACACCGCCACTGGCAGCAGCAGCCCACTGAACGCCCGTCTTGCCCCCCACGGTCCGTTCCCCTGCCCGCCCCCACCGCTGCCGCCTCCCCCGCCGCTGCCAGTGCCACCCCGCCGACCGACGCTGCTGGCCCTGCTCTCCTGCTCCGTGGCAGTCGGCGCGCTGCAGCGATCCTGCACTCTCAGGTCGACTCTTTGCTGTCGCTCAGCAATAAATGCTTGATTTCTTGCCGCGCCGCTACTAGCGCTGAACAGTGAAGAAGCAGAGAAAGAAACAGAAGCGGCAGAAGCGGAAGAAGCGGAGCTCGCGCCAATGAACTCCGCCATCTGGCTCGCCCAGTCGCTCGTGAAGGCGGCGGCGGCGAGCGCGCTCGCCGCCACCTCGTTGCTCTCGCGCGCGCCACGGCCCTTCCCCTTGCCGCTACTACCCACGGTGGTAGTGGCGCCATCCACGGCTCCCTTCGCGCCGCTCGAATCTCCGCGGAAAGCGGGGAGCTCAAAGCCCCGCTTGACCTTCCCCTCCGCCGACTTTTCTCTCGGCGAGAGAAAGTCTATTAAAGACCACGGCCCCGCTCCCTCTGAGAAGCTGCTGCTTCCGCCGTCGCAACAACCGCCTCTGCTTGCTGCGTCCCCTCCCCCGTCGCCGCCGCCGCCGCAGCCGTTGCCGCCGGTTCTGCCGTCGTAGGCTGCGAGGAACGTGGATAATCTGCGGTCCGCCGCGGCGCGGACGTCGCTGTTCCGCGAGAGGCGCGGGCGGGGCAGCGCCGTGAGCGCGCGGACGAGCTTCCGCGAGGAGGCGGAGAGCAGACCGCGCGGAGAGATGAGGGGCGCGGCGGAAGCTTGCGCGGGAAGGTACGCGGGGGGGGCAACTGCGGAACCCGCGGTAGGTGCGGCATCGGCGATGCGACCGACGCTGCTCCGCGTGCGACGAAGCGAGGCCGCGGTATTAGTTTCGGGAAACGACTCCGCCGCGCTGGAATTAACGGCGGAGACAGTTGTTGCGTCACTACAACGATTAGTAATGTCAGTGCTTGTTGTGTTTGCAGCCGCAGCGTGTTCGGTCGGACTGTCCGTGCTGGTCGCTTCACAAGCCACAAGCACAGGCGAGGTCGCCGTTAAACTGGCACTTACGCTGCCGGCGCCTCCTGACGGCATTGACGACGCTCGAAACAACCGCGTCGCCGCCGCCGCCGCCGCGAACCACGGGTGGTTGGACGCGGCACCGGCGCCTTGCGCCTCGTCGTCCGCGACGCGTTGCGGATCTTCCGTCGTGGAAGCAGGCTTGCGGGAGGAAACGGGCATGAAGCAGCTAACAGCGGCGGCCGGGGGGATCATTGCACGCATGACGTCATCATCTGGCTCCCATTCCGAGTCGGCACGCGCAGATCTAGTAACGTCGGCTGGAGGCTCATGATGCCGCGTCGCCCTGATTAACCTCGGATCTTGGATCGGCGCTTCGCGGCGCCCCATAGCGCCGGAGGCGGCACGTGAATGGTCTGAGCGCGAATCCGTAATCCATTCAAATCGCAAGGAACTCGAGGAAGATTCCGCAAATGCGGCCGACGCAGCGCGCGCGAGAGCCGCAGGGCGGAACAGCGCGTACGTTCCGCCCGGCTGCAGAAACTGATCCCGCGGAAGGGGCGCGGGAACGGCCGGCTCCCGCGGAGGTTTGGGCGCAGAGGCGGCGGGGAAAAGGAGCCCCGCGGATGTTCCTGCAACTGGGGACCCGCCGCTGCTGCTTGCAGTAGCCGCAGCTGCCGCGACCGGCGGTGGGATGACATTAATGGAGGCAGGTTTGGGGGAATGGCTGTCTGCTGCAGCTGTAGAGCATGTCGCCCCGGCTATAGGATCAGCGGCGCTATTTTCTTGAAGTGGTTGGTTGAGCGACGCGAGAGAATGACAGGGGAAGCCTCTCAAAACGTCCGCAACCTGCAGCAGTGCCTCATGATACAAACGAATAGAGCCATCTGGAAGGAGGACTATGACGGGATTGGACGACTCTGCAGCTGGCATGCCTACGGCTGATTATGGAGGCTGCACGAAAGTGGTAGTCTTGAACGTGAGAGATGGGTTGGACTAACTATCACTCGCCTCAGCCAACTAGTATTTCCAGCCTCAGAAAGAGAAGCTGGTATGTAGTAGGCTGGCGTTCTGAGAATTGGTGTTGTCGTGAGAGCAATGTGTTACGAGAAACGAGCAAGCAAACAAGGAAGAGCTGACAAACGACTTCTAAACACCCTGCTGTTGTCCCACCCCACAGACTGTACTGTACACTTGCCATACTGTACACGAGAATTTTTTTTTGTACTGCACATAGATTGGAGGGGCCTCCTCAGTTGAATTTTAGGTGCTGTACAGTGTTGTGCATTACCCCGAAACACGACTCACTACACCCTAATGCTCACTCAACCGCCCACTCTGAACACGCCCACTGCCACTCCAGTGGTCGACATTCACAGCCAACGGCCCGCGCGTTACTAGCCCACGACAAAACTAAGATATTCTTGACCTCGAATAAGCTATTCGAGTTTCCCAGACAAGACACGCTGGGCTACCCAGATACAGTCCCATTCTCCCCTTAGCGAGCGCGTGCTCGAAAGAGGAGCACAGAGAAAGATGGGGAACGAGACTGAAATGGGCATCAGGTGTAAATTCTACGCCCACTCTTCCTGACCTGTATACTGTAGTGTTTCTATTTCCGGTCGTGCTGTCCGGTCTCCATGACGCAAGTGACACTGGGCAGACGTTCTTACGTCTTCTTGGATGGACATATGGGAGCAGGCACTGAGCAGTGGCTATTGCACTCCGTTTTGAACTTCCCGCTGGCTAGCAGGGCAAGGCACTACTGTAGTTTGAACTGAACATTATAGACTGTCTGGTTATTTTCGCGGTTTTATACAACCTTGTGCTGTAAAAGGGTGTTCAAAGTACTGCACCAGCTCGACGTCGAGGAACGTCGGTGAATTTCGACCGTCGGATAAGAAATTCCTACCGTCAGGATCCACCGACGTCCCTCGACGTCGAGTTTTTGCAGCACTTTGTACACGCCGTAATAACAACAAGCTTGTTAGGGGTTCATTGTACTTGCGTGGCTACTCAAGGCCTGATACATTGATTTCGCGGAGGTGAACCATCGAGTTCGTCGGGAAGTGGGGGTGGAAATTGTTCAGGGTACATGCAGACAGAAAGTCTATATTTGGTCTCAGGTGAATCTGTTGACCTTGTTTGCGCCGATGTCTGTGGTGCGTCAAACTTATCGTGGAATTGGACTGAACTGTCTGTCGGGCGAGTTTTCCAACCCATGCGTGCAACTTGAGATTTGACAGGGCGGCGTTTCACACAACGGCACAGATACAGTACACCCAGCCCACAATATCCTCACTCCGCAACATAGGGACACATAATTCTCTACACATCCCACGTCTATTTTCACATTGTGGGGTAATTTTGTGAACCGAGGGCAATTAATGACGTGCCACTTTCTTCGTCACAAATTCGGCTGACTCGTGTTGATCGATGCAACATTTGCATCCTCCCTTCTAAAATTTGTCTCCAAAGAGTTGGAAAGGTATGAAAGTGCAATAAGAAGGAGGGGGTTTTGTGCGGATATATGTCAGAACATTATAGCTTATGCTATTGTGTAGGCTATAGTGGGGTATCCCATAGGGGGTACAACACAACTAGGGTTTCATATTTGTACTCGCTTCATTCATAGTTCATTCATTCTCGTTCAACTTTTCTCATGGTATCGAGCAGGTTCCCCTGTGGGAACTGCGCCTAGGGCCCACCACTTCGAATTTTTTTTTACTGCCCGAAGCGCGCTCATCCCGAGTCGCGCCTCGGGCTGCTAACTCGACGAGCCGCCCTAGCAGCCTTCCCTCCCCTAGCGGCCCTGCCGCCCTAGTGTCGCGGCCCCGCCGCCCTGCTTTAGCGGCCCCGCCGCCCTACGCCTCGCGGCCCCGCCGCCCTCTACACCTCGCGGCCCCGCCGCCCTGCATTTCGCGGCCCCGCCGCCCTACACCTCGCGGCCCCGCCGCCCTGCTTTACCGGCCCCGCCGCCCTGCTTTAGCGGCCCCGCCGCCCTACACTTCGCGGCCCCGCCGCCCTGCTTTAGCGGCCCCGCCGCCCTACACTTCGCGGCCCCGCCGCCCTGCTTCACCGGCCCCGCCGCCCTGCTTTAGCGGCCCCGCCGCCCTACACCTCGCGGCCCCGCCGCCCTGCTTTAGCGGCCCCGCCGCCCTACGCCTCGCGGCCCCGGCGCCCTACACCTCGCGGCCCCGCCGCCCTGCTTTAGCGGCCCCGCCGCCCTACGCCTCGCAGCCTCGCCGCCCTCTACACCTCGCGGCCCCGCCGCCCTGCATTTCGCGGCCCCGCCGCCCTACACCTCGCGGCCCCGCCGCCCTGCTTTACCGGCCCCGCCGCCCTGCTTTAGCGGCCCCGCCGCCCTACACTTCGCGGCCCCGCCGCCCTGCTTTAGCGGCCCCGCCGCCTTACACCTCGCGGCCCCGCCGCCCTACACTTCGCGGCCCCACCGCCCTGCTTTATCGGCCCCGCCGCCCTTCTGCTGCGGCCCTGCCACTCTTCTCTCCTGCAGCCGACCGCCGCGCCGCCGAGTACCGGAGGAGCCGCCCGGCCGCCCACCAGCCGAGCCGCCCAGCAACCCAGCCGCCGAGCCCCTGTGCAGCCGAGCCACCCAGCTGCCGAGCACTGAGCCGCCGAGCCGCCCAGCCGCCGAGCCGCCCAGCAGCCGAGCCGCCCGACCTGCCCTGTCCGGTGAGCGCAGCCCCACTGTCACTGCGTGCCCTTCCCCTACTGCTTGCACTGCTAGGCTACTGTCGTCATGGCTACCCCTAGTGTCCTCGCTTTTGACGCTGAGGGTCGGGCCATTGACTTTGAGGTCTGGGTAGACGACCTGCAGCTGTTCTTACAGTGCGATAGGGCAGACGGCCTCTCTCTCTTTGACCTTACCTCTGGCGCTTCCCCTGCCCCTGCTGCTGATGCTGACGCCACTGTTCGCTCCCAGTGGGCCACGCGCGACGCTGCCGCACGTCTTGCTGTGCGTCGTCACCTCCCTACCTCCGAGCGTGCGCACTTTAGTCAGTACAAGAGTGCTCAGACCTTGTACGATGCTGTAGTCGCGCGCTACTCCTCCCCTTCCACTGCTGCACTGAGCCGTCTCATGCTGCCGTACCTCTTCCCTGACCTTGCTGCCTTTCCCACCGTTGCTGACCTCATTACGCACCTCCGCACTAGTGACACTCGCTACCGCGCTCCACTTCCTGCTGACTTCTGCACCACGAACCCCCCCCCCATGTACATCACTCTGTACTTCCTAGTCACTCGCCTCCCTGACTCCCTTCGAGTAGTCAGGGACCACTTTCTCTCAGTCTGTCCCACCACACTCACTGTAGACCTCCTCGAGAAGGCCCTCCTCGCGATAGAGAAGAGCATTGTCGCTGTAGGAGCCTCTCGAGGTGACCCGCGCACCCCCATCTTTGAGGGGTGTTTTCCCTCCCCCTTGCTGCCCTCTGTTGCCTCTGCTGCTGCGGCCGACCTCCTTGGTCTTGAGTCGGTCGGTGCGGCGTCTGCCCCTAGCGGGAGACGCCGCTCTGGCAAGGGCAAGGGGGGCAAGGGAGCTGGAGGAGAGGGCGGTGGAGGTGGAGGTGGAGGCAGTGGGGGGAGTGGGGGTGGCGGTGGAGGTGGAGGTGGGGGTGGGGGGGTCGGTGGCGGCAGTGGAGGCGGAGGCGGCGGCAGCGGTGGCGGTGGTAGCGGAGGTGGCGGAGGAGGCGGCGGTGGAGGCGGCGGTGGAGGCGGCGGCGGCAGTGGAGGCAGCGGAGGCGGTGGAGGCGGTGGGGGTGGCGGTGGAGCTGGTCGCGGGTCTTCGCAGAGGAGTGGCTCAGGTGGTGGCTCGCGCCAGCAGCAGCAGCGTGGTCGTGCGACCCTGTCCCCTCAGCAGCTCCGTGAGTGGTACACTGCACGCCAGCGGGGTGGGGGTTTTGGTCCGTGCACCTACGTCCTGCGCACCGGCGACCGTGCGGGTGAGCAGTGTGGGGGTGCGCACCCCACTCCGCGCTGCTTTGGCCGCCTGACGGACGCGTGGCGTCACCAGTTCCCGGAGGCCTCCGAGATCCCTCGCTGGGACGAGCTGTCTAGGGCGGGGGTTTGTCAGAATATTATAGCTTATGCTTTTGTGTAGGCTATAGTGGGGTATCTCATAGGGGGTACAACCCAATTAGGGTTAGTACTTGTAGCCACTCATTTCATAGTTCATTCATTCACGTTCACTTCTTCACATGGAATCAGAGCAGGTCCCCTCCTAGGGACTGTTCCCAGGGCCCACCGAAGCGCGCCCCGAGGCGCGCGTTCCTTTTTTTTTTTTTTTCGCGGCCCTCCGTGTCGCCCCTAGCGGCCCGTTACGCCGCCCTTACCTACGCGGCCCCGCCGCCCTTACCTCCGCGGCCCCGCCGCCCTTACCTACGCGGCCCCGCCGCCCTTACGTCGCGGCCCCGCCGCCCTTACGTCGCGGCCCCGCCGCCCTCACGTCGCGGCCCCGCCGCCCTCACATCGCGGCCCCGCCGCCCTCACCTCGCGGCCCCGCCGCCCTCACGTCGCGGCCCCGCCGCCCTCACGTTGCGGCCCCGCCGCCCTTACGTCGCGGCCCCGCAGCCCTCACGTCGCGGCCCCGCCGCCCTCACGTCGCGGCCCCGCCGCCCTCACGTCGCGGCCTCGCCGCCCTTACGTCGCGGCCCCGCCGCCCTCACGTCGCGGCCCCGTCGCCTCACCTTCGCGGCCTCGCCGCCCTCACCTTCGCGGCTCCGCCGCCCTTACCTACACGGCCCTGCCGCCCTTACCTACGCGGCCCCGCCGCCCTTACCTACGCGGCCCCGCCGCCCTTACGTCGCGGCCCCGCCGCCCTTACGTCGCGGCCCCGCCGCCCTCACGTCGCGGCCCTGCCGCCCTCACGTAGCGGCCGCACCGCCTCACCTTCACGGCCCCGCCGCCCTCACGTAGCGGCCCAGCCGCCTCACCTTCGCGGCCCCGCCGCCCTCACGTAGCGGCCCCGCCGCCTCACCTTCGCGGCCCCGCCGGTCTCCCCTCCTGCCGAGCCGCCCGAGCAGCCGCCCGCCTCGCTGCCCGGTCCCGGAGCAGCCGAGCCGCCCACCAGCAGCCGCCGAGCCGCCGGGCCGCCGACCCACAGTACAGCCGAGCCGCCCAGCAGCCGCCGCCGAGCAGCAGTACCGCCGAGCCGCCCCGCAGCCGAGCCGCACTACTGCCGAGCCGCCCGACCTGCCCTGTCTGGTGAGCACAGCCCCGCTGCTACTGCGTGCCCTTCCCCCACTGCTTGCACTGCTAGTCTGTCGTCATGGCTACCCCTAGTGTCCTCGCTTTTGACGCTGAGGGTCGAGCCATTGACTTTGAGGTCTAGGTCGACGACCTGCAATTGTTTTTACAGTGCGATAGGGCGAACGGTCTTTCTCTCTTTGACCTCACCTCTGGCGCCTTCCCTGCTCCTGCTGCTGATGCTGACCCCACTGTTCGCTCTCAGTGGGCCACCCGCGATGCTCCTGCACGTCTTGCTGTGCGTCGCCACCTGCCTACCACTGAGCGCGCGCACTTTAGTCAGTACAAGAGTGCTCAGACCTTGTACGACGCCGTAGTTGCGCGCTACTCTTCCCCTGCCACCGCTGCACTGAGCCGCCTCATGCTACCGTACCTCTTTCCTGACCTTGCTGCCTTTCCTACAGTCGCTAACCTCATCACGCACCTCCGCACTTCTGACACTCGCTACCGCGCTGCATTTCCTGCTGAGTTCTGCACCAAGAACCCCCCCCCCCATGTACATCGCTCTCTATTACATAGTGACTCGCCTCCCTGACTCCCTTCTCGTAGTCAAGGACCACTTCCTCTCAGTCTGTCCCACCACCCTCACTGTCGACCTCCTCGAGAAGGCCCTCCTAGCGGCGGAGAAGAGCATAGTCGCTGTAGGAGCCTCTCGTGGTGACCCGCGCACCCCCATCTTTGAGGGGTGTTCTCCTTCCCCCCTGCTGCCCTCTGTTGCCTCTGCTGCTGCTGCCGACCTGCTTGGTCTTGAGTCGGTCGGCGCGGCGTCTGCCCCTAGCGGGAGACGCCGCCCTAGCAAAGGCAAGGGGGGCAAGGGCGCGGGTGGAGCTGGCGGGGGCGGTGGAGGTGGCGGTGGCGGAGGGAGTTGGGGTGGCGGTGGGAGTGGTGGTGGGGGTGGTGGTGGTGGTGGCGGCAGCGGAGGCGGCGGCGGTGGCGGCGGCGGCGGTGGTAGCGGAGGCGGCGGTGGTGGCGGAGGTGGAGGCGGCGGTGGCGGAGGAGGTGGAGCCGGTCGGGGTAGTGCCCCGCAGCGGAGCGGCTCTGGTGGTGGTCAGCGCCAGCAGCAGCAGCAGCGTTCTCGGGACATCCCCCCGCCTCAGCAGCTCCGTGAGTGGTACACGCAGCGTCAGCGTGGTGGGGGTCTTGGCCCGTGCACCTACGTTCTTCGTTCCGGCGATCGCGCGGGTGAGCAGTGTGGGGGTGCCCACTCCACCCAGCGCTGCTTTGGCCGGCTGACGGACGCTTGGCGTCAGCAGTTCCCCGAGGCTAGTGAGATTCCCCGCTGGGGAGAGCTGTCTAGGGCTGGCGTAGCGATCTTTGATCTTGACTTTGATGCTATCCTTGCTGCCATGTATGCTGTGATTATTAGTGATGAGGGTGACTGTTACCGGTGTTTCCCGCCCGACCCGGGCATTGGTACTGCTGCACTAGGTGCTTGTGAGGCTACTGCTCTAGGTGCCAGTGCGTCTGCACTCTCAGGTACTGGTGAGGCTGCGCTCTCAGGTACTGCGTCGGCTTCGGCCTCCCTCACCTTCACACTTGACTCAGGGGCTTCTCGCTCCTTCTTTCGAGACCGCACCACACTCACGCCGCTTGGTCGGCCGGTTGGAGTCTCCCTGGCTGACCCCTCTGGGGGTCCTGTCCTCTCTCACTTCTCCACTGTCCTCCCGTGTCCGGCTGCCCCCTCGGGCACCCTGTCGGGTCTGTACCTCCCCTCGTTCTCGACGAACTTGGTGAGTGGTGCTGACCTGCAGGATGCGGGGGTTCACCAGTTTACTCCTGCGAGTCAGCGGGGGACCCACTGCTCGGACGCCCGCACAGGCCGACACCTAGCCACGTTTTTGCGTCGGCCCGGGTCGAGTCTCTACACCCTGAACGTTGAGTCTCCTCCAGTCCTTGCGTCTGGTCAGGTAGCCGCGTCGGGTCAGGTGTTTGCTGCTGCGTCCAGGTCTGGTCCTGAGTTTGCCCCCTGCTCGTGTCGCCTCCTGTCTCACGAGACTCTCTTGTGGCACCACCGCCTTGGCCACCCCTCCTTGCCTCGTCTTCGGGGCATGGCTTGCCGTGTCCTTGTGTCTGGTCTCACCCGGTCTCTCCCTGCCCTTCCTTCGGGGCCAGGACCTTCCTGTGTCCCCTGTGTCGAGGGGTGGCTCCGCGCTGCCCCTCACTCCTCCCAGTTTCCCCCGACAGAGGCTCCTCTGCAGACGCTTCACATTGACGTGTGGGGCCCAGCCCGCGTCCGTGGACAGGGTCACGAGCACTATTCCTGCTGGTGGTTGACGACTACTCGCGTTACACCACAGTCTTCCCCTTGCGCAGCAAGGGTGATGTCACTGATGTGTTGATCGACTGGATCCGCGCGGCTCGTCTCCAGCTCAGGAGGAGCTTCGGCTCGGACTTTCCTGTTCTGCGTCTGCACTCTGACCGAGGCGGAGAGTTCTCCTCTGGCCTTCTGCGAGCCTACTGTCTTGCACGAGGCATCCGCCAGACCTTCACGCTTCCGGATTCTCCGCAGCAAAATGGGATTGCTGAGCGCCGCATTGGCATGGTCATGGACGTCGCTCGTACGTCCATGATGCATGCGGCTGCCCCCCATTTTCTGTGGCCGTTTGCGGTTCGGTACGCGGCGCATCAGCTCAACCTTCACCCCAGAGTCTCCCGGCCGGAGACCTCCCCAGCTCTGCTGTGGACGGGGAAGGTAGGCGATGCGTCTGCGTTCCGTGTCTGGGGATCTCGGGCGTTTGTCCGCGACCTGTCTGCGGACAAGCTGTCCCCTCGTGCTGCTCCTTGTGTCTTCCTAGGCTTCCCCCCTGACGCCCCAGGGTGGCAGTTCTACCACCCCTCCTCTCGTCGTGTTCTGTCCTCCCAGGACGTCACGTTCGAGAGTCCGTCCCCTTCTACCGCCTCTTCCCCTACCGCACTCCTTCCCTCCCGCCGCCACCGCACTTCCTTGTGCCAGGTCCCCCCCCGGTAGACCCCCTTCCCCCTCAGGGTCCTGCCCCTTCAGGTGTGTCCCAGGTAGATGCAGTCGAGCCGGTCGAGGTTGCTGGTGACTCTGGTACTGCTGGGGGTGCTGAGCCTGGGGGTGCTGAGCCTGGGGGTGCTGACTCTGGGGGTGCTGAGTCTGAGGGTGCTGAGCCTGTGGGTGCTGAGCCTGGGGGTGGTGCCTCTGGGGGTGCTGAGCCTGGGGGTGCTGACTCTGAGGGTGCTGCGCGCGTGGGTGCTGAGCCTTGGGGTGCTGAGCCTGGGGGTGCTGCGTCTGGAGCTGCTGAGCCTGGAGGTGTGGAGCCTGCGGCCACTGGACCTCCCCTTGTGGCGTCTGGTGGTACAGGGCTTGGAGGTTCTCCGGGTGTTTCGTCTCGGCGGGAGCCACTCTCTCCACAGGAGCTGCGCGAGTGGTTTGCTCGCCGCTGGAGGCGTACTGCTGGAGCTGGCGCTTCTTCGGCCGCTGAGGGTGCTGGTGCCGCCGGTCCCGGAGCTGCTGGGCCTGCAGGTCCGCCTGGAGCTGGAGCTGCTGAGGGTGTTGGTTCTGAGACTACTACTGTACGTCCTGGTGGTGGTCGTGCTGCGGGTGCTGCTGGCGCTGCTGGAGGTCCTGCCGCTGGAGGTGCTGTTGGCGCTGGTGCTGCCGGAGGTGCTGAGGGTGCTGGTGCTGTCCCTACTGTGCCTGGTGCCACCGCGCGGCCTCGGCCGTACTTCGTTCCGCTCCTTCAGCAGGTTCTTGGTCTTCCTCCTCTCTTAGAGGGTCCACCGCCTGTCCAGTCGCAGTCATAGTTACCGCCGGCCTCCCCACTGCCTTCCCCTTCTGCCTACACTGGTCCTACTGGAGGTCTTGCTGAGCGTCGTGAGCCTGCGTCTCGTCCTGCGTCGCCTGTTCGTGCTGCTCGCACTAGTGGTCGTAGTTCGCGTCAGCGTCCTCCTCCTGTCCCTGGCACGCACCGGATGTCGCTGCGTCCGTCCACTGCTCCTCTGCGTGCCCCTTTGCCCTCTCCTCCTGAGTCCTCTCTTCCTGCGCTTGTCGACCCTGAGTCGGACTCTCTTCGTGCTGCCAGTCCTACTGTCACGCGTCTCCTTGCTACTGTCGTCACTGACCCCTCCTTTGAGTCCACTGCTGCGTCTGCTCTTGTTGCTGAGCTCGTCGACTTTGCTGCTCGCTGTCGTCTAGACTACGCTGCTAGTCTTGTTGCTGAGTATGCGTCTGTCTGTCCTCCGTCCGTCGGGGGTGAGTGTGCTCTCGGCACGGACGTCCTTGAGGACAGGCAGGAGGAGTTTCCGTGTCTGGCAGCTGCTTCACCTCATCTCGCGTCTGTACTGCTTGCCCCTGAGGGAGACCCGGATGCACTAGACATCCCGACTCCGCGCTCTTACGCGGAGGCCGTAGAGGGTCCCTACTCCTCTCAGTGGCACGCAGCTATGGATGCAGAGATGGCTTCCTGGAAGTCCACAGGCACCTACGTTGACGCGGTTCCCCCTCCTGGGGCGAACATCGTCAGTGACATGTGGATCTTCAGGGTGAAGCGGCCGCCGGGCTCTCCGCCTGTCTTCAAGGCGCGGTACGTGGCTCGTGGCTTCAGTCAGCGGCAGGGAGTTGACTAATTTCAGACCTTCTCTCCCACCCCGAAGATGACCACTCTTCGGGTGCTGCTGCATATAGCCGCTCAGCGCGACTACGAGCTCCACTCTCTTGACTTCAGCACTGCTTTCTTGCACGGTAGCCTGCACGAGGAGATCTGGCTGCGCCGTCCACCTGGCTTCACTGGGACTTTCCCTCCTGGCACCCAGTGGAGCCTCCGATGGCCAGTCTACGGTCTCCGCCAGGCACCACGTGAGTGGCACGACACACTGAGGACTACGCTTGCGGCTCTTGGGTTTGCTCCCTCTACTGCTGACCCGTCGTTGTTTCTGCACACCGACACTTCTCTGCCGCCGTTCTACATCCTCGTGTACGTCGACGACTTGGTCTTTGCCACAGCGGACACTGCTGGACTCGCCTACGTGAAGTCTGAGCTGCAGAAGAGACACACGTGCACAGACCTGGGTGAACTGCGCAGCTACCTTGGCTTGCAGATCACTCGGGACAGAGCACGCCGCACCATTACCTTGACTCAGTCACACATGGTGCAGCAGGTCCTTCAGCGCTTCGGCTTCACGTACTCCTCGCCTCAGGCCACTCCTCTGTCTACTCGCCACTCGCTCTCAGCTCTGCCTTCGGATGAGTCCGTAGAGTCGAGTGGCCCGTACCTAGAGCTTGTTGGCTGCCTCATGTACCTGATGACCTGCACACGACCTGACCTTGCATACCCTCTTAGCATTCTCGCACGCTATGTTGCTCCTGGGAGACACCGACCAGAGCACATGGCTGCAGCGAAGAGGGTGTTGCGCTACTTGTGCAGTACGTCGGGCATGGGGCTAGTGCTTGGAGGGCGGAGTCCAGTGGTCCTCACTGGGCACGCGGACGCTTCTTGGGCTGACGACCAGGCTACTCAGCGGTCGTCGCAGGGTTACACCTTCAGTCTTGGTTCCGGCTCTGTTTCGTGGCGGGCTACTCGCTCGTCTTCTGTTCTCGGCTCCAGTTGTGAGGCTGAGATCTACGCCGGGGCCAAGGCTGCTCAGGAGCTTCGCTGGCTCACCTACCTGCTGACTGACCTTGGAGAGCCGCCTCGTTCTCCTCCAGTACTGTACGTAGACAACAAGGCCATGCTGGCCTTGTGTCGAGAGCAGCGCCTGGAGCACAGAAGGAAGCACATTGCTCTCCGCTACTTTCTTGCTCGTGAGCTGCAGCAGCGTGGTCAGTTGCGACTTGCGTACGTGGCCTCTGAGGCCAACACTGCTGATGTTTTCACCAAAGCACTTCCGCCTTGTGATCATCAGCGTTTCTGCACTCAGCTGGGACTTGTCCCAGTCTTGCCTCACTTGCTCACCTCTTGATCTTACTTGTACTCCTGCACATATATATATATATACTTGCTCTTGCTTGTTTAGACTTATATATATATATATATGTCTCATCCTGCATGTGAACTGGCCTTGTGGCCTTGACCTTGTGCTCAGACTGTGTGGTGACGTTGTGATCCACCCTGAGCTTGCTTTGCTTTGCTTTGCTTGACTGGTCTTGTGACCCCTTGTTCTCCCCCACTTTGCCTATGGGGGTGTGTCAGAACATAATAGCTTATGCTTTTGTGTAGGCTATAGTGGGGTATCCCATAGGGGGTACAACCCAATTAGGGTTAGTACTTGTACCCACTCATTTCATAGTTCATTCATTCACGTTCACTTCTTCACAGGGTTGCCATCTTTGATCTTGACTTTGATGCTATTCTCTCTGCCATGTATGCTGTGTCTCATAGTGATGAGGGTGACTGCTACCGCTGTTTCCCGCCCGATCCGGGCATTGAGGCTGCTGCCCTAGGTGCTTGCGACGCTGCTGCTCTAGGTGCTAGTGTGTCTGCGTCCTCCGGTACTGGTGAGTCTGCGCTCTCAGGTACTACGTCGGCTTCGTCCTCCCTCACCTTCACTCTTGACTCGAAGGCATCTCGCTCCTTCTTTCGGGACCGCACCACACTCACGCCGCTTAGTCGGCCGGTTGCGGTGTCTCTGGCTGACCCCTCCGGGGGTCCCGTACTGTCTCGCTTCTCCACAGTCCTCCTGTGTCCGGCGGCTCCCTCTAGCGCCCTGTCTGGTCTGTACCTCCCCTCGTTCTCGACGAAACTGGTGAGTGGTGCTGACCTACAGGATGGGGGAGTACACCAGTTCACTCCTACGCGTCAGCGGGTGACGCACTGTACAGAGGCTAGCACAGGCCGGCACCTGGCTACGTTTACCCGTCAGCCGGGGTCGAGCCTGTACACACTGACCACTGCGTCTCCTCCGGTTACTGAGTCTGGTAGAGTCGCTTCGTCCGGTCAGGTGTTTGCTGCAGCGTCCAGGTCTGGTCCTGAGTCTGCCCCCTGTTCGTGTCGTCTCCTGTCTCACGAGACTCTCCTCTGGCACCACCGTCTTGGTCACCCCTCTCTGCTTCGGCTCAGAGGCATGGCCTCCCGTCTTCTTGTGTCTGGTCTCCCCCGGTCCCTACCTCCCCTTCCTCAGGGCCCTGGCCCTACCTGTGTCCCCTGTGTCAAGGGGCGCCAACGGGCTGCCCCTCACTCCTCCCAGTTTCCTCCGACAGAGGCCCCGTTGCAGACGCTTCACATGGACGTGTGGGGCCCAGCCCGCATCCGTGGACAGGGTCACGAGCGCTACTTCCTGCTCGTTGTTGACGAATACTCGCGTTACACCACGGTCTTCCCCTTGCGCACCAAGGGTGATGTCACTGAGGTGCTGATCGACTGGATCCGCGCGGCTCGTCTCCAGCTCTGGCGGAGCTTTGGCTCGGACTTCCCTGTTCTGCGTCTGCACTCGGACAGAGGCGGAGAGTTTTCCTCTGGCCTACTGCGAGCCTACTGTCGTGCACGAGGCATCCGTCAGACCTTCACGCTTCCGGACTCACCCCAACAAAATGGGATTGCTGAGCGCCGCTTCCGTCTACTGCTCCTCTGCGTGCCCCTTTGCCTTCCCCTCCTGAGTCCTCTCTTCCTGCACTTGCCGACCCTGAGTCGGACTCTCTTCGTGCTGCCAGTCCTACTGTCACGCGTCTCCTTGCTACTGTTGTCACTGACCCTTCTTTCGAGTCTACTGCTGCGTCTGCTCTCGTTACTGAGCTCGTCGACTTTGCTGCTCGCTGTCGCTTAGACTACGCTGCTAGTCTTGTCGCTGAGTCTGAGTCTGTCTGTCGTCCGTCCGTCGGGGGTGCGTGTGCCCTTGGCACGGACGTCTTTGAGGACAGGCAGGAGGAGTTCCAGTGTCTGGCGGCTGCTTCACCTCATCTCGTATCCGTACTGCTTACCCCTGAGGGAGACCCGGATGCACTTCACATCCCGACTCCGCGCTCTTACGCGGAGGCGATAGAGGGTCCCTACTCCTCTTAGTGGCAGGCAGCTATGGATGCAGAGATGGCTTCCTGGAAGTCCACAGGCACCTACGTTGACGCTGGCCCCCCTCCTGGGGCGAACATCGTCAGTGGCATGTGGATCTTCAGGGTGAAGCGGCCGCCGGGTTCTCCGCCTGTCTTCAAGGCGCGTTACGAGGCTCGTGGCTTCAGTCAGCGGCAGGGAGTTGACTACTTTCAGACCTTCTCCCCCACCCCGAAGATGACCACTCTTCGGGTACTGCTGCACATTGCTGCTCACCGTGACTACGAGCTCCACTCTCTCGACTTCAGCACAGCTTTCTTGCAGGGCAGCCTGCACGAGGAGATCTGGCTGCGCCGCCCACCTGGCTTCACTGGGTCTTTCCCTCCTGGTACGCAGTGGAGTCTCCGGCGTCCAGTCTACAGTCTCCGCCAGGCGCCACGTGAGTGGCACGACACACTGAGGACTACGCTTGCGGCTCTTGGGTTTGCTCCTTCTAATGCCGACCCGTCGCTGTTTCTGCGCACCGACACCTCTCTGCCGCCGTTCTACATCCTCGTGTACGTCGACGACTTGGTCTTTGCCACAGCTGACACTGCTGGACTCGCCTACGTGAAGTCTGAGCTGCAGAAGCGACACACGTGCACAGACCTGGGTGAACTGCGCAGCTACCTTGGCTTGCAGATCACCCGGGACAGAGCACGCCGCACCATTACCCTGTCTCAGTCACACATGGTGCAGCAGGTCCTTCAGCGCTTCGGCTTCACGTACTCCTCGCCTCAGGCCACTCCTCTGCCTACTCGCCACTCACTCTCAGCTCTGCCTTCGGATGAGTCCGTAGAGTCGAGTGGCCCGTATCCAGAGCTTGTTGGCTGCCTCATGTACCTGATGACCTGCACACGACCTGACCTTGCATACCCTCTTAGCATTCTTGCACGCTATGTTGCTCCTGGGAGACACCGACCAGAGCAAATGGCTGCAGCGAAGAGGGTGTTGCGCTACTTGTGCAGTACGTCGGGCATGGGGCTAGTGCTTGGAGGGCGGAGTCCAGTGGTCCTCACTGGGCACGTGGACGCTTCTTGGGCTGACGACCAGGCTACGCAGCGGTCGTCACAGGGTTACACCTTGAGTCTTGGTTCCGGCTCTGTTTCGTGGCGGGCTACCTGCTCGTCTTCTGTTCTCGGCTCCAGTTGTGAGGCTGAGATCTACGCCGGGGCTATGGCTGCCCAGGAGCTTCGCTGGCTCACCTACCTGCTGACCGACCTTGGAGATCCGCCTCGTTCTCCTCCAGTCCTGTACGTAGACAACAAGGCCATGCTGGCCTTGTGTCGAGAGCAGCGACTGGAGCACCGGACAAAGCACATTGCTCTCCGTTACTTTCTTGCTCGTGAGCTACAACAGCGTGGACAGTTGCGGCTTGCGTACGTGGCCTCTGAGGCCAACACTGCTGATGTTTTCACCAAGGCATTTGCGCCTTGTGATCATCAGTGCTTCTGCACTCAGCTGGGTCTTGTGCCTGTCTTGCCTCACTTGCTCACATCTTGACCTTCCTTGTATTGTCACATATATATACTCCTACTCTTGCTTGCTTAGCCTCGTATATATATATATATATATGTGCTCTTGCATGTGAACTGGCCTTTTGGCCTTTGAACTTGTGCTCGGAATGTGTGGTGACTTTGTGATCCACCCTGAGCTTTGCTTTGCTTTGCTTGACTGGTCTTGTGACCCCTTGTTCTCCCCCACTTTGCCTATGGGGGTGTGTCATAACATTATAGCTTATGCTATTGTGTAGGCTATAGTGGGGTATCCCATAGGGGGTACAACACAACTAGGGTTTCATATTTGTACTCGCTTCATTCATAGTTCATTCATTCTCGTTCAACTTTTCTCAATATAGTGGAGGAACAAAGTCAGTTAGAAGATTCATGCTGGAGAAAGGGGCCCTTTGAGGTGAGTTACGTACATTACAAATTTTATTTATTTTCTGCTAAAAGCTTGTTGCTTGGGCATCTTGTCGAATAGGAGCCAAGAGTGTAAGAATCTAAAATTTGAAGGATAAGCTTGTTAGGGTCCTCTTTTTGCAATCAGTCGAATGGATGCAAAAGCTAAAAAAAATATAGAGGAAGCTATGGCTGGAGAAGACACTGTGTTATGAGTTGTAAAAGAGAGTGCGCGGGATAACAAATAACGAGACCGTGACTGAATGAACTAACAATACAATGAAGGCACGCACTAATATAGTGACTACCCTAGCTATGAGGGATCGTCAGGAAATGAGGTTGGGTGCAGGTTTGGCGATCGAAGAGCCAAAGGCGACCCTCTGCATCGTTGATGTCGGCCGAACGTGCAGAGTTTAAAAATTGGGCCGTACGCGTAGCAATCAACCTCGATAATAAATTCGGGAAAAAAAAACCTTACACTCCCCCCCCCCCCCCCCCCCCCCCCCTTTTTTTTAAAAAGGTGGCCAGTATCCACAGCCTGCTTGCGGGCGAGATAATCACGAACGAGCAGGGACGCTTCAAGCGAGGCGGATGACACCTAAGTGTCTTCACTGATGCGATCTGTCCAACAGATTAAGGAATCCATGTGGCAGCCGGATGCATCGAGTCGAACACGATGCGCCAAAATCTTGGGCGGGTTGAGTGTCGGTTCAACAACAGATCGTTTTGTCAGGGCGGCGTTCCGGCACGCTATGTCGGTTGTGGGAGGCACGAACTTGCGAAGAAGGTTGGCGTGGACGGTGTTGTGTATACGCGAATCGTCGGGTAGCAGCTCTCAGAACTATATTGTAGGCTGTAGTGGGGCACTCCTTATGGGGTACAGTATTGTTAGGTTTTGCCTATACAAACCTTGTACTGTCACGTTTCTAGTCATTCTTGATTCCTATTCTCACATGGTATTCTGAGCAGGTTCCCTAGTGGGACCGAATTATTTTTTCGAGGGCCCACCACGATTTTTTCTGCTTTGCCCGAAGCGCGCTCCCGTGCCGTCCTACCCTATCGCGCGCCTTACGCCTACCCTGCCGTCACGGCCCTGCCGTCGCGGCCCTGCCCGTAGCGGCCCTGCCCGTAGCGGCCCTGCCTACCCTGCCGCTCGTCGCGGCCCTGCTTTGCCGGCCGTCGCGGCCCTGCCCTGCCGCCTTTAGTCGCAGCTCTGCCCTGCCGCCCTACGTTGCGGCCCCTGACCTGCAGCCGCTGTCGCGGCCCCTGACTTGCCGCCCCACGTCGCGGCCCCCTACCCTGCAACCGCACGTCGCGGCCCCCTGCCCTGTCGCCCCACTTCGCGGCCCCTGACCTGCAGCCGCTGTCGCGGCCCCTGCCCTGCACCGCTGTCGCGGCCCCCTACCCTGCTGTGAGAGTACGACGGCTTATTCCAGCTATGCTTGCTTGCATTTACTTTATTATGCTATTTCTAGCATATGATAATTATATGCATGCATGAATTGCTTGATTTCCTAGGTTAGGTGCTTTCCTATATTTTATTATAGTTATAGCACCGAGCTAAGTTGCGTGCACCGAATTCTGGCTTTGAGGTTGCCACCGAATTGCCTTCTACCGAATTCGAGAAGGATCTGTTCGGGAAGCTTCGCGACCCGCGGAACCTTCGCGTAACACCTGGTTACGGGGCCTTGTGTCGAGACTATTTATAGCCTCGTGCTGTACCCAGGTTTTCATTCAATTCACATTCTCTTTTATATGCTCGATCCTAGATCCTCACACTTGGTAATCAGAGCGGGTTTACACGCGAGGTCTTCAACCGCTTGGTTCCGGCCTTTAAAAAAACGCGTGGGCGACGACGAAAGCGCCGATACGGGTATGTAAAACCAGTTCTGCGCAATTTTTCTAAGTCCCCCTCGATTCGGTTTTCGAGCACCCCTCAGAATTACTGGTGGAAAGGTTGGAGTTTCGACCGTTCGATCGAGTTTCATCTCAACGGCCCAGAGAATTTCGCCCAAACAAGTTGGAATTCGGACTGTCGGATTAATTTTCTCCTCAACGGCCAAGATCGGACGCGAATTTCGCTTGGAGAAATTTACGCGACCTACAGAATTCGCGCTCGTCGATCCTATAGTCAACTTGACTCGTAGTAAGTCGACCAGCACCTAGAATTTGATTATTTTTGTCGCGCATCTTCCTGTAAATCGCCAAATGGAGGGAAAAGGAGATATTTCAGTACAGAAAATCGCGGAGTTACGTGTTGAGCATAAGCAAATGCATGCGGCGCTCCCATGACTCGAAAAACTCCTTGCTAACTAGTCGGCAACCGCCACAGCAGCAGCGACAACAGTAGCAGCAGCAGCAGCAGCGGCAACACCGACAATTCTACATGCGACAACGGCAGCAGCTACAGTTAACCTCGAAGCAGTGAAGCCGAGGCTATCGGAGGTGTTCGATCCTACAGTAAAAAGGAACGACGTTCGTCGATTTGTAGCTGAACTCGAAATTTACTTCGAAGCTGTTGGATGCACGACCCCGACAAAAGACGCAATGCACATACGGCTCGCAGCAACACTGTTACGAGGCCCAGCTCTAGAGTGGATCAACAACATGTCAGAGGTCCACTGGTGATCCCCGATCGATCCTAGGGAAGGGTTACAGGCACATTTGCCTGGGGGGTTATGGGCGCACTGACCCGCTACTGAAACAAGCCCTTTTATCCCAATGGTCTAGTGGTTGGGATTCTGAGACAACAGAATAGTCCAAGGCAAGGAGACGTGGGCGCAGTTTCCGGCAGCACTGATCGAACAGTTCGACACGTTGAACAGTAGCTACTACCAAACACGACGCAACAAGCCAACTAGTGGCATGGGGCGATTGGCACCACCCACGACTGCCGACCCGATGGAGAACGACGAGGGCGATGTGGAGCAGCGGCTAGCAAATAATGAGACGTGCAAATTTTGCGGCGCTACAGGACATCGTATCTTGGCGTGTTGGAAAATGAAGAGAAGGTGTGCGGAGCTGAAGGACAAGAACAGTGCGGCACCCCCGAAGCAGAAAACGGACAACGTGGTAACTTCGGAGAGGGCGAAAAAAGGAGAATATGGTGGCGCAAATTTAAAACGTCACGACCAGCCGGCACAAGGGGAAATCGCCGAGACCAATGGAGGATCCGTGAAACAAGACCCTGCACCGACCGAGAAACTCCAGCCGTATAGCCGGACAAGTAAGAATATTACTTCTCGTGGGTTTCAAGCCTTTATTAAGGGAGGGTCAGAAATTAAACCTGTACCGGGTATTATGGGGACCCTACTCCAGAGCGCTAATACGGGTCGAGCGTTCCGAGGAGTTAATATTCTCTCCCAACACCACTGTTTAAAGGCTCCCTGTTCCCCACAGATGAAGCTGTGAGAATTGAAACGAGAATGAATGACTAAGGAATGAAAGTGATACAAATATGCAACCCTAGCATTGTGTACCCCATATAGGCTACCCCACTACAGCCTACACAACATTATAATTTGACAGAAGCCTACACAGCTGCAAAGGTTTAGTGGGAGGTTCCAGGCCCAAGAGAAGCCGAATCGGCCTCGTATAAATCCTTCTAACCTTTCTCAGTTGAAAACTGATACTGAAGCTGCATCTTCGAGCGCAGGACCTAGGGATAACATATTCGACGTACCCTACGATCCTATAAGCGATACCATCTACGGATACTCGGAGCAGCAGCAACCACTAGTACTCGAGGTGATCTGCAACGGGCGTCGCCTCCAGGCCCTGGTGGACAGTGGTGCGTCCCACTCGGTGTGCGACCGCGGGACGTTGGAGAAAATTGGAGAATCCTCAGAAGAAACCCAGTTTACAGCAACGATGGTGGACGGTACGAAGCTTCCCATCCACGGCAAGTCAACACTGCAGCTGCAGATAGGGGCGTTGAGGTGGAAGCCGACGTTGCCGATCACGAACATCAAGGGATTAGATTTCATCTTACAACAACGCATCACATGCGGCCACAGGGAAAACTCCTTTCTTCCTGTGTTACGGACGGGAACCACTCATACCACAGCAGCCAACTACACCGGCACACGTCCAAGCCGCACATGACTTCGTCACCACCATGCAGCAGCTATGAGAGAAGACTCAGCGATGACTCACCACGATGCAGACCTCCCAGAAGCAGTATGCCGATCGTCAGCGACGTGATCACTCAGTAGCAGTCGGAGATCAGGTGCTTCTTGACACGCGCAACTTGAACTTGTCTCACCTCCCATCCAAACTCCGGCCTCGCTCCTGTGGTCCTCTTCTCGTTGAGGCACAGGTGACACCAGTTACATTCCGCTTGCGCTTACCAGATACGTGGAAGCTTCACAACGCTTTCCATGTGCAGCTACTGAAACCCTACAAGGACCCCAACCAACAGTTCCAGGGACGGCAGCTATCGCCACCTCCACCTGTTCTTGTGTAGGATGAACCTGAGTACGAGATTGAGCGCGTTCTCTCTCATCGGCGCCGCGGCGGCAAGACCCTCGAGTTCCTGATACGCTGGAAGGGATACGACCCCACTGAGGACAGTTGGGTTGCAGAAGCTGATATGGGCAACGCACGCCGTGCTCTCAAGGACTATCTTGTCAAGCAGGGTGTATCTCATGCCACCCAGCTTTGAGGGGGGGACGTGTGAGAGTACGACGGCTTATGCCAGCTATGCTTGCTTGCCTTTACTTTATTATGTCAGAACTTTATAGCTTATGCTATTGTGTAGGCTATAGTGGGGTATCCCATAGGGGGTACAACCCAACTAGGGTTTCATATTTGTACTCGCTTCATTCATAGTTCACACCATTCTCGTTCTAATCTTCTCATGGTATCAGAGCAGGTTCCCCCTTGGGAACTGTGCTTAGGGCTCACCACATCGAGTTTTTTTTTCCTGCTCGAAGCACGCTCAGCCCGAGTCGCGCTACGGGCCCTCACTTCGTCGAGCCGCCCTAGCGGCCCTTCACTGCGGCCCCGCCGCCTGTCTCAGCGGCCTCGCCGCCCTTTTCTGCGGCCCCGCCGCCTCTCTCGTTGCAGCCCCGCCGCCCTTCACGGCGGCCCCGCCACCCGTCTCAGCGGCCCAGCCGCCCGTCTTCGCGGCCCCGCCGCCTCTCTCGCTGCGGCCCCGCCGCCTCTCACTGCGGCCCCGCCGCCCGTCTTCGCGGCCCCGCCGCCTCTCTCGCTGCGGCCCTGCCGCCTCTCACTTCGGCCCCGCCGCCCGTCTCTGCGGCCCCGCCGCCCGTCTCCGCGGCCCCGCCGCCTCTCTAGCTGCGGCCCCGCCGCCTCTCCCTGCGGCCCCGCCGCCCGTCTCAGCGGCCCCGCCGCCCGTCTTCGCGGCCCCGCCGCCTCTCTCGCTGCGGCCCCGACGCCTCTCACTGCAGCCCCGCCGTCCGTCTCAGCGGCCCCGCCGCCCGTCTTCGCGGCCCCGCCGCCTCTCACTTCGGCCCCGCCGCCCGTCTCTGCGGCCCCGCCGCCCGTCTCCGCGGCCCCGCCGCCCGTCTCTGCGGCCCCGCCACCCGTCTCCGCGGCCCCGCCGCCCGTCTCTGCGGCCCCGCCGCCCGTCTCCGCGGCCCCGCCGCCTCTCTAGCTGCGGCCCCGCCGCCTCTCACTGCGGCCCCGCCGTCCGTCTCTGCGGCCCCGCCGCCCCTCTCGCTGCGGCCCCGAGCCCTACCAGCGGCCCTACGGCCCTACACCGCCCGCGCCACCCAAGCCGCCCGAGCCGCCCGAGCTTCCCGACCTGCCCGAGCCGCCCGAGCCGCCTGAGCTGCTGAGGAGCCGAGCCGCCTGACCCGCCCGAGCCGCCCGAGCCGCCCGAGTCGCCCGAGCCCCCTGAGCCGCTGAGGAGCCGAGCCGCCCGACCCGCCCGAGCCGCCCGAGCCGCCTGAGCCCCTGTGGAGCCGAGCCGCCCGAGCCGCCCGAACCGCAGTTGCTGCTGAGCCGTCCGAGCAGCCGCGTTGCTGTGCTGCTGAGCTGCCCGACCAGCCCTGTCTGGTGAGAGCAGCGCTCCTGTCACTGCACTGCCCCTGTCCTACAGGTAGTACTGCTAGGCTACTGTCGTCATGGCTACCCCTAGTGTCCTCGCTTTTGACGCTGAGGGTCGGGCCATTGACTTTGAGGTCTGGGTAGACGATCTGCAGCTGTTCTTACAGTGCGATAGGGCAAATAGCCTCTCTCTCTTTGACCTTACCTCTGGCGCTTCCCCTGCCCCTGCTGCTAATGCTGACGCCACTGTTCGCTCCCAGTGGGCCACGCGCGACGCTGCTGCACGTCTTGCTGTGCGTTACCACCTCCCTACCTCCGAGCATGCGCACTTTAGTCAGTACAAGAGTGCTCAGACCTTGTACGACGCTGTAGTCGCGCGCTACTCCTCCCCTGCCACTGCTGCACTGAGCCGTCTCATGCTACCGTACCTCTTCCCTGACCTTGCTGCCTTTCCCACCGTGGCTGACCTCATTACGCACCTCCGCACTAGTGACACTCGCTACCGCGCTGCACTCCCTGCTGACTTCTGCGCCAAGAACCCCCCCCCCATGTACATCACTCTGTACTTCCTAGTCACTCGCCTTCCTGACTCCCTTAGTGTAGTCAGGGACCACTTTCTCTCAGTCTGTCCCACCACACTCACTGTCGATCTCCTCGAGAAGGCCCTCTTAGCAGCGGAGAAGAGTATAGTCGCTGTAGGAGCCTCTCCAGGTGACCCGCGCACCCCCATCTTTGAGGGGTGTTCCCCCTCCCCCCTGCTGCCCTCTGTTGCCTCTGCTGCTACGGCCGACCTCCTTGGTCTTGAGTCGGTCGGTGCGGCGTCTGCCCCTAGCGGGAGACGCCGCCCTGGCAAGGGCAAGGGGGGCAAGGGAGCTGGAGGAGCGGGCGGTGGAGGTGGAGGTGGAGGCGGTTGGGGTAGTGGGGGTGGCGGTGGGAGTGGAGGTGCGGGTGGGGGGGTCGGTGGCGGCGGTGGAGGCGGAGGCGGCGGCGGCGGTGGCGGTGGGAGCGGAGGTGGCGGAGGAGGCGGCGGTGGAGGCGGCGGTGGAGGCGGCGGTGGAGGCGGCGGCAGTAGCGGAGGCGGCGGAGGCGGTGGGGGTGGCGGTGGAGCTGGTCGCGGGCCTTCGCAAAGGAGTGGCTCCGGTAGTGGCGCGCGCCAGCAGCAGCAGCGCGGTCGTGAGACCCTGTCCACTCAGCAGCTCCGTGAGTGGTACACTGCACGCCAGCGGGGTGGGGGTTTTGGTCCGTGCACCTACGTCCTGCGCACCGGCGACCGTGCGCGTGAACAGTGTGGGGGTCTGCACCCCACCCAGCGCTGCTTTGGCCGCCTGACGGACGCGTGGCGTCACCAGTTCCCGGAGGCCTCAGAGATTCCTCGTTGGGGCGAGCTGTCTAGGGCGGGTGTTGCCATCTTTGATCTTGACTTTGATGCTATTCTCTCTGCCATGTAAGCTGTGTCTCATAGTGATGAGGGTGACTGCTACCGCTGTTTCCCGCCCGATCCGGGCATTGAGGCTGCTGCCCTAGGTGCTTGCGACGCTGCTGCTCTAGGTGCTAGTGTGTCTGCGTCCTCAGGTACTGGTAAGTCTGCGCTCTCAGGTACTACGTAGGCTTCGGCCTCCCTCACCTTCACTCTTGACTCTGGGGCGTCTCGCTCCTTCTTTCGGGACCGCACCACACTCATGCCGCTAAATCGGCCGGTTGCGGTGTCTCTGGCTGACCACTCCGGGGGTCCTGTACTGTCTCGCTTCTCCACAGTCCTCCCGTGTCCGGCGGCTCCCTCTGGCACCCTGTCTGGTCTCTACCTCCCCTCGTTCTCGACGAACCTGGTGAGTGGTGCTGACCTACAGGATGGGGGAGTACACCAGTTCACTCCTGCGCGTCAGCGGGTGACGCACTGTACAGAGGCTAGCACAGGCCGGCACCTGGCTACATTTACCCGTTAGCCGGGGTCGAGCCTATACACACTGACCACTGCGTCTCCTCCCGTTTCTGAGTCTGGTAGAGTCGCTTCGTCCGGTCAGGTGTTTGCTGCAGCGTCTAGGTCTGGTCCTGAGTCTGCCCCTTGTTCGTGTCGTCTCTTGTCTCATGAGACTCTCCTCTAGCACCACCGTCTTGGTCACCCCTCTCTGCTTCGGCTCAAAGGCATGGCCTCCCGTCTTCTTGTGTCTGGTCTCCCCCGGTCCCTTCCTCCCCTTCCTCAGGGCCCTGGCCCTGCCTGTGTCCCCTGTGTCGAGGGGCGCCAGCGGGCTGCCCCTCACTCCTCCCAGTTTCCTCCGACAGAGGCCCCGTTGCAGACGCTTCACATGGACGTGTGGGGCCCGGCCCGCGTCCGTGGACAGGGTCACGAGCGCTACTTCCTGCTCGTTGTTGACGACTACTCGCGTTACACCACGGTCTTCCCCTTGCGCAGCAAGGGTGATGTCACTGAGGTGCTGATCGACTGGATCCGCGCAGCTCGTCTCCAGCTCAGGCGGAGCTTTGGCTCGGACTTCCCTGTTCTGCGTCTGCACTCGGACAGAGGCGGAGAGTTTTCCTCTGGCCTACTGCGAGCCTACTGTCGCGCACGAGGCATCCGTCAGACCTTCACCCTTCCGGACTCACCGCAGCAAAATGGGATTGCAGAGCGCCGCATTGGCATGGTCATGGACGTCGCTCGTACATCTATGATGCATGCGGCTGCCCCCCATTTTCTGTGGCCGTTTGCGGTCAGGTACGCGGCGCATCAGATCAACCTCCACCCTAGGGTCTCCAGGCCGGAGACCTCCCCAGCCTTACTGTGGACGGGGAAGGTTGGCGATGCGTCGGCGTTCCGGGTCTGGGGATCTCGGGCGTTTGTCCGCGACTTGTCTGCGGACAAGCTGTCCCCTCTTGCTGCTCCTTGTGTCTTCCTGGGGTTCCCCCCTGACGCGCCTGGGTGGCAGTTCTACAACCCCACCTCTCGACGTGTTCTATCCTCCCAGGACGTCACGTTTGACGAGTCCGTCCCCTAGTACCGCCTCTTCCCCTACCGCACTCCGTCCCCCCCCCCACCCCCGCTCTTCCTTGTACCAAGTCCCCACCAGGTAGACTCCCTCCCCCCACAGGGTCCTGCCCCTTCAGGTGTGTCCCAGGTAGACGCAGTCGAGCCTGTCGAGGTCACTGGTGACTCTGGTGCTGCTGGGGGTGCTGAGCCTGGGGGTGCTGGACCTGGGGGTGCGGAGTCTGGGGATGCTGAGCCTGGGGGTACTGCGTCCGGGGGTGCTGAGCCTGGGGGTACTGAGCCTGGGGGTGCTGAGCCTGGGGGTGCTGAGCTTGGGGGTGCTACACCTGGGGGTGCTGAGCCTGGAGGTGCTACGCCTGGGGGTGCTGAGCTTGGAGGTGCTACGCCTGGGGGTGCTGGGAGTGGAGGTGCTCCGCCTGGAGGTTCTCCGGGTGCTTCTTCTCGCCGGGAGCCACTCTCTCCACAGGAGCTGCGCGAGTGGTTTGCCCGGCGCTGGCGCCGTACTGCTGGTGCTGGAGGTTCTTTGGCTGCTGAGGGTGCTGCGGTCGTGGGTCCCGGAGGTGCTCGTACTGGGAGTACTGGAGCTGCTGGGCCTACGGGTTTGACTGGAGCTGGTGCTGCTGAGGGTGTTGGCGCTGAGACTACCGCTGGCGGTCCTACTGGGGGTGCTCCTGGTGCTGCTGGAGGTGCTGCTGGAGCAGGTGCTCCTGCTGAGGGTACTGGTGCTGTCCCTGCTGCTTCTGGCGTCGTCACGCGGCCTCGTCCGTACTTTGTTCCACTCCTGCAGCAGGTTCTTGGTCTTCCTCCTTCTACTGGTCCTCCTCCTCCCTTAGAGTGTCCTCAACCTGACCAGTCACAGTCACAGCTACAGCCTGTCTTCCCTCTGCGTGCTCCTTCTCCCTACGCTGGTCCTACTGGAGGTCTTACTGAGCGTCGTGAGCCTACGTCTCGTCCTGCGTCGCCTGTTAGAGCTGCTCGCGCTAGTGGTCGAGGTTCGCGCCAGCGTCCTCCTCCTGTCCCTGGCACGCACCTGATGTCTCTGCTTCCGTCTACTGCTCCTTTGCGTGCCCCTTTGCCTTCCCCTCCTGAGTCCTCTCTTCCTGCACTTGCCGACCCTGAGTCGGACTCTCTTCGTGCTGCCAGTCCTACTGTCACGCGTCTCCTTGCTACTGTTGTCACTGACCCTTCTTTCGAGTCTACTGCTGCGTCTGCTCTCGTTACTGAGCTCGTCGACTTTGCTGCTCGTTGTCGCTTAGACTACGCTGCTAGTCTTGTCGCTGAGTCTGAGTCTGTCTGTCGTCCGTACGTCGGGGGTGAGTGTGCCCTTGGCACGGACGTCCTTGAGGACAGGCAGGAGGAGTTCTAGTGTCTAGCAGCTGCTTCACCTAATCTCGTGTCCGTACTGCTTACCCCATAGGGAGACCCGGATGCACTTGACATCCCGACTCCGTGCTCTTACGCGGAGGCGATAGAGGGTCCCTACTCCTCTCAGTGGCAGGCACCTCTGGATGCAGAGATGGCTTCCTGGAAGTCCACATGCACCTAAACCCTCTCGACTTCAGCACTGCTTTCTTGCAGGGCAGCCTGCACGAGGAGATCTGGCTGCGCCGCCGACCTTGCTTCACTGGGTCTTCCCCTCCTGGTACCCAGTGGATTCTCCGGCGTCCAGTCTACGGTCTCCGCCAGGCGCCACGTGAGTGGCACGACACACTGAGGACTACGCTTGCGGCTCTTGGGTTTGCTCCTTCTACTGCCGACCCGTCGCTGTTTCTGCGCACCGACACCTCTCTGCCGCCGTTCTACATCCTCGTGTACGTCGACAACTTGGTCTTTGCCACAGCTGACACTGCTGGACTCGCCTACGTGAAGTCCGAGCTGCAGAAGCGACACACGTGCACAGACCTGGGTGAACTGCGCAGCTACCTTGGCTTGCAGATCACCCGGGACAGAGCACGCCGCACCATTACCCTGACTCAGTCACACATGGTGCAGCAGGTCCTTCAGCGCTTCGGCTTCACGTACTCCTCGCCTCAGGCCACTCCTCTGCCTACTCGCCACTCACTCTCAGCTCTGCCTTCGGATGAGTCCGTAGAGTCGAGTGGCCCGTATGCAGAGCTTGTTGGCTGCCTCATGTACCTGATGACCTGCACACGACCTGACCTTGCATACCCTCTTAGCATTCTTGCACGTTATGTTGCTCCTGGGAGACACCGACCAGAGCACATGGCTGCAGCGAAGAGGGTGTTGCGCTACTTGTGCAGTACGTCGGGCATGGGGCTAGTGCTTGGAGGGCGCAGTCCAGTGGTCCTCACTGGGCACGCGGACGCTTCTTGGGCTGACGACCAGGCTACGCAGCGGTCGTCACAGGGTTACACCTTCAGTCTTGGTTCCGGCTCTGTTTCTTGGCGGGCTACCTGCTCGTCTTCTGTTCTCGGCTCCAGTTGTGAGGATGAGATCTACGCCGGGGCTATGGCTGCCCAGGAGCTTCGCTGGCTCACCTACGTGCTGACCGACCTTGGAGAGCCGCCTCGTTCTCCTCCAGTCCTGTACGTAGACAACAAGGCCATGCTGGCCTTGTGTCGAGAGCAGCGACTGGAGCACAGGACAAAGCACATTGCTCTCCGTTACTTTCTTGCTCGTGAACTACAGCAGCGTGGACAGTTGCGGCTTGCGTACGTGGCCTCTGAGGCCAACACTGCTGATGTTTTCACCAAGGCACTTGCGCCTTGTGATCATCAGCGCTTCTGCACTCAGCTGGGTCTTGTGCCTGTCTTGCCTCACTTGCTCAATTCTTGACCTTGCTTGTTCCTTCCACATATATATACTCCTGCTCTTGCTTGCTTAGCCTCGTATATATATATATATATATATATATATATATGTGCTCTTGCATGTGAACTGGCCTTTTGGCCTTTGAACTTGTGCTCGGAATGTGTGGTGACTTTGTGATCCACCCTGAGCTTTGCTTTGCTTTGCTTCACTGGTCTTGTGACCCCTTGTTCTCCCCCACTTTGCCTATGGGGGTGTGTCAGAACATTATAGCTTATGCTATTGTGTAGGCTATAGTGGGGTATCCCATAGGTGGTACAATCCAACTAGGGTTTCATATTTGTACTCGCTTCATTCATAGTTCACACCATTCTCGTTCTAATCTTCTCATATTATGCTATTTCTAGCGTAGGATAATTATATGCATGCATGAATTACTTGATTTCCTAGGCTAGGTGCTTTCCTATATTTTATTATAGTTATAGCACCGAGCTAGGTTGCGTGCACCGAATTCTGGCTTTTCGGTTGCCACTGAATTGCCTTCTACCGAATTCGAGAAGGATCTGTTCGGGAAGCTTCGCGACCCGCGGAACCTTCGCGTAACACTTGGCTACGGGGCCTTGTGTCGAGCAGCCGCCGAGGCCCCGGGGCCTGCAGCAGCCGTCGCCCCTGCACCCGCTATCGCGGCACTTCTGCCACCGTCAAGCCTGCAGCGGCCGGTGCGATTGCCGCCGTAGTCGCCGCTGAGGCCCCGCCATCGCGGCCCTGCCTTGCCGCCTCGTTGCGGCCCTGCCTGACGCGGCCTCGACCCTGCAGCCGCGTCGCGGCCCCTGCCCTGCCGGCGCGCCACGGCCCTGCCCCTCCAGTCGCGGCCTCTACCCTCCCCTCCCGCCACAGGTAAGCGCACCGCCGCACCCGCGCCGCCCTGCAGAGCCGCGCCGCCCTACCGAGCCGCGCCGCTCTGCCTAGCCGCGTCGCCCTGCCGAGCCGCGACGCCCTGCCGAGCCGCGCAGCACTTCCGAGCCGTGCCGCCCTGCCGAGCCGCGCTGCTACTGCTGCAACTACTGCTGCTAGGCTACTGTTGCTGCTCCTGCTGTCATGGCTAGCCCTAACGTCCTTACCTTCGATGCTGAGGGTCAAGCAGTCGATTTCGAGGTCTGGGTCGATGATCTGCAGCTTTTTCTGTAGTGCGACTCTAGGGACGGAGTCTCACTATTCGATCACACGTCCAGCGTCTCTGTTGCACCTGCTGCCGATGCTAACAGTGCAGTTCGCTCACAGTGGACCACGCGCGATGCCGCTGCCCGTCTTGCCGTCCGAAGTCACCTACCGTCTGCTGAGCGCGCGCACTTTAGCCAGTACAAGACTGCTCAGACTCTGTACGACGCTGTTGTTGTGCGCTACTCCTCCCCTGCCATTGCTGCCCTTAGCCGCCTCATGCTGCCGTACCTGTTCCCTGGCCTAGCTGCCTTTGCTACAGTCGTTGACCTCATTACGCACCTCCACACTATTGACGCCCGCTACCGCGCTGCGCTTCCTGCCGAGTTTTGCGCCAAGAACCCCCCCCCTACATACATCACTCTCTACTACCTCGTCACCCGGCTCCCTGACTCCCTTCGCTCGGTCAGGGACCACTTTCTCTCCCTTTGCCCCACCACGCTCACTGTTGACCTCCTCGAGGAGCGCCTCCTGGCAGCTGAGAAGAGTATAGTCGCTGTAGGGTCCTCTCGTGGTGACTCTCATGCCCCTTTCTTTGAGGGGTGCTCCCCCATCCACCTTTTGCCCTCTGTTGCCTCTGCTGCTGCTGTCGACCTCGTTGGCACCGAGTCGGTCGGCGCTGCGTCTGCTCCTAGTGGGAGGCACCGCAGCGGCAAAGCAAGGGGGGCAAGGGTGCTGAAGGAGACTGCGGGGGCGCCGGTGGTGGCGGTGGAGGCGGCGGAGGGGGTGGGGGTGGAGGTGGGGGTGGTGGCGGGAGTGGGGGTATCGGTGGCAGTGGTGGAGGTGGAGGCGGCGGCGACAGCGGCAGTGGGGGTGGTGGCGGCAGTGGTGCTGGTCGGGGTGGCGCTGTGCAGCGGGGAGGCTTTGGTGGTGGCCAGCGCCAGCAGCAGCAGCAGCGCTCTCGTGAGACCCTGTCGCCCCAGCAGCTTCGTGGGTGGTACGCTGGGCGTGGGAGGTCTGGGGGTGTTGGTCCTTGTACTTACGTTCTTCGCACCGGCAAGTGCAGTGGGGAGACGTGCGGAGGGCCGCACGCCATGCACCGCTGTTTCGGCCGCCTGACTGACGCCTGGCATGTACAGTTCCCTGACGCCACTGAGATCCCTTACTGGGGTGATATGCTTAAGTCGGGGGTTGCAATCTTTGATCTTGATTATGATGCTATCCTTGCTACTATGTATGATGTGTCTATTAGTGCTGAGGGTGACTATTACGTGTGTGTTCCGCCAGACCCAGGCATTGAGGCTGCTGCTCTAGGTGCTAGTGAGTTTGCTGCTCCAGGTGCTGGTGAGTCTGCTCTCTCAGGTACTGCGTCGGCTCAGGTCTTACACACTTTCACCCTTGACTCGGGTGCTTCCCGCTCCTTCTTTCGCGACTACACCACACTCTCGCCGCTCAGTCGGCCAGTGGCAGTCTCCTTGGCTGACCTCTCTGGGGGTCCGGTCCTTGCACACTCCTCCACGGTTCTGCCGTGTCCGGCGGTCCCGTCTGGCTCTCTGTCTGGCCTCCACCTCCCCTCGTTCTCCACGAACTTGGTGAGTGGAGCTGACCTTAAGGACGCCTGGGTTGACCAGTTCACTCCTGGAGGTCAATGGGTGACCCACTGTTCGTGTACTCGGACGGGCCGGCACGTGGCCACGTTCACCCGTCAGCCTAGGCCGAGCCTGTACACTCTGACTACCGTGCCTCCTCCGGTTGCTGAGTCTGGTCAGGTAGCCATGTCGGGTCAGGTGTTTGCTGCAGCGTCCCGGTTTGGCCCTGAATCTGCCCCCTGCTCGTGTCGCCTCCTGTCTCACCAGACTCTCCTTTGGCACCACCGCCTTGGTCACACCTCCCTGCCTCGTCTCCGAGGCATGGCCTCCCGTGTCCTTGTCACTGGTCTTCCCCGGTCTCTCCCTCCCCTTCCCCCGGGGCCTGCCCCTACCTGCGTTCTTTGCGTCGAGGGGCGGCAGCGCCCCGCTCCTCACTCCTCCGAGTACCCTCCGTCGGAGGCTCCCCTGCAAACTCTTCAAATGGACGTGTGGGGCCCCGCCCGCGTCCGTAGACAGAGTCACGAACGCTACTTTCTGCTGGTCGTTGACAACTACTCGCGTTACACCACGGTCTTCCCCTTGCGGCGAAAGGGTGAGGTCTCTGAGGTGGTGATCGACTGGATCCGCGCTGCCCATCGTCAGCTCAGCGAGAGTTTCGGCTCGGACCTTCCTGTTCTGCGTCTGCACTCCGACAGAGGTGGAGAGTTTTCCTTCGACCTTCTGCGCGCCTTCTGTCGTGCGGAGGGCATCCGCCAGACGTTCACGCTTCCGGCCTCACCGCAGCAAAATGGGATTGCTAAAGCGCCGCATTGGCATGGTCATGGACGTCGCTCGTACGTCCATGATCCATGCGGCTGCTCCCCATTTTCTGTGGCCGTTCGCGGCTCAGTACGCTGCGCATCAGCTCAACCTCCTGGCCCGCGTCTCCATGCCGGAGACCACACCTACTCTGCGGTGGACGGGGAAGGTTGGCGATGCGTCTGCGTTCCGTGTCCGGGGATCTTGAGCTTTCGTCCACGACTTGTCTGCGGACGAGTTGTCCTCCCGTGTTGTTCCCTGCGTCTTCCTTGGCTTCCCCCCTAACGCGCCTGGCTGGCAGTTTTACCTCCCCACCTCGCGTCGTGTTCTGTCCTCTTAGGACGTCACGTTTGACGAGTCGGTTCCTTACTACCGTCTCTTCCCCTACCGCACTGCCCCCCTCCCCCCCCCCTGTCGCTCTTCCTTGCGCCAGGTCCTCACCTGGTAGACCCCATCCCCCCTCAGGGTCCTGCACCCTCAGGTGTGTCCCAGGTAGACGAAGTCGAGCTTGTCGAGGTAGCTGTTGACTCTGGTGCTGCTAGAGGTGCTGAGCCTTGGGGTGCTGAGTCTGGGGGTGCTGAGCCTTAGGGTGCGGAGCCTGGGGGTGCAAAGTCTAGGGGTGCTGAGTTTGGGGGTGCTGAGTCTGGAGGTGCTGAGCCTGGGGGTGCGGAGCGTGAGGGTGTGGAGTCTGGTGCTGTTGGGCCTGGAGGTCCCTCGGGTGCTTCGACTCGACGGGAGCCACTCTCTCCACAGCAGATGCACGA
The DNA here is from genome assembly GCA_948144175.1 of Closterium sp. NIES-65. Lineage (NCBI taxonomy): Eukaryota > Viridiplantae > Streptophyta > Zygnematophyceae > Desmidiales > Closteriaceae > Closterium > Closterium sp. NIES-65. The sequence continues at coordinate 2,676,265 of CANXME010002378.1, forward strand.
GTGGTGTGCTCAGCACTAGAGCCGTGCTGCTAGAGCTGGTGGTGCTACGGGCGCGGGAGGTCCTGCTTCTGCTGGAGCTCCTGGGGGTTCTGGAGCCACTTGTCCCGGAGGTGCTCGTACTGGAGGTACTGAAGCTGCTGCTAGTCCTACTGTCTGACTCCCTTCGTGCTGCTAGTCCTATTGTCACGCATCTACTGGCCACTGTAGTCAGTGACCCTTCCTTTGAGTCCACTGCTGCGTCTGCCTTAGTTGCTGAGCTTGTCAACTTTGCTGCTCACTATCGTCTAGACTACACCGCTAGTCTTGTTGCTGAGTCTGAGTCTGTCTGTCCTCCGTCCGTCAGGGGTGAGTGTGCTCTTAGCACGGACGTTCTTGAGGACAGACAGGAGGAGTTCCAGTGTTTTGCTGCTGCTTTACCCCATCTCGTGTCCATGTTGCTTGCCCCTGAGGGAGACCCGGATGCACCAGACATCCCGACCCCGCGCTCTTACGCAGAGGCGATAGAGGGTCTCTACTCCTCTCAGTGGCAGACAGTCGTGGACACAGAAATGGCTTCCTGGAAGTCCACAAGCACCTACGTCGACGAGGTTCCCCCACCTAGGGCGAACATTGTCGATGGCATGTGGATTTCAAGGGTGAAGCGGCCGCCAGGTTTTCCGCATGTCTTCAAGGCACATTACGTGGCTCAAGGCTTCAGTCAGCCATAGGGAGTTGACTACTTTCATACCTTCTCTCCCACCCCAAAGATGACCACTCTTCGGGTACTGCTGCACGTTGCTTCTCGACGTGACTACGAGCTTCACTCTCTTGACTTCAGCACAGCCTTCCTACAGGGCAGCCTGCACGAGGAGATCTGGCTGCGCCGCCCACCTGGCTTCACTGGATCGTTTCCTCCTGGTACCCAGTGGAGCCTCCGGCGGCCAGTCTACGGTCTCCGCCAGGCGCCCCATGAGTGGTACGACATACTGAGGACTACGCTTGCGGCTCTTGGGTTTGCTCCTTCCACTGTTGACGCGTCGTTGTTTCTCCGCACCGACACTATTCTGCCGCCGTTCTACATCCTCGTGTACTTCGACGACTTGGTCTTTGCTACTGCTGACATCGCTGGACTCGCCCACGTGAAGTCGGAGCTGCAGAAGAGACACATGTGCGCAGACCTTGGTGAACTACGTAGCTATCTTGGCTTGTAGATCACCCGGGACAGAGCATGGCACACCATTACCTTGACTCAGTCACATATGGTGCAGCAGGTCCTTCAGCGCTTCAACTTCACGTACTCCTCGCCTCAGGCCACTCCTCTGTCTACTCGCCACTCGCTCTCAACTCTGCCTTCGGATGAGTCCGTAGAGCCGAGTGGCCCGTACCCAGAGCTAGTTGGCTGCCTCATGTACCTGATGACCTGCACTCGACCTGACCTGGCATACCCTCTTAGCATCTTGGCACGCTATGTTGCTCCTGGGAGACACCGACCAGAGCATATGGATGCAGCTAAGAGGGTGTTGCGCTACCTGTGCAGTACATCGGGCATGGGGCTCGTGCTTGGAGGACGGGCTCGAGTTGTCCTCTCTGGTCACGCAGACGCTTCTTGGGTTGACGACTTGGCTATGCAGTGGTCGTCACAGGGTTACACCGTCAGCCTTGGTTCCGGCTCTATTTCGTGGCGGTCTACCCACTCGTCTTCTGTTCTTAGCTCCAGTTGTGAGGCTGAGATCTACACAGGGGCCATGGCTGCACAGGAGTTACACTGGCTCACCTACCTGCTGACCAACTTGGGAGAGGGGCCTCGTTCTCCTCTAGTTCTGTACGTCGACAACAAGGCCATGCTGGCCTTATGTCAGGAGCACAGACTGGAGCACAGAACGAAGCACATTGCTCTGCGCTACTTCCTTGCTCGAGAGTTGCAGCAGCGTGGTTAGCTTCGTCTTGCTTACGTGGTGACTTGGGCCAACCCTGCTGATATCTTTACCAAGGCACTTCAGCCTCGTGATCATTAGCGTTTTTTGTACTATGTTAGGTCTTTTGCCTACCTCGCCTCACTTGCTTACCTCTTGACTTTGCTTGTACTGTGATCTATATATACCTTCACCTGCATGCTTACCCTTGCTAGGCTGAGATCACTATCTTGCTTGTTCACCTTGATTTATAATCCTGCATGTGAACTGGCCTTGTGGCCTTGTACTTGTGCTCAAAATGCGTGGTGACGTTGTGATCCACCCTGAGCTTGACCTTGACTTCTTCTCTTGCTTGTCCCCCACTTTGCCTATGGGGTTGTGTTAGAACTATATTGTAGGCTGTAGTGGGGCACTCCTTATGGGGTACAGTATTGTTATGTTTTGCCTATACAAACCTTGTACTGTCACGTTTCTAGTCATTCTTGATTCCTATTCTCACAGCAGCAGCTTCGCGGTGACAGGTGTCACCATCTGCATGATCTTTGAAGGGCCCACAATATTGTGTTTGTAATTTCGACGAGTCAGGTAGACAAAGGTTCTTCGTGTCGAGCAGCACTTGTTACCCAACTGTCATGATAATTTCCCGTCGCAGAAGATTGGTGTACTTCCGGGCAGTTGTATTCACCTTGCGAATCACGTCAGCTGCTTTCTTGCGAATCTCTGGGAGTTCTGTCACAAAATTCTGTGACCTGGGGGCCGGGTTGTCAAGTGTAGTCGTCGTAGGTACGACCGGGTCCATCCCGTAATTCAAGAAGAATAGGGAGTGATTAGTCGTGCTGGACGGGGCGTTGTTAAACGCGAACTCCAGCATGGCGAGTGATGTTTTCCAGAGAGCGGGTTCGAGGCAGTTTGTCCTGATCAACAGCTCCATCTTTTGATTCGTTCGCTTGTCTGTCCGTCTGTTTGCGGGTGGTATGTCAGAAATAGTAGCAGAAAGTTCGAACAAGAAAAGAGGGTTGCACTAGTAAGCACGGCAGTGCATATAGCATACCCTAATCGAGCTGTACTCACTATAGAGTACCCCACTGCAGACTAGACAGATGACACATTCTGACACACCCCCATAGTCAAAGTGGGGGATGATCAGCACAACAAGCAGCAGTTCATAGTTCACAAATATATCCAAAGTTAGAGGCTATCACAGAGGACAAGTGAGGAGGAGGAGGGACTATGAGAGGAGAGGAGGTGGTGGGCGGCAGCTGAAGCTGCTGGCACACGGCGCAACTGGAGCAACTGGCACACTGGCAACTGGAGTAACTGGCTCCGCGGCTAGACGAGCGGCAGGAGCAACTGACTCACAGGCGACTGGAGCAACGGGCTCACGGGCGACGGGCTCACAGACGACTGGAGCAACGGGCTCACTGGCCACTGGCGCAACGGTCTCACGGGCGATTGGAGCTGCTGGCTTCACGGCGCCCACCCCTCTTCGACCTCCCCCATCGGCCCAAAATTCCCGTTCACACACCCTTTGCTGCAACCCTAGCTCCACTCCCATGTCACCCCCCTAGCACCACTCCCTCGGCTCCCACACACCCACCCCCCTCAGCGACAGCTGCAGCAGTGGGAGACAGAGGAGGAGGAGGAGCAGGGGACGGCTCACCCACCCGCCACCCCCATAACCGCCACCCCAAGATCCAAACGCAGGTGGGGCGGGGCGGGTAGCAGATGGGGCGGCGTGCGAGCGGAAAGGAGGGCGGGGCGCGGGTCACTGGGGCGCTAAGACGGGGGAAGAACAGGGCGGCGCGCGGGCCCCCAGGGCGCCTTGACGGGCGACGAGAGGGGGCGACGCGCGGGCCCCCAGGGTGCCACGAAGGACGACGGGAGGGGGGGGCGACGTGCGGGGCCCCAGGGCGCCAAAACGGGCGACGGGAGGGGGCGACGCGCAGGCCCCTAGGGCGCCACGACGGGCGACGGGAGGTGGGCGACGCGCAGGCCCCCGGGGAGCCGCGCCGGGCGGCAGGAGGCGGGGCGACGCGCAGGCCCCCAAGGCACCACGACGCGCGACGGGAGGGGACAGCGCATGGGCCCCCAGGGCACCACGACGGGCGACGAAACTGCCGCGCGCTCTCGGGGAGCGCGGCGGGCAGGGCGCATGGCGCGCAGAAAACCGCCACACGCCCCAAGCGCGTGGCGGGAAGAAAAATTGAACATCACACGCCACGGGGTGCGCGACAGACAGTATGGCAGCGGAAGCAGGTGGGCCCACAGGCCAGGAGCGTAACCGCTCTGATAGCATGTCAGAAATAGTAGCCGAAAGTTAAAAAAAGAAAAGAGGGTTGCACTAGTAAGCAGGGCAGTACATATAGCAAACCCTAATCGGGCAGCACTCACTATAGAGTACCCCACTGCAGTCTAGACAGATGACACATTCTGACATGGTATGCCAACGAAAATTGTAGCTTCGTGCTGTACTTCGCCCACGTTTCCTTCCAAAATATTGACATGAACTTCGGGTTCCGGTCGCTGATGATCGCCGAGGCGATTCCGTATAGTCGCACGACGGTCGAGATGAAGAGGCGCGCGGTTTTTCCGGTTGTGATTGTTGTACGACATGGTGCAAAATGTGCTCTTATCATGAGGCGATCGACGACGACGAGAACATCATTGCTAGACGGCCCAGCTGGTAGCCTTGTGACGAAATCCGTTGTCACCTGTTGCCACGGTCGTTCGGGTGGCTCAAAGGGTTGTCCGATTTCCAGCTGGCCGTTGACATGTCAATGTCAAACCTATATGCTATAGTCTGTGTAGGCTGTAGTGGGGTAGACAATATGGGGTACAACACTTTTAGGTTTTCCTACTTGTACCCACCTGTTTGTTAGTGCATTCATTCCTCGTTCTTTCACATGATATAGAGCTGGTTCCCTAGTGGGAACGTTTCCTAGGGCCCACCGAAAATCGACTTTTTTTTTCCTGCCCGGAGCGCGCTTTGCCCCTGCCCGAGTCGCGCCCCGTGTGCCTGCCCTCCCGTCGCGTCCCCTGCCCTTAGCGGCCCGTCGCGCTCCCTTACGGCCCTGTAGCGGCCCCTCTCTCGGCCCCTCACGGCCCCTTTCACAGCCCTTCACGGCCCCTTCAGGCCCCTCGCGGCCCCTTCGCGGCCCCGTCGCCGCCCTCCGCGGCCCCGTCGCCGCCCTTCGCGGCCCGGTCGCCGCCCTTCGAGGCCCCTCGCGGCCCCTTCTCGGCCCCGTCGCCGCCCTTCGCGACCCCGTCGCCGCCCGTCTCGGCCCCGTCGCCGCCCTTCGCGGCCCCGTCGCCACCCTTCTCGGCCCCGTAGCCGCCCTTCGCGGCCCTTCTCGGCCCCGTCGCCACCCTTCGCGGCCCCTCACGACCCCTTCGCGGCCCCGTCGCCGGCCCTTCGTGGCCCGTTCACCGCCCTTGGCGGCCCCTTCTCGGCTCCTCCGCGGCCCCTTTTCGGCTCCCTCACGGACTTGCCGCCCCGCCGTCGCCGCCCCTACACAGCAGCCAATGCCGCTCCAGCAGCGGGAGCCGCCACCGCCGGTGCCGCCGACAGCAGGCAGCCGCCGCCGCCACAAACGGGGCCGCATCCGCCGCCGCAGCCTACAACAGCAGCAGCCGCCGACGGCAGTAGCCGCAGCCGCCACAGCCGGGGCCGCAGCAGCCGCAACCGCCGACTGCAGCTGCCGTCGCCGTCGACAGCAGTGGCCGCCGCCGCTGTCCCGGCCCTGCCCTGCAAAGCGGAGCGGCGCTCCTCTGCCACCCTGTAGCGGCCCCGTCCCTGCCGACGTGCCTCGGCCCTGCCCCACCACTTGCGGCACTCTACCCACCTGCCCTGGTAAGAGCACCACCGAGCCGCGCCCCTCCTATTGCTACTAGTGCTGCTGCCCCTAGCCTGCTGCCACTGCTGTCATGGCTACCCCTAGCGTTCTCGCCTTTGATGCTGAGGGTCGGGCTGTTGACTTTGAGGTCTGGGTCGATGATCTACAGCTTTTCCTACAGTGCGATAGGAAAGACGGTCTCTCACTGTTCGATCTCACGTCTGGCGCCTCTGCTGCCCCTTCTGCCGATGCTGACAGCACAGTTCGCTCACAGTGGGCCACACGCGATGCTGCTGCCCGTCTTGCTGTGCGTAGTCACCTGCCGTCCATTGAGCGCGCGCACTTTAGTCAGTACGCTACTCTTCCCCTGCCATTGCTGCCCTTAGCCGCCTCATGCTGCCATACCTGTTCCCTGACCTCGCCGCCTTTCCCACTGTCGCTGACCTCATTACGCACCTTCGCACTAGTGACACCCGCTACCGCGCTGCGCTTCCTTCTGATTTCTGCGCCAAGAACCCCAACCCATGTACATCAACCTCTACTACATAGTCACCCGGCTCCCTGACTCCCTTCGCTCAGTCAGGGACCACTTCCTCTCTGTTTGCCCCACCACACTCACCGTTGACCTCATCGAGGAGCGCCTCCTGGCAGCTGAGAAGAGTATAGTCGCTGTAGGAGCCTCTCGTGGTGACCCTCGTGCCCCCTTCTTTGAGGGATGCTCCCCCTCCCCCCTTTTGCCCTCTATTGCCTCTGCTGCTGCCGTCGACTTCGTTGGCACCGAGTCGGTCGGCGCTGCGTCTGCCCCTAGCGGGAGACGCCGCACCGGCAAGGGCAAGGGGGGCAAGGGAGCTGGAGGGGCTGGTGGGGGCGGTGGAGGTGGCAGTGGAGGCGGCGGAGGGAATGGGGGTGGCAGTGGGAGTGGTGGCGGGGGTGGGGGCTTCGGTGGCGGCGGTGGAGGCGGAGGCGGCGGCGGCGGTGGCGGTGGGAGCGGAGGAGGAGGCGGTGACGGCGGTGGCGGAGGTGGCGGCGGCGGAGGTGGAGCTGGTTCGGGTGGCTCTGCACAGCGGAGCGGCTTTGGTGGTGGTCAGCGCCAGCAGCAGCAGCGCACTTGTGACACCCCGCCCCCCCAGCAGCTTCGTGAGTGGTATGCTGCGCGTCAGCGGGGTTGGAGTGCTGGTCCCTGTGCCTACGTCCTGCGTACCGGCGACCGCACTAATGAGCAGTGCGGTGGCCCGCACACCATCCAGCGCTGCTTCGGCCGCCTAACGGACGCTTGGCGTCTCCAGTTCCCTGACGCCACTGAGATCCCCCGCTGGGGTGAGCTGCTTAGGTCGGGGGTTGCTATCTTTGATCTGGATTATGATGCCATTCTTGCTGCCATGTATGTTGTGTCTACCAGTGATAAGGGTGACTGTTACCTGTGTGTCCCGCCTGACCCGGGCATTGACGCTGCTGCTCTAGGTGCTGGTGAGGCTGCTGCTCTAGGTGCTAGTGCGTCTGCTGTCAGAACTATATAGCTTATACTATTGTGTAGGCTATAGTGGGGTATCCCATAGGGGGTACAACCCAATTAGGGTTTCATATTTGTACTCACTTCATTCATAGTTCATTCATTCTCGTTCTCTCTTTCACATGGAATCAGAGCAGGTCCCCTACTAGGGACTGTTTCTTGGGCCCACCGAAGCGCGCCCCGAGGCGCGCGTCCTTTCTTTTTAGCGACCCGTCGTGTCGCCCTCCCTAGCGGCCTGTCGAGCCGCCCTACCTTGCGGCCCCGCCGCCCTATCGCGCGGCCTCGCCGCCCTAAGTCGCAGCCTGCCCGCCGCCCTACTTCGACGGCCCCGCCGCCCTACGTCGTGGCCCGCCGCCCTACTTCGACGGCCCGCCCGCCGCCCTACGTCGCGGCCCCGCTGCCCTACGTCCCGGCCCGCCCGCCGCCCTACTTCGACGGCCCGCCCGCCGCCCTACGTCGCGGCCCCGCCGCCCTACGTCCCGGCCCGCCCGCCGCCCTACTTCGAAGGCCCGCCCGCCGCCCTACGTCGCGGCCCCGCCGCCCTCAGCTACGCGGCCCCGCCGCCTTCTGCTACGCGGCCCTGCCGCCCTCTGCTACGCGGCCCCGCCGCCCCTCGATCGCGGCCCCGCCGCCCTCTGCTACGCGGCTCCGCCGCCCTCTGCTACGCGGCCCCGCCGCCCTCTGCTACGCGGCCCCGCCGCCCTCTCCTACGCGGCACCGCCGCCCTCTGCTCCGCGGCCCCGCCGAGCCGCCCAGCATCAGCCGAGCCGCCCAGCAGCAGCCGAGCCGCCGCCGAGCCGCCGCCGCCTGAGCCGCCGCCCGGGCCGCCGCCGAGCCGCCGCCGCCTGCGCCGCCCGAGCCGCCGCCGAGCCGCCCAGCAGCAGCCGAGCCGCCCGAGCCGCCGCTGAGCTGCGACCGAGCCGCCGCCCGAGCCGCCCGAACCGCCCGAGCCGCCCGAGCCGCCCGAGCCGCCCAACCCGCGATGCTGCTGCACGTCTTGCTGTGCGTCGCCACCTCCCTTCCTCTGAGCGTGCCCACTTTAGTCAGTGCAAGACCGCTCAGGCCTTGTACGACGCTGTAGTTGCACGCTACTCCTCCCCTTCCTCCGCTACCCTTAGCCGCCTCATGCTACCGTTTCTCTTCCCTGACCTCGCTTCCTTTCCCACTGTCACTGACCTCGTTACCCACCTCCGTGCTAGTGACACCCGCTACCGCGCTGCCCTTCCTGCTGAGTTCCGCGCTGCGAACCCTCCTCCCATGTACATCACCCTCTACTTTCTCGTCACCCGTCTCCCTGAGTCCCTTCGTGTCGTTAGGGACCAGTTTCTCTCTGTCTGTCCCACCACTCTCACTGTCGACCTCCTTGAGGAGTCCCTGCTAGCGGCTGAGAAGAGTATTGTCGCTGTAGGGGCCTCTCGGGGTGACCCTCGCACCCCCATCTTTGAGGGGTGTGGTCCTTCCCCCCTGCTGCCCTCTGTCGCCTCTGCCGCTGCGGCCGACCTCACTGGTTTTGAGTCGGTCGGCGCGGCGTCTGCCCCCAGCGGCAGACGCCGCTCTGGCAAGAGCAAGGGGGGCAAGGGAGCGGGTGGAGCTCGAGGGGGCGGTGGAGGAGGCGGTGGGGGTGGCGGGGGGAGTGGGGGTGGCGGTGGGGGTGGTGGCGGGAGTGGAGGTACTGGTGGCGGCGGTGGAGGCGGAGGTGGCGGCGGAGGTGGTAGCGGAGGAGGCGGTGGGAGCGGTGGGAGCGACGGTCCTGGTGGGGGAGGTGGCGGTGGAGACGGGGGTGGCGGTGGAGGCGGGGGTGGCGGTGGAGGCGGGGGTCGGAGTGGCTCGTCCCAGCGGAGCAGCTCTGGGGGTGGTCAGCGCCAGCAGCAGCAGCAGCAACAGCAGCAGCCGCAGCAGCAGCCACAGCAGCAGCAGCGCTCTCGCACCGTCCCCGGCCCTCAGCAGCTCCGTGAGTGGTACTTGCAGCGTCAGCGTGGTGGTGCGCTTGGTCCCTGCCCCTACGTTCTTCGCACAGGTGACCGTGCAGGGGAGAGGTGTGGAGGCGCCCACACAGCCCGCCGCTGCTTTGGCCGCCTGACCGACGCCTGGCGTCAGCAGTTTCCGGAGGCCGCTGAGATCCCCCGCTGGGGAGAGCTGTCTAGGGCTGGTGTAGCTATTTATGATCTTGATTTCGATGCTATTCTCTCTGCTATGTATGCTGTGACTGGTAGTGATGAGGATGACTGTTACCGGTGTTTCCCGCCCGACCCGGGCATTGGTACTGCCGCGTCAGGTACTAGTGAGGCTGCTGCTCTAGGTGCCAGTGCGTCTGTGCTCTCAGGTGCTGGTGAGTCTGCCCTCTCAGGTACTGTGTCGGCTTCGGCCTCTCACACCTTCACCCTTGACTCTGGAGCGTCTCGCTCCTTCTTTAGGGACCGCACCACTCTCACGCCGCTGAGTCGGCCGGTTGCGGTGTCCCTGGCTGACCCCTCTGGGGGGCCTGTCCTGTCTCGCTTCTCCACTGTCCTCCCGTGTCCGGCGGCCCCCTCTGGCACCCTGACTGGTCTCTACCTCCCCTCGTTCTCGACGAACTTGGTGAGTGGTGCTGACCTCCAGGATGCGGGTGTCCACCAGTTCACCCCTGCTCGTCAGCGGGTGACCCACTGCACGGAGGCGGATACAGGTCGCCACCTGGCTACGTTTACACGTCGGCCAGGGTCGAGCCTGTACACACTGACCACTGCTTCTCCTCCAGGTGCTGAGTCTGGTAGGGTCCCTTCGTCTGGTCAGGTGTTTGCTGCAGCGTCCAGGTCTGGTCCTGAGTCTGCCCCCTGCTCGTGTCGTCGTCTGTCTCACGAGACCCTCCTCTGGCACCACCGCCTTGGCCACCCCTCTCTGCTTCGGCTCAGAGGCATGGCCTCGCGAGTCCTTGTGTCTGGTCTTCCCCGGTCTCTCCCTCCCCTTCCTCCGGGCCCTGGCCCTACCTGTGTCCCCTGTGTCGAGGGGCGCCAGCGTGCTGCCCCTCACTCCTCCCAGTTTCCTCCGACAGAGGCCCCGTTGCAGACGCTTCACATGGACGTGTGGGGCCCAGCCCGCGTCCATGGACAGGGTCAGGAGCGCTACTTCCTGCTGGTGGTTGACGACTACTCGCGTTACACCACAGTCTTCCCCTTGCGCAGCAAGGGTGAGGTCACTGCGGTGTTGATCGACTGGATCCGCGCAGCTCGTCTCCAGCTTCGGAGGAGCTTTGGCTCTGACTTCCCTGTTTTGCGTCTGCACTCGGACAGAGGCGGAGAGTTCTCCTCTGGCCTCCTGAGTGCCTACTGTCGTGCACGAGGCATCCGTCACACCTTCACGCTTCCGGACTCACCACAGCAGAATGGGATTGCTGAGCGCCGCATTGGCATGGTCATGGACGTCGCTCGTACGTCCATGATGCATGCGGCTGCTCCCCATTTTCTGTGGCCGTTTGCGGTCAGGTACGCTGCGCACCAGATCAACCTCCACCCCAGGGTCTCTCGACCGGAGACCTCCCCAGCCCTGCTGTGGACGGGGAAGGTTGGCGATGCGTCGCCGTTCCGGGTCTGGGGATCTCGGGCGTTTGTTCGCGACGTGTCTGCGGACAAGCTGTCCCCTCGTGCTTCTCCCTGCGTCTTCCTGGGGTTCCCCCCCGACGCCCCTGGGTGGCAGTTTTACCACCCCACCTCTCGACGTGTTCTGTCCTCCCAGGACGTCACGTTCGACGAGTCGGTACCCTACTACCGCCTCTTCCCCTACCGCACTCCGTCCCTCCCCCCACCCCCGCTCTTCCTGGTACCAGGTCCCCCCTCGGTAGTCCCCCTCCCCCCTCAGGGTCCTGCCCCTTCAGGTGTGTCCCAGGTAGACGCGGTCGAGCCTGTCGAGGTCACTGGTGACTCTGGTGCTGCTGCGGGAGCTGAGCCTGGGGGTGCGGAGTCTGGGGGTGCTGAGCCTGGGGGTGCTGAGCCTGGGGGTGCTGAGCCTGGGGGTGCTGAGCCTGGGGGTGCTGAGCCTGGGGGTGCTGAGCCTAGGGGTGCTGAGCCTGGGGGTGCTGCGTCTGGGGGTGCTGAGCCTGGAGGTGCCGAGCCTGGGGGTGCTGTACCTGGGGGTGCTGAGCCTGGGGGTGCTGTGCCTGGGGGTGCCTCGTCTCGCCGGGAGCCACTCTCCCCGCAGGAGCTGCGTGAGTGGTTTGCCAGGCGCTGGAGGTGTGCTGCTGGTGTTGGTGGTTCTTCGGCTGCAGAGGGTACTGCTGCCTCGCGTCCCGCCGGTGCTCGTACTGTGGGTGCTGGAGCTGCTGGGTCTGAGAGTTCTCCTGGAGCTGGTGCTACTGAGGGTGTTGGCGCTGAGACTGCCGTTGGCGGTCCGACTGACAGTGCTCCTGGTGCTGCTGCTGGAGGTTCTGGAGCTTCTGGTGGTGCTGCTGGAGGTGCTGCTGGAGTGGGTACTCCTGCCGGGGCTGCTGGCACTGTTCCTGCTGTTTCTGGTGTCGCCACGCGGCCCCGACCTTACTTCGTTCCGCTCCTGCAGCAGGTTCTTGGTCTTCCGCCTCCTCCTCCTCCTCCCTTAGAGGGTCCGCAGCCTGTCCGGTCACAGCCACAGCTACAGCCTGCCTCCCCTTTGCCTGCTCCGTCTCCCTACACTGGTCCGACTGGAGGTCTTACTGAGCGTCGTGAGCCTGCGTCTCGTCCTGTGTCGCCTGTTCGTACTGAGCGCGCTAGTGGTCGCGGGTCGCGTCAGCGTCCTCCTCCTGTCCCTGGCACGCACCGGATGTCACTGCGTCCGTCCACTGCTCCTCTGCGTGCCCCTTTGCCTTCTCCTCCTGCTTCCTCTCTTCCTGCTCTTGCCGACCCGGAGTCGGACTCCCTTCGTGCTGCCAGTCCTACTGTCACGCGTCTCCTTGCTACAGCTGTCACTGACCCTTCCTTCGAGTCGTCTGCTGCGTTTGCCCTTGTCACTGAGCTTGTCGACTTTGCTGCGCGCTGTCGTCTAGACTACGCTGCCCGTCTTGTCACTGAGTCTGAGTCCGCCTGTCCTCCGTCCGTCGGGGGTGAGTGTGCCCTTGGCACGGACGTCCTTGAGGACAGGCAGGAGGAGTTCCAGTGTCTGGCCGCCGCTTCACCTCGTCTCGCGTCTGTACTGCTAGCCCCTGAGGGAGACCCGGATGCACCAGACATCCCGACTCCGCGCTCTTACGCGGAGGCGATAGAGGGTCCCTACTCCTCTCAGTGGCAGGCAGCTATGGATGCAGAGATGGCTTCCTGGAAGTCCACAGGCACCTACGTTGACGCTGTTCCCCCCCCTGGGGCGAACATCGTCAGTGGCATGTGGCTTTTCAGGGTGAAGCGGCCGCCGGGTTCTCCGCCTGTCTTCAAGGCGCGTTACGTGGCTCGTGGCTTCAGTCAGCGGCAGGGGGTTGACTACTTTCATACCTTCTCCCCCACCCCGAAGATGACCACTCTTCGGGTCCTGCTGCACGTTGCTGCTCACCGTGACTACGAGCTGCACTCTCTCGACTTCAGCACAGCTTTCTTGCAGGGCAGCCTGCACGAGGAGATCTGGCTGCGTCGCCCACCTGGCTTCACTGGGTCTTTCCCTCCTGGTACCCAGTGGAGTCTCCGGCGTCCAGTCTACGGTCTCCGCCAGGCGCCACGTGAGTGGCACGACACACTGAGGACTACGCTCGCGGCACTTGGGTTTGCTCCTTCTACTGCCGACCCGTCGCTGTTTCTGCGCACCGACACCTCTCTGCCGCCGTTCTACATCCTCGTGTACGTCGACGACTTGGTCTTTGCCACAGCTGACACTGCTGGACTCGCCTACGTGAAGTCCGAGCTGCAGAAGAGACACACGTGCACTGACCTGGGTGAACTGCGCAGCTATCTTGGCTTGCAGATCACCCGGGACAGAGCACGCCGCACCATTACCCTGACTCAGTCTCACATGGTGCAGCAGGTCCTTCAGCGCTTCGGCTTCACGTACTCCTCGCCTCAGGCCACTCCTCTGCCTACTCGCCACTCGCTCTCAGCTCTGCCTTCGGATGAGTCCGTAGAGTCGAGTGGCCCGTATGCAGAGCTTGTTGGCTGCCTCATGTACCTGATGACCTGCACACGACCTGACCTTGCATACCCTCTTAGCATTCTCGCACGCTATGTTGCTCCTGGGAGACACCGACCAGAGCACATGGCTGCAGCGAAGAGGGTGTTGCGCTACTTGTGCAGTACGTCGGGCATGGGGCTAGTGCTTGGAGGGCGCAGTCCAGTGGTCCTCACTGGGCACGCGGACGCTTCTTGGGCTGACGACCAGGCTACGCAGCGGTCGTCACAGGGTTACACCTTCAGCCTTGGTTCCGGCTCCGTTTCGTGGCGGTCCACCCGCTCGTCTTCTGTTCTCGGCTCCAGCTGTGAGGCTGAGATCTACGCGGGGGCCATGGCTGCACAAGAGCTACGCTGGCTCACCTACCTGCTGACCGACCTAGGAGAGCCGCCTCGGTCTGCTCCGAATCTGTACGTAGACAACAAGGCCATGCTGGCCTTGTGTCGGGAGCACAGACTGGAGCACAGAACGAAGGACATTGCTCTTCGCTACTTCCTTGCTCGTGAGCTGCAACAGCGTGGTCAGCTGCGCCTTGCTTACGTGGCCTCTCAGGCCAACACTGCTGATATCTTTACCAAGGCACTTCTGCCTTCTGATCATCAGCGCTGCTGTACGATGCTAGGTCTTGTGCCTACTTGGCCTCACTTGCTCACTTCTTGACCTTGCTTTTACTGTGATCTATCTATACCTGCACTTGCTTGTTTACCTTTATATATGATCTTGCATGTGAACTGGCCTTGTGGCCTTGAACTTGTGCTCGGAATGTGTGGTGACGTTGTGATCCACCCTGAGCCTGTTTTGCTTTGCTTGACTGGTCTTGTGACCTCTTGTTCTCCCCCTCTTTACCTATGGGGGTGTGTCAAACTTATATGCTATAGTCTGTTTTGGCTGTGGCAACATTGACTACATCAGAGCTAGCTAGGCTGCTGGTCGACCTCCAGCGTAGCAGGGTAGCGGTTCGCCAACGTTGCAAGTCCACGGTGTGCTAGCGCTGCACCAAGTCGGCTGCCCAGCGTTGCACCCGCAGGACAACGGTGCACCTGCTTCGCAGGTGCGCGCAGCTGGTTGGTGCGCACTTCCCTGTCATGTGCGCAACGCAGATGCCTGGCAGACTCCACGCCAGCGACTGTGCCCACCAGCCACGGCGACCTCGGGATACCACCCCCGAGGTCGGCCTCGCAGTCTCCACCCTGGCGACACTCGCGCACGTCGCCCGGGTATCCTGATCGACCGGGCAACCACGCCTGGTCGGCTCACGCAGTCCGTAGCCGGTCACGCATGCCCGGCGTCCCCAGTCTGGCGTCCAGGCGCCCAGGACGCCTTCCGAACCCCCTGGTCGGCGTCCAGACGCCCGGGACGCCGACCACACCTCCAGAGCGGCGTCCCTCCTCCCCGGACGCCGACTAGACACCCAAACCGGTGTCGGGACCCGACGCCCAGATCGGCGTCCGGACCCCGGACGCCGTGCAGACGCACGGGACGCCAACCAGGCCTCCAGGGCGGCGTCCTCCTGCTCGGCGTCTTCCTGCTTGGCGCCCTGAGTCAAGGTCGACGTCGGCCCCTCCTTCGTCGACCACCAGGTCCAGTCGACCACTAACAGGTCGACTAGCAGTCCGTTAGTTGACCGCCGAAGTCGGCTTCGCCAAGTTGACGTCCTCCGCAGGTCGACTCCCAAGACGACCTCCCTGAAGTCGGCGCCACCCTGAAGTCGGCGCCCGTGCAGTGGTCCCCCGTGCAGGTCGACCTCCTCGTCAACCAGCTCACCCACTGCTACAGGTCGGCTGCTCCCCTCACACCCGACCACGAAGTCGGCTCCGCCCAAGCGAGGACGGGGCCAATACCCAACTCCCGTTGACACTCCCCTGCCGCGTTCACGCTTGGGCACCCAGCCCACACGGCAGTACTCCTCGAAGAATAGCTCGTCGACGTGCACCCAACACACAGCACGTCGTCCACCGCACCAGCCATGCAAGAGGGCATGGCACCTACTGCTGCACGTTGTCATCTTCGTCGCCCACGTCGGCCAAGCGCACCTAGCCGATGGCGACGGAGCACCGGTTGAAGGCCGGATAGTGCAGCGCCTTTGTCAGGAAGTCGGCCGGCTGCTCAGTGGTCGTGATGTACCTCAGCGAGAACTTCCCGCGCTTCACCATGTGCTGCAGCCAGGCCTGTCGCCGCTCCATGTGCTTGAGGTTGCCCGTCAACCCCATGCCCTTGACGACTGTGATGGCCGACTTGTTGTCCACCCGAAGGACGGTCGGCTTCCCGGCATCCAGCTGCCGCAACTCTGCAAGGAGGAAGCGAAGTCGGCGTCCTTCCTTGCCGGCTTCGGTGGCTGCCACGTACTCCGACTCAGTCGATGACAACGTCGCACACTTGATGCGCTGGCTCGACCAGGAGACTGCGGCCCCTCCATAGACGAACACGTAGCCACCCGTGCTCGTCCTCTTTTGCTTGTCACCGGCGTCGTCGGCGTCCACGTAGCCGACCAGCTCCAGCGACTCAGGTCCACCGCCGAACTCCAGTGCGGTGTCGCGCGTATTGGCGAGGTAGGCGAGGCAGCGGTCGACCTCGCGCCAGTGCTGGTCGCTCCTCACCGTGAGGCCGCTCCCCAGCTTGCTGCAGGCGAAGGCGATGTCCGGCCTCGTCGTCGTTGCCGCGAAATGCAGCGAGCCGACCTTCTGCCGGTACTCCTCTTCCTGCCGCTCCTGTGCCTCCTCGTCATCGAACGTGAGCTCGGCGTAGGCATCGACCGAGACCGGCGTCTTCGGGGTGCGCCCGGTCTGCTCCTCGTTGATGAAGCGCCTACGAAGCTTGTCGGCGTAGCCCTGCTGGTGCAGCCACAGCTTCCCCGCCGACCTGTCGCGGACAATCTCCAGCCCGAGGTACTTCTGCACCGGCGAGATCTCACGCAGCTCGAAGGCGGCTTCCAGAAGCTCCTTCAGCTCCTTCAACATCGCGGCGCTACTGCTGGCGGCAAGTAGGTCGTCGACGTAGACCAGCACCCAGCAGGCCACTCCGTCCTTTCCGTCCTAAAAGTAGAGAGCCTCGTCGACCTGGCTCTTCTTCCACTCGGCGCCGACCAGCACGTCATTGAGCGCCAAGTACCATAGCAGCGGCGACTGCTTTAGCCCGTACAGGCTCTTCAGCAGCTTGCACACCCGGCCGGTCCCGTCGTTGAAGTAGTCCGGCTGGGACATGTAGAGCACCCTGTCGAGCTTGCTCTGCAAGAAGGCGTTCTTCATGTCGAGCTGCATCAGGTTGAGGTTGCGGACGGCGACGATGCTGAGGAAGATCCTCAGTGTGACGTAGCTGCCCACCGGCGCGAACGTCTCGTCGTAGTCGGCGCCGTACACCTGCGTGAAGCCCTTCACAACCAGCCTCGCCTTCTCGCGCTCGACGGTGTCGTCGACGTGGTACTTCGTCGTCAACACCCACCGGTTCTTCATGACGTTCACCCCCGGCGGGCGTTCGACCAGCTCCCAAGTGCCCATGTTGATGAGGCTGCGAATCTCCTCCTCCATGGCGGCCCTCACTGCCGGGCCCTTCCAGCTCGCCAACGCCTCCTTCACCGTCATCGTCGAGATGTCCCAACGGTGCTCGGGGTCGGCTAGCATGTCGGGGTCGAGCTCCGGAAACTCCTCATCCTCCTCGGCATCGTCGTACAGCAGGTCGTCGGCCTCATCGTCCACGTCGAACACCGTGGTGAAGGCAGCGGGGACGAAGAAGTCAGGCGGCCTCCGAAGTCGGCCTGAACGCTGTGGTCCCTGCTGGACCTCCTCGGCGTCCCTTCCATTGTCGCTGTCGTCGCTGCCCTCGGCGTCCTGCTGCTCCTCAGCCGGCTTCCCAGCCGACTTCTCCCCTATGGTCGGCTCCCCTGCCGACTGCCCGGTCGCCGACTGCTCCTTGGTCGGCGTCACTGCTGCCTGCTCCTTTGTCGGCCGCTGGTCCTCGACCTGCTTCTCGACCTGCTCCTCCCCTGTCGACGTCGACTGCAATCCCACGTCGACCTGCCGCTCGTCACGTCGGCCACCGGCGATGCACTTAGCCGAAGGCAACGTCCCACTACTCCCCTTATCGCCGGAGGCCGACACCGAGGTCAGCCCACGCAGGTCGGCCACGAGGGGAGGGGCAGGGGTCGGAGGGGGAGGGGTAGGGGGGCGGACGTCCTCGACGTCCGTAATAGCAAGCTCACCGACCTCGGCAAGCAGTGGCAGCGTCGCCGACGAGGTGTCAGAGGGCGGGGTGGACGGCGACCGGCCGGACACCGGCCCATGCTCCGTTTTCCACTCGGCCAGTGACATCTCCTCGTAAAACACCACGTCCGACGTGGTGACCACACGGTCAGTGGCGACGTCAAGGAGCTCCCAGCCCTTGCTCGCCGCCGACACGCCAAGGTGCAGGCCCCACCTGGCCTTCGGCTTCAGCTTCCCACCACGCTGCTGCTCAGGGACAAGGAACTGCGCCATGCAGCCCCACACCCGCGCCAGCGACAAGTCGGGCTTCTTCCCGGTCAGCAGCTGGTACGGCGTCGTCCTCGGCGGCAGCGTCGACCTCTCAAGGCAGTTGCGGACCCAGACGGCCTGCCGCAGAGCGAGGTGCCACCAGTGGTGTTGCACACCCATGTGCAGCAGCATTGTCCGCACCGACTCCACCACCGTCCTCATCTCCCGTTCCGCCATGCCGTTCTGCTGCGGGGTGTATGGGCAGGTCAGGTCATGGACGATCCCCTTGCCGTTCACGAAGTCGGTGAACTGCTTCCCGAGGAACTCCCCTCCCCTGTCTGAGCGCAGCATCAATGTCCTGCAGCGCCCCATTGAAGCCGCGCACGTGCTTGATGGAGCCACCCGGCTGCAGTTCAACGAAGGCTTCCTTCGTTCCCATCAGGTGGTGGGAGCAACCGCTGTCGAGCAGGACCACCGCCGGGTTCGCCTGCACAGCCGCCGCCACCGCCTGGAAGTCCTCTCCGGCCTCCGGCGCCAGAGAGATGGTCGGCTCCACGACGCCGACCAGCGAGCACGACGCCATCTTGTCGTCTCGCCCCTTGCCGCCTGCAACGGAGTCGGCGTCCTTCGCCGAAGTCGATGCCTTGGTCGACTGTTTCTCCTTGCGCGGATGATTTCCTCCACGACGAGGACGACGGCTGCCAGACCTCCCGCGGCCGCCCTTGTCGTCGTCGTCGGAGTCACTGCGGTCGGGACAATCGAAGGAGAGGTGATCAGGGCAGTGGCAGATCCAGCACTCCCGACGTCGACCTCCTCCTCCTCGACCGCCGTCCTTGGTCGACTTCTTCTCGACCTCCTTGGTCGACTTCCAGCTACCGCTCCCGCTGCCACCAGACTGTCCGCGCTGTCCTGGTCGGCCTCCTTGCTTCGCAGGGGCGACGAAGTTGGCCTGCGCCAAGAGCTCTTGCGATCGCTCAGCCTCCTGCATCGCCTCGTCCTGCAGGATGTACGAGGTCAGGTTGTCCTCGTTGAGCATCGCCCTTGTGCTCGGCGCCATAGACAGCCGCTTCAGCAGGTTGTAGCTGCTAGAGAGACCCTGCATGACATGGGTGATGTACGACGCCGTGGAGTACTGCGCGCCGGCCATCCTGATGGTGGCGAGAATTCGCCTGGCTCGGTTGCAGTAGTCGGTCGCACTCTCCTCGTCGCCCATACGCAGGTGTGTCAGCTGTCCCTCCAGCTGGGCGATGAACAGGTCGTCGGTGACCTGGTACGTCAACTCAATGAAGTGCCACGCCCGGTGGCCGGCGTCGAGGTACTCCCGGCACCACTTCAAGGCGATCTGCACGCCCGGCGAGCAGCACCGCGAGATGACCGTGAAGGTCAACAGCTGCACGGCGCGAAACTCCGCACGCAGGTCGGGGTGGTGCTCACTCGGCGTCGCCACGGTCCCTCGGGCGAAGCCGATCAGCCCAGCCATCTCCAGCTGGGGCTCGATGGCTTCCTTCCAGGTGAGAATGTCGGGTCGACCGACCAGCGGAGGGGTGACCGAGATCCTGTCCGGGGTAAACTTGAAGTAGCCGTAGCTCGGTGCAATCCCACCTGCCGTCACCTGGGACGCCGTCATCGGCGACAGCCCACTTCGACGCCCACCGCCGTCACCATGTGAGGAGCCTGCAGCCGCCGACGACTGCATCCCTCTCGCCTGAACGCCGCCGGCTTCACTGGCGTGTATCACACCTCGTTGCCTCGACGTGCCTCCCACACTGCTGCCGACCTGACCTCCACCGGCGTTGACGCCCACATCGACGCCGCCGTCGTTGTTCACCGGTCGAGGAGAGGCAGGTCGAGAAGGGGGATGCTCCGCCGCCCACACGGAGCGGAGTCCGGCCTCGACGACTGCCCAGGGTATCGCCCCATACTCCTGGGCCTCATGGCGTCTCCTCGCATCCTCCAGCCGTCCCTCCAGGGTGTCCATCACCTCGGCGTCGCCTACGCGCACGCTAGTGACTTCACGGCTGCCGGTCTACGAACACGATCGGTATGTGTTAAGTCGGCTAGACTGAACTACGTCGCGTGTTCGATCCACGCTCACCGCACCATGCGGAGATAACTGCAGCAACGGGAGCTAGGCTACGGGCTAGGCACGTGTGCTCGTGTGATCTCTGCGTTCGTTAGTCCTTAGTCGTTTTCCTTGTGCACACACTACTTGCTAGTTCACGGGGAAAATTGACAAGAGTTTCACTAGGAAAAGCTCAGAACAATGGTAGCAACAACATTGGCAACATTGACTACATCAGAGCTAGCTAGGCTGCTGGTCGACCTCCAGCGTAGCAGGGTAGCGGTTCGCCAACGTTGCAAGTCCACGGTGTGGCAGCGCTGCACCAAGTCGGCTGCCCAGCGTTGCACCCGCAGGACAACGGTGCACCTGCTTCGCAGGTGCGCGCAACTGGTTGGTGCGCACTTCCCTGTCATGTGCGCAACGCAGACGCCTGGCAGACTCCACGCCAGCGACTGTGCCCACCAGCCACGTCGACCTCGGGATACCACCCCCGAGGTCGGCCTCGCGGTCTCCACCCTGGCGACACTCGCGCACGTCGCCCGGGTATCCCGATCGACCGGGCAACCACGCCTGGTCGGCTCACGCAGTCCGTAGCCGGTCACGCATGCCCGGCGTCCCCAGTCTGGCGTCCAGGCGCCCAGGACGCCTTCCGAACCCCCTGGTCGGCGTCCAGACGCCCGGGACGCCGTCCACACCTCCAGAGCGGCGTCCCTCCTCCCAGGACGCCGACTAGACACCCAAACCGGTGTCGGGACCCGACGCCCAGATCGGCGTCCGGACCCCGGACGCCGTGCAGACGCACGGGACGCCAACCAGGCCTCCAGGGCGGCGTCCTCCTGCTCGGCGTCTTCCTGCTTGGCGCCCTGAGTCAAGGTCGACGTCGGCCCCTCCTTCGTCGACCACCAGGTCCAGTCGACCACTAACAGGTCGACTAGCAGTCCGTTAGCCGACCGCCGAAGTCGGCTTCGCCAAGTTGACGTCCTCCGCAGGTCGACTCCCAAGACGACCTCCCTGAAGTCGGCGCCACCCTGAAGTCGGCGCCCGTGCAGTGGTCCCCCGTGCAGGTCGACCTCCTCGTCGACTAGCTCACCCACTGCTACAGGTCGGCTGCTCCCCTCACACCCGACCACGAAGTCGGATCCGCCCAAGCGAGGACGGGGCCAATACCCAACTCCCGTTGACATGAAGAAGTTGGAGTCGTAGACCTCTTGAATAAGGAGTTCACGCAGCAGCTGGTAAGCGGGAACCCAAATCCGATCAGTAGTAATTCCCCTTCTGTGTTGTGGCGTGATGATGATTTCCAGTCGTGAAGAACGCGTCCGTCGTGTAGCCGTGGGTGAATAGTCCCGTACTGCAGCGGATTGAACTGTCCGTCGGGAAAGGGCATCAGCAATGTTATTTGCCTCTTTCTTGTACGTGATGCGAAAGGTGAAGTGGCTCTCCATGTAATCGAGCCAACAAACTTGATGCAGGTGAGGTTGGGCTTTGCTCGTAGGTATTGTAGGGACTTGTGGTCCATGCGAACATTGACGTCGGCGCCCAACAAGTAGCAACGCCATAGTTTGAACGCGTGTATGATTGTGAGCATCTCCTTGTCGTATATCGGGTAGTTGCACTTGGCTGACTGCCCGTTCCCAAAAATCCGAAGTACAGCTGTTATGGCGAAATATGAGGCGTCGGTGATGACTTCGAACAGCTTAGATGGGTCGGTGATTCGGAGGATCGGAGGGGAAACAAGAAATTTCTTCAACTACCAAAAAGCCGTCTCTGCCTCCTCCCCCCATACGAAATTTATGTCCTTGTGCAGCAGGTCGGCGAGCGGGCCGATTATCCCCGCCATATTCGGAATAAACCGTCTGACATAATTAACGAACCCCAAAATTCTTTGTAGATCTGTGATGTTAGTCAAGGAATTCCACTCCTAGATGGTCTTGATTTTTGCCAGTTTGATTTAAAGCCGGTGGCCCAAATTGTTCATGCTTTAAAAGTCTACCATGTCAGTAGATCTGCACTGTGGATGCCCGATTGATCCTGGAGAGGGTTACAGGCGCGTTCGCCTGGGGGGTTATAGGCGCACTGACCCGCTACTGAAACAAGCCCTTTTATCCCAATGGTCTAGTGGTTGGGATTCTGACATGGTATCAGAGCGGTCTCGGGTTCGATTCCCGGTTTATGCACATGTAGGCCGGTGCCGCTGTGCTTAGTCCTGGGCCTCCTAGTGTGGGGGGGTGTCAGTAGATCTGCACTGTGGATGCCCGAATGATCGTGGAGAGGGTTACAGGCGCGTTCGCCTGAGGGGTTATGGGCGCACTGACCCGCTACTGAAACAAGCCCTTTTATCCCAATGGTCTAGTGGTTGGGATTCTGACATACCATAGGGACTTTTTTTGGTGTCGGCTTTGGCGAGAATTTCCAATTTTGTATAGGTTCGTTTTTTTCGCGAGACCCAGCCAACCCTCGTTTTTTCCCTGGTGGTAGGTCTTAGTCTTCGAAAGTCCCAAATTGCAGGTGCGGGACTTTCAAAAGCTTGGACACTCCACTTCGTCAAGTTTTAAAAACTTAACCCTCGCGCTTCGCAATTTGGGACGCGGGCTTTGAATGCCGTCGCGGAACATGCCCCAAAAACTCCTAACTTGTGAGAGTACGACATCTTATGCTGGCTTTGCTAGGACTTTATTATGCTATTTCTAGGTTAGGTTTTATTTATCATGCATAGATATGCTTGATTTCCTAAGTTAGGTGCATTCCTTTGTTTTATTATAGTTATAGCACTGAACCAGGTTACGTGTACCGAACTCAAGACATTTCGGTTTCCACAGAATTGCTTTCTACTGAGTACGGAAAGGTTCTGTTTGGGACGCTTCGCGACCCTCATAACATTCGAGTAACACCTAGTTTACCTACCTTGTGTCGAGCCTATATATAGTCTCGTGTTGTACCCAGGTGGATCATTGAATTCAAACTCTCTTTCCTGCGCTTAATCCTAGATCCTCGCACTTGGTAATTAGTGTCGTTTAGACGCGAGGTTTTTTGAAACCACTATAGCCGAGTCTTCAAAAAACCGCTGGGGCGACGACTGTTAAATACCGATTTAGGGTACATAAAACCGGTTCCGTGTTTTTCACTCCCCCTCAATTTCGGTTTTCGAACACGCTATGCGAGGGATGGAGGGTCAAGACGACAACTGTCAGAACATATAGCATGTGCTTATTGTGTAGGCTATAGTGGGGTAGCCCATAGGGGTACAACCCAATTAGGGTTAGTACTTGTACTCAGTTCATTCATAGTTCATTCATTCTCGTTTTCTTCTCATGGTATCAAGCAGGTTCCCTCGTGGGAACTGTGCCTAGGGCCCACCAAGTCGAAAGTTTTTTTTTTTTCTGCCCGGAGCGCGCTCAGCCCGAGTCGCGCTCCCTTCCTTAACTGAGTCGCGCCGCCTTAGCGGCCCCTGATTCGTCGCCCTAGCGACCCTGTCGCCCTACCTGCGCCCCGGCCCCGTCGCCCTACCTGCGCCCCAGCCCCGTCGCCCTACCTGCGCCCCGGCCCCGTCGCCCTACCTTCGACCCGGCCCCGTCGCCCTACCTACGGCCCGGCCCCGGCCCCGTCGCCCTACCTTCGACCCGGCCCCGTCGCCCTACCTGCGCCCCGGCCCCGGCCCCTTCGCCCTACCTGCGCACCGGCCCCGTCGCCCTACCTTCGACCCGGCCCTGTCGCCCTACCTGCGCCCCGGCCCTGGCCCCGTTGCCCCACCTGCGCACCGGCCCCGTCGCCCTACCTTCGACCTGGCCCCGTCGCCCTACCTACGGCCCGGCCCCGGCCCCGTCGCCCTACCTACGACCCGGCCCCGGCCCCGTCGCTCTACCTACGGCCCGGCCCCGGCCTCATCGCCCTACCTTCGACCCGGCCCCGTCGCCCTACCTGCGCCCCAGCCCCGGCCCCGTTGCCCTACCTGCGCACCGGCCCCGTCGCCCTACCTTCGACCCGGCCCCGTCGCCCTACCTACGGCCCCGCCCGAACGCCTACGCAGCCGAGCCGCCCGCGCCGCTAAGCCGCCCGAGCCGCCCGAGCCGCCCGAGCCGCCCGAGCCGCTCGAGCCACCCGAGCCGCCCGAGCCGCCCGAGCCGCCCGAGCCGCCTGAGCAGCTGAGGAGCCGAGCCGCGGGTGCCGCCGAGCCGCAGTTGCTGCCGAGCCGCCCGAGCTGCCCGAACCGCCCTGCCTGGTGAGCGCAGCGCCTCTGTCACCGCACTGCCCCTGCTCTACAGCTAGCACTCCTAGTCTACTGCTGTCATGGCTACCCCCAGTGTTCTCACTTTTGACGCTGAGGGTCGGGCCATCGACTTTGATGTCTGGGTAGATGACCTGCAGCTTTTCCTACAGTGCGATAGGGCAGACGGTCTCTCCCTCTTTGACCTCACCTCTGGTGCTTCCCGTGCCCCTGCTGCCGATGCCGACGCCACTGTTCGCTCACAGTGGGCCACTCGCAATGTTGCTGCACGTCTTGCTGTGCGTCGCCACCTGCCTACCACTGAGCGCGCGCACTTTAGTCAGTACAAGAGTGCTCAGACCTTGTACGACGCTGTAGTTGCGCGCTACTCTTCCCCTGCCACTGCTGCACTGAGCCGCCTCATGCTACCGTACCTCTTCCCTGACCTTGCTGCCTTTCCCACAGTCGCTGACCTCATTACGCACCTCCGCACTAGTGACACTCGCTACCGCGCTGCGCTTCCTGCTGACTTCTGCGCCAAGACCCCCCCCCCCCCCCCCATGTACATCACTCTCTACTACATAGTCACTCGCCTCCCTGACTCCCTTTGCGTAGTCAGGGACCACTTCCTCTCAGTCTGTCCCACCACCCTCACTGTTGACCTCCTCGAGAAGTCCCTCCTAGCGGCCGAGAAGAGCATAGTCGCTGTAGGGGCCTCTCGTGGTGACCCGCGCACCCCCATCTTTGAGGGGTGTTCACCCTCCCCCCTTCTGCCCTCCGTTGCCTCTGCTGCTGCGGCCGACCTCCTTGGTCTTGAGTCGGCCGTTGCGGTGTCTCTGGCTGACCCCTCTGGGGGTCGTGTCCTGTCTCACTTTTCCACTGTCCTCCCGTGTCCGGCGGCTCCCTCTGGCACCCTGTCTGGTCTCTACCTCCCCTCGTTCTCTACGAACCTGGTGAGTGGTGCTGACCTAGAGGATGTGGGGGTCTACCAGTTCACTCCTGCGCGTCAGCGGGTGACGCACTGCACAGAGGCTAGCACAGGCCGACACCTGGCTACGTTTACCCGTCAGCCGGGGTCGAGCCTGTACACACTGACCACTACGTCTCCTCCTGTTGCTGAGTCTAGTAAGGTAGCTGCGTCGGGTCAGGTGTTTGCTGCAGCGTCCAGGTCTGATCCTGAGTCTGCCCCCTGTTCGTGTCGTCTCCTGTCTCACGAGACTCTCCTCTGGCACCACCGCCTTGGTCACCCCTCTCTGCTTCGGCTCAGAGGCATGGCCTCCCGTCTTCTTGTTTCTGGTCTCCATCGGTCCCTCCCTCCCCTTCCTCAGGGCCCTGGCCCTACCTGTGTCCCCTGTGTCGAGGGGCGCCAGCGGGCTGCCCCTCACTCCTCCCAGTTTCCTCCGACAGAGGCCCCGTTGCAGACGCTTCACATGGACGTGTGGGGCCCAGCCCGCGTCCGTGGACAGGGTCACGAGCGCTACTTCCTGCTGGTGGTTGACGACTACTCGCGTTACACCGCAGTCTTCCCCTTGCGCAGCAAGGGTGATGTTACTGAGGTGCTAATCGTCTGGATCCGCGCAGCTCGTCTCCAGCTCAGGCAGAGCTTTGGCTCGGACTTTCCTGTTCTGCGTCTGCACTCGGACAGAGGCGGAGAGTTTTCTTCTGGCCTTCTGAGAGCCTACTGTCGCGCACGAGGAATCCGTCAGACCTTCACGCTTCCGGACTCCCCGCAGCAAAATGGGATTGCTGAGCGCCGCATTGGCATAGTTATGGACGTCGCTCGTACGTCTATGATGCATGCGGCTGCTCCCCATTTTCTGTGGCCGTTTGCGGTGAGGTACGCGGCGCATCAGCTCAACCTACACCCCTGGGTCTCCAGGCCGGAGACCTCCCCAGCCTTGCTGTGGACGGGGAAGGTTGGCGATGCGTCGGCGTTCCGGGTCTGGGGATCTCGGGCGTTTGTCCGCGACTTGTCTGCGGACAAGCTGTCCCCTCGTGCTGCTCCTTGCGTCTTCCTGGGGTTCCCCACTGACGCGCCTGGGTGGCAGTTCTACCACCCCACCTCTCGCCGTGTTCTGTCCTCC
This sequence comes from Closterium sp. NIES-65, assembly GCA_948144175.1. NCBI lineage: Eukaryota > Viridiplantae > Streptophyta > Zygnematophyceae > Desmidiales > Closteriaceae > Closterium > Closterium sp. NIES-65. Next base: position 2,702,388 of record CANXME010002378.1, read on the forward strand.
CAGGACGTCACATTTGACGAGTCGGTCCCCTACTACCGCCTCTTCCCCTACCGCACTCCGTCCCTCCCCCCGCCGCCGCTCTTCCTTGTTCCAGGTCCCCCTCCGGTAGACCCCCTCCCCCCTCAGGGTCCGTCCCCTTCAGGTGTGTCCCAGGTAGACGCAGTCGAGCCTGTCGAGGTTACTGGTGACTCTGGTGCTGCTGAGGGTGCTGAGCCTGCGGGTGCTGACACTGGGGGTGCTGAGCCTGGGGTTGCTGAGCCTGGGGGTGCTGAGACTGGGGGTGCTGAGCCTAGGGGTACTGAGCCTGGGGGTGCTGCGCCTGGGGGTGCTGAGCCTGGGGGTGCTGAGCCTGGGGGTGCTGAGCTTGAGTGTGCTGAGCCTGGGGGTGCTGAGCTTGGAGGTGCTCCGCCTGGAGGTTCTCCGGGTGCTTCGTCTTTGCGGGAGCCACTCTCTCCACGGGAGCTGCGCGAGTGGTTTGCCCAGCGCTGGAGGCGTGCTGCTGGTGCTGGACGTTCTTCGGCTACTGAGGGTGCTGCTGTCGCGGGTCGCGGAGGTACTCGCTCTGGGAGTACTGGAGCTGCTGGGCCTGCGGGTTCGACTGGAGCTGGTGCGACTGAGGGTGTTGGAGCTGAGACTACTGCTGGCGGTCGTGCTGCGGGTACTCCTGGTACTGCTGGAGGTTCGGGCGCTGCTGGAGGTGCAGCTGGAGCGGGTGCTCCTGCTGGGGGTACTAGTGCTGTACCTGCTGTGTGTGGCGTCGCCGCGTGGCCTCGACCGTACTTCGTTCAACTCCTGCAGCAGGTTCTTGGTCTTCCGCCTTCTACTGGTCCTCCTCTTTCTTTAGAGTGTCCACAGCCAGTCCCGTCACAGTTACAGTTGCAGCCTACCTCCCCTTTGCCTGCTCCTTCTCCCTACACTGGTCCTACTGGAGGTCTTACTGAGCGTCGTGAGCCTGCGTCTCGCCCCGCGTTGCCTGTGCGTGCTGCTCGTGCTAGTGGTCGTGGTTCGCGTCAGCGTCCTCCTCCCGTCCCTGGCACGCACAGAATGTCTCTGCGTCCGTTCACTGCTCCTCTGCGTGCCCCTTTGCCTTGTCCTCTAGAGTCCTCTCTTCCTGCTTTTGCCAACCCGGAGTCGGACTCTCTTCGTGCTGCCAGTCCTACTGTCACGCGACTCCTAGCTACTGTCGTCACTGACCCTTCTTTCGAGTCCACTGCTGCGTCTGCCCTAGTTGCTGAGCTCGTCGACTTTGCTGCTCGCTGTCGCCTAGACTACGCTGCTAGTCTTGTTGCTGAGTCAGAGTCTGTCTGTCCTCCGTCCGTTGGGGGTGAGTGTGCCCTTGGCACTGACGTCCTTGAGGACAGGCAGGAGGAGTTTTAGTGCTTGGCAGCTGCTTCACCTCATCTCGTGTCCGTACTGCTTACCCCTGAGGGAGACCCGGATGCACTTGACATCCCGACTCCGCGCTCTTACGCGGAGGCGATAGAGGGTCCCTACTCCTCTCAGTGGCAGGCAGCTATGGATGCAGAGATGGCTTCCTGGAAGTCCACAGGCACCTACGTTGACGCTGTCCCCCCTCCTGGGGCGAACATCGTCAGTGGCATGTGGATCTTCAGGGTGAAGCGGCCGCCGGGTTCTCCGCCTTTCTTCAAGGCGCGTTACGTGGCTCATGGCTTCAGTCAGCGGCAGGGAGTTGACTACTTTCAGACCTTCTCTCCCACCCCAAAGATGACCACTCTTCGGGTACTGCTGCACGTTGCTGCTCACTGTGACTATGAGCTGCACTCTCTTGACTTCAGCACAGCTTTCTTGCAGGGCAGCCTGCACGAGGAGATCTGGCTGCGCCGCCCACCTGGCTTCACTGGGTCTTTCCCTCCTGGTACCCAGTGGAGTCTCCAGCGTCCACTCTACGGTCTCCGCCAGGCGCCACGTGAGTGGCACGACACACTGAGGACTACGCTTGCGGCTCTTAGGTTTGCTCCTTCTACTGCCGACCCGTCGCTCTTTCTGCGCACCGACACCTCTATGCCGCCGTTCTACATCCTCGTGTATGTCGACGACTTGGTCTTTGCCACAGCTGACACTGCTAGACTCGCCTACGTGAAGTCCGAGCTGCAGAAGAGACACACGTGCACAGACCTGGGTGAACTGCGTAGCTACCTTGGCTTGCAGATCACCCAGGACAGAGCACGCCGCACCATTACCCTAACTCAGTCACACATGGTGCAGCAGGTCCTTCAGCGCTTCGGCTTCACGTACTCCTCGCCTCAGGCCACTCCTCTACCTACTCGCCACTCGCTTTCAGCTCTGCCTTCGGATGAGTCCGTAGAGTCGAGTGGCCCATATCCCGAGCTTGTTGGCTGCCTCATGTACCTGATGACCTGCACACGACATGACCTTGCATACCCTCTTAGCATTCTCGCACGCTATGTTGCTCCTGGGAGACACCGACCAGAGCACATGGCTGCAGCGAAGAGGGTGTTGCGCTACTTGTGCAGTACGTCGGGCATGGGGCTAGTGCTTGGAGGGCGGAGTCCAGTGGTCCTCATTGGGCACGTGGACGCTTCTTGGGCTAACGACCAGGCTACGCAGCGGTCGTCACAGGGTTACACCTTTAGCCTTGGTTCCGGCTCTGTTTCGTGGCGGGCTACTCGCTCGTCTTCTATTCTCGGCTCCAGTTGTGAGGCTGAGATCTACGCCGGGGCCATGGCTGCACAGGAGCTTCGCTGGCTCACCTACATGCTGACCGACCTTGGAGAGTCGCCTCGTTCTCCTCCAGTCCTGTACGTAGACAACAAGGCCATGCTGGCCTTGTATCGAGAGCAGAGACAGGAGCACAGAACAAAGCACATTGCTCTTCGCTACTTTCTTGCTCGTGAGCTACAGCAGCGTGGTCAGTTGCGGCTTGCGTATGTGAGAGTACGACGGCTTATGCCAGCTATGCTTGCTTGCCTCTACTTTATCATGCTATTTCTAGCATAGGATAATCATATGCATGCATGAATTGCTTGATTTCCTAGGCTAGGTGCTTTCCTATATTTTATTATAGTTATAGCACCGAGCTAGGTTGCGTGCACCGAATTCTGGCTTTTCGGTTGCCACCGAATTGCCTTCTACCGAATTCGGTAAGGATCTGTTCGGGACGCTTCGCGACCCGCGGAACCTTCGCGTAACACCTGGTTACGGGGCCTTGTGTCGAGCCTATATATAGCCTCGTGTTGTACCCAGGTGGACATTCAATTCAATTCAATTCAATTCAATTCAATTCAATTCGACTCAATTCTCATTCTCTTTTCTGAACTCGATCCTAGATCCTCGCACTTGGTAATCAGAGCGGGTTTACACGCGAGGTCTTCAACCGCTTAGTTCCGGCCTTTAAAAACCGCGGGGGTGACGACGAAAGCGCCGATACGGGTATGTAAAACCAGTTCCGCGCAATTTTTCTGAGTCCCCCTCAATTCGGTTTTCGAACACCCCTCAGATTTACTGGTGGAAAGGTTGGAGTTTCGACCGTTCGATCGAGTTTCATCTCAACGGCCTAGAGAATTTCGCCCAAAAAAGTTGGAATTTGGAGCGTCGGATCGATTTTCTCCTCAACGGCCGAGATCGGACGCGAATTTCGCCTAAGGGAGATTTATGCAACCTACAGAATTTGCGCTCGTCGATTCTACAGTCAATTTGACTCGCAGTAAGTCGACCAGCACCTAGAATTAGATTATTTTCGTCGCGCATCTTCCTGTAAATCACCAAATGGAGGGCCAAGGCGACAACTACGCGACTACGAGCGACATTGCGAGCCTCGAGGCTTTTCTGACAAGCCAACCAGGGTTCGCCACCGCAGCAGCAGCGACCACAGCGACTGCAGCACCGACAACTCCAGCAGCAGTGGCGACACCGACATTTCACGGACCAATGGCACCATTGTCGCCGAACCTCGAAGCAGCACGACCGAGGCTCCCGGAGGCGTTCAATCCAAGCGCGAAGGGATCCGACGTCCGGCGATTCGTGGCCACCCTTGAAATTTACTTCGAGGCCATTGGCTGTGTGACCCCGCAACACGACGCGGCAAGGATTCGGCTCGCAGCGACACTGTTACGTGGACCGGCTCTCGAATGGATTTACTACACCGACGTAGCCCGCGGGGAGAAAACGTGGCAGCAGTTTCGGGCAGATTTAATCGAGCGTTTCGAACCAATTAATACAACCTACATGGCGCGGCAGCAGATACACCGACACAAGCAATACAGTAGTGTAACACAGTACACGCAGCAGATGGAGTTACTGTTCAACCGCATCACCGACCTGACCGAAGGCGAAAAAATCTAGGCGTACACTGAAGGATTAAAAATGGAGATTCGGCGGCAGGTGATTGCGGCGAATTACAACAGCTACAGAGACATCGTGCGTGCTGCCGAGCGATACGACGTGCTGACTCGAAGTCAACCCGAAACACGACGCTTCACGCCGAACCGTACATTCGGCACTAAGCGATCGGCACCCCCCACGTTCACCGAACCGATGGATATCGACAAATACGACGCGAAGCAGCAGCCCACAAAATGCGAATTTTGCGGCGCAGCAGGACATCAGTTTTTGTCGTGCTACAAAATGAAGAAAGCACGTGCGGCACTCCGGGACGGAAACAGTGTCAGAATCCCAACCACTTGACCATTGGGATAAAAGGGCTTGTTTCGGTAGCGGGCCAGTGCGCCCATAACCCCCCAGGCGAACGCGCCTGTAACCCTCTCCAGGATCAATCGGGCATCCACAGTGCAGATCTACTGACACCCCCCCACACTGGGAGGCCCAGGACTAAGCACAGCGGCAACGGCCTACATGTGCATACACCGGGAATCGAACCCGAGACCGCTCTGATACCATGTCAGAATCCCAACCACTAGACCATTGGGATAAAAGGGCTTGTTTCAGTAGCGGGCCAGTGCGCCCATAACCCCCCAGGCGAACGCGCCTGTAACCCTCTCCAGGATCAATCGGGCATCCACAGTGCAGATCTACTGACAAACAGTGGAGCACCCCCGAAGTCAAAAAACGGGAATCGCCAGTAGCCGCGGATCGACCTGGCGATCGCGTAAAGATCCGAAAAGCAGGAAAAGGCGACGACGTGGCGACTTTGGAGCGGGTGAAAAAAGGACAAAATGATGGCGCGAATTTAAAACGTCACGACCGGCCGGCATCAGGGGAAATCGTCGAGGCGAATGGAGGCTCCGCGAAAAAGACTCTGCACCGACCGGGAAACTCCAGCCGAACACCCACGAAAGTAAGAATTCGTTAAAAGTATCCTATAAAGATGCTCTAACGAAGAATATTGCTTCTCGTGGTTTACAAGCCTTCAAAAAATTCAGGGGAGGTCTAGAGGCCAAGAAAAAGCCTTTAGAAATTATTCAGGTACCTGAGAAGTTGGGCAAAATACTACGGAGCGTAGAGAAGGGTCGTGCGTTCCGTGGAATTAATATTCTCTCCCCGCAGCACAGTGTTAAGGCTCCCCGTCGCCCACAGGTGAAGCCTACACAGCTGCCAAGGCTTAGAGGAGACATCCAGGCTCAGGAAAAAATATACAAGCCTCGGAAAAATCCTCCTACCCCCCAAGTGAAGTTGGAAAGCGCTGAGTCAGGTATAGGAAAAAGGGAAGGTATTAAGTTTGATGTACCCTATGATCCTATTAACGAGACCCTCTTTGGCTACTCAGCACAGCAGAAACCACTACTCCTCGAGGTGTTATGCAATGGGCGACGCCTCCAGGCACTGGTGGACAGCGGTGCATCTCACTCGGTGTGTGACCGCGGAGCATTGGAGAAAATTGGAGAGAAGGCGGAAGAGACCCAGTTTTCAGCAACCATGGTGGACGGTACGAAGCTTCCTATCCACGGCGAAGCATCACTGCATCTGCATATAGGTGCGTTGAGGTGGAAGCCGAAGCTACCAGTCACCAACATCAAAGGATTAGATTTTATCTTGGGGCGAGATTTCCTGAAGCGGTTCAACCCCGAGATCGATAGGGTCAACAGCAAGGTGTGCATCTACAACAATGGGAAGCGGATAGCACTGCGAAGCTGGACGGATACAGGGGACGTACCTGAAACGACACTGGCACGGTTCGAACAGACGGTGAACAAGAGTAACACGGGTTACCTAGCACTGGTTATGGCAGCAGCAGAGGAGGAGAAGCCGAGTTCCGAGCTACCTGCAGCAGTGAAAGAGGTCTTGGAGCAGTACAAGGATATAATGCCCGACGACCTACCTGCAGGCGTACCTCCAGCACGCACCCACGAGCACGAGATCGTGGAGGAACCAGGTGCGAAACCCGTCTCATGTGCACCATACCGACTGAGTCCGTCTGAACTGACAGACATGAAAAAACAGATAGAGTATCTACTGGACAGACAACTGATCCGCCCATCCACCTCTCCCTACGGCGCACCAGTTCTCTTCACTCCAAAACCAGACGGCAGTCTACGGATGTGCATCGACTACCGCGCACTGAACAAACAGACAGTCAAAAACAAATATCCCATACCGCGCATAGACAACCTACTCGATCAACTGCGTGGAGCAACAGTATTTTCGAAACTGGACCTACGATCGGGCTACTGGCAGATCAAGATGGCAGACAACTCCGTCCACAAGACAGCGTTCCGTACCAGATACGGCTCCTACGAATACTTGGTGATGCCGTTCGGACTCTGCAACGCACCAGCAACGTTTCAGGCGGCGATGAATCACATCTTACGGCCCCTGCTGGACGAATGCGTGGTGGTGTACCTGGACGACATTCTCATCTACTCCAAGAACATGAAGGAGCACGTGGAGCATCTGCGGAAGGTGTTCGAGATCCTGCGGAAAAACAAGTTCTACGTGAAGCTGTCAAAGAGCGACTTCGCCCTGAAGAAGGTGCAGTTTCTCGAGCACATGGTGAGTGCCGAGGGCGTACACATGGACCCACGGAAGATCGAAGCCGTCAAGAAGTGGAAAGTACCAGAGAACGTGAAGGAGTTACAGTAGTTCCTAGGCTTCGCCAACTACTACAACAGGTTCCTGCCGCAGTACGCTAAGATAGCAGCGCCACTGACCGACCTACTGAAAAAGGATACGCCCTACAAATGGGATACCCTTCATCAGCAAGCCATGGAGCAGCTACACACAGCACTGACTACAGCGCCAGTACTCATCTTGCCGGATCCAGACAAGGACTACGTGGTGGAAGCAGACGCTAGTGACCAAGCAGTCGGAGCAGTACTGATGCAGGATCACGGACGCGGTTTGCAGCCCATCGCCTACCTCAGTAAGAAGCTACACGGAGCAGAACTAAACTACCCCATTCACAACAAGGAAGCCTTAGCGATAGTCATAGCCTTCAAGGCGTGGAGGTGTTACCTAGAGGGAGCCAAGACTACAGTCTATACTAACCACTGCAGTCTCAAATACCTGAAGTCACAGCCGACACTCTCACGACAACAGGTGCGGTGGGTGGACTTCCTGGAAACTCACTTCCACTACGACATCGTCTACAAGCCCGGGCTACACAACAAGGCAGACACATTGAGCCGCCCCGGACATGTAGCAGGCATCCAGCTCGACGGGATGAACCCTCTGCTCAAGGGTCTATTCCAACATGGGTACTCCGTGGACGCAGAGATTGCTACAGCACAGACCAAGAAGCTATTACAGTGGGAGAAAGACTTAGCTGTGAGGAAGGGTTCAGGAAAGATTTGGGTACCGAATTACGCCCCGCTACGGCAGATCCTATTGGAGGAGTTTCACGACGTACCTTACGCGGGACATTTCGGGAGCAACAAGACGTTAGCAGGGATAGCGAAGTATTACTACTGGCCGAGGATGGCAGCAGACGTGCAGCAGTTCGTCACCTCTTGCGACACGTGCCAGCGGATGAAGAGCAGCAAGCAGAAAAAAGCACGGTTACCCGTACCGGAGCAGCCATGGCAGGTCGTTAACCTCGACTTCATCACAGGGCTTCCTTCGACCTCACGGGGACATGATTGTCAAACATTTATATGTTTGTGTGGTTCTAGGCTGTAGTGGGTCACACCATAAGGGGTACACCAGATTAGGGTTTGACATATTTGTACTGTTGTTCCTGCTAGTCACTCCTCATTCTCGTTTCTCATTCTAACATGGTATTACGAGCCTAGGTTCCACCTAGGACCGAAACGATAGGGCCCACCGTTTCGGCTAGCCGCGCCCTCGTGCGCCGCCGTTCTTTTTTTTTTCCTGCGCCTCGAGCGCCTCCTTCTTAAGGCCCCCGATCGGCCCCGCGCTAGCCTCCTAAGCCCCCGTCGGCCCCACGCTAGCCCCGCGCTAGCCTCCTAAGGCCCCCGATCGGCCCCGCGCTAGCCTCCTAAGGCCCCCGTCGGCCCCGCGCTAGCCTCCTAAGCCCCCGATCGGCCCCGCGCTAGCCTCCTAAGGCCCCCGTCGGCCCCGCGCTAGCCTCCCACGACCCCTGCAGGCCCCGCGCTAGCCTCTCACGGCCCCTTAAGGCCCCACGCTAGCCTCCCACGTCCCCTGCAGGCCCTGCGCTAGCCTCTCACGGCCCCCCCTTTGGCCCCGCGCTAGCCCCGACCGGCCCTCCCGCGCTCGCCCCTCTACGACCGAGCCGCACGGCGCGACCCGAACCGAACCGCGCGCCCCAGCCGAGCCGCGCCGCCCTAGCCGAGTCGCGCCGCCCTAGCCGAGTCGCGCCGCCCTAGCCGAGCCGCGCCGCCCTAGCCGAGCCGCGCCCTACTTACCTGTGCACAGCACTGCTACTGCTACTGCTACTGCTACTGCTACTGCTACTGCTACTGCTACTACCACCACTGCTGCTACTGCTACTTCAGCTATGGCTAGCCCTACAGTTCTCTCGTTCGATTCTGAGGGCCGCCCGATTAAGTTTGATACCTGGCTCGATGATCTGCACCTGTTCCTCCAGCTCACTGCCAGAGAGGATATCTCGCTGTACGATCACGCACTAGGCACAGTCCCTGCTCCTGCTACTACTGCTACCGCTACTGCTCGCTCGCAGTGGCAGACTCGCGATGCCCACGCCCGCATTGCCATTCGCAACTCCCTGCCAGTCGATGAGCGTGAGCACTTCGGCCAGCATCAGACTGCGCAGGCCCTGTACACTGCTGTAGTTGCGCGCTACTCCTCCCCGGCCTCAGCTGCACTAGGCCGCCTCTCGCTTCCCTACCTGTTCCCCGACTTGTCCGCTTTCCAGACAGTCGCTGACCTCATCACTCACCTCCGTACTAGTGATGCCCGCTTCCGTGCAGCCATGCCCGCTGAGTTTCTTGCCTCCAACCCTCCCCCGCTCTGGCTCACTCTCTACCACCTAGTCACCCGCCTCCCTGACACTCTGCGTACAGTCAGGGACCACTTCCTAGCTCGCTGTCCCACTGAGCTCACCATTACCGCCCTAGAGAGAAACTACTTGCAGCTGAGAAGAGTATTGTAGCTGTAGGTGCCTCTTGTGGCGACCCCCGCACCCCTTTCTTCGAGGGGTGTTCCCCCTCCCCCCTCCTCCCCTCTGTCGCCTCTGCTGCTGCTGTCGACCTTCTTGGTGCTGAGCAGGTCGGCTCTGCGTCCGCTCCCAGCGGGCGCCGCAGCGGCAAGGGCAGGGGAGGCAAGGGCGGTGGGGGTGACGGCGGGGGAGGTGGTGGTGGGGGTGGTGGCAGCGGCGGGGGCGGTGGCGGGGCTGGAGGGGCTAGTGGCAGCGGTGGGGGTGGTGGAGGCAGCGGCGGCGGCGGTGGCCGCGGTGGGGGCGGTGGTGGTGGCGGCAGTGGACGTGGCGGCGGCAGGGGCGGTGGTGGTCGTGGTGGAGGCGGCGGTGGTGGTCGTGGAGGCTCTGGCACTGGCCAGAGTGCGCAGCACCCTCAGTCCTCCTAGGAGCTTCGTGAGTGGTACTTACAGCACGGGGGTGGGGGGGGTAGCCTTAGCTGCACGTACGTCATCCGCACTGGTCGCCGCAAGGGACAGACGTGCGGGAGGGCGCACACTTCGCAGCGCTGCTTCTCTCGCCTAGATGACGCTTGGCGTGCTCAGTTTCCTGACGCTCCTGAGCTCCCTCAGTGGGCTGATCTCCTCAAGAAGGATATCGATATCTATGCTCTTGATTTTGATGTTATTCTCAAAGCAATGTATGCATTGACTATTAGTGGAGAGGAGGACCAGTACCTGAGTGTTCCGCCTGACCCGGGCATCCGCACGAGTGAGGCTGCCGCCCTAGGTGCTTGCGTGTCTGCTGCCCCAGGTACTGGTGAGGCTACTGCTCTAGGTGCGTGTGTGTCCGCCACCCCAGGTGCTACTGAGTCCACTGAGGCACTGCACACCTTCACTCTAGACTCAGGCGCTTCGCGCTGTTTCTTTCGTGACCGCACTGCTCTTGAGCCCCTTGCTCGACCAGTCGCTGTCTCGCTCGCTGACCCCTCTGGGGGTCCGGTCATTGCAACCTCCTCCACCCTCCTTCCTTGTCCTGCTGTCCCGTCGGGCACACTGTCAGGTCTCCACCTCCCCTCGTTCTCTACGAACTTGGTGGCGGGCTGTGCGCTTCAGGATGGGGGTGTTCACCAGTTCACCCCTGCCTACGAGCGTGTGACACACTGCACGTGTGCTCGGACGGGCCGTCACCTGGCTACCTTCACTTGGCAGCCGGGGTCGGACCTGTACACACTGACCACTGAGTCCCCTCAGGTAGCGGCGTCTGCGTCTGCGTCTGCGTCAGGTCAGCTCTCTGCCCCCTGCTCGTGTCGCTCTCTAGCGCACAAGACTGTCCTCTGGCACCACCGACTTGGTCACCCGTCAGAGCAGCGCCTTCGGGGCATGCACGCCCGGTACCTTGTCTCTGGTCTTCCTCGGGTACTCCCTCCCCTCCCACCCTCCCTTGCTCCTCCTTGTCTTCCCTGTGTCGAGGGGCGGCAGCGCGCTGCCCCTCACTCCTCCTCGTTCCCCCCGACGACTGCTCCTTTGCAGACGCTCCACATGGACGTGTGGGGCCCAGCCCGCGTCCGTGGTCAGGGCCAGGAGAGGTACTTCTTGATCGTCGTTGACGACTACTCGCGCTACACCACGGTCTTCCCCTTGCGCACCAAGGGTGAAGTCCCTGATGTTCTGATCCCCTGGATCAGCAGAGCACGTCTTCAGCTGCGAGAGCGTTTTCGCTCGGAGTTTCCTGTTCTGCGCTTGCACTCTGACAGAGGTGGCGAGTTCTCCTCCGACCTCTTGGCAGCCTACTGTGCCGAGCATAGCATTCGCCAGTCGTTCACGCTCCCGGCCTCTCCACAGCAGAATGGGGTTGCTGAGCGCCGCATTGGCTTGGTCATGGAGGTCGCTCGTACCTCCTTAGTCCACGCGGCTGCCCCCCACTTTCAGTGGCCGTTTGCGGTCCGGTACGCTGCGCATCAGCTCAACCTCTGGCCCCGTGTCTCCGCTCCGGAGACCTCGCCCACACTGCTGTGGACGGGGGAGGTTGGCGATGCATCACGCTTCCGTGTCTGGGGATCCCGAGCTTTTGTTCGCGACACGTCTGCGGACAAGCTCTCCTCCCGCACTGCTCCCTGTGTCTTTCTTGGCTTTGTCCCGGATGCGTCTGGCTGGCAGTTTTACCACCCCGCCTCGCAACGAGTCTTCCCCTCTCAGGACGTCACTTTTGACGAGTCCGTGCCCTTCTACCGCCTCTTCCCCTACCGCACTGCCCCGCTCCCTCCCCCGCCTCTCTTCCTCGCGCCAGGTGCTGCAGTGGTAGACCCCCTTCCCCCTCAGGGTGCCGCTCCCTCAGGTGTCTCTCAGGTAGACCCGGTTGAGCCTGCCGAGGTAGCTGTCGACTCGCGTCCTGCTGGAGGTGCTGAGCCTGAGCGTGCGGAGCCTGAGCGTGCGGAGCCTGAGCGGGCGGAGCCTGGGGGTGCTGAGTCTGGGGGTGCTGATCCTGGGGGTGCTGAGCCTAAGGGTGCTGGGTTTGGGGGTACTGAGCCTGGCGTTGCTGAGTCTAGGGGTACTGCGCCTGGAGTTGCTGAGCCTGGGGGTGCTGAGCCTGGTGGTGTTGCACTTGACTGTGAGGCGCCTGGAGGACCTCCCTCTTCGCAGCAGCTGCGTGAGTGGTACTCACGGTACTGCAGCCTCCGGCGGGGTGAGTCTCGGGCTCGTGGTACTGCTGGAGTTGGTACTCGTGCTTCCCCACCACGGCGGGAGCCGCCCTCTTCCCCTCAGCTTCGAGAGTGGTACGCTCGGCACATCAGTCTCCGTAGTGGAGCTGCTGGTGCTGGGGTCCCCGGAGTTGACGCTGCTGCGAGTACTACGGACCCTGGTGCTGGAGGTGCTGCTGCTGCTGGCGGTACTGCTGGAGGTGCTGCTGCTGCTGGCGGTGCTGCTGGAGGTGCTGCTAGTACTAAGGACCCGGGCGTTGGAGCTGCTGTGGGTGCTACGGACCCTGGTGCTGGAGGTGCAGCTGCTGCTGGCGCTCCTGCTGGAGGTACTGCTGCTGCTGGCGGTGCTGCTGGAGGTGCTGCTGGAGGTGTTGCGGACCCTGGTGCTGGAGGTGCTGCTGCTTCTGGAGGTGCTGCTGCTGCCGCTGGTGTCTCTGCTGGTTCGAGAGCTGCTGCACGGCCACGACCGTACTTCGTTCCGCTCCTTCAGCAGGTTCTTGCTCAGCCTCCTCCTCCTTGTTCTCCTCTCGCCTTAGAGTGTCCGCCGTCTGTCCAGTCACAGCCACAGTTACCGCCTGCCTCCCCACTCCCTGTGCCTGCTCCTTACACTGGTCCGACTGACGGTCTTGCTGAGAGACGTGAGCCTGCGTCACGTCCTGTGTCACCTGCGTCTCGTCGTGCGTCGCCTGTTCGAGCTGCTACCACTGGTAGTCGTGTCCCGCGTGAGCGTCCTCCTGCTGTCCCAGGCACGCACCGGATGGCGCTTCGTCAGTCCACTGCTCCGCAGCGTGTTGCTCTCCCGTCGCCTTCTGCGTCCTCTCTTCCTGCTCTTGCTGACCCGGAGTCAGACTCCCTTCGCGCTGCCAGTCCTACTGTCACACGTCTCCTGGCTACGGTTGTCACTGACCCTTCCTTTGAGTCCGCTGCTGCGTCTGCCCTAGTCACTGAGCTTGTCGACTTTGCAGCTGCGTGTCGTCCAGACTACGCAGCGAGTCTTGTTGCTGAGTCTGAGTCTGCTTGTCCTCCGTCCGTCGGGGGTGAGTGTGCTCTTGGCACGGACGTCCTTGAGGACAGGCAGGAGGAGTTTGGTTGCCTTGCCGCTGCTTTGCCCCATCTCGTGTCCATGCTTGTTGCCCCTGAGGGAGACCCGGATGCACCAGACATCCCGACCCCACGCTCTTACGCAGAGGCGATGGCCGGTCCCTACTCCTCTCAGTGGCAGTCAGCCATGGACACAGAGATGGCTTCCTGGAAGTCCACAGGCACCTACGTCGACGACGTTCCCCCACCTGGGGCGAAAATCGTCAGTGGCATGTGGATTTTCAGGGTGAAGCGGCCGCCAGGCTCTCCGCCTGTCTTCAAGGCGTGTTACGTTGCACGAGGCTTCAGTCAGCGAGAGGGAGTTGACTTCTTCCAGACCTTCTCCCCGACCCCGAAGATGACCACTCTTCGGGTTCTGCTACACTTCGCCGCTCAGCGTGACTACGAGCTCCACTCTCTTGACTTCAGCACAGCTTTCTTGCAGGGCAGCCTGCACGAGGAGATCTGGCTGCGCCGCCCACCTGGCTTCACTGGGTCGTTCCCTCCTGGCACCCAGTGGAGCCTCCGGCGGCCAGTCTACGGTCTCCGCCAGGCGCCGCATGAGTGGCACGACACACTGAGGACTACACTTGCGGCTCTTGGGTTTGCTCCTTCTACTGCTGACCCGTCGCTGTTTCTGCGCACCGACACCTCGCTGCCGCCGTTCTACATCCTAGTGTACGTCGACGACTTGGTCTTTGCCACTGCAGACACTGCCGCACTCGCCCACGTGAAGTCCGAGCTGCAGAAGAGACACACGTGCACAGACCTGGGTGAACTGACAAGCTATCTTGGCTTGCGGATCAACCGGGACAGAGCACGCCGCACCATTACCCTGACTCAGTCACACATGGTGCAGCAGGTCCTTCAGCGCTTCGGCTTCACGTACTCCTCGCCTCAGTCCACTCCTCTGCCTACGGGTCACTCGCTCTCAGCTCTGCCTTCGGATGAGTCCGTAGAGTCGAGTGGTCCGTATCCAGAGCTTGTGGGCTGCCTCATGTACCTGATGACCTGCACTCGACCTGACCTAGCATACCCTTTCAGCATCTTAGCACGCTATGTTGCTCCCGGCCGTCACCGGAAGGAGCACATGGATGCAGCTAAGAGGGTGTTGCGCTACTTGTGCAGTACGTCGGGCATGGGGCTAGTGCTTGGAGGGCGAGACCGGCCTGTTCTCACTGGGCACTCAGACGCTTCTTGGGCAGACGACCAGGCTACTCAGCGGTCGTCTCAGGGTTACACCTTCAGTCTTGGCTCTGGCTCTGTCTCTTGGCGTTCTACTCGTTCTTCTTCTGTTCTCAGCTCCAGCTGTGAGGCTGAGATCTACGCCACGGCCATGGCTGCCCAGGAGCTTCGCTGGCTCACCTACCTGCTGACTGACCTTGGAGAGCAGCCTCGTTCTCCTCCAGTGCTGTACGTCGACAACAAGGCAACCATTGCCTTGTGCCAGGAGCACAGACTGGAGCACAGGACGAAGCACATTGCTCTGCGTTACTTTCTAGCTCGAGAGCTACAGCAGCGTGGTCAGCTTCTTCTGCGTTACGTGGCCACTGAGGCCAACACTGCTGATGTGTTCACCAAGGCGCTTCCGCCTGTTGACCATCAGCGTTTTTGCACTCTTCTAGGCCTTGTGCCGACTGTTTCTCACTTACTTACTTCTTGACTTTACCTGTACTGTGATCATTATATATATACCTGCATGTTTGCCTTGTTAGGTTGTGATCATTGTACCTCTTGCTCTATTATAAAACTGCATGTGAACTGGTCTTGTGACCGCTTGCTTGTGCTCGGAATTTGTGTGGAATCCTCGAGATCCACCCAGAGCTTGTTTGCCTTGTTTTGCCTTGACTGGTCTTGTGACCCCTAGGTCTCCCCCACTTTGCCTATGGGGGTGTGTCAAACATTTATATGTTTGTGTGGTTCTAGGCTGTAGTGGGTCACACCATAAGGGGTACACCAGATTAGGGTTTGACATATTTGTACTGTTGTTCCTGCTAGTCACTCCTCATTCTCGTTTCTCATTCTAACAATGATTCCATCCTCGTGGTGATCGATAAGTTCTCCAAAATGGGTCACTTCATACCGACCAACGCCACAGCTACAGCTGAAGCAACTGCTCGACTCTTCTTCGACCGCATCATCACCATCCACGGCATCCCCGCTACACTCATCTCAGACAGAGACCCCAAATTCACGAGTAAGTTCTGGAAGGAGCTCATGGGACTGTTGGGGACAAAGCTTGCAATGTCTTCAGCATACCACCCCCAGACTGACGGACAGACAGAGCGACTCAATCAAGTGGTTGAACAGTTACTGCGCACAGCTTGCAAGGACGACGTCAGCCACTGGGACACACAGTTACCAACCCTAGAGTTCGCTTACAACAACGCATCACATGCGGCCACTGGGAAAACTCCTTTCTTCCTGTGTTACGGACGGGAACCACTCACACCACAGCAGCCAACTACACCGGCACACGTCCAAGCCGCACATGACTTCGTCACCACCATGTAGCAGCTATGGGAGAAGACTCAGCGACGTCTCACCACGATGCAGAACTCCCAGAAGCAATATGCCGATCGTCAGCGACGTGATCACTCAGTAGCAGTCGGAGATCAGGTGCTTCTTGACACGCGCAACTTGAACCTGTCTCACCTTCCATCCAAACTCCGGCCTCGCTTCTGTGGTCCTTTTCTCGTTGAGGCACAGGTGACACCAGTTACATTCCGCTTGCGCTTACCAGATACATGGAAGCTTCACAACGCTTTCCATGTCCAGCTACTGAAGCCCTACAAGGACCCCAACCAACAGTTCCAGGGACGGCAACTACCGCCACCACCACCTGTTCTCATACAGGATGAACCCGAGTACGAGATCGAGTGCGTTCTCTCTCATCGGCGCCGCGGTGGCAAGACTCTCGAGTTCCTGATACGCTGGAAGGGATACGACCCCACTGAGGACAGTTGGGTTGCAGAAGCTGATATGGGCAACGCACGCCGTGCTCTCAAGGACTATCTTGTCAAGCAGGGTGTATCTCACGCCACCCAGCTTTGAGGGGGGGACGTGTGAGAGTACGACGGCTTATGCCAGCTATGCTTGCTTGCCTCTACTTTATCATGCTATTTCTAGCATATGATAATCATATGCATGCATGAATTGCTTGATTTCCTATATTTTATTATAGTTATAGCACCGAGCTAGGTTGCGTGCACCGAATTCTGGCTTTTTGGTTGCCACCGAATTGCCTTCTACCGAATTCGGTAAGGATCTGTTCGGGACGCTTCGCGACCCGCGGAACCTTCGCGTAACACCTGGTTACGGGGCCTTGTGTCGAGCCTATATATAGCCTCGTGTTGTACCCAGGTGGACATTCAATTCAATTCAATTCAATTCAATTCGACTCAATTCTCATTCTCTTTTCTGAACTCGATCCCAGATCCTCACAGCGTACGTGGCCTCTGAGGCCAACACTGCTGATGTCTTCACCAAGGCACTTGCGCCTTGTGATCATCAGCGCTTCTGCACGCAGCTGGGTCTTGTGCCTGTCTTGCCTCACTTGCTCACCTCTTGACCTTGCTTGTACTGTTGCATATATATATACACCTGCTCTTGCTTGTCTAGTCCTTTATATATATGTTCTCCTGCATGTGAACTGGCCTTGTGGCCTTGAACTTGTGCTCGGAATGTGTGGTGACTTTGTGATCCACCCTGAGCTTGCTTTGCTTTGCTTTGCTTGACTGGTCTTGTGACCCCTTGTTCTCCCCCACTTTGCCTATGGGGGTGTGTCAGAACATATAGCTTGTGCTTATTGTGTAGTCCATAAGGGGTACAACCCAATTAGGGTTAGTACTTGTACTCAGTTCATTCATAGTTCATTCATTCTTGTTTTCTTCTCATGTGAGGGATGGAGGGTCAAGACGACAACTAGGCGACAACCCACGACATCGCCAGCCTTCGCACGGACGTGGAGCAGACGTAGGCGGCGATCAAGCGAATCGAAACCCTCCTAACAAACCAATCGGTAGCCGCCACAGCAGCAGTCAATACAGCAGCGAACGTAGCAGCGACGGCAATAGCAGCAGCGGCGACACCGACAATTCACAGACCAGTGGTTCCACATTCCCCGAACCTCGAAGGAGCTTGCCCGAGGCTCCCCGAAGCATTCGGTCCAAGTGCGAAGGGATCGAACGTTCGACGATTCGTGGAAACCCTCAAAATTTATTTCGAGGCTATTAGCTGTTCGACCCCGACACACGACGCACCAAGGATTCGGCTCGCAGCAACACTGTTGCGAGGACCAGCACTCAAATGGATTTACTACATTGACGTGGCCCGTGGGGAGAAAACGTGGGCGCAGTTTCGGGCAGACCTCATCGAACGATTCGAACCCATTAATTCGGAGTACATGGCGCGGCAGCAGATTCATGTCAGAATGTAATTGTATACATTACTTTATAACTGCCTGCAATGTAGACTTAGTGTAGTTATCTTTCTTGTTAGGTGGTGCACCTTTCTTCTCTTCTTTCATATTTGTACCCTTGAGCCTATAGTGAGACCATCCTTTTCTCCTTGCAACTCTCTCGACATTCCCCTTCAACCCTAAGCTACTAAGCCACCATAGCTATGGCTCCTAAGCCTAGCTGTACTTAGTATCTTAACATGGTATCAGAGCATTTATACTCCTGGCCTGTGGGCCCATGCTTCCGCTGCCTGTCATCCTGCCGCGCGCCTCGGGCGCGCGGCGTATTTGCGCACGGCGATTTTCTGCCCGCCGTGTGCTCGGGAAGCACGGCGGTTTTCTGCCCACCGTGCGCCCCGGGCGCGCGGCGTCTTCCTGTCCGCGCGCGGGCCTGTTCTGCCCGCCCGTACCCTGCCCTTCGCGACGTCCCGCAGAGGCGCCGCTCCTGCTCCTCGTGACGCCCCTGCGGGACCCGTGCGTCGCCGCTCCTGCTCGTCGCGACGCCCCCGCGGGACCCGCGCGGCGTTGCCCTGTTCGTCGCGACGCCCCCGCGGGACCCGCGAGGCGCTGTCCCTGCTCGTCCCGGCGCACCCCCCCTTGGCTGCAGCCTCTGCCTCCCCTGCGCCCGCGCCTGCTTTGCAGCAATGCGCGGGCCTGCCCTGCACCAGCGACACCGCCCCTGGAGCAGCCGCCCCTGGAGCAGCCGCCCCTGGCCCCTGGAGCAGCCACACCTGCAGCCGCCCCTGGCCCCTGGAGTAGCCGACCCTGCAGCAGCCGCCCCTGGCCACTGGAGCAATCGCCCCTGCAGCAGCCGCCCCTGGCCCCTGGAGCAGCCGCCCCTGGAGCAGCCGCCCCTGCAGCAGCCGCCCCTGGCCCCTGGAGCAGCCGCCCCTGCAGCAGCCGCCCCTGGCCCCTGGAGCAGCCACCCCTGCAGCAGCCGCCCCTGGCCCCTGGAGCAGCCGCCCTTGCAGCAGCCGCCCCTGGCCCCTGGAGCAGCCGCCCTTGCAGCAGCCGACCCTGCAGCTGCCCGCGACGCCGCTCCTGGACCCTGTGCAGCCGTGGGGGGAGGGTATGGGGGTGGCGGGTGTGGGGGTGATGAGTGTGGGTGCCACCCTTCCCCTCCTCCTCCTCCTACTTCGTCTCCCACTGCTGCAGCTGCCGCTGAAGGGGGGTGGATGTGTGGGAGCTGAGGGGGAGTGAAACTAGGGGTGCGGCAAGGGGTGTGAAAGGGGTGTGGGACAGGTAGGGGAGGTTGAGTGGAGGTGGCCGCCGTGAAGTCAGCAGCTCCAGTCGCCCGTGAGACCGTTGCGCCAGTCGCCCGTGAGCCCGTCGTTCCAGTCGCCCGTGAGCCCGTTGCTCCAGTCGCCCGTGAGTCAGTTACCCCTGCCGCTCGTCTAGCCGCGGAGTCAGTTACTCCAGTTGCCCGTGTGCCAGTTGCTCCAGTTGCGCCGCGTGCCAGCAGCTTCAGCTGCTGCCCACCACCTCCTCTCCTCTCATAGTCCCTCCTCCTCCTCACTTGCCCTCTCTGTCTGCTGCGCTCTGCTTGGTGTACCCCTTCCGGGGGTGTTTTTGCACATGGTTCTTCACTGCAGGCAGTTAGGGGGTGTGTCAGAATGTAATTGTATACATTACTTTATAACTGCCTACAATGTAGACTTAGTGTAGGTATCTTTCTTGTTAGGTGGTGCACCTTTCTTCTCTTCTTTCATATTTGTACCCTTGAGCCTATAGTGAAACCATCCTTTTCTCCTTGCAACTCTCTCGACATTCCCCTTCAACCCTAAGCTACTAAGCCACCATAGCTATGGCTCCTAAGCCTAGCTGTACTTAGTATCTTAACAATTCACCGACACAAGCAACTGGCGAGTATAGCACACTGTACATGCAGCAGATGGAGCAGCTTTTCAATCGCATCATCGACCTGACCGAAGGCGAAAAAATCCCGGCGTACACTGAAGGGCTATAAGTGGAGATACGCCAACCTATTATCGCCGCGAACCACAGTAGCTACCGCGACATCGTACGTGCAGCCGAATGATACGACGCGTTAACTCGTGGTCAACCCGAAGCACGACGCTACGGGCCGAACCATACATTCCGCACGAAGCGGTCGGCACCCTTCACGTTCGCCGAACTGATGGAAATCGACAAATTTGAAGCGAAGCAACAGCCGACAAAATGCGAATTTTGTGGCGCAGCCGGACATCAAATCTTGTTGTGCTACAAAATGAAGAAATCACATGCGGCACTGCTGGGCGGCAACAGTACAGGACCCCCGAAGTAAAAAAAAAAAACGGGAATCGCGAGTAGCTACGGATCGACATGGCGATCGCGTACGATCCGAAAAGGGAAAAAGGGCGACGACGTGGCGACTTCGGAGCGGGCAAAAAAAAAGGAGAAAATGATGGCGCAAATATAAAACGTCACAACCGGATGGCATCAGGGGAAATTGCTGAGGCGAATGGAGGCTCCACGAAAAAAGACTCTGCACCGAGCGGGAAACTCCAGCCGAACACCCACGAAAGTGAGAATTCATTAAAGTTATCCTAGAAAGACATTTGAACAAAGAACATTACTTCTCGTTGTTTTCAAGCCTTTGAAAAAATCAGGGGAGAGTTAGAGGTCAAGAAAAAGCCTTTGGACATTATTCACGTACCTGAGAAGTTGGGTAAAGCATTACGGAGCGTAGAGAAGGGTCGTGCGTTCTGTGGAGTTAATATCCTCTCCCCGCAGCATAGTGTTAAGGCTCCCCGTTGCCAACAGGCAAAGCCTGCACAGCTGCAAAGGCTTAGTGGAAAATTCCAGGCTCAAGAGAAGTTGTACAAGCCTCGGAAAAATCCTCCTACCCCCCAGGTGAAGTTGGAAAGTGCTTAGTCAGGTATAGGAAATAGGGATGGTCATGTCTTTGATGTACCATATGATCCTAACAATGAGACCCTCTTTGGCTACTCAGCGCAAAAGGAACCACTACTCCTCGAGGTGTTATGCAACGGGCGACGCCACAAGGCACTGGTGGACAGCGGTGCGTCTCACTCGGTGTGTGACCGCGGGACGTTGGAGAAGATTGGAAAACCTTCGGAGGAGACCATGTTTACGGCAACGATGGTGGACGGTACAAAACTTCCCATCCACGACGAAGCATCACTGCACATAAGGGCGCTAAGGTGGAAGCCGACGATGCCGATCACGAACATCAAGGGTATATATTTCATCTTGGGGCAAGATTTTTTTAAGCGGTTCAACCCCGAGATCGACTGGGTCAGTAGGAAGGCGTGCATCTACAACAACGGAAAATGAGTGGAGCTGCGAAACTGGACGAGTACAGGGAATGTTCCTGAAACAACATTGTCACGGTTTGATAGACAGTGAACGAGAGTAATACGGGTTACTTAGCACTGGTTATGGCAGCAGCAGAGGAGGAGAAGCCAGTACGGAGCTACCTGCAGCAGTGAAGGAGGGCTTGGAGCAGTACACGGATATAATGCCCGACGACCTACCAGCAGGCGTACCTCCAGCACGCACCCACGAGCACGAGATCGTGGAGGAACCAGGTGCGAAACCCGTCTCATGTGCACCATACCGACTGAATCCGGCAGAACTGATGGATATGAAGAAACCGGTCAAGTATCTACTGGACAGACAACTGATCCGCCCATCCACCTATACCAACGGTGCCCTAGTTCTCTTCATTCCTAAACGAGACGGCAGTTTACGGATGTGCATCGACTACCGCGCACTGAACAAACAGACAGTCAAAAGCAAATATCCCATACCGTGCATAGACGCTCTACCGGACCAACTGCGTGGTGCAATAGTCTTTTCGAAGCTGGACCTATGGTCGGGTTACTGGCAGATCAAGATGGCAGACAACTCGATCTACAAGACAGCGTTCCGTATGAGAGACGGCTCATCTGAGTACTTAGTGATGCCGTTCGGACTCTGCAACGCACGAGCAACATTTCAAGCGGTGATGAATCTCATCCTACGGCCCCTGCTGGATGAGTGTGTGGTGGTGTACCTGGACGACATTCTCATACACTCCAAGAACATGAAGGAGCACGTGGAGCATCAGCGGAAGGTGTTTGAGATCTTGCGGAAAAACAAGTTCTACGTGAAGCTTTCGAAGAGCGACTTCGCCCTAAAGAAGGTGCAGTTTCTCGGGCACATGGTGAGTGCGGAGGGCATACATGTGGACCCGCGGAAGATCGAAGCAGTCAAGAAGTGGAAGGTACCGGAGAACGTGAAGGAGTTGCAACAGTTCCTAGTCTTCGCCAACTACTACAACAGGTCCGTGCCGCAGTACGCTAAGACAGCAGTGCCACTGACCGACCTACTGAAAACTGATACGCACTACACATGGGATACTCCTCATCGGCAAGCCATGGAGCAGCTAATGACAGCACTGACTACAGCACCAGTACTCATCCTACCGGACCCAGACAAGGACTACGTGGTGGAAGCAGACGCTAGTGACCAAGCAGTCGGAGCAGTATTGATGCAGGATCACGGACGTAGTTTGCAGCCCATCGCCTACCTCAGTAAGAAGCTACACGGAGCAGAACTGAACTACCCCATTCATGACAAGAAAGCCTTAGCAATAGTCATAGCCTTCAAAGCGTGGAGGTGTTACCTAGAGGGAACCAAGACTATAGTCTATACCGGCCACTGCAGTCTCAAATACCTGAAGTCGCAGCTAACGCTCTCACGACGACAGGTGCGGTGGGTGGACTTCCTGGAAACTCACTTCCACTACGACATTGTCTACAAGCCCGGGCTACACAACAAGGCAGACGCATTGAGCCGCCCCGGACATGTAGCAGGCATCTAGCTCGACGAGATGAACCCTGTGCTCAAGGGTCTATTCCAACATGGGTACTACGTGGACGCAAAGATCGCTACAGCACAAACTCAGAAGTTGTTACAGTGGGAGAAAGACTTAGCTGTAAGGAAGGGCACAGGAAATTTCTGGGTACCAAACTATGCCTCGCTTTGACAGATTCTACTGGAGGAGTTTCACGACGTACCATACACGGGACATTTCGGGAGCAACAAGACGTTGGCAGGGATAGCAAAGTGTAACTACTCGCCCGGGATGGCAGCAGACGTACAGCAGCTCGTCACCTCTTGCGACACGTGCAAGCGGATGAAGAGTAGCAAGCAAAAAAAAGTAGGGTCGCTTCAGCCTCTACCCATACCGAAGCAGCCATGGCAGGTCGTTAGCCTCGACTTCATCACGAAACTTCCTTTGACCTCACGAGGGCATGACGCTATACTCGTGGTGATCGACAAGTTTTCTAAAATGGGTCACTTCATCACGACCAACGCCACGGCTACAGCTGAAGCAACTGCTCGCCTCTTCTTCGACCGCATCATCACCATCCACGGCATCCCCGCTACACTCATCTCAGACAAAGATCCCAAATTCACAAGTAAGTTCCGGAAGGAGCTCATGGGCTTGTTGGGAACAAAGCTTGCAATGTCTTCAGCATGCCACCCCCAGACTAACGAACAAACAGAGCGACTCAATCAGGTGGTTGAACAGTTACTGCGCACAGCTTGCAAGGACGAAGTCAGCCACTGGGACACAGAGTTCCCGACCCTAGAATTCGCTTTCAACAACGCGACACATGCTGCCACAAGGAAATCTCCTTTCTTCCTATGTTACGGACGGGAACCACTTACACCACAACAGCCGACCACACCGGCACACGTCCAAGCCGCACACGACTTAGTCACCACCATGCAGCAGCTTTGGGAGAAGACTCAGCGACGTCTCACCACGATGCAGAACTCCCAGAAGCAGTATGCCGACCGCCAGCGACGTGATCACTCAATAGCAGTCGAAGATCAGGTGCTTCCCGACACACGCAACTTTAACCTGTCTCACCTACCATTCAAGCTCCAGCCTCGCTTCTGTGGTCCTTTTCACATTGAGGCACAGGTGACACCAGTAACATTTTGCTTGCGCTTACCAGATACGTGGAAGCTTCACAACGCTTTCCATATTCAGCTACTGAAGCCCTACAAGGACCCCAGCCAGTGGTTCGAAGGACAGCAGCTACCGCCACCACCTCTTGTTTTCGTACACGATGAACCAGAGTACGAAGTGGAGCGCGTTCTCTCTCATCGGCACCGCGGCGGCAAGACCCTCGAGTTCCTAATATGTTGGAAGGGTTATGACCCTACTGAGGACAGTTGGGTTGTAGAAGCTGATATGGGCAACGCGCGCCGTCCTCTTGTTAAGCAGGGTGTATCTCATGCCATACAGCTTTGAGGGGGGGACGTGTGAGAGAACGACGGCTTATGCTGGCTTTGCGAGCTTGCCTAGACTTTGTTATGCTATTTCTAGCTTAGGTTTTATTTATCATGCATAGGTTATGTGCATTCCTATACTTTATTATAGTTATAGCACCGAACCAGGTTACGTGTACCGAACTCAAGCCAATTCGGTTTCCATTGAATTGCTTTCTACTAAGTTCGAGAAGGTTCTGTTCGGGACGCTTCGCGACCCTCAGAACATTCGCGTAACACCTGGGTTACCTTCCTTGTGTCGAGCCTATATATAGGATCGTGTTGTACCTAGGTGGATCATTGAATTCAAACTCTCTTTCCTGAGCTCCATCCTAGATCATCACATAACTCCTGCTTAAAAAACTCGCACTGGCAGCCCTTGGTGATGAGCCGGTTCTCCTGTAAAGGTTTAAATACTGCATTGAGATCACGGAGGTGTTGTTCTCTTGTCCTACTAAATACAAGAATATCGTCCAAGTAGACAATAACGAATTTGTCGAGCATGTCTCATAACACCCTGTTCATGGTCAGTTGAAAAGTCGAAGGCGCGTTTGTGAGGCCGAAAGGCATCACCGTAAATTTTGTAGCGCCCGTAGCGGGTTCGGAACGTGGTCTTTTGGCAATCTTCTGCGATGACCCGAATGTGATGGTCACCGCCATGTAAGTCAATTTTTTTAAAACAGCGAGCACCGCGAAGTTGGTCGAGAAGGTCCCGGCGTGTGAGATTTGTCAGAAACAAGAAAAGATGAACTATGAAACATTGGAATACAAGTATGAAACCCTAGAGTTGTGTACCCCCTAAAGGCTAACCCACTATAGCCTACACAGCAATAACACATATATAATGTTTGACACACCCCCATAGGCAAAGTGGGGGAGAGCAAGGGGTCACAAGACCAGTCAAGAAAGGCAAAGCAAGCTCAGGGTGGATCACAATGTCACCACACACTCTGAGGACAAGCAAAGGGCCACAAGGCCAGTTCACATGCAGAGGCATATATGTAGCACAAACATCACAGTGATCTATATCTAGCAAGCATGCAGGTATATATATAGATCACAGTACAGGCAAAGTCTACAACAAGTGAGGAAAAGTGGGCACAAGCCCTAACAAAGTGCAGAAACGCTGATGATCACCAGACTGAAGTGCCTTGGTGAATATATCAGCAGTGTTGGCCTGAGTGGCCACGTAACGCAGACGAAGCTAACCACGTTGCTGCAACTCTCGAGCCAGAAAGTACTGTAGAGCGATATGCTTTGTTCTGTGCTCCAGTCTGTGCTCCTCACACAAGGCAATGGCAGCCTTGTTGTTGACGTACAGCACTGGAGGAGAACGAGGCCGCTCTCCCAGGTCGGTCAGCAGGTAGGTGAGCCAGCGTAACTCCAATGCAGCCATGGCTGTGGCGTAGATCTCAGCCTCACAACTGGAGCTGAGAACAGAAGACGAGCGTGTAGAACGCCAAGAAACTGAGCCAGCACCAAGACTGAAGGTGTAACCCTGTGACGACCGCTGAGTAGCCTGGTCGTCAACCCAAGAAGCGTCTGAGTGCCCTGTGAGAACAACTGGGCTCCCTCCTCCAAGCACAAGCCCCATGCCCGATGTACTGCACAAGTAGCGCAATACCCTCTTTGCAGCATCCCAGTGCACCTTTTGGTGCCTACCAGGAGCCACGTAGCGAGCCAGAAGGCCAAGAGGGTACGCTAGGTCAGGACGAGTGCAAGTCACCAGGTACATGAGGCAACCAACTAGCTCTGGGTAAGGACCACTCGGCTCTACGGACTCATCCGAAGGCAGAGCTGAGAGCGAGTGACCTATAGCCAGAGGAGTGGCCTGTGCTGAGGACCAGGTGAAGCCGAAGCGCTGAAGGACCTGCTGCACCATGTGTGACTGAGTCAGTGTGATGGTGCGGCGTGCTCTGTCGCGGGTGATCTGCAAGACAAGGTAGCTGCGCAGTTCACCCAGGTCTGTGCACGTGTGTCTCTTCTGCAGCTCCGACTTCACATGGGCGAGAGACTCAGTGTCAGCAGTGGCAAAGACCAAGTCGTCGACGTACACGATGATGTAGAACGGCGGCAGCGAAGTGTCGGTGTGCAGAAACAGCGACAGGTCAGCAGTAGAAGGCGCGAACCCAAGTGCCGCAAGAGAAGTCCTCAGTGTGTCGTGCCACTCACGTGGCGCCTGGCGGAGACCGTAGACCGGCCGCCGGAGGCTCCACTGGGTACTAGGAGGAAACGACCCAGTGAAGCCAGGAGGGCGGCGCAGCCAGATCTCCTCTTGCAGGCTGCCCTGCAAGAAAGCAGTGCTGAAGTCAAGAGAGTGAAGCTCGTAGTCACGCTGAGCAGCAATGTGCAGTAGCACCCAAAGAGTGGTCATCTTCGGGGTGGGGGAGAAGGTCTGAAAGAAGTCTACTCCCTCTCGCTAACTGAAGCCTCGAGCAATGTAGCGAGCCTTGAAGACAGGCGGAGAACCCGGCGGCCGCTTCACCCTGAAAATCCACATGCCACTGACGATGTTCGCCCCAGGAGGGGGAACCTCGTCGATTTAAGTGCCAGTGGACTTCCAGGATACCATCTCTGCATCCATGGCTGACTGCCACTGAGAGGAGTACTCACCCGTGATCGCCTCAGCGTAAGAGCGCGGGGTCGGGATGTCTGGAGCATCCGGGTCTTCCTCAGGGGCAATCAGCATGGACACGAGATGAGGCGCAGCGGCTGCAAGACACTCAAGGTCCTCCTGTCTGTCCTCGAGGACGTCCGTGCCTAGAGCACACTCACCCCCGACGGACGGAGGACAGACAGACTCAGACTCAGCAACAAGACTGGCGGCGTAGTCTAGACGACAGGCAGCAGCAAAGTCAGCAAGCTAAGTGACTAAGGCAGACGCTGCAGCAGAATCAAAGGAAGGGTCAGTGACAGCAGTGGTCAGGAGACGCGTGACAGTAGGACTGGTAGCACGAAGAGATTCAGACTCCGGGTCAGCAAGAACAGGAAGAGAGGACGCAGGAGGAGACGGTAGAGGGACACGCTGTGGAGCAGTGGAAGGACGCAGAGTCATATAGTGTGTGCCAGGGACAGGTGGAGGACGCTCACGCAGAACACGGCGACCAGTGCGAGCAGCACGAACAGGTGACACAGGACGAGACACATGCGACACAGGACGAGACTGAGGCTCACGACGCTCTGTAAGACCGCCTGTCGGACCAGTGTAGGGAGAAGGACCAGGAAGTGGCGAGGCAGGGGGTAGCTGTGACTGCGACTGGACAGGCGGAGGACACTCTAAGGAGGGAGGAGGACTAGGAGGAGGCGGCTGACCAAGAACCTGCTGAAGGAGCGGAACGAAGTACGGCCGCGGCCGTGAAGTGCCCCCAGAAGCAGCAGAGACAGCACCAGAACCTCCAGCCGAACCAGCACCAGCAGCACCTCCAGCAGCTCCAGTACCTTCAGTAGCACCAGCAGCACCTCCAGCAGCTCCAGAACCTCCAGCAGCACCAACAGCACCTCCAGCAGCTCCAGCACCAGCAACACCTCCAGTAGCTCCAGAACCTCCAACAACAGCAAGGCCTCCAGCGGGCTGTACCTCAACACCAGGAGCTCAACTCCGGAGGCTGCAGCGCCGAGCGTACCACTCACGCAGCCGCTGAGGGGAGGGAGGCTCCGCCCAGGACACCGTACCCGCAGGGCCACCAGCCCCAACTCCAGCAGACCTCCCCGCTCGAGTAGCCCCACTACGGAGGCTGTAACGCTGGGAGTACCACTCACGCAGCTGCTGTGAAGAGGGAGTGCCAACAGGCGTAGTACGGTCAGTCTTAGAACCTCCAGCCTCAGCTCCTCTAGGCTCAGCACCCCCAGTCGCAGCACCCCCAGGCTCACCACCCGCAGTCTCTGCACCCCCAGACTCAGCACCCCTAGTCTCCGCACCCCCAGGCTCAGCACCCCCAGTCTCAGTACCCCCAGACCCATCACCACCAGGCTCAGCACGCTCAGCAACTCGCGCAGGACCAGAGTCAACAGCTACCTCGACAGGCTCGACCGGGTCTACCTGGGAAACACCTGAGGGAGCAGCACCCTGGGGAGGGAGGGGGTCTACCGACGAGACACCTGGGGTGAGGAAGAGCGGCGGGGGGGGGGAGTGGGGCAGTGCGGTGGGGGAAGAGACG
Organism: Closterium sp. NIES-65; assembly: GCA_948144175.1. NCBI lineage: Eukaryota > Viridiplantae > Streptophyta > Zygnematophyceae > Desmidiales > Closteriaceae > Closterium > Closterium sp. NIES-65. Next base: position 2,730,524 of record CANXME010002378.1, read on the forward strand.
GTAAAAGGGTACCGACTCGTCAAAGGTGACGTCCTGAGAGACTTGTCAAACATTATATATGTGTTATTGCTGTGTAGGCTATAGTGGGTTAGCCTTTAGGGGGTACACAACTCTAGGGTTTCATACTTGTACGCCAATGTTTCATAGTTCATCTCTTCTTGTTTCTGACATGGTATCAAAGCGAAGGTCTCGGGTTCGAATCCCGGTGTGTGCACTTCGGGCATCCCAGTGCGGGGGGGTGTCAAAGGCCCACTGGTGATCCCCGATTGATCCTAGGGAAGGGTCACAGGCATGTTGGCCTGGGGGGTTATGGGCGCACTTACCCGCTACACAAACAATCCCTTTTATCCCAATGGTCTAGTGGTTGGGATTCTGACAAGATTGGGTAGCGAGATTTGATTGTCACCCGGTTGAGCGCACGATGGTCGATGCACATGCGAAGCCCGCCATCTTTCTTTGGTGTGAACAGGATCGGTGCTGCGAAGGGAGATGTACTGGCTCAAATAAACCCCTTCTCCAACAGTGCTTTGATTTGGCTTCGCAAGCTCTTTAAGTTCAGGCTGGGTCAACCACCACTGTGTCCAAACAGTCGGCTGCACACCAGGTTCCAGCTGGATTTTATGGTCTTCAGGTCTCTCGGGTGGCAGTCCAGGTGGCAGATCGTTTGGGAAGATGTCCGGGTACTGTCGAATCAGCTCCTCTAGATCCGATGGTACAGCTGCGCACAACTTCTCGATGTCCTTTCCGTCGGTGTCAACTAACTCGCATAAGCAAACGGCGAACAGCTGCGCGCCTCGATTCATGTGGCGAACTATTGTGACAACTTTGACGCACGGGGCTTGGATGTAGTCAGCCGTCTATGTAGGTAACGTAACTAGCCCCTCGTGCTTGTTGATGCTGCACGATCGCGCAGTCCAGTCGATGACGGGGTTGTGTCGTCGCAGCCAATCACGTCACAACAGCATTTCGCAGCCGTCCAGCGTCGTCGCGAGAAACTTCATGCTGAAGCCAAAATCGTCGCCGCACTGTCCGTGTTTCTTCCAAAATCGCCAGAGGCATCCCATCAATGAGGCGATCGTCAATTTCAAGCAGACACCTATCAAATTGCAACTTGCATTATTTTGATGTCGCCAAGTTTAAGAGGCTATGGCTGGCCCCTCCGTTGACGAATATTTTCAGATGATTTTTCAACACTTTAGCAGCGACTAGCACAGAGTGATCCACATGATTATCCCCGTTACTCGGCTGAGTGCGATCAATTGCGTGAATCGGAACCACGACTCGGTGGGGATGGTGGTGTTTGGGTGATGGAACACGGTCAGTAAAGGGCCCGCTAACGTCAGTATATTACTGACTCTTCCCATTTCCCTGCTCCTTCCTGTTGTCCCCTTTCGCCACAGTTTTCTCAAGGCAGTCGTGCATATAGTGATCCGTCTTCCCACACCGATAGCACGGTCCCTTAGGAGGGCTCCTGGGTTGTCAAAACATGTTTATGTCATGTTAGTGGTATTAGGCTGTAGTGGGTTACTCCCTATGGGGTACAACCCTTTGTTAGGGTTGCTACTTGTACCACTCATCCTGCTTTTGTCATCATTCCTGTTTCCATATTCTGGCATGGTATTAGAGTAGGTTTGTTCCTTAGGGCCCACCGAACGTTCCGCCTTGCTCGGACTTGAAACTTTTTTTTCCTGCCCTGCTACCTAGCGCCAGCACGCGCCTTACTGCCTTGCCCGTGCACGCCCAGCTGCCCTGCTACTGAGCGCCCTGCTGCCCTGCCTAAGTGCCGCCCTGTTAGCGCACGCTCTGCCTGCAGCTGCGCTGCTTTGCCTCCCCCGCACTTTGCACGTGCACCCTGCTGCCCACAGCGCAAGCACGCCCTGCTTCCCAGCAAGCCAACGCGCCCCGCTGCCCAGCGCGCCCCACTGCCCTACGCGCCAGCGCGCCCCGCTTCCCTACGCACTAGTGCGCCCTACTGCTCAGCGTCCCAGCGCGCCCCGCTGCCTAGTGCGCCAGCGCGCCACGCTGCCAGACGCACCAGCGCGCCCCGCAGCCCAGCGCGTTAGCGCACCCCGCAGCCCAGCGCGCCAGCGCGCCCCGCAGCCCAGCGCGCCAGCACGCCCCGCTGCCCACCGCGCCAACGCGCCCCGCTGCCCAACGCGCCAGCGTGCCCCGCTGCCCAGCGCGCCAACGCGCATTACTGCTCAGCACGCCAGCGCACCCTTCTGCCTAGTGCGCAAGTGTGTTTTGTTGTTTTGCGCCCAGGGCGCCCTGTTAAACCCTAAAATTAAAATAAATAAATAATTTAAAAAAAAAACCTCTAGGTGTTGCTGTCCTAGGAGCTACAGCCAGCTACTGCCCTAGGTGTTGCCGCCTACTACTGCCGCCCTAGGTACTACTACGCTGCTACTGCCACCTGTGCTACTGCTACTACGCAGCTGCTGGCAATAGCTGCCACTGCCTGCCATGGCTACTACCACTGTCCTACATCAGTGGTAGCCGAGTGTGCAGGAGTCTCTCTCGCCGTAGCAGCTTCGCAAGTGGGCTATATGATGGGGCAGCCCCGGTGGTGGAGCTAGCCATGCTAGGGATGGAGGTGCTGGTGCTGGCGGTCCTCGTACTCGTTGGCGGGAGCCGCTCTCGTCGCAGTAGCTTCGCAAGAGGGCTGTCCGATGGGGCAGCCCCGGTGGCGGAGCCTGGCCTGCTACTACTGGAGGTACCTGTGAGTCTACTCCTACTGGTAGTGCCACTGGTAGACGCGGAGGTTCTGGGGGTGGACAGCAACGGCAGCAGCATCCGCCGGAGACTTTCTCGCCGCAGCAGCTTCGTGAGTGGGCTGTCCGGTGGGGCAGCCCCGGTGGTGGAGCTTGGGGTACTAGTGCTAGGGGTGGAGAGGCATCTGGTGGCGTAGAGGCTGATAGTCTTGGTGCTTTTGACTCGACTAGCACAGGTGCAGAGCCTGAGGAGGCCTTGCACACTTTTACTCTCGACTCAGGCGCATCCCGTTGCTTCTTCCGCGACAGCACCACAGTCACACCGCTCACAGTCCCTGTCCCTATCACACTGGCCAACCCCTCTGGGGGCCCGGTAGTCGCGCGTGGCGCCACTGTTCTCCCTTGTCCGGCGGCCCCTTCCGGCCTCCTCACAGGTTTCCACCTCCCCTCATTCGCTAAGAACTTGGTGGCTACCTCTGTCCTCCAGGACCAGTGGGTCACTGTCACCTAGCCTGGAGGCGAGCTAGTGGCGATCTGTACAAACTCGCGCACTGGTGAGCACCTCGCCACGTTCACCCGGAGGCCTGGGTCTGGCCTGTACACACTGACCACTGAATCTGCACTGGTAGCTGACTCAGGTCAGGTAGCTGCGTCGGTTGAGGTCTCCTCGTCTTGTTCGTGTCGTCTCCTCACGCACCAGACTCTCCTCTAGCACCACCGTCTTGGCCAACCCTCCCTGCCACGCTTGCGTGGCATGCACTCGCGTCTCCTTGTGTCTGGTCTCCCCAGGTCCCTGCCCCCGCTTCCGAGGTCGCTTGAACCGCCCTGCCTTCCCTAAGTCGAGGGGCGGCAGCACGCCGCTCCTCACTCCTCCTCGTTTCCTCCTACCACTACTCCTCTGCAGACCCTACACATGGACGTGTGGGGCCCCGCCCGCGTCACTGGACAGAGTGGCAAGCGCTATTTTCTACTGGTTGTTGACGACTACAAGTGCTAGACCACGTCTACCCCTTGCAAAGCAAGGCTGATGTCCGCGGTGTCTTGATCCGCTGGATCCGCGCTGTTCGTCTCTAGATTCGTGCTCGGTTCTGTGAGGACCTCCCTGTCCTGCGCCTGCCCTCTGACCGAGGTGGCGAGTTTTTCTCCCACCTCTTTGAGGACTTCTGTGGTGCTGAGGGCATCCGCCAGATGTACACGCCTCCGGCCTCTCCACACTAGAATGAGATTGCAGAGCGCTGCATTGGCTTGGTGATGGAGGTTGCTCGCACCTCCATCGTCCATGTGGTTTCTCCCCATTTTCTGTCGTCGTTTGCGGTCCGATACGCTGCTGAGCAACTCAACCTCAGGCCCTGTGTCTCTGCCTTAGTTGCTGAGCTTGTGGACTTTATCGCTTTGTCTCGTCTTGACTACGCTGCGAGTCTTGTTTTTTACTCTTCCTGTCCTCCCTCCATCGGGGGTGAGCTTGCCCTTGGCTGTGACGTCCTTGAGGACAGGCAGTTTGAGCTTGAGTGCCTCGCGGCCACTGCACCGCATCTCGCGTCCTCGCTACTTTGCCCTGAGGGAGACCCGGATGCACCAAACACCCCGACCCCACACACTTACGCAGAGGCGATCACGGGTCCGTACTCCTCTTAGTGGCAGATAGCCATGGACGCAGATATGGCTTCTTGGAAGTCCACAGGCACCTACGTCAACGAGGTTCCCCCACCTAGGGCGAACATAGTCGATGGCATGTGGATTTTCTGGGTGAAGCAGCCGCCGGGTTCTCCGCCTGCCTTCAAGGCACGTTACGTTGCTCGAGGCTTCTGTCAGCGTGAGGGGGTCGACTTCTTTCAGACCTTCTCCCCCCCAAAGATGACCACTTTCCGAGTGCTACTGCACGATGCAGCACAGCGCGACTATGAGCTGCACTCCCTTGACTTCTCGACAGGCTTCTTGAAGGGTAGCCTTTACGAGGCTATCTGGTTGCACCGTCCACGTGGCTTTACTAGGTCGTTTCTTGAGGGTACCCAGTGGAGTCTTCAGCAACCAGTTTACGGCCTCCAACAAGCACCCCGCGAGTGGCACGACACACTGAGGACTACATTTGCGGCTCTTGGCTTCGCTCCCTCGACTACTGACCCTCCGCTGTTTCTGCGCACAGACACTTTTCTGCCGCCGTTCTACGTTCTTGTGTACATTGACAACTTGGTTTTTGCTACTGCTGACACTGAGGCTCTGGCCTTGGTGAAGGCGATGCTGCAAGAGAGACACACTTGTACTGACATGGGTGAGCTGCGTAGCTACCTTGGCTTGCAGATCGCCCGGGACAGAGCACGCCGCACCATCACCCTCTCTCAGTCACACATGGTGCAGCAGGTCCTTCAGCGCTTCGGATTTACATGGTCCTCGCCACAGCCCACTCCTATGTCTACCGGCCACTCGCTCTCAGCTCCACCTTCGGACGAGTCCATAGAGCCGAGTGGTCCGTACCCAGAGCTTGTGGGTTGCCTCATGTACCCGATGACGTGCACATGACCTGACCTCGCGTACCCTCTCAGCCTCCTGGCTTGCTATGTGGCTCCCGGCAGACACCGAAAGGTGCACTGGGAAGCTGCGAAGAGGGTATTGCATTACTTGTGCAGTACATCGGGCATGGGGCTCGTGCTTGGAGGACGGGGTCCAGTTGTTCTCACCGGTCACTTAGACGCTTCTTGGGCTGACGACCAGACAACTCATCGGTCGACACAGGGGTACAGTTTCAGCCTTGGCACTGGTTCTGTCTCGTGGAGGTCCACGCGCTCATCTTCTGTACTTTGTTCCAGTTGTGAGGCTGAGATCTATGCTGGGGCTATAGCTGCACAGGAACTTCAGTGGCTGACCTACCTGCTGACCGACTTGGGTGAGCGGCCTCGTTCTCCTCCAGTTCTGTACGTCGACAACAAGGCCATGATCGCGTTGTGTGAGGACCAGAAACTGGAGCACAGAACGAAGCACATTTCTCTCCATTACTTCCTCACGCAAGAGCTGCAGCAACGTGGTCAGCTTCGTCTTGCTTACATGGCCACTCGGGCCAACATTGCTGATGTTTTCACCAAGGCCCTCGGGTCTAGTGATCATCAGCGTTTCTGCACTGCTCTTGGGCTTGTGCCTACTCTGCCTCACTTGCTTGTCTCTTGATCTTGCACTTGTTGTACACTGATATATATGAGTATACATGCATGCTTACACTTGCTAGGTTGTAATTAATGTACTACTCTTGTTCTTGTAAACTCTGCATGTGAACTCGCCTTGTGGCCGCTTGCTTGTGCTCAGAATGCGTGGTGATCTTAAGATCCAACCTGAGCTTTGTTTTGCTTTGCTTCTTCCCTTGCCTAGTCTTGTGACCCCTTGTTGTCCCCCACTTTGCCTATGGCGGTGTGTCAAAACATGTTTATGTCATGTTAGTGATGTTAGGCTATAGTGGGTTACTCCCTATGAGGTACAACCCTTTGTTAGGGTTGCTACTTGTACCACTCATCCTGCTTTAGTCATCATTCATGTTTCCATATTCTGACATGGGAGTATGGACTACGTTGATTGTGGCCCGTTGGGTCTGGCCACGAAAACAGTTTCCGTCCTGGGAAGTCGTTCACGCGTATTGCATTAGTGCATCCGTGGACTCCGCCAACCGTACTGCTTCCAGGAATGATGTCGGGCGGCCTCGTCGCACCTCATACTAAATTTCATTATTGAGGCCGCTGGCGTACTTATTGAACCACTTCGCTTCCGACATGTCATCCACTTGGTCGACGAGGCCCATGAATAATGCTGTGTGGTCTTGGACAGATGCCAACTGCGACCAGGCACGCAGCTTCATGCGAGCTTACTCCAAGGCGGATACGTGCTCGAAGCGATCTCGTAACGCTACGCCCCACTCGTTCCACGTGCGTATCTTGGTCACCCCAGACATCAATTCTGCCACTTGATTAGCCGATGTTGAGGTTCCGTCTGCCGCATGCGTCAAACGTATCGGGGTCCCCGTGTCCAAGGGTCGGCGCCACCACTCCCGCACTGCGCCTCGCAGAAGGGATACAACGAAATTAATACGCGTGGTGTCATTGTTGACGTTCGTGTCAGAATGAACAAGAGTGATTGAACTAGGAAAGAGTTGGGTACAAGTAGGAAACCCTAAACTTTCTGTACCCCATAGCAACTACCCCACTACAGCCTAAACAAACTGTAGCAGATATGACATTTGACACACCCCCATAGGCAAAGTGGGGGAGAGAAAGGGGTCACAGGACCAGTCAAGAAAGGCAAAGCAAGCTCAGGGTGGATCACAACGTCACCACACACACTGAGTACAAGCAAAGGGCCACAAGGCCAGTTCACATGCAGAGGCATATATGCAACATAAACATCACAGTGATCTCTGCCTAGGAAAGCAAGCATGCAGGTATATATATATATATATATATATATATATATATATATATATATATATATATATATATATATATATATATATATATATATATATATATATATATATATATATATATATATATATATATATATATATATATATATATATATATATATATATATATAACAGTACAAGAAAAGCCTACAGCAAGTGAGGAAAAGTGGAAACAAGCCCTAGCATAGTGCAGAAACGCTAATGATCACCAGACTGAAGTGCCTTGGTGAATATATCAGCAGTGTTGGCCCGAGTGGCCACGTAACGTAGACGAAGCTGACCACGCTGCTGCAACTCTCGAGCCAGGAAGTAACGCAGAGCGATGTGCTTCGTTCTGTGCTCCAGTCTGTGCTCCTCACACAAGGCAATGGTAGCCTTGTTGTCGACGTACAGCACTGGAGGAGAACGAGGCCGCTCTCCCAAGTCAGTCAGCAGGTACGTGAGCCAGCGTAACTCCAATGCAGCCATGGCTGTGGCGTAGATCTCAGCCTCACAACTGGAGCTGAGAACTGAAGACGAGCGTGTAGAATGCCAAGAAACTAAACCAGAGCCAAGGCTGAAGATGTAACCCTGTGACGACCGCTGAGTAGCCTGGTCGTCAACCCAAGAAGCGTCTGAGTGCCCAGTGAGGACAACTGAGCTCCTCCCTCCAAGCACGATTCCCATGCCTGATGTACTGCACAAGTAGCGCAGTACCCTCTTAGCAGCATCCATGTGCACCTTTCGGTGCCGACCAGGAGCCACATAGCGAGCCAGAAGGCCAAGAGGGTACGCTAGGTCAGGACGAGTGCAAGTCATCAGGTACATGAGACAGCCAACTAGCTCTAGGTAAGGACCACTCGCCTCTACGGACTCGTCCGAAGGTGGAGCTGAGAGCGAGTGACCTGAAGCCAGAGGAGTGGCCTGTGCCGAGGACCAGGTGAAGCCGAAGCGCTGAAGGACCTGCTGCACCATGTGTGACTGAGTCAGTGTGATGGTGCGGCGTGCTCTGTCCCGGGTGATCTGCAAGCCAAGGTAGCTGCACAGTTCACCCAAGTCTGTGCACGTGTGTCTCTTCTTCACCTCCGACTTCACTAGGGTGAGAGCCTCAGTGTCAGCAGTGGCAAAGACCAAGTCGTCGACGTACACGAGGACATAGAACGGCGGGAGTGAAGTGTCGATGCGCAGAAACAGCGACGGGTCAGCAGTAGAAGGTGCGAACCCAAGAGCCGCAAGTGTAGTCCTCAGTGTGTCGTGCCACTCACGTGGCGCCTGGCGAAGACCGTAGACTGGCCGCCGAAGGCTCCACTACCAGGAGGGAACGACCCAGTGAAGCCAGGAGGGCGGCGCAGCCAGATCTCCTCGTGCAGGCTGCCCTGCAAGAAAGCTGTGCTGAAGTCAAGAGAGTGAAGCTCGTAGTCACGCTGAGCGGCAACGTGCAGTAGCACCCAAAGAGTGGTCATCTTTGGGGTGGGGGAGAAGGTCTGGAAGAATTCTACTCCCTCTCGCTGAATGAAGCCTCGAGCAACGTAACGAGCCTTGAAGACAGGCGGAGAACTTGGCGGCCACTTCACCCTGAAAATCCACATGCCACTGACGATGTTCGCCCCAGGAGGGGGAACCTCGTCGACGTAAGTGCCAGTGGACTTCCAGGATGCCATCTCTGCATCCATGGCTGACTGCCACTGAGAGGAGTACTCACCCGTGATCGCCTCAGCGTAAGAGCGCGGGGTCGGGATGTCTGGTGCATTCGAGTCTCCCTCAGGTGCAATCAGCATGGATACGAGATGAGGTACAGCAGCGGCAAAGCACTCAAACTCCTCCTGCCTGTCCTCAAGGACGTCCGTGCCAAAAGCACACTCACCCCCGACGGACGGAGGACAGACAGACCCAGACTCAGCAACAAGACTGGCAGCGTAGTCTAGACGATAGTGAGCAGCAAAGTCGACAAGCTCAGCAACTAAGGCAGGTGCAGCAGCTGACTCAAAGGAAGGGTCAGTGAAAGCAGTGGCCAAGAGACGCGTGACAGTAGGACTAGCACCACGAAGAGAGTCAGACTCCGGGTCAGCAAGGGCAGGAAGAGAGGACGCAGGAGGAGAAGGCAGAGAGACACGCTGTGGAGCAGTGGAAAGACAAAGCGTCATCTGGTGAGTGCCTGGGACAGCAGGAGGACGCTGACGTGGGACATGACGACCAGCGCGAGCAGTACGAACAGGTGACGCAGAACGAGACTCAGGCGACACAGGACGAGACTCAGGCTTACAACGCTCCGTAAGACCTCCCGTCGGACCAGTGTAGGGAGAAGGACTAGGAAGTGGCGAAGCAAGCTGTAACTGTGCCTGCGACTGGACAGGCTGAGGACACTCTAAGGAGGGAGCAGGACAAGGAGGAGGAGGCTGACCAAGAACCTGCTGAAGGAGCGGAACGAAGTACGGCCGCGGTCGTGAAGCGCCTCCAGAACCAGCAGAGACAGCACCAGAACCCCCAGCAGTAGCTCCAACTCCCGTAGCACCACCAGCAGCTCCAGTAGTTCCAACTCCAGTACCCCCAGTAGCACCAGCTCCAACCGTACCGTCGGCTCCAGCACCTGCAGAAGGACGAGCGTCAGCACCTCCAGCTCCAGCCCCTGCAGCACCAACCCAAGGGTCAGCAGCTACACCAACTCCAGTTGGCCCAGCGGCCTTAGCTCCACTGACAGCTCCAGCAGCTCCAGCACCTCCAACTCCAACTCCAGCACCAGCACCACCAGCTCCAACTCCAGCACCAGCAGCACCTCTAGTAGCACCAGCTCCAGCAGCTCCAGATCCAGCTCCAGCATAACCCCCAGTCCCAGCAGCTCCAGTACCGCCTGTACGAGCACCTCCAGGACCAAAGGCTCCAGTACCTCCAACAGCACCATGGCCTCCAGCGAGCGGCACCCTAGTGCTAGGAGCGCCGCTCCGGAGGCTGCAGCGTCGAGCGTACCACTCACGCAGCCGCTGTGGGGAGGGAGGCTTCGGCCGAGACACAGCACCCGCAGCACCACCAGCTTCAACTCTGGCAGAACCCCCAGCTCCAGCAGCCCCACGTTGGAGGCTGCAACGCTGAGAGTACCACTCACGCAACTGTTGTAAAGAGGGGGCGCCACCAGGCGCAGCACGGTCAGTCTCAGCAACCCCAGGCGCAGCACCGCCAGTCTCAGCACCCCCACGCTCAGCACCCCCAGTCTCAGCACCCCCAGGCTCAGTACCCCCAGTCTCAGCACCCCCAGTCTCAGCACCCCCAGACGCAATACCTCGCGCAAGACCAGAGTCGACAGCTACCTCGACAGGCTCGTCCGGGTCTACCTGGGAAACACCTGAGGGAGCAGGACCCTGGGGAGGTAGGGGGTCTACCGAAGCAGCACCTGGCGTGAGGAAGAGCGGCGGAGGGGGGAGCGGGGCAGTGCGGTAGGGGAAGAGACGGTAAAAGGGGACCGTCTCGTCAAACGTGACGTCCTAAGAGGGCAGGACACGGCGCGAGGTGGGGTGGTAAAACTGCCAGCCAGGCGCGTCAGGGACAAAGCCAAGGAAGACACAGGGAACGGCACGGGAGGAGAGCTTGTCCGCGGACGTATCGCGGACAAAGGCACGAGATCCCCAGACCCGGAACACCGACGCATCGCCAACCTCCCCCGTCCAACGCAGTGTGGGCGAGGTCTCCAGAGCAGAGACACGGGGCCAGAGGTTGAGCTGATGCGCAGCGTACTGCACTTCAAACGGCCACAGGAAATGGGGGGCAGCCGCATGGATCATGGAGGTACGAGCGACCTCCATGACTAAGCCAATGCGGCGCTCAGCAACCCCATTCTGCTGAGGAGAGGCCGGAAGTGTGAACGTCTAGCGGATGCCGTGCTCCGCACAGTAGGCTGCTAAGAGGTCGGAGGAAAACTCACCACCCCTGTCAGAGTGCAGACGCAGGACGGGAAAGTCCGACTGGAACCGCTCGCGGAGCTGGAGACGAGCAGCGCGGATCCAAGGGATCAAAACATTAGGGACCTCACCCTTGGTGCGCAAGGGGAAGACCGTGGTGTAGCGCATGTAGTCGTCGACGACTTGCAGGAAGTACCGCTCGTGGCCCTGTCCACGGACGCGGGCTGGGCCCCACATGTCTAGGTGGAGAGTCTACAGGGGAGCCTCTGTGGGAGGGAACGAAGAGGAGTGAGGAGTGGCGCGCTGCCGCCCCTCGACACAGGGAAGACAGGGAGGAGCAGGCGAGGGTGGGAGGGGAGGGAGAACCCTGGGAAGACCAGAGACAAGGTACCGGGAGTGCATGCCACGAAGGCGCTGCACTGAGGGGTGACCAAGGCGGTGGTGCCAGAGGACGGTCTGGTGCGACACAAGCAGGGGGCGGACAACTGACCTGACGCAGATGCAGACGCCGCTACCTGAGGGGACTCAGTGGTCAGTGTGTACAAGTCCGACCCCGGCTGCCGAGTGAAGGTAGCCAGGTGACGACACGTCTGAGCACACGTGCAGTGTGTCACACGCTCATAGGCAGGGGTGAACTGGTGAACACCCACGTCCTGGACTGCAGAACCCGCCACCAAGTCCGTAGAGAACGAGGGGAGGTAAAGGCCCGACAGTGTGCCGGACGGGACAGCAGGACAAGGGAGGGCAGTGGTGGAGGTCGCAAGGACCGGACCCCCCGGAGGGGCCAGCCAGGGAGATAGCAACCGGTCTAGGGAGCTGCTCTAGGGCAGTGCGGTCGCGAAAGGAACAGTGGGAAGCACCTGAGTCCAGTGTAAAGGTGTGCAGTGTCTCAGTAGACGTAGTACCTGAAGGCGCAGACTCACAAGCACCTGAAGCAGCAGACTCACGAGCGCCTAGAGCAGCAGCCTCACCAGCACCTGGAGCAGGAGACGCACGAGCACCTAGAGCAGCAGCCTCACCGGCATCTGGAGCAGCAGACTGGATACCGGGGTCAGGCGGCACACACAGGTGACAGGCTCCCTTGGCACTAGTAGACAATGCATACATTCCAGTGAGAATAGCATCATAGTCAAGAGCAAAGCTATCTACCCTCTACATAAGCAGCTCCACCCAGTCGGGAGCTCAGCGTCGTCGCCAAACTCTGTACGCCAAGCGTCGCTCAGACGGGCGAAGCAGCGAGACTCTGTGTGACCAGGCGTCCCGCAAGGCTGACCAGTCCAGACACCCGTGCTAATAACGTACGGGCAGCGAGCAGTACTCAGCGACCCTGTACTCTGAGCGTACCACTCACGAAGCTGCGGGGGCGAACGAGTCTCGCGCAGACGACGCTGCTGCTGCACCGGGCCACTACAAGAAACTCCCGAACTACCCACTTGAGGATGACTCCCTTTAATGCCACCCCGACAACCCCAACTGGCGTACCACTCACAAAGCTGTTGGGGCGTGAGGGACACACGTGGACGGTCCTGGAGCTGCATCTAGCCACGCCAGGAGCAGCAGTAGAAGCAGTAGCAACAGTAGTAACAGTAGTAGCAGCACAGGGCCGGGCAGTGCTCACTAGTGGTGGGAAGGGCAGGCGCACGGCGGAGGCGACTGCGGGGCCGCTACAGCGGTAGGGCGGGGCCGCGACTGCGGCAGGGAGCTCCGCGGTCGTTGCTGCAGAGCGGGACCGGGCCGCGACGATCGCTGCTGCAGGGGCGGCTGCTGCAGGGGCCAAGGACGGCTGCTGCAGTGGCGGCTGCTCCAGTGGTCAGGGGCGGCTGCAGGTGCGGCTGCTACAGGGGCCAGGGGCGGCTGCTGCAGGGGCGGCTGCTCCAGGGGCGGCTGCTCCAGGGGCCAGGCGCGAGGTAGGGCAGGGCGACGCGGCGGGCAGGGGCGACGCGGCAGGCAGGGCGACGCGGCGGGCAAGGCAACGCGGCGGGCAGGGGGCGACGACGCGTCAGCAGCTGGGCGCTGCCGCGTCAGCAGCAGGGCGCGGCCGCGTCAGCAGAAGGGCGCGGCCGCGGCAGCAGTAGGGCGCGACCGCGTCAGCTGCAGAGATGGCGGGGCCACGTCACGGCAGGGCGGGGCCGCGTCCGCGTCGGCGGCAGGGCGGGGCCGCGACCGCGGCAGGGTGGGGCCGCGTCAGCTACAAGGCGGGGCCGCGACTGCGGCCTGACGGGGCCGCGACAGCGACGTGACGGGGTCGCGCGCTGGCCTGACGGGCCTGTAGAGGCTGCGTGCGGGCGGCGAGGGGCGGCGCGCGGTCGGGCAGAGGCTGCGCGCGGGCGGCAAGGTCCTGCAGGGGCAGCGCGCCGACCTGACGGGCCAGCAGGGGCGGCTCTCGGGCCTGACGGGCCTGCAGAGGCGGCTCGGGGCCCTGACGGGCCTGCAGAGGCGGCTCGGGGGCCTGACGGGCCTGCAGGGGCGGCTCGAGGGCCTTACTAGCTTGCAGGGGCGGCGCACTGGCCTAGGGCAGCAGGAGGCAGCGCGAGGGCTGCAGGACAGCACGCGGGCAGAACGAAGGGCGGGGTGCGCGAGGGCGCACTAGCAGAAAAAGGCGCACGAGGGCGCACGAGCAGAGAAAGGCGCACGAGGGCGCACGTAAGGTAGGGCGCACGAGGGCGCTTCTAGCGGAATAGTGGGCTCGTAGTAGTAAGCGGTCCTAGGTGGCAACCTAGGCTCGTGATACCATGTCAGAATGAACAAGAGTGATTGAACTAGGAAAGAGTTGGGTACAAGTAGGAAACCCTAAACTTACTGTACCCCATAGCAACTACCCCACTACAGCCTAAACAAACTGTAGCAAATATGACATTTGACAGTTCGCTGCAGTGAAAAAGACTTCAACATCGAAAAGCCACCCCTTCACTATAGTAGTCTTGTCCGTATGATTGAACGGGGGCGGGTTTACGGGTTTAATCTCGATCGTTGTTACTGCAATTGGCATCACTGCCGCTCGATGCTAATCTTCTTCTTCGAACTTACGTGTGAGCTCGTCCAACGGGTTGCTCACCGCTTGACTGTTGCCCTCGCCTTCTTTGTCGGGCGACTCCTGACGCGTTTCACCTAGCGTCTGGCGTAGTTTGGTGTTTTCCACATGTAGTGTTGTTACTTCTGCCAAGAGATTTTGCACTGTTGGTTGTAGCTCTGCCATTTGCGCTAGCATCTTGTTCAATGTCTCCTGGTCCATGTCTCGAACGCTTCGTCTGGTGGGCAGCGGGATATCCGTGGCCTTCAGGCAAAGGGAAAGCAAAAACTATCGGAGTCGGGCAGGTTAGGATTAACGAACCTTGCAGCCAACCGTTTTGCAGTCCCTTCCCGTGCCACCAAACTACCCTTGAAAAGCGGGGTGAACTAGGAAAGTAGCTATGATACAATGTGTTATGAGTTGTAAAAGAGAGTGCGCGAAATAACGAACAACGAGGCTGTGACTGAATGAACTGACAATACAATGGAGGTACGCGCTAATATAGTGACTACCCTAGCTAGGAGGGAACGTTGGGAAACGAGGTTGGGTGCAGGTTTGGCGATCGAAGAGCCGAAGGCGACGTGAGGAGCCTCGGCAGTCGGCTGAACGTGCAGAGTCCGAAAATCGGGCTGTACGCGTAGCAATCAACCCCGATAAGGAATTCGGGAAACTTCCTTACACATTGAGAGCACAAAGTCTAGCCTAGTAGCCCCAGTATCCTTCTGGCCCATCACATCTTTGCACTTCCTAAAAGCCTTTACGTGTTAGAGAGTGTTCCGTATTCCGTTGAAAGCCCAAGACATGAATTACAAAAAAGGAAGGCAAACTGTGCACAGTTTGCCTACCGAACCCACAGTTGACCTCCCGAGCCAGGCTGGTTACCAGAAAACAAAGCGCCAAAAAACAGAGTGTCGTAGAGCAGAACGGGTTTGGTTGGCGAGAGTCCCAACCACACCCACTTGAAGGAACAAGGGCTCAAAATGTGCACAGTTTGCCTCCTTTGGTAATTCAGGTCGTGCGATTTCCATAGTACGCGAAGCGATTAGATCATGCGAAGAGATAGAATAAAAAGCCACTAAAGCATAGGCCATGAGCATTTTCACATTTAATCCTAGCCCATCCCCAAACATCGCATTTGGACCTATCGCCTTCCGCGTCCCCCACGCTTCTCCCCACCGTCTCTCACACACCTCCCCACGCACACGCCCACGCTTCCCCTCACCGTCGCCCACGCTTTCCCCCATCGTCGCTCACGCTTCCCCTTACCTCCGCTCACGCTTCCTCCTGCCTTCCCCCACGCTTCCCCACACCGTCGCTCACGCCTTCCCCCACCTTCCCTCACGATTCCCCTCTCATCGCCCACGGTTCCTCCTACCGTCGCCCACGCTTCCTCCCACCGTCACCCACGCTTCCCCCCACCGTCACCCACGCTTCCCCCCACCGTCGCCCAAGCTTCCCCCCACCGTCGCCCAAGCTTCCCCCCACCGTCGCCCACGCTTCCCCCCACCGTCGCCCACGCTTCCCCCCACCGTCGCCCACGCTTCCCCCCACCGTCGCCCACGCTTCCCCCCACCGTCGCCCACGCTTCCCCCCACCGTCGCCCACCGCCACCGTCGCCCACCCCCACTATCGCCCACGCTTGCCCTCCCATCGCCCTCGGTTAGACTTCCCGCCGACCTCCCTTCTCTCCCACCTCTCTCCACGTCGTCATCACTCCCCTGCCCATCCCGTTCCCCCTATTCACCATCGCGTCTCCACCCATGCCGCCCACCCTCTCATCCCTTCCCATCGCATTTAGGGTCGTCGTTGTATCCCTTCCAAATTGCCTCGTTAGGTCGCTTACGCTCTCCCCATTACCACCTTCTCTACTCCTACCATCGCCCATGGTTACCACCCCACCCTTGCACCCTTATTTCCTTCTCTCTCATTCTCCCTCCCCATCAGCCTCTCACCCACCCTGGGCGGGGAGGTATGGCGAGCTGGGCTGGGAGCTGGGGAAGGGGTCGTGACTCGTTCGCTGTGGGGTGTGGAAGGGTGCGTGGTCAGCAGCACCCACCCTTCTCTCTCTTGCACTGACCTCCTCTCCTCTCTCGCACCAACCCCACATGCATGGCAGGTGGTGGTGCGGCTTTGGAGCAGAGTGTTTGGCGCACAGCCAGGGCAGCGCGTGCAAGCGGGCAGCAAGGAGTGCAGTGCTGCAGGGGGCGGGTCAGGGGAGCGGGGGAGGCGGGGGTTAGGGAGAGAGGGTACAGGGATCCTCCTATCCCCCGTTCCACCCTTATACCCTACCACACTTTTACCATACCTCCTGCCCTCCTCCCTTACTCCGTTCCGTCGTTCCCCCACGGTCGTCCTCCTCTCCCTCTCCCTTCCTCCCTTCCTCCATCTCTCTGCCTCACTACCCTCTTTACCCTCTCTGTTGCTCGTCCTCCCTTCCTCCCTTCCTCCATCTCTCTGCCTCCCTACCCTCTTTACCCTCTCTGTTGCCCGTCCTCCCTTCCTCCCATCCTTCTTTCCTGCCATTCTTCCTCTCATCATCCTCCCTCGATCCAGTCCCCCTTCCCCTTTCCATCTCCCACTCTCCCACTCCCTTCCTCACGCCAACCCTGCTCCTCCGTTCCACCCTTCTACCTTCCCCCTTGTACCCAGCCGCACTTTTTCCTCTCATCCGCCCATCATCTCATCCGCCCATCCTCTCATCCGCCCATCATCTCATCCGCCCATCATCTCATCCGCCCATCATCTCATTCGCCCATCCTCTCATCCGCCCATCATCTCATCCGCCCATCCTCTCACCGTCGCCCACGCTTCTGCCTTAGTGCCTTTCCGTGCTCTCTCTCCCCTACCCACACTTCATCTCGCTCACCCTTCCGCCCTTCCTCCGTGTCTCCCTTGCTCATTTTCTGCCTCCGTGCATTCTTTGTTCCCCACCCTCCATCAGAGTTTGTGGTTTGTGTCTGTGCAGGTCTGCCATGCATCCAGTTGTGATGAGTATAGGGTTTGATAATATTAGTTGTCTACAATAGCTATGCCATGTACCGTTATTGAAGTTGGTTGGATGCGTCTCATAATACACCACATCGTGATTTGGAGCATTATGAAAAAGTGCAACAAAGCAAAATAATGTTCCATTTATGTTGCCAAGACAAGACTACCGGTATAAGCACAAGCACAAAGCTAGGAGGTGGTAACTTTTTAACCCACTCCTGTTGGGACCCATGGTGCTGGCACCTGTACACGCATGGTTCTGTATGGAACGGGGAGGGAAGAGGGGATATGGCAGAATAAGCGAGGGGTGAAGGTGGAGGGCATGTATGGGAGGAGTTAGGCAGAGGAGTGAGCGAAGCGGGGAACAGAGTGAGCAGAGCAGGGTGGAGAAGGCGGTGAGCAAAGGGGATAGCCAGTAAGCATGGGGCTAAGGAGGGGAAATGAGAGGACTTGGGGGGGAAAAAGGGTTGAACAAAGGGGAATAGAGAGTAAACAGGGTGGAAAGATGGGTGAGTACAGGGGGAAAGAGAGTGACCAGAGGGGGAGAGAGTGAACAAGGGGTAAGGGAGTGAGCAGGGGATTTTAGGGGCGAGCACAGGGGGAAATAGACCGAGCAGGGGGGAAATGGGTGAGAAAGGGGGAAAGAGGGATGAGAACAGGGGGAAAGAAAGTGAGCAGGGGGGAAGAGAGTGAGCAGGGGGGAAGAGAGTGAGCAGGGAGGGAGAGAGTGAGTATTGGAGTGAGCCGGGAAAACAGGGGCGAGCAGAGGGGGTAAGAGAGCGTGAAGGGGGGAAATGGGGGAGGTGAAGGTGACGGGAGGGGGAAGTGAAGGCGACGGGGAGGGGGAAATGAAGGCGACGGGGAGGGGGAAATGAAGGCGACAGGAGGGGGAAGTGAAGGCGACGGGAGGGGGAAGTGAAGGCGACGGGAGGGGGGAAGTGAAGGCGACGAGAGGGGGAAGTGAAGGCGACGGGAAGGGGAAGTGAAGGCGACGGGAGGGGGAAGTGAAGGCGACGGGAAGGGGAAGTGAAGGCGACGGGAGGGGGAAGTGAAGGCGACTGGAGGGGGAAGTGAAGGCGACGAGAGGGGGAAGTGAAGGCGACGGGAAGGGGAAGTGAAGGCGACGGGAGGGGGGAGTGAAGGCGACGGGAAGGGGAAGTGAAGGCGACGGGAGGGGGAAATGAAGGAGACGAGAGGGGGAAGTGAAGGCGACGGGAAGGGGAAGTGAAGGTGACGGGAGGGGGAAATGAAGGAGACGGGAGGGGAAGTGAAGGCGACGGGGAGGGGGAAATGAAGGAGACGGGAGGGGGAAGTGAAGGCGACGGGAGGGGGAAATGAAGGAGACGGGAGGGGAAGTGAAGGCGACGGGGAGGGGGAAATGAAGGCGACGGGAGGGGGAAGTGAAGGCGACGGGAGGGGGAAGTGAAGGCGACGGGAAGGGGAAGTGAAGGCGACGAGAGGGGGAAGTGAAGGCGACGGGAAGGGGAAGTGAAGGCGACGGGAGGGGGAAGTGAAGGCGACGGGAAGGGGAAGTGAAGGCGACGGGAGGGGGAAATGAAGGAGACGGGAGGGGAAGTGAAGGCGACGGGGAGGGGAAGGCGACGGGAGGGGGAAGTGAAGGCGACGGGAGGGGGAAGTGAAGGCGAGAGGAGGGGGAATTGAAGGCGACAGGAGGGGGAAGTGAAGGCGACGGGAGGGGGAAGTGAAGGCGACGAGAGGGGGAAGTGAAGGCGACGGGAAGGGGAAGTGAAGGCGACGGGAAGGGGAAGTGAAGGCGACGGGAAGGGGAAGTGAAGGCGACGGGAGGGGGAAATGAAGGAGACGGGAGGGGAAGTGAAGGCGACGGGGAGGGGGAAATGAAGGCGACGGGAGGGGGAAGTGAAGGCGAGGGGAGGGGGAAGTGAAGGCGACGGGAGGGGGAAGTGAAGGCGACGGAAGGGGGGGGAAGGGGGGGGGGGGGGAGTGAAGGCGACGGGGGGGAAGTGAACGCGACGGGCGGAGCGAAGGCGACGGGCAGGGGTCGCGAACGCGACGAGCTGCGGAAGCGATGGCGACGACGCGGGCGACAGAGAGCGGAAGCGTGGGACCTAGGGAAATGAAAGCGAGGGCGAGGGGAGGGTCACGCTTGGGCGAACGGGTGCGATTCGATTTTCGCCGCGAGTTTACGCTACGCAGTAGTTGCACAATAAAATGCATTTCGACACAAAAATCTTCACCCAGCGAGCACTAGCTTTGCGCGTCATCATCAAAATCCGTGCCACCCACATCGTAAGGCGCATCTGATCCCTTTTGAGTGAACGCCGACGCCCTGCCCTGTCTACAGGTATGGTCTATGCCTAATACTCTGCGTGCTATCTCAAACTGTGCACAGTTTGGTATGCACGTGCTTTTCTGGTTGTGGGAAGGACCCCACTGTAAGGAAATTCCCTTTTCCTTACTTCGCGTCCCTGCTCAACGCGTACATCACTGTAGCACCTCAGTCAGCACCTTTACCACTCGCGACCATCGCATCATTCATCATCCCGCCCTTTTCGCACATCGCATCCCGACCTCACAGCTCGGCTGGTAACCCGCGCTCCGGACCTACGCTTCGACATTTTCCCAACCTCAGTCCCAGGCTCGTCGCGCGACCATTACCGTTACCACTGTAGTTTCGCTATATAATGTTCGCTCATGCCTTCGCTCATTTGTATTCTTGCTTCGATAGTGCAATTCTCGTTCGTTCACTCAATTGCACTCGTAACACTTGGTATTCAGAGCCTACGATCTCATCTCGGACCGCATCCACACCTTCGCTTCCCACTATCTCAATTTTTTGGGGGGGGTAGACGTCTCTCAGCGACACAGCACCGCCGCTCGTAGTGCTCTCTCGAAAGCACGCACGGCCACGACCGAGGCTCTCGCTGAGCTTGCCCGACACCCCCGCCATGGCCGATTTCAATCTCGCCACGTTGACGCAGGAGCAACTCGATCGTCTCGTGCGTCAATTGGAGGATTCGGCGCTCGAAATCGCGACTCTCACGGCGGAACGTGACTCCGCCCGTCAACAGTCAACGGTGAACGTACCGACGCCATCACACGCACCAACCAATGCATCTGCACATTCGGAGGAGCCCATCGTCATCTCATCCGGCACACCAACGCAACACAACAGCACGGGACAGCGCTCAGGCGCAGCCAGTGACAGCGCAGCCCAACCGATGCCCGGCATGGGAGGGAACAGGAGCGCACTAAGCCCACGGGAGCCTCGAGAAGCCCGTCGGCACGTGGAGTTTGCGGCGACAAGTGGCGAGAACGCCATGATGGCCCCAATGCCACTCAAGCCGCAACGCCCGCCCTGCTTCGACCCAAGCCAACGCGGCGGCCCGACAGTTCAATCGTGGGTCTTCACGATGAATGTGTTTTTCGACGCCAACTACGTCGAGTCGGACGCCGCCAAGATCCGGTATGCGGTTTCACTACTCAGGGGCCCCGCCATGGACTGGTGGCGAGTCATTGTGACGTCGCCGCGCGCCTACGAGCCACCGTCGCACGAGGAAGGGCCCTCGGGTCCAGCTGTTACCTGGAGTTCGTTCTGCGAAACCGCCCAATACAGCACGTGGGATGCGTGGTGCGCAGGGCTTCGGGCGCGCTTTGAGCCGATCGCGGCCTCGATTTCGGCGCGTCAGAAACTGCGCACTTGGCGCCAGCTCGGGTCAATTCAAGACTACACCAGCGGGTTTCTCGCACTTTGCGAACAGGTCGGCTACATGCACGAGGCGGAGCGGGTGGACCGTTACGTCGGAGGGCTGAAGCCGGACATCTCGCACGAGATAATGCTACGCGGGCTCTCGAATTTCAACGAGATCCTCGCGCTCGCCGAGAAAATCGATATCCTACGCCGACCAAGACCGGGGTCCTATTACGGACATCGTCCTCGGAGACCGACCGAGCACGCCACTGTACATGCCGTCGCAGCGAATGCAGCTGCCGCGCCGTTTAGAGGGCGCTGCTTTGCTTGCAACCGGCCGGGCCATCGCAAGAGCGAATGTCCAGAGGAACTGAGGCGTCGAGGAGCAGAGCAGGGGAGGGAGTCTCGGAGGCAGGGAAACGCCAGCAGTCAGTAGAAGTTGGGCCAACTACTGACGAGACTGCCTGCTCGCCCAACCACACCGACCCTCACCGAGTCACAGTACCGATTCACGCCATCGATCGGGCTCGGATGAATAAGGAGGGTACAGCGACGGATTGCCCGGTACTGATCTACGGGAAAATACAAGGAGCAGCAGTGAAGATCTTCATTGACGGAGGAGCAAGCCACAGCTTAGTTAATACCGCAACCTCACGAAAATTACAGTTAACGCTTAACCGATGCTTACCTGAGATAGATGCACGCTTAGTCGACGGCACGCCCCTGGCCATACGGGAAAAGGTGGAGCGCGTAAAAGTCCGCTGCAGGGGGAACTTCGGGTTTACACAGGAAATGCTCGCGACGACACTGGATGGGCACGACATTTTATTGGGACGTGATTGGCTGCGACGGTACAACCCACGGATCGACTGGACGACGGGGAGCTGCACAGTGCGAAGTAGTGGTAACTGGGTCGTTCTACCTCGCTGGCAGCCACCCAAATCTTCGACGGTCCAGGTCAACGCCATCACGATGAAACGGGCTGTCGCTGCTGGAGCTGACGTGTACGCAGTGGATATCGCACTCGTAGAAAAAGATGAGCAGCCGAGTGATTTGGAGAAACTGCTGGCAACTGTACCGACCGAACTACAGGCACTACTGAAACAGTTCCCGGGGATATTTCCGGATGATTTACCACAGGGACTGCCACCTCATCGGGCGCACGACCATAGGATCGAGTTAGAACCGGGGGCACAACCAACTGTACAGCGGCAATTTCGACTGACACAGCCCGAGCTCGACGAGTTAAGGAAGCAGTTAGATTACCTGTTAGAGAAGCAGTTTATCCGTCCAAGCTCGTCACCGTTCGCCGCACCGATACTGTTCACACCGAAAAAAGACGGAGGGTTCCGCATGTGCATCGACTACCGAGCGCTTAACAAGGTAACAGTCAAATCGCGATACCCCATCCCCCGCGCCGACGAACTGATCGACCAACTGCGAACAGCACGAGTCTTTTCGAAAATAGATTTACGGGGAGGTTACCATCAGATTCGGGTCGAACCATCGGACTGCGCCAAAACAGCATTTAGGACTAGGTACAGGTCATTCGAGTATACAGTAATGCCATTCGGGCTGACGAACGCGCCTGCGACATTTCAGATGACCATGAACGAGGCGTTTAGACCACTTTTAGATAAATGCGTGATAGTTTACCTGGACGATATTCTAGTTTACAGCCGGGATAAGCAGCAACACTTAGTGGATCTTGAAGCAGTTTTTAAGGTTTTGGAGGAACATCGGCTACTCACCAAGGGCTCCAAGTGCGAGTTTTTTCGGGACAGGCTAGAGTTTTAGGGTCACGTCATTTCGGAGGCTGGGGTTGAGATTGACCCAAAGAAGCTGGATACGGTAAACGCGTGGCGCCCCCCGACGAACATCACGGAACTGCAGAGTTTTTTAGGTTTTGTTAATTACGTTCGACGGTTCGTGCCTGACATGGCACGTTTAACAGCCCCACTCACTGATTTACTGCGTAAGGGGGCCGCTTTTACGTGGGGGGAGAAAGAGCACAGGGAGAGAGGGTACAGGGATCCTCCTATCCCCCGTTCCACCCTTATACCCTACCACACTTTTACCATACCTCCTGCCCTCCTCCCTTACTCCGTTCCGTCGTTCCCCCACGGTCGTCCTCCTCTCCCTCTCCCTTCCTCCCTTCCTCCATCTCTCTGCCTCACTACCCTCTTTACCCTCTCTGTTGCTCGTCCTCCCTTCCTCCCTTCCTCCATCTCTCTGCCTCCCTACCCTCTTTACCCTCTCTGTTGCCCGTCCTCCCTTCCTCCCATCCTTCTTTCCTGCCATTCTTCCTCTCATCATCCTCCCTCGATCCAGTCCCCCTTCCCCTTTCCATCTCCCACTCTCCCACTCCCTTCCTCACGCCAACCCTGCTCCTCCGTTCCACCCTTCTACCTTCCCCCTTGTACCCAGCCGCACTTTTTCCTCTCATCCGCCCATCATCTCATCCGCCCATCCTCTCATCCGCCCATCATCTCATCCGCCCATCATCTCATCCGCCCATCATCTCATTCGCCCATCCTCTCATCCGCCCATCATCTCATCCGCCCATCCTCTCACCGTCGCCCACGCTTCTGCCTTAGTGCCTTTCCGTGCTCTCTCTCCCCTACCCACACTTCATCTCGCTCACCCTTCCGCCCTTCCTCCGTGTCTCCCTTGCTCATTTTCTGCCTCCGTGCATTCTTTGTTCCCCACCCTCCATCAGAGTTTGTGGTTTGTGTCTGTGCAGGTCTGCCATGCATCCAGTTGTGATGAGTATAGGGTTTGATAATATTAGTTGTCTACAATAGCTATGCCATGTACCGTTATTGAAGTTGGTTGGATGCGTCTCATAATACACCACATCGTGATTTGGAGCATTATGAAAAAGTGCAACAAAGCAAAATAATGTTCCATTTATGTTGCCAAGACAAGACTACCGGTATAAGCACAAGCACAAAGCTAGGAGGTGGTAACTTTTTAACCCACTCCTGTTGGGACCCATGGTGCTGGCACCTGTACACGCATGGTTCTGTATGGAACGGGGAGGGAAGAGGGGATATGGCAGAATAAGCGAGGGGTGAAGGTGGAGGGCATGTATGGGAGGAGTTAGGCAGAGGAGTGAGCGAAGCGGGGAACAGAGTGAGCAGAGCAGGGTGGAGAAGGCGGTGAGCAAAGGGGATAGCCAGTAAGCATGGGGCTAAGGAGGGGAAATGAGAGGACTTGGGGGGGAAAAAGGGTTGAACAAAGGGGAATAGAGAGTAAACAGGGTGGAAAGATGGGTGAGTACAGGGGGAAAGAGAGTGACCAGAGGGGGAGAGAGTGAACAAGGGGTAAGGGAGTGAGCAGGGGATTTTAGGGGCGAGCACAGGGGGAAATAGACCGAGCAGGGGGGAAATGGGTGAGAAAGGGGGAAAGAGGGATGAGAACAGGGGGAAAGAAAGTGAGCAGGGGGGAAGAGAGTGAGCAGGGGGGAAGAGAGTGAGCAGGGAGGGAGAGAGTGAGTATTGGAGTGAGCCGGGAAAACAGGGGCGAGCAGAGGGGGTAAGAGAGCGTGAAGGGGGGAAATGGGGGAGGTGAAGGTGACGGGAGGGGGAAGTGAAGGCGACGGGGAGGGGGAAATGAAGGCGACGGGGAGGGGGAAATGAAGGCGACAGGAGGGGGAAGTGAAGGCGACGGGAGGGGGAAGTGAAGGCGACGGGAGGGGGGAAGTGAAGGCGACGAGAGGGGGAAGTGAAGGCGACGGGAAGGGGAAGTGAAGGCGACGGGAGGGGGAAGTGAAGGCGACGGGAAGGGGAAGTGAAGGCGACGGGAGGGGGAAGTGAAGGCGACTGGAGGGGGAAGTGAAGGCGACGAGAGGGGGAAGTGAAGGCGACGGGAAGGGGAAGTGAAGGCGACGGGAGGGGGGAGTGAAGGCGACGGGAAGGGGAAGTGAAGGCGACGGGAGGGGGAAATGAAGGAGACGAGAGGGGGAAGTGAAGGCGACGGGAAGGGGAAGTGAAGGTGACGGGAGGGGGAAATGAAGGAGACGGGAGGGGAAGTGAAGGCGACGGGGAGGGGGAAATGAAGGAGACGGGAGGGGGAAGTGAAGGCGACGGGAGGGGGAAATGAAGGAGACGGGAGGGGAAGTGAAGGCGACGGGGAGGGGGAAATGAAGGCGACGGGAGGGGGAAGTGAAGGCGACGGGAGGGGGAAGTGAAGGCGACGGGAAGGGGAAGTGAAGGCGACGAGAGGGGGAAGTGAAGGCGACGGGAAGGGGAAGTGAAGGCGACGGGAGGGGGAAGTGAAGGCGACGGGAAGGGGAAGTGAAGGCGACGGGAGGGGGAAATGAAGGAGACGGGAGGGGAAGTGAAGGCGACGGGGAGGGGAAGGCGACGGGAGGGGGAAGTGAAGGCGACGGGAGGGGGAAGTGAAGGCGAGAGGAGGGGGAATTGAAGGCGACAGGAGGGGGAAGTGAAGGCGACGGGAGGGGGAAGTGAAGGCGACGAGAGGGGGAAGTGAAGGCGACGGGAAGGGGAAGTGAAGGCGACGGGAAGGGGAAGTGAAGGCGACGGGAAGGGGAAGTGAAGGCGACGGGAGGGGGAAATGAAGGAGACGGGAGGGGAAGTGAAGGCGACGGGGAGGGGGAAATGAAGGCGACGGGAGGGGGAAGTGAAGGCGAGGGGAGGGGGAAGTGAAGGCGACGGGAGGGGGAAGTGAAGGCGACGGAAGGGGGGGGAAGGGGGGGGGGGGGGAGTGAAGGCGACGGGGGGGAAGTGAACGCGACGGGCGGAGCGAAGGCGACGGGCAGGGGTTGCGAACGCGACGAGCTGCGGAAGCGATGGCGACGACGCGGGCGACAGAGAGCGGAAGCGTGGGACCTAGGGAAATGAAAGCGAGGGCGAGGGGAGGGTCACGCTTGGGCGAACGGGTGCGATTCGATTTTCGCCGCGAGTTTACGCTACGCAGTAGTTGCACAATAAAATGCATTTCGACACAAAAATCTTCACCCAGCGAGCACTAGCTTTGCGCGTCATCATCAAAATCCGTGCCACCCACATCGTAAGGCGCATCTGATCCCTTTTGAGTGAACGCCGACGCCCTGCCCTGTCTACAGGTATGGTCTATGCCTAATACTCTGCGTGCTATCTCAAACTGTGCACAGTTTGGTATGCACGTGCTTTTCTGGTTGTGGGAAGGACCCCACTGTAAGGAAATTCCCTTTTCCTTACTTCGCGTCCCTGCTCAACGCGTACATCACTGTAGCACCTCAGTCAGCACCTTTACCACTCGCGACCATCGCATCATTCATCATCCCGCCCTTTTCGCACATCGCATCCCGACCTCACAGCTCGGCTGGTAACCCGCGCTCCGGACCTACGCTTCGACATTTTCCCAACCTCAGTCCCAGGCTCGTCGCGCGACCATTACCGTTACCACTGTAGTTTCGCTATATAATGTTCGCTCATGCCTTCGCTCATTTGTATTCTTGCTTCGATAGTGCAATTCTCGTTCGTTCACTCAATTGCACTCGTAACACTTGGTATTCAGAGCCTACGATCTCATCTCGGACCGCATCCACACCTTCGCTTCCCACTATCTCAATTTTTTGGGGGGGGTAGACGTCTCTCAGCGACACAGCACCGCCGCTCGTAGTGCTCTCTCGAAAGCACGCACGGCCACGACCGAGGCTCTCGCTGAGCTTGCCCGACACCCCCGCCATGGCCGATTTCAATCTCGCCACGTTGACGCAGGAGCAACTCGATCGTCTCGTGCGTCAATTGGAGGATTCGGCGCTCGAAATCGCGACTCTCACGGCGGAACGTGACTCCGCCCGTCAACAGTCAACGGTGAACGTACCGACGCCATCACACGCACCAACCAATGCATCTGCACATTCGGAGGAGCCCATCGTCATCTCATCCGGCACACCAACGCAACACAACAGCACGGGACAGCGCTCAGGCGCAGCCAGTGACAGCGCAGCCCAACCGATGCCCGGCATGGGAGGGAACAGGAGCGCACTAAGCCCACGGGAGCCTCGAGAAGCCCGTCGGCACGTGGAGTTTGCGGCGACAAGTGGCGAGAACGCCATGATGGCCCCAATGCCACTCAAGCCGCAACGCCCGCCCTGCTTCGACCCAAGCCAACGCGGCGGCCCGACAGTTCAATCGTGGGTCTTCACGATGAATGTGTTTTTCGACGCCAACTACGTCGAGTCGGACGCCGCCAAGATCCGGTATGCGGTTTCACTACTCAGGGGCCCCGCCATGGACTGGTGGCGAGTCATTGTGACGTCGCCGCGCGCCTACGAGCCACCGTCGCACGAGGAAGGGCCCTCGGGTCCAGCTGTTACCTGGAGTTCGTTCTGCGAAACCGCCCAATACAGCACGTGGGATGCGTGGTGCGCAGGGCTTCGGGCGCGCTTTGAGCCGATCGCGGCCTCGATTTCGGCGCGTCAGAAACTGCGCACTTGGCGCCAGCTCGGGTCAGTTCAAGACTACACTAGCGGGTTTCTCGCACTTTGCGAACTGGTCGGCTACATGCACGAGGCGGAGCGGGTGGACCGTTACGTCGGAGGGCTGAAGCCGGACATCTCGCACGAGATAATGCTACGCGGGCTCTCGAATTTCAACGAGATCCTCGCGCTCGCCGAGAAAATCGATATCCTACGCCGACCGAGACCGGGGTCCTATCACGGACATCGTCCTCGGGGACCGACCGAGCACGCCACTGTACATGCCGTCGCAGCGAATGCAGCTGCCGCGCCGTTTAGAGGGCGCTGCTTTGCTTGCAACCGGCCGGGCCATCGCAAGAGCGAATGTCCAGAGGAGCTGAGGCGTCGAGGAGCAGAGCAGGGGAAGGAGTCTCGGAGGCAGGGAAACGCCAGCAGACAGTAGAAGTTGGGCCAACTACTGACGAGACTGCCTGCTCGCCCAACCACACCGACCCTCACCGAGTCACAGTACCGATTCACGCCATCGATCGGGCTCGGATGAATAAGGAGGGTACAGCGACGGATTGCCCGGTACTGATCTACGGGAAAATACAGGGAGCAGCAGTGAAGGTCTTCATTGACGGAGGAGCAAGCCACAGCTTAGTTAATACCGCAACCGCACGAAAATTACAGTTAACGCTTAACCGATGTTTACCTGAGATAGATGCACGCTTAGTCGACGGCACGCCCCTGGCCATACGGGAAAAGGTGGAGCGCGTAAAAGTCCGCTGCGGGGGGAACTTCGGGTTTACACAGGAAATGCTCGCGACGACACTGGATGGGCACGACATTTTATTGGGACGTGATTGGCTGCGACGGTACAACCCACGGATCGACTGGACGATGGGGAGCTGCACAGTGCGAAGTAGTGGTAACTGGGTCGTTCTACCTCGCTGGCAGCCACCCAAATCTTCGACGGTCCAGGTCAACGCCATCACGATGAAACGGGCTGTCGCTGCTGGAGCTGACGTGTACGCAGTGGATATCGCACTCGTAGAAAAAGATGAGCAGCCGAGTGATTTGGAGAAACTGCTGGCAACTGTACCGTCCGAACTACAGGCACTACTGAAACAGTTCCCGGGGATATTTCCGGATGATTTACCACAGGGACTGCCACCTCAGCGGGCGCACGACCATAGGATCGAGTTAGAACCGGGGGCACAGCCAACTGTACAGCGGCAATTTCGACTGACACAGCCCGAGCTCGACGAGTTAAGGAAGCAGTTAGATTACCTGTTAGAGAAGCAGTTTATCCGACCGAGCTCGTCACCGTTCGCCGCACCGATACTGTTCACACCGAAAAAAGACGGAGGGTTCCGCATGTGCATCGACTACCGAGCACTTAACAGGGTAACAGTCAAATCGCGATACCCCATCCCCCGCGCCGACGAACTGATCGACCAACTGCGAACAGCACGAGTCTTTTCGAAAATAGATTTACGGGGAGGTTACCATCAGATTCGGGTCGAACCATCGGACTGCGCCAAAACAGCATTTAGGACTAGGTACGGGTCATTCGAGTATACAGTAATGCCATTCGGGCTGACGAACGCGCCTGCGACATTTCAGATGACCATGAACGAGGCGTTTAGACCACTTTTAGATAAATGCGTGATAGTTTACCTGGACGATATTCTAGTTTACAGCCGGGATAAGCAGCAGCACTTAGTGGATCTTGAAGCAGTTTTTAAGATTTTGGAGGAACATCGGCCACTCACCAAGGGCTCCAAGTGCGAGTTTTTTCGGGACAGGCTAGAGTTTTTGGGTCACGTCATTTCGGAGGCTGGGGTTGAGATTGACCCAAAGAAGCTGGATACGGTAAAAGCGTGGCGCCCCCCGATGAACATCACGGAACTGCAGAGTTTTTTAGGTTTTGTTAATTACGTTCGACGGTTCGTGCCCGACATGGCACGTTTAACAGCCCCACTCACTGATTTATTGCGTAAGGGGGTCGCTTTTACGTGGGGGGAGAAAGAGCATGCTGCCTTCTCTGCCCTGAAAAACGTTCTCTGTTCACCACCCGTTCTACGCATCGCTGATCCCCACCGCCCTTTCAAAGTGGTTACCGACGCAAGTGACATCGCCATCGGAGCTGTACTGTTACAGGACTTCGGCGACGGCCTCCAACCCATCGCCTACGAATCACGCAAACTACATCCGCCTGAGCGAAATTACCCGATACACGACCGCGAAATGCTCGCGATCGTGCACGCATTCAAAGTGTGGCGCTGCTACTTGACCGGCGCAGACGTGACAGTACGGACAGACCATCGATCTCTACAGTACCTCCGCGCACAGCCCCACCTCAACCCACGACAGATTCGATGGCTCGATTTCCTCGAGTCGAATTTTCACTATACGGTCACATACAAAAAAGGAGCCTCGAATATCGCCGACGCACTGACCCGCCCCACTGCCCAGATCCACGCGATACTACTCGCCCAGACCAGCCCGCTACTGACAGGCCTATTTACCCACGGATATCAAACAGACCCGTTCTTTACAGGAGGCAACTCACAGCAATTCGCAGCGGCAAAAGGAGTCTATTACGTAAAAGCTGGAACCGACCGCATCTGGGTACCAGGATACACGCTACTGCGGGAACTACTGTTACAGGAAGCACACGACGGAGTTACCTCGGGACATTTCGGGGTAGAAAAAACACGGCAGCAGCTGCAGCGGTACTACTACTGGCCAGAAATGTTGACCGATGTGCAACGACACGTGGCATCGTGCCCCACTTGCCAGCTCATGAAGTCAAGCAGGAAGCGGCCGGCGGGACAATTACAACCCATCCCGCCCCCAGAGCGTGCTTGGCAGCAGGTGACGATGGATTTCGTCACGGGGTTACCAGCTGGGGCGAGTGGGAATGACGCGATCCTGGTCGTCGTCGATCGACTAACGAAGATGGCTCATTTCGCAGCATGCAGGAAATCAATCACAGCCGAGGAAACCGCCCGACTCTTCATCACCACCGTCGTTCGACTGCACGGGATACCCGCATCGATCATCAGCGACAGAGACACGAAATTTACAAGCAACTTCTGGCGGAACCTGTGGCAGCAGTTCGGCACGCGCTTACGGTTCAGTTCATCCTATCACCCCGAAACCGACGGACAGACGGAACGGACAAATCAGACCATGGAGCAGCTGATTCGAGCCACGTGCGACGATCCGAATACGTGGGAACAGCAGCTGCCACTCATCGAGTTCGCATACAATAACGCACCATCAGCCACGACGCAACAGTCGCCGTTTTACTTGAATTACGGACAGGACCCAACAGTACCCATGACACCGAATCCCGACAACCCCGTCCCACGAGCACAACAGTTCGCCGAGATTCTGCAAGCAGCACGGACCAGGGCAGCAGAAGCAATCAAAAAATCAAACATCATCGCTAAACGCAACGCCGATCGCCATCGCAGACCCGTTACTTATCAGCCCGACGACCTCGTTTTACTCGACACTCAAAACCTCCGCCTGCCCATCACTCCAAAACTCCGCCCTCGATACTGTGGGCCATTTCGAATCAGTCACATGGTCACGCCAGTCACCCCGCACCTCCTCCTCCCTGCTGACTGGTACGTCAGCCCCTCGTTCCACGTCAGCTTACTTCGCCCTTACGTGCCATCCACCAGCCAACTCCCACGACATCGACCCACCAGCATGACACGACCACCAACCGAACCAGTCATCACCCCCGACAAGATCCTGAGCCACAGAGTTCGCGACCCTCGAGGAGCCCGAAAAGTGGAGTTTCTGATCCGCTGGAAAGATCGTACCCCCACCGAGGACAATTGGGTTCCCCTGGAGAACGTTGAAAATCACCCCGTCGTCACCGACTACCTGCGTAGCCGCAATTTCCGAGACATCCACGTCATAAGGAGGACCTCCTTAGGAGGGGGGGTAGTGTAAGGAAATTCCCTTTTCCTTACTTCGCGTCCCTGCTCAACGCGTACATCACTGTAGCACCTCAGTCAGCACCGTTACCACTCGCGACCATCGCATCATTCATCATCCCGCCCTTTTCGCACATCGCATCCCGACCTCACGGCTCGGCTGGTAACCCGCGCTCCGGACCTACGCTTCGACATTTTCCCAACCTCAGTCCCAGGCTCGTCGCGCGACCATTACCGTTACCACTGTAGTTTCGCTATATAATGTTCGCTCATGCCTTCGCTCATTTGTATTCTTGCTTCGATAGTGCAATTCTCGTTCGTTCACTCAATTGCACTCGTAACACCCACCCATCATGGGAAGCGAGAAACTTTTGTCGCAAATTGGTTTCGCGAGTGAAAGTCTCTCGCAACCCAACCGAACCTCTCCGTGCCTGCCTCCCGAACCTAGTTTTTAGCATTGACTTCCGTTGAGTAATTCAGGTCTTGGGCTTTAAATAAATGTATTTTCTGCGTCCTAACATGTTCAAATAAGCCCATGGGATTCGAGCGGGAATCCATTTTGGAAGGGGATTGCTGAAATTGATTGTTGGGTCGCGTCGCGCATCGCACATCCTTCTGACCTGACACACCGCAGCAAGCCATCGGTTCTGTCTGCTTTGTCTGCAGCCATCGAAACGACGACGCACTCGAATGTCACCTTGCCTCACCTCCTCCCCTCGCCTCACCCACCCACACAACACAACCCATCTGTCAACAACAGCTACTTTTCGGCACGGCGGGAGAACAGCCGCAGCTTTCATTTCACCCAACTGGCTGTCATTGTGCCTTTGGCGCTTCGTAAATAGTCATGCCGCCTTTGAAACGCCGGGAGTGCTGGAGATCACTGTGTACTGAGGGCTCGCAGCTTCCTCGCTTGCACGAGTTTGCGTCACATGTAGGAAATGCCTCCAGCCGAGGTTCGAATGCTCCTCCTCCGCAACCCCTACAATCTCCACAACTTCAAGTCGTACTTAGCAGCACCTAAAGGCCCTTACTGGAACTCTGAAAGGAACTAAGGACGGAAGACGATCGGATGCCATGACCAGATTTGGGAACAACGTTCTAACTAGCGCATTTCCGACCAGCACCTGCGTACGACGATCCTGTCGCCCACCGTTGGGTCGGCGACACAGACTCGGAAGCGCGCTATCCCCCGCCTGCCACTTAGCGCCACCCTGATCTAGCATCATGGTGATTTGTCATCAAGCCTTAATGTAGGAGCTCCTTAATCGTAAAACTCTTTCAATCTCTCCCTCCAAGAGAGCCGCGGTACCGCCTTCCACTCCCAAGTTGCCTCTCCCTCTCCCGCTGAGAGCTACGAGAGGGGTAATAAGGACAGCCGCTGGTTTTTAGATACCCTTTTTCTTGTAGCCACACTCAGGCACCATGAGTGCGGAGAACAGAGCGGCCCGTCTGCAGGCGCCGCATTATGTAGTCCGCGACGTCCGTGCCGCATATCGCCGAGTCCCCTTTGGACATATGTATTCCATCGCCACCATGTCGGTTGTGCTACTATGCCTCCTCCTCGCGCTAGCGCCACACGCTCAGTCGCACGCGCCGCAGTCTTTCGCGACCCGCCGTGAAGAAGGTACGCGCGCCGCACGCACACGCACACGTACACGCAAACGCGGCGCATTCGCACTCGTTTCCGTTGACACTCAGACTTTTCAGCCCAGTTCCTTCCAATAGCGGCCAGTGATCCGCTTGCTCCTCAACCATAGCCCCCTTTGATTTCTCAACGCTCTCGCTATCCATCAATGCAGCAGCTTGTACTATCATTCTCATTCAAGTCTGAAAGTCGCCCCTTCTGAAAGGCCACAGCTTTTTCAGTTCCGCCTCTCCGCAAAATTTCCCGCCCCTGTTATCCCCCAATGACAGATCCCACCACCGACAGCTCCGCTTCTCTTAAAAGTTCCGCGTCCGCATCTTTCTTCCCCCGCTCGCTCCGCCGACTGACCGCGCTGGGTCTCGTGCAGTGGTGGCTGCGCCGACATTCCCGCGTACCGGACGCCTCCGCGTACCGTCAGCCGCGCATGCCCTGTAAGCGACAGGGACAGGATCGTGCGTGTGTAGTGTGCGTGACGTGCGGGCCTCCGTAATACGCCTTTCTCTCGCTTTTCCAGTTCTCCTCTTCTTCCCATTCTCCCCACGCCTACCCATCTTCCAAGCCTTCCGCTTTCCCCCATCCCCCCTGGCCCCCGTTCTTCGCACCCTTGCGCAGACGGGCGCACTCTCGGCCTTCCCCCGCCCCGCGCGCACCTAATGTCGGCGCAACCCGCGTTCAACCCCGTGTCGCGGTACCTGTCGCTGGGGCTGTCGTTTTCGCCTGATACGGGCAAGCCCGTGTGGGAGTTCCCCCCGGTCGCGTCTTTCGTGGCGAAATTCGGTCCTGTCGGCGACCAAGGCCAATGCAGTGAGTTGCGAAGAGAGTTGCAAGAGTGGAAGAGGGGAAGGGGCAGAGAGCAGAGATTGTGGCTTGTGAGTTGTGAAATGAGAATAGTAAACGATGTTCGCGTAATATTTCTTCGCGCGCAACTGCGCACGCCGCTGCCGCTCACGCCCGCACCCACCATCTCCTTCTAACCCCTTCCCCCGACCTATGCGCCTCCCGCCACCTCCCCAACCCCTTCTTCCCCCTTTCTCCGCCCCCCCGCGCAGGCGCGTGCTGGGCGTTCGCCGCAGCGGGCGCCGTGGAAGGCGCGTACTACGCGCTGTCGTCGCAACTGCCGCCGAACTCGTCGCTGTCGTCGCAGCAGCTGGTGGACTGCGCCGTGGGGTCGTGCCTGGGCGGGTACCCCGAGGACGCACTGCAGTACGCGACGGCGAACGCCGTGGCCTATGCGACGTCGTACGCGTACCGTGCGACGAAGGCGACGTGCAATGCGACGGGCGTGCAGCAGCACGTGGGGACGCAGGTCCCCATTACGAATGTGGTAAGGGTGGGTGCGGGGTGGGGGTTTGGAGGGGTTCGAGAAGGAGGTTGCCATGTTAGGGGTGGGTGGGTGGGTGGGTGCCTCTCACCATATGGTGCCACCATATGCATCGCATCGACTTGACGTTGCCATCACGGCACCTTTCCAATGTCGTTACCGTGGCACCACTCTGCATTCGCTGCCAGCTATGCCATGCTCTACTCTTGTACTGCACTGTCCTGTGCGGTACTCTGCAGTGCAGTGGGGTGCTTTGCCACACGCCCCTCAACGCTCAACAAACATCGCCAAGCGTCCGCCCTTTTTCCCTTCCCCTTTCCCTTCCCCTGCCTCCCGCCACCGCATTCCCCGCCTCCTCCGTCACTTCCCCCCTCCCCCTCCGCAGCCGCTCAACACGAGCACGGTGCCATCAGCGCTGCGCATCCAGCTGTACGAGCAGGTGCCGCTGCCCGGCGCGCTGGGGCTCATTCTCGCCGTGCAGAAGCAGCCCGTTATAGTCACGCTGCACGGCTCGCACCCCTCGTTCGCCACATACACGGTGAGAGAGAGAGCTGGTCGGGTGCGCAGTCCGGATGGTAGGGGGGATCGGGTCGGTTGCGAGGGCGCAGAGCCGAGGCGGGGACGGGGAATGCCGTGGTAGGCGGTGTGAGAGACATAGTATTTTTCTGAATTCAACGCTCCAAAATCCTCGTTCTGGTCTTGAATCTGATCCTGGCTGTCCATGGTGCATTCTCTCTCCAGCCTACCCCGCAAAGGCTTCCTTCTCACACCCACCCTCCCCTCGTCCCTTGCTCCTCCCCCGTCCCTCCGCTTGTCCTGTCCTCCCCTCCCCTCCTCTCGCGATCCCTCCTCACCCCTCCCCGCCGATCCCCACCCTTCCCTTCCCCCCCAGGGTGGGCTGTACGTGGACGAGTCATGCTTCAACCCAGCAAGCCCAGTACTAGACCACGCAGTTCTCATGGTGGGGTACTGCTTCACAGCACCTCTTGAGTCAACCCTCCCCAACCCTCCCCACCCATCCCTACCCCTCCCCCGCTCTCCAGGGCGGGCTGTATGCGGACGAGACGTGCTTCGACCCTGCAAGCCCCGTGCTGGACGACGCAGTGCTGGTGGTGGGGTACCGCTTCACGGCGCCCTTTGAGTCAACTGAAAGAAGCGCCCCCTCCCCCCGCCTCCCCCCCCCCAGGGCGGGCTGTATGCGGACGAGACGTGCTTCGACCCTGCAAGGCCCGTGCTGGACCACGCGGTGCTGGTGGTGGGGTACCGCTTCACGGCGCCAGGCGCGAGCGACAACCATTTCGTGCTGCGCAACAGCTGGGGGCCTGGGTGGGGCGAGGACGGGTACATGCGCGTGGCCGTCAGCAGCGCGCAGTACGGAGGCATCTGCGGCATGACGTACAACCTGGGGGTCTACCCCGTGCTGGACCGTAAGTGCTGCGTGGGCAGTCTTGTTGCAGTCCTGTTGCGTGCGCAGTCTTGTTGCGGTCTTACTGCGGTATTCCAGGCCGCTTGCTCTTCTGAGACGACTCGAAACGTGATCCGTGTATGTACCCATCTCGCCTTCACTTTTCCCCTCTCCAAACCCTTCCCGCCCCCCTGCGTCTCTCCCAATTGTGCAGCCCAGAAGCAGGCTAACCCGTGCACATCATGCGGAGGGGGCGCTTGTAGAACCACTCGCATCCTCGCCCATGGCACATCCACCCCCATCCCCACCACCACCACCACATACTCCTCTTCCTCCTCCTCTTACCCCCCCTCCTCTGTCCCCTCTCGCCGTCTCCGTCGTTCCAACCTGGAGATTGCTCGCTCGCGGTTGCAGCGGGTGGCGCGAGAGGGGCCGGGGGACAGCAGGCGGCAGCTGGTTTCCAGCGACAGCAATCCTGGTAGAGGCCAGCAGCACCACCAGCAGCACCACCAGCAGCACCTGCAGCAGCAGCAGCAGCAGCGGCGGCAGAAGCAGCAGTGGCACAAGGGAGCGAGCAAGAAAGGCACGACACGAGCAAGCCCGAAGAAAGCAGGCAATGAGGCTGTCGTGACAGGCAGTAGTAGTGGTGGGTCCAGCAGCAGTGCAGCCGTGATAGAGAGCAGCATCAAATCGGCCGCGTTGGGGATGGACAGCAGCAGCAGCAGCAGCAGCAGCAGCAGCAGGTCGTTGATGGCTGCAGCTCGTGCTATCTTCGCTGCTGTGAAGAGCAGCAAGGCGTTTGAGAAGATGAGAGGGGCAGCTGCTACTGCTGCTGCACGCTCCAAGGCACCTGCTGCTGCCACCACTAAAGGCACTAAGAAGAACTCTGCTCTTGTAAAGCCGGGCTCTTCTCTGCTGCCCTCTGCCCCTTCATGGCCTTCTTCCTCCTCCTCCGCTACCTCCGCCTCCTCCTCCTCTGTCTCCTCCTCCACCTCTTCATCCTCGCTCTCCTCCAACCAGCAACCTCCCGGTCCTCTCCTAAAGCTCGTGAACCCATACGCGACATACTATATCGCGCCAACTCCCCCGCCTCCATCCCCGCCTCCCTCGATCAGCACCCCGCCTGACAGCATGGCGTGCCCGCCCTCCCCCCCTCCCCCGCCGTCGTACGGAGGGTACAATTGCTTCTGTGGGCCGGGTCTCAGCCTGGCTATTAGCAAGGATGGCAGTCAGGCTTGCGTTATGGGTGCGTGGCGGAGGGTGGGGGAGCGAGAGGGGTCGGGGAGAGTATGGGAGAGGTAGGAAGACGAGCAGTGTGGTGAGGGAAAACAGTTGTTTGATACATGATTGTCTGT
The DNA here is from genome assembly GCA_948144175.1 of Closterium sp. NIES-65. Lineage (NCBI taxonomy): Eukaryota > Viridiplantae > Streptophyta > Zygnematophyceae > Desmidiales > Closteriaceae > Closterium > Closterium sp. NIES-65. The sequence continues at coordinate 2,767,313 of CANXME010002378.1, forward strand.
GAGGAGTCAGCATCAACTCCACACTTCTTGATGTCAAGCTACGATGGTCACCTCTTTCACTCCCTCGCTTGCTCCTCCTGCACACACCAGGAATCCTATCCCCCCTTCTTCTCGCCATTCCTAACCGGCATCCCTCCGCTTGCCCTCCCCTCCGCCCTCCCCTCCGCTTTCCTCCGCCCTCCCCTGCGCCCCCACCCCCTTCAGAGGACGCATGTGCAGCGTTCACGAGCAACCCGTGTGGGGGTGGTGCGTGTGTGAACGACGGTGAGGGAGGGTACACGTGTGTGTGTCCGCCCAACTACATGCGCAGCACCCTCAGCTCCGGCGCCCCCACCTGCGTGCCTCGTGAGTCTCTCGAATTTCAAACCCTGCCTTTGCTCTCTCCTTGGCTTAAAGAAGAGTCGACTCAGAAGAAGCATTGCGTGCTGTGCCAGGTAGATGCATTGCGCCTGCTGGTTGGTTCCTTCCATGTGCTGACGCGAGTGTTTGTTGAGCCTGCGTCATTCACTTGCAAGTGAAGGGGTTACAACAGGGCTAGCAGACAGGGGTGCGTAGATGAGGGGGAGGGGGGGGTGGGGTTAAGAAAGATGGTGAAGGAGGGGATTTTGTTGAGTCTTGCAGCTGTGCGTGTGTGCCCGCCAAGCTGCAAGTTGCAGCATCTGTGTTGCATTGGCCAGCAGCGTTATCCAGTTTGCTTGCCGCTAGCAATATCTGCGTGCATGATCGAGATGCCACACCACACTGCACCACACCACACCACACCACACCACACTGCACCACACCACACCACACGGTCCACACCACACCGCATCACACTGCAGCGCAGCAGCAAAGCCTACAGCCTACTCTTCGATCCACTACTGCTAATACCACTACTGTTTCCAGCCCCTCGAACCTTTCCCACCCATCATCCTGGTCAGCCCCTCCCTAACCCTCTCACCCCCGCCCTCTCTCCCTCACTCTTCCCCGCATCTTTCTCCGTGCAGGCATGGCGGGCAAGAGCAGCACGTACCAGGTGGTGGGCGGCGAGACATGCTATGACATCTACGTCTTCTTCGGCCTCTCCCAGGACAGCTTCCTGCAGCAGAACGCCGTGAGTGCTGCTGCCGCCGCCTGCTGCTGCCCCTGCTGCTGCCCCTGCTGCTGCCCCTGCTGATGTGTGCGTCTGGTTCCTCTCCTCCGTCTGTTGGTCTCTTGTTATGCGTCATCAATCCCCCACCACCTCATGCTCTCGTGTCTCCCTCTCTCTCTCCCCCTCTCCCCGGCAGGGCATAGACTGTGACAACCTGCAGGAGGGCATGGTGCTGTCTGTGCGCCCAGACGACGACGCCCAGCAGAGCTGCCGCACCAGATACCCCATCTCCCTGGTACCCACCCCATCTCCCTGGTACCCACCCCATCTCCCTGGTACCCACCCCATCTCCCTGGTACCCACCCCATCTCCCTGGTACCCACCCCGTCTCCCTGGTACCCATCCCATCTCCCTGGTACCCACCCCATCTCCCTGGTACCCACCCCATCTCCCTGGTACCCATCCCATCTCCCTGGTACCCATCCCATCTCCCTGGTACCCATCCCATCTCCCTGGTACCCATCCCATCTCCCTGGTACCCATCCCATATCCCTGGTACCCACCCCGTCTCCCTGGTATCAATCCCATCTCCCTGGTACCCATCCCATCTCCCTGGTACCCATCCCATCTCCCTGGTACCCATCCCATCTCCCTGGTACCCATCCCATCTCCCTGGTACCCACCCCATCTCCCTGGTACCCATCCCATCTCCCTGGTACCCACCCCATCTCCCTGGTACCCATCCCATCTCCCTGTTACCCATCCCATCTCCCTGGTACCCATCCCATATCCCTGGTACCCACCCCGTCTCCCTGGTACCCACCCCATCTCCCTGGTACCCATCCCATCTCCCTGGTACCCACCCCATCTCCCTGGTACCCATCCCATCTCCCTGGTACCCACCCCATCTCCCTGGTACCCATCCCATCTCCCTGGTACCCACCCCATCTCCCTGGTACCCATCCCATCTCCCTGTTACCCATCCCATCTCCCTGGTACCCATCCCATATCCCTGGTACCCACCCCGTCTCCCTGGTACCCACCCCATCTCCCTGGTACCCATCCCATCTCCCTGGTACCCACCCCATCTCCCTGGTACCCATCCCATCTCCCTGGTACCCACCCCGTCTCCCTGGTACCCACCCCATCTCCCTGGTACCCATCCCGTCTCCCTGGTACCCACCCCATCTCCCTGGTACCCATCCCATCTCCCTGGTACCCACCCCATCTCCCTGGTACCCATCCCATCTCCCTGGTACCCATCCCATCTCCCTGGTACCCACCCCATCTCCCTGGTACCCATCCCATCTCCCTGGTACCATCCCATCTCCCTGGTACCCACCCCATCTCCCTGGTACCCACCCCATCTCCCTGGTACCCATCCCATCTCCCTGGTACCCACCCCATCTCCCTGGTACCCATCCCATCTCCCTGGTACCCACCCCGTCTCCCTGGTACCCATCCCATCTCCCTGGTACCCACCCCATCTCCCTGGTACCATCCCATCTCCCTGGTACCCACCCCATCTCCCTGGTACCCATCCCGTCTCCCTGGTACCCACCCCATCTCCCTGGTACCCATCCCATCTCCCTGGTACCCACCCCGTCTCCCTGGTACCCACCCCGTCTCCCTGGTACCCATCCCATCTCCCTGGTACCCATCCCATCTCCCTGGTACCATCCCATCTCCCTGGTACCCACCCCATCTCCCTGGTACCCACCCCATCTCCCTGGTACCCATCCCATCTCCCTGGTACCCACCCCATCTCCCTGGTACCCATCCCATCTCCCTGGTACCCACCCCATCTCCCTGGTACCCATCCCATCTCCCTGGTACCCATCCCATCTCCCTGGTACCCACCCCATCTCCCTGGTACCCATCCCATCTCCCTGGTGCCCACCCCATCTCCCTGGTACCCATCCCATCTCCCTGGTACCCATCCCGTCTCCCTGGTACCCACCCCATCTCCCTGGTACCCATCCCATCTCCCTGGTACCCATCCCATCTCCCTGGTACCCACCCCATCTCCCTGGTACCCATCCCGTCTCCCTGGTACCCACCCCATCTCCCTGGTACCCATCCCATCTCCCTGGTACCCACCCCATCTCCCTGGTACCCATCCCGTCTCCCTGGTACCCATCCCGTCTCCCTGGTACCCACCCCATCTCCCTGGTACCCACCCCATCTCCCTGGTACCCACCCCATCTCCCTGGTACCCACCCCATCTCCCTGGTACCCACCCCATCTCACTGGTACGCACCCTGTCTCATCAATGCTCCTCCCCCATTTCACTGCTACTCGGCCATGTCACCAGTAGCCTTCACATGGGCCCTTCTCTCTCCACACCGCACTGCACCACACCTCCTTCTCCCCATTCGCCTCGCTCCTCCTCCCATCTCCTCCCTCCCCATTCTCCTCCTCTCCCTTTCTCTCAAATCACCCAGCTTTCCACACTCGTCCCAGCAACCACATCCCTCCTCACCCCTCTCCTCTCTCCCAGTCCTTCCTCAATCTCACTTTCCCACCCGCCTTCCAGCCAAGAGCCCGGCTGTGCAGCGTCTCAAAGGTCTCCCCCTCGTCTCCTCGTGCCATGCACCCCCTCAGGTGGACAGCCTAGCATCGGACTGTTCAGCCATAGAGGACCGCTTTGGCGTGGACGTGATTTCACTTAACCCAGGCATCGACTGCTCACACCTTGTGCCTGGCCACCAGGTAACAGGCATTAGGGGGTTTCAGAGCCATTGTTCAGATTGTTAAATTTTCATCTTCTTCTTCTACCTCGTGTTCTTCTTTAAAGTCCATGATTTGGTGTTTTGAGTCTGAAGCTCTGCTTTGTCCTCTTCCTGCACACACCACAGATTCACCACAGCTCGACTCACTGCAGAATTCTAGTTTGAGGCGCCTCATGTGCCTTTTGAGTCGACTCAAAAGGTACCGCCACCAAACCAACCCTTCCCCCCCCCCCCCCCCCCCGTCCTCAACCCCATCCCCTCCCGTCTCCCAGCTGGTGTGTGTGGAGCGGGGGAAGAGCATGGCGGGCATGGAGGAGCACCGCATGTGCACCAAGTACCAGCGCATGGACGTGGGGGACAGAGCCGGGGGGGAGAGGGGAGAACACGGCAGTAGTGTGTATGTATGCTGTGTCTGATTGAGCATTGTCTAATCCTCTCTCCTTGCAGGTGTGTGTGGAGCGGGGGAAGAGCATGGCAGGCATGGAGGAGCACCGCATGTGCACCAAGTACCAGCGCGTGGACGTGGGGGACACGTGTGAGAGCCTCATCGACAGCAATGGCCTCTCGTGGCTGTCTCTGTTCCGCCTCAACCCGGGCCTGCTTTGCGATAACCTCAACGGGCTTATAGACCAAGAGGTGTGTGTGGAGGGGGAGATGGTTGGGAGGACAGTTGAGGCGCCTCAAAAGCCGCCTCGACCCGGGCCTGCTGAGTGAGAGGGGGGGGAAGAGGGGAGGGTGAGAGTAGAGAGGGAAGGAGAGGAAGAGGGAGTTAGGAGGGCAGAGAGACGGGATAGGGAGGAAATGCAACCCATTTGTGCAGTTTCCCCCGATGCATATGAGATCTTTCTCAACCTCACTCCCCTGTTTTCCCTCTTGCCCACTCTCCCTCTCCCCACGTCCTTCCAACCCTGGCATCAGATCTGTGTGGCAGGGCACCCCGTGGGCGCAGTGGTGTGTGGGAAGCCGGTGCAGGGAGTGAAGAACCGGCGGTACACGGTGAACGCGGGCGACAGCTGTGCGTCGCTGGTGGTGGTGCAATTCCAGCGCCAGCCGCCGCTCGTGCCGCTGCTCAACCGCGGGTGGATGTGCCGCCAGCAGTCGCTTTTCAAAGGCATGCCGCTCTGCATTCCCTCTTGATTCCTGAAGGGCATGCCGTTTGGAGCAAGGAGGAAGAGGAAGGGGAGGAGGGGAGGAGGTAATGCTTCTTGGAGAGCACCTGTGGAGGTTTACTGACGAGAGGGGAGAGGACAATAAGGGGTACTGACAAGAGGGGCCTGTGTGTTTGCTTTGAAGACAAGCTAACGTGAGCAGCGCATGCGGTCACTCACCTGACAGCATGAGGTTTTGACCCAGCAGTTTAGGCTGGAATATGAGTACGGTGTCAGAGAACAAGCTAACGTGGAAGCATGCATCTTGCTGTTCCACATAAAAGAAATCGCACACTGGTGCCCTAGGTACGATTTTTTCCTGTGTGTGAAGTGGTGATTGTCGCTTTGTGTTGTGGCCACACCACACACAGTGATGATTGTGACAAATTTCTACCTACGGTAATTGAACACCAGCAAATTTCTTTTTACTTCAGTTTTTATGTAGTGCGATCAGGTGGCAACTTCTGCTAGAATGGTGTGCTAATTCTCAGGCCTTTATTTGCCCTTTTTACGAAAACATTTCATACACGCCAAAATTGGGGAAATCATTCACTTAGGAGAAAAGATGGAATATGATGGCTGAAGCTTGTAGTAAGGTCTGTGTGTGCACCTGTAATGAGCGTACCAGGCCGAGTTCGGGTGCTCAAATCATGCAAACCACGTGGAACGAAATGGAAAAAACTTGTTGTGGATGTGGAAAATAGTGCATTCTAGTGCATTAGCAAGAAAATTGGGGCATTCAATGCAGTGGACCAATCAAAGTGATGCGTTGGGCAGTCTGGTCTCTGTGTGCACCTATAATAAGCGTACCAGGCAGAGTTCGGGCTCTCAAATCATGCAAACCACGTGGAACTGTCAAACATATATCTATGTTTATAGTTTGGGTATGCTTAGTGGGGTACTCATTGTGGGATACAACCCCTTAGGTTTCTCCTTTGTACCAACTCTCTCGATAGTCAAACTTCACCCTTGCCTAAGACTCTAACATGGTATCAGAGCATAGGTCCTTAGGACCTAGGATTAGGGCCCACCGTTTACTTTTTACCTACCTTGCCTACTGCCCGCGCGCGCCTCGGCTGCACGCGCGCGGCCCTTTTTTTTTCCCGCGCGCGCCTCGTAAGCAGCCCGCGCGCAGCCCGTTTAGGCTTGTTTTCGGCCCCGCGCGCCACGTCAGCCGCCTACGCAGCCTGCCGCCGGCCCGCGCGTCGCGTGAGCCGCCCACGCGCAGCCCGCTTAGGCCCTGCGCGCCGCGTCCGCCGCCCACGTAGCCCGTTTTTCGGCCCCGTTTTAGCCTGCCGCCGGCCCCGCGCGTCGCCTCCTCCGGTGACGGCGCGCTGCCCCCCGTCGCCCGTCACGGCGCCTGTGGGACCCGCGCGCTGCCCTACACCAGCTACGCCGCCCCTGGAGCAGCCGCCCCTGGACCCAGAGCAGCCGCCCCTGGCCCCTGAAGCAGCCGCCCCTGGTACAGCCGCCCCTGGACCCTCGAGCGCTGCCCCGGGACCCAGAGCAGCCGCCCACGGCCCCTGCAGCAGCCGCCCCTGGAGCAGCCGCCCCTGGACCCCGAGCAGCCGCCCCTGGCCCCTGAAGCAGCCGCCCCTGGACCCAGAGCAGCCGCCCCTGGCCCCTGAAGCAGCCGCCCCTAGAGCAGCCGCCCCTGGACCCAGAGCAGCCGCCCCTAGCCCTTGAAGCAGCCGCCCCTGGTGCAGCCGCCCCTGGACCCAGAGCAGCCGCCCCTGGCCCCTGAAGCAGCTGCCCCTGGTGCAGCCGCCCCGGGACTCCGTACAGCCGCCCCTGGACCCAGAGCAGCCGCCCCTTGACCCTCGAGCGCCGCCCCTGGACCCAGAGCAGCCGCCCCTGGCCCCTGCAGCAGCCGCCCCTGGAGCAGCCGCCCCTGGACCCCGAGCAGCCGCCCCTGGCCCCTGAAGCAGCCGCCCCTGGTGCAGCCGCCCCTGGACCCTCAAACAGCTGCCCCTGGACCCAGAGCAGCCGCCCCTGGCCCCTGCAGCAGCCGCCCCCTGGACTCCGTGCAGCCGCCCCTGGACCCGCGACACCGCCCCTGGACCCCGTGCAGCCGCCCGCCAAGCGCCGGCCCTGCTCGCCCAGCGAGCGCCTTCTCTTCCCGCCACTGGTGAGCACCTGCCTTGTTTGCGCGCTACCGCGCCATCTGCCTCCCTGCCTGCCTGCCTGCCTGCCTGCCTGCCGGCCTGCCTGCCTGCCTGCCTGCCGTGCCTGCCCTGCACGCGCTGCTGCTGCTACTACTGCTGTTACTGCTGCTACTGCTGCTACTACTGCTACTGCTGCTACTGGCGGTGGCCAGATGCAGCTCCAGCGACATCCGTGTGAGTCCCTCACGCCCCAGCAACTTAGTGAGTGGTACGCTAGTTGGGGTTGTAGGGGTGGCCGCACTGCTACTGCTGCTACTGCTGTTACTGCTGCTACTGCTGCTACTACTGCTACTGCTACTATTGGCGGTGGCCAGATGCAGCTCCAGCGACGGCCGCGCGAGTCTCTCACGCCCCAGCAGCTTAGTGAGTGGTACGCTAGTTGGGGTTGTCGCGGTAGCCGTCGTAGCTGTCGCCCTAGAGCTGGTCAGTTGGGAGCGTCTGGCAGTGGCCAGCTGCAGCTGCAGCGGCGTCCACGCGAGACACTTACGCCTCGGCAACTTCACGAGTGGTACGCTGAGAGTAGAGGGTCTTTTAGTACCGTTCGCTGCCCGTACGTCATTCGCACAGGTGATCGGACTGGTGAGGCTTGCGGGACGCTTGGTCACACAGAGTCCCGCTGCTTCGCCCGTCTGAGTGACGCATGGCGTACCGAGTTTGGCGACGAGGCTAAACTCCCCGACTGGGTGGAGCTGCTTGGGTAGAGGGTAGATATATTTGCTCTTGACTATGATGCTATTCTCACTGTCATGTATGCATTGCCTACTAGTGCTGACCGTGCCTGTTGCCTGTGCGTACCGCCTGACCCAGGTATAGAGCCTGCCGCTCCAGGTGCTGGTGAGTCTGCTCTCTCTGGTACTGCGCCTGCTGAGGCCTTATACACCTTCACACTTGACTCTGGTGCTTCTCGCTCCTTCTTTCGCGACAGCACCACCCTCACGCCGCTCAGTCGGCCGGTTCCAGTCTCCCAGGCAGACCCCTCTAGGGGTCCAGTCCGTGCGACCTCCTCCACTGTCCTCCCTTGTCCTGCTGTCCCGTCTGGCACACTGTCGGGTCTTTACCTCCCCTCGTTCTCTACGAACTTGGTGGCGGGTTCTGCGCTCCAGGACGCGGGTGTTCACCAGTTCACCCCTGCCTACGAGCGTGTGACACACTGCACGTGTGCTCAGACGGGTCGTCACCTGGCTACTTTCACTCGGCAGCCTGGGTCCGGCCTGTACACACTGACCACTGAGTCCCCTCGGGTAGCTGCGTCTGCGTCTGCGTCAGGTCAGTTGTCGTCCCCCTGCTCGTCTCGCCCCTTGTCGCACCAGACGGTTCTTTGGCACCACTGCCTTGGTCACCCCTCGGTGCAGCGCCTTCGGAGCATGCACCGCCGGGTCCTTGTCTCTGGTCTTCCCAGGGTTCTCCCTCCCCTCCCACCCTCACCTGCTCCTCCCTGTCTTCCCTGTGTCGAGGGGCGGCAGCGCGCCAGTCCTCACTCCTCCTCGTTCCCTCCCACAGAGGCTCCCCTGCAGACTCTCCACCTGGACGTGTGGGGCCCAGCCCGCGTCCGTGGACAGGGCCACGAGCGGTACTTCCTGCTGGTCGTCGACGACTACACGCGTTACACCACGGTCTTCCCCTTACACACCAAGGGTGAGGTCCCTGATGTTTTGATCCCTTGGATCCGCGCTGCTCGTCTCCAGCTCCGCAAGCGGTTCGGGACGGAGTTTCCCGTCCTACGTCTGCACTCTGACAAAGGTGGTGAGTTTTATTCCGACCTCTTGGCAGCCTTCTGTGAGGAGCACGGCATCACCCAGTCGTTCACGCTTCCGGCCTCTCCGCAGCAGAATGGGGTTGCTGAGCGCCGCATTGGCTTAGACATGGAGGTCGCTCGTACCTCCATGATCCATGCGGCTGCCCCCCATTTTCAGTGGTCGTTTGCGGTCCGGTACGCCGCGCATCAGCTCAACATCTGGCCCCGTGTCTCCTTGCCGGAGACCTCGCCCACACTGTTGTGGACGGGGAAGGTTGGCGATGTGTCGCGTTTCCGGGTCTGGGGTGCTCGTGCCTTTGTCCGCGATACCACCGCGGACAAGCTATCCGCCCGCGCTATTCCCTGTGTCTTCCTTTGTACCTGACGCGCCTGGTTGGCAGTTTTACCACCCCACCTCGCGCGGTGTCTTCCCCTCTCAGGACGTCACGTTCGACGACTCGGTTCCCTTTTACCGTCTCTTCCCCTACCGCACTGCCCCTCTCCCCCCCCCCGCCGCTCTTCCTCGCTCCAGGTGCTCCCTAGGTAGACCCCCTCCCCACTCCCGTTCCTGCTCCTTCAGGTGTGTCTCACGTAGACCCTCCTCCCTTGACTGCGCCGGTTGAGGTCACTGGTGACTCTGGTTCTGCTAAGGGTGGTCCTGCTCGGTGTGCTACTTCTGGGGGTACTGAGCCTAGGGGTGCGGAGTCTGGAGCTGCTGAGGGAGATGGAGCTGGAGGTTCTGGAGCTGCTAAGGGTACTGGCGCTGGAGGTTCTTGAGCTGCTGCGGGTACTGGCGCTGGAGGTTCTGGAGCTGCTGCGGGTGCTGGCGCTGGAGGTTCTGGAGCTGCTGCTAGTGCTGGCGCTCGAGGTTCTGGAGCTGCTGCGAGTGCTGCCGCTGAGGGTTCTGATTCTGCTGTTGTGCGGTCTCCCTGGAGTAGCCGCCTTCGTCCGCGTGTGCCTCTCACCTCACAGCAGCTGCACGACTGGTACGGTCGCCGTCAGGGTCGCGATTCTGGAGCTCGAGGCTCTGCCGCTGGAGGTATTTCTGCTGTCGTCACTGGAGCTGGGAGTGGTGCTGGTCCCGGAGGTGCTCGTACTGGAGGTACTGGAGCTGCTGGGGCTAGAGGTGCTGCTGAGTCTGAGGGTGCTGCTGCTGGAGACCCTGGGTCTGGGGGTGCTGCTGCTGGAGGCACTGAGGCTGGAGACCTTGGGACTGGAGGTGCTGGTTCTAGGGGTGTTGCTGCTGGTGGAGCTGGTCCAGGAGGAGCTGGCGCTGAGGGTTCTGGAGTTGCTGGAGGTGCTGGAGCTGCTGGGGGTGCTGGAGCTGCTGGTGCTGGTGGCACTGCATAGCCGCGCCTGTTCTTCGCTCCACCGTCTCCGTCGTCTCAGCCACCGCCTGACTCTATGCTTCGCCAGGTTCTTAGTCTCCCTTCGTCTACTGGTCTTCCGTTACAGCCTGGCTCACCGCTGCCTGCTCCTTCTCCTTATACTTAGCAGACAGGGGGTTTTACTGAGCGTCGTGAGCATGCATCGCGTCCTGTCTCGCCTGTCCGTTCTCTTAGTTCCAGTCGTCGTGTAGCTCGTTCGCGTCAGCCGGCTGTCTCCGGCACCCACCTCGTAGTTCGTCGTCCTTCCTCTCCTCCACAGCGTGTTCCCCTGCCGTCTTCTCCTGCGTCTTCTCTCCCTACCGTTCCTTAGCCTGAGTCTGACCGCACCCGTGCCGCTCACTCTACTATCACGCGTCTGCTAGCCACAGTTGTCACTGACCCGTCGTTTGAGTCTGATGTTGCGTCTGCCTTTGTTGCTGAGCTTGTTGACTTTGCTGCTGCCTGTCGTCTAGACTACGCCGCTAGTCTTGTTGCTGAGTCTGATTCTGTCTGTCCTCCGTCTGTCGGGGGTGAGTGTACTCTTGGCACGGACGTCCTTGAGGACAGGCAGGAGGACCTTGAGTGTCTTGCAGCCGCTGCGCCTCATCTCGTGTCCATGCTGCTTGCCCCTGAGGGAGACCCGGATGCTCCAGACATCCTGACCCCGTGCTCGTACGCTGAGGCGATCGCGGGTGAGTACTCCTCTCAGTGGCAGACAGCCATGGACGCAGAGATGGCATCCTGGAAGTCCACAGGCACTTACGTTGACGAGGTTCCCCCTCCTGGGACGAACATCGTCAGTGGCATGTGGATTTTCAGGGTGAAGCGGCCGCCAGGTTCTCCGCCTGTCTTCAAGGCTCGTTACGTTGCTCGAGGTTTCAGTCAGCGAGAGGGAGTAGACTTCTTTCAGACCTTCTCCCCCACCCCGAAGATGACCACTCTTCGGGTGCTGCTGCACGTTGCCGCTCAGCGTGACTACGAGCTTCACTCTCTTGATTTCAGCACAGCTTTCTTACAGGGCAGCCTGCACGAGGAGATCTGGCTGTGTTAGAACATTATAGCTTATGTTGTTGTGTAGGCTATAGTGGGGTATCCCATAGGGGGTACAACCCAATTAGGGTTAGTACTTGTACTCACTTCATTTCATAGTTCATCCATTCTCGTTCATACCTTCTCATGGTATAGAGCAGGTTCCCTCGTGGGAACTGTTCCTAGGGCCCACCGAATTTTTTTTTCCTGCCCGGGGCGCGTTCTGCCCCTGCCCGAAGCGCGCTTAGGGTCGCGCCCTTCTTAGCGACCCGTCGCGTCACCCTTAGCGACCCGTCGTGTCGCCCTTAGCAGCGGCCTGTCGCGTCGCCCTTAGCGACCCGTCGCGTCGCCCTTAGCAGCGGCCCGTCGCTGCCCTAGCAGCGGCCCGTCGCCGCCCTTCTCACCTGCGGCCTGACGCCGCCCTTCTCACCTGTGGCCCGTCGCCGCCCTAGCAGCGACCCGTCGCCGCCATTTCACCAAGCGGCCCGTCGCCGCCCTTCTCACCTGCGGCCCGTCGCCGCCCTAGCAGCGGCCCGTCGCCGCCCTTCTCACCTGCGGCGCGTTGCCGCCCTTCTCATCTGAGGCGCGTCGCCGCCCTTCTCACCTGCGGCCCGTCGCCGCCCTAGCAGCGGCCCGTCGCTGCCCTTTCACCTGCGGCCCCGTTGCCACCCTACCAGCGGCCCGTCGCCGCCCTTCTCACTGCGGCCCCGCCGCCCTAAACTATTGCGGCCTCTGCCGCCCTTATCTGCGGCCTCGCCGCCCTCTGCTGCGGCCCCGCCGCCCTCATCTGCAGCCCTGCCGCTGTCACCTGCGGCCACGCCGCCCTCTGCTGCGGCCTCGCCGCCTCTTACCTGCTGCAGCGCCGCCCGCCACCAGGACTGCCCGACCCGCCCCACCCAGCCGAGCAGCCAACCGCCGCGCCGCCCTGCAGCATCACCGCCGAGCCGCCCGGGCGACGGAGCAGCCGGACAGCCGAGCCGCCAGGCCGCTCCGCAGCCGAGCAACCGAGCCGCCTCGCAGCCGAGCCGCCCAGCAGCCGAGCCGCCCAGCAGCCGAGCCGCCCAGCAGCCGAGCCGCCCTGCAGCCGAGCCGCCGAGCCGCCCAGCAGCCGAGCCGCCCAGCAGCCGAGCCACCTAGCAGCAGAGCAGCCGAGCCGCCGAGCCGCCGACCAGCCGAGCCACCGAGCCGCCGAGCCGCCCTACTTCCGAGCTGCCCGAGCTGCCCAGTCTGGTGAGCACAGCGCCTCTTTCACTGCACTGCCCTCACCCTACTGTTTGCACTGCTAGTCTACTGTAGTCATGGCCACCCCTAGTGTCCTCGCTTTTGACGCTGAGGGTCGGGCCATTGACTTTGAGGTCTGTGTAGATGACCTGCAGTTGTTCTTATAGTGCGATAGGGCAGACGGCCACTCTCTCTTTGACCTCACCTCTGTCGCTTCCCCTGCCCCTGCTGCTGATGCTGACGCCACTGTTCGTTCTCAGTGGGCCACGCGCGACGCTGCTGCACGTCTTGCTGTGCGTCGCCACCTGCCTACCTCCGAGCGTGCACACTTTAGTCAGTACAAGAGTGCTCATACCTTGTACGACGCTGTAGTTGCACGCTACTCCTCCCCTGCCACTGCTGCACGGAGCCGTCTCATGCTGCCGTACCTCTTCCCTAACCTTGCTGCCTTTCCCACAGTCGCTGACCTCATTACGCACCTCCGCACTAGTGACACTCGCTACCGCGCTGCGCTTCCTGCTGACTTCTGCTCCAAGAACCCCCCCCCATGTACATCACCCTCTACTTCATAGTCACCCGACTCCCTGACTCCCTTAGAGTAGTCAAGGACCACTTCCTCGCAGTGTGCCCCACCACTCTCACCATTGACCTCCTTGAGAAGTCCCTCCTAGTGGCGGAGAAGAGCATAGTCGCTGTAGGAGCCTCTCGTGGTGACCCCCGCTCCTTTGTCTTTGAGGGGTGTTCTCCCTCCCCCCTCTTGCCCTCTGTTGCTTCTGCCGCTACGGCCGACCTCGTTGGTTTCGAGTCGGTCGGCGCTGCGTCTGCCCCTTCGTGGGAGCCCCGCACAGGCAAGGGCAAGGGGGGCAAGGGCGCTGGAGGAGCTGGCGGGGGCGGTGGAGGTGGTGGTGGAGGCGGCGGAGGTAGTGGGGGTGGTGGAGGGAGTGGTGGAGGGGGTGGGGGTACCGGTGGCAGTAGTGGGGGCGGAGGCGGCGGCGGTGGCGGAAGGAGCGGAGGAGGCGGTGGCAGCAATGGCGGCGGTGGTGGCGGAGGCGGCGGTGGTGGCGGGGGCGGCGGCGGCGGAGGAGGAGGCGGAGGTGGCGGTGGAGCTGGTCGCGGGTCTATGCAGAGGAGTGGCTCCGGTGGTGGTCCGCGCCAGCAGCAGCAGCGTGGTCGTGAGACCCTGTCCCCTCAGCAGCTCCGTGAGTGGTACACTGCACGCTAGCGGGGTGGGGATTTTGGTCCGTGCACCTACGTCCTGCGCACCGGCGACCGTGCGGGTGAGCAGTGTGGGGGTGCGCACCCCACCCAGCGCTGCTTTGGCCGCCTGACGGACGCGTGGCGTCACCAGTTCCCTGAGGCCACCGAGATTCCTCGCTGGGGCGAGCTGTCTAGGGCGGGAGTTGCCATCTATGATCTTGACTTTGATGCTATTCTGTCTGCCATGTATTCTGTGGCTATTAGTGATGAGGGTGACTGTTACCGGTGTTTCCCGCCCGATCCGGGCATTGAGACTGCTGCTCTAGGTACTGGTGCGGCTGCTGCCCTAGGTGCTTGCGACGCTGCTGCTCTAGGTGCTAGTGCGTCTGCGTCCTCAGGTACTGGTGAGTCTGCGCTCCCAGGTACTGCGTCGGCTTCGGCCTCCCTCACCTTCACCCTTGACTCTGGGGCTTCTCGCTCCTTCTTTCGGGACCGCACCACACTCACGCCGCTTAGTCGGCCGGTTGCGGTGTCTCTGGCTGACCCCTCTGGGGGTCCTGTCCTGTCTCACTTCTCCACAGTCCTCCCGTGTCCGGCGGCTCCCTCTGGCACCCTGTCTGGTCTCTACCTCCCCTCGTTCTCTCCGAACTTGGTGAGTGGTGCTGACCTACAGGATGGGGGAGTGCACCAGTTCACTCCTGCGCGTCAGCGAGTGACACACTGCACAGAGGCTCGCACAAGCCGACATTTGGCTACGTTTACACGTCAGCCGGGGTCGAGCCTGTACACACTCACCACTGCGTCTCCTCCAGTTGCTGAGTTTGGTAGGGTAGCTGCGTCAGGTCAGGTGTTTGCTGCAGCGTCCAGGTCTGGTCCTGAGTCTGCCCCCTGTTCGTGCCGTCTCCTCTCTCACGAGACTCTCCTCTGGCACCACCGCCTTGGTCACCCCTCTCTGCTTCCGCTCAGAGGCATGGCCTCTCGTCTTCTTTTTTCTGGTCTCCCCAGGTCCCTCCTTCCCCTTCCTCACGGGCCTGGCCCTTTCTGTGTCCCCTATGTCGAGGGGCGCCAGAGGGCTGCCCCTCACTCCTCCCAGTTTCCTACGACAGAGGCCCAGCTGCAGACGCTTCACATGGACGTGTGGGGCCCGGCCCGCGTCTGTGGACAGGGTCACGAGCGCTACTTCCTGCTTGTTGTTGACGACTACTCGCGTTACACTGCAGTCTTCCCCTTGCGCAGCAAGGGTGATGTCACTGAGGTGCTGATCGACTGGATCCGCGCAGCTCGTCTCCAGCTCAGGCAGAGCTTTGGCTCGGACTTTCCTGTTCTGCGTCTGCACTCGGACAGAGGTTGAGAGTTTTCCTCTGGCCTTCTGAGAGCCTACTGTCGCGCACGAGGCATCCTTCAGACCTTCACGCTTCCGGACTCTCCGCAGCAAAATGGGATCGCTGAGCGCCGCATTGGCATGGTCATGGACGTCGCTCGTACGTCCATGATTCATGCGGCTGCCCCCCATTTTCTGTGGCCGTTTGCGGTGAGGTACGCGGCGCATCAGATCAACCTCCACCCCAGGGTCTCCATGCCGGAGACCTCCCCAGCCTTGCTATGGACGGGGAAGGTTGGCGATGCGTCGGCGTTCCGGGTCTGGGGATCTCGGGCGTTTGTCCGCGACTTGTCTGCGGACAAGCTGTCCCCTCGTGCTTCTCCTTGCGTCTTCCTGTGGTTTCCCCCTGACGCGCCTGGGTGGCAGTTCTACCACCCCACCTCTCGCCGTGTTCTGTCCTCCCAGGACGTCACGTTTGACGAGTCGGTCCCCTACTACCGCCTCTTCCCCTACCGCACTCCGTCCCTCCCCCCGCCCCCGCTCTTCCTTGTCTCAGGTCCCCCCCCGGTTGACCCCCTCCCCCCTCAGGGTCCTGCCCCTTCAGGTGTGTCCCAGGTAGACGCAGTCGAGCCTGTCGAGGTTACTGGTGAGTCTGGTGCTGCTGAGGGTGCTGAGCCTAGGGGTGCTGAGAGTGGGGGTGCTGAGCCTGGGGTTGCTGAGACTGGGGGTGCTGAGCCTGGGGGTGCTGAGACTGGGGGTGCTGAGCCTGGGGGTGCTAAGCTTGGGGGTGCTGTGCCTGGGGGTGCTACGCCAGGGGGTGCTACGCTTGGGGGTGCTACGCCTGGGGGTGCTGAGCCTGGGGGTGCTGAGCCTGGGGGTGCTGAGCTTGGAGGTGCTCCGCCTGGAGGTCCTCCGGGTGTTTCGTCTCGCCGGGAGCCACTCTCTCCACCGGAGCTGCGTGAGTGGTTTGCCCGGCGCTGGAGGCGTGCTGCTGGAGCTGGAGGCTCTTCGACTGCTGAGGGTGCTGGTGCCGCGGGTCCCGGAGGTGCTCGTACTGGGAGTACTGGAGCTGCTGGGCCTGAGGATTTGACTGGAGCTGGTGTTGTTGCGGGCGTTGGTGCTGAGCCTACTCCTTGCGGTCATGCTGGGGGTACTAGTGGTGCTGCTGGAGGTTCTGGAGCTGCTCGAGGTGCTGCTGGAGAGGGTGCTCCTGCTGGGGGTACTGGTGCTGTCCCTGCTGTGTCTGGTGTCGCCGCGGGGCCTCGACCGTACTTCGTTCCACTCCTGCAGCATGTTCTTGGTCTTCCACCTTCTACAGGTACTCCTCCTTCTTTAGGGTGTCCACAGCCTGTCCACTCACAGTTACTGTTACAGCCTACCTTCCCTCTACCTGCTCCCTCTCCCTACACTGGTCCTACCGGAGGTCTTGCTGAGCGTCGTGAGCTTGCGTCTCGCCCTGCGTCGCCTGTCCGTGCTGCTCGCACTAGTGGTCGTGGTTCGCGTCAGCGTCTTCCTCCTGTCCCTGGCACGCACAGGATGTCTCTGCGTCCGTCCACTGCTCCTCTGCGTGCCCCTTTGCCTTCTCCTCCTGAGTCCTCTCTACCTACTCTTGCCGACCTGGCGTCGGACTCTCTCCGTGCTGCCAGTCCTACTGTCCCACGTCTCCTTGCTACTGTCGTCACTGACCCTTCTTTCGAGTCCACTGCTGCGTCTGCCCTTGTTACTGAACTCGTCGACTTTGCTGCTCGCTGTCGCCTAGACTACGCTGCTAGTCTTGTCGCTGAGTCTGAGTCTGTCTGTCCTCCGTCCGTCGGGGGTGAGTGTGCCCTTGGCACGGACGTCCTTGAGGACAGGCAGGAGGAGTTCCAGTGCCTGGCCGCTGCTTCACCTCATCTCGTGTCCGTACTACTTACCCCTAAGGGAGACCCGGATGCACTTGACATCCCGACTCCGCGCTCTTACGCGGTGGCGATAGAGGGTCCCTACTCTTCTCACTGGCAGGCAGCTATGGATGCAGAGATGGCTTCCTGGAAGTCCACAAGCACCTACGTTGATGCTGTCCCCCCTCCTGGGGCGAACACCGTCAGTGGCATGTGGATTTTCAAGGTGAAACGGCCGCCGGGTTCTCCGCCTGTCTTCAAGGCGGGTTACGTGGCTCGTTGCTTCAGTCAGCGGCAGGGAGTTGACTACTTTCAGACCTTCTCTCCCACCCCGAAGATGACCACTCTTCGGGTACTGCTGCACGTAGCTGCTCACCGTGACTACGAGCTACACTCTCTTGACTTCAGCACTGCTTTCTTGCAGGGCAGCCTGCACGAGGAGATCTGGCTGCGTCGCCCACTTGGCTTCACTGGGACTTTTCCTCCTGGCACCCAGTGGAGCCTTCGGCGGCCAATCTACGGTCTCCGCCAGGCACCCCGTGAGTGGCACGACACACTGAGGACTACGCTTGCGGCTCTTGGGTTTGCTCCCTCTACTGCCGACCCGTCGTTGTTTCTACGCACCGACACCTCTCTGCCGCCGCTCTACATCCTCGTGTACGTCGACGACTTGGTCTTTGCCAGAGCTGACACTGCTGGACTCGCCTACGTGAAGTCCGAGCTGCGGAAGAGATACACGTGCACAGACCTGGGTGAACTGCGCAGCTACCTTGGCTTACAGATCACCCGGGACAGAGCACGCCGCACCATTACCCTGACTCAGTCACACATGGTGCAGCAGGTCCTTCAGCGCTTCGGCTTGACGTACTCCTCGCCTCAGGCCACTCCTCTGCCTACTCGCCACTCACTCTCAGCTCTGCCTTCGGATGAGTCCGTAGAGTCGAGTGGCCCGTATCCAGAGCTTGTTGGCTGCCTCATGTACATGATGACCTGCACTCGACCTGACCTTGCATACCCCGTTAGCATTCTCGCACGCTATGTTGCTCCTGGGAGACACCGACCAGAGCACATGGCTGCAGCGAAGAGGGTGTTGCGCTACTTGTGCAGTACGTGAGGCATGGGGCTAGTGCTTGGAGGGCGCAGTCCAGCGGTCCTCACTGGGCATGCAGACGCTTCTTGGGCTGACGACCAGGCTACGCAGCGGTCGTCACAGGGTTACACCTTCAGCCTTGGTTCCGGCTCTGTCTCATGGCGGGCTACTCGCTCGTCTTCTGTTCTCGGCTCCAGTTGTGAGGCCGAGATCTACGCTGGGGCCATGGCTGCACAGGAGCTTCGCTTGCTCACCTACCTGCTGACTGACCTCGGAGAGCCGCCTCGTTCTCCTCCAGTTCTGTACGTAGACAACAAGGCCATGCTGGTCTTGTGTCGAGAGCAGCGACTGGAGCACAGAACAAAGCACATTGCTCTCCGCTACTTCCTTGCTCGTGAGCTACAGCAGCGTGGACAGTTGCGGCTTGCGTACGTGGCCTCTGAGGCCAACACTGCTGATGTTCTCACCAAGGCACTTCCGCCTTGTGATCATCAGCGCTTCTGCACTCAGCTGGGTCTTGTCCCTGTCTTGCCTCACTTGCTCACCTCTTGACCTTACTTGTATTGTTACATTTATATATACCTGCTCTTGCTTGTCTAGCCTTATATATATATGTACTCCTGCATGTGAACTGGCCTTGTGGCCTTGAACTTGTGCTCGGAATGTGTGGTGACTTTGTGATCTACCCAGAGCTTTGCTTTGCCTTGTTTGACTGGTCTTGTGACCCCCTGTTCTCCCCCACTTTGCCTATGGGGGTGTGTCAGAACATTATAACTTTGTTGTTGTGTAGGCTATACTGGGGTATCCCATCGGGGGTACAACCCAATTAGGGTTAGTACTTGTACTCACTTCATTTCATTGTTCATCCATTCTCGTTCATACTTTCTCAGGCTGCGCCGCCCTTCTGGCTTCACTGGGCCGTTCCCTCCTGGTACCCAGTGGAGCCTCCGGCAGCCAGTCTACGGTCTCCGCCAGGCACCACGTGAGTGGCACGACACACTGGGGACTACACTTGCGACTCTTGGGTTTGCTCCGTTGACTACTGACCCGTCGCTGTTTCTACGCACCGACACGTCGCTTCCGTCGTTCAACATTTTCGTGTACGTTGACGACTTGGTCTTTGCCACTGCTGACACTGAGGCTCTCACCCACATGAAGTCGGAGCTGCAGAAGAGACACACGTGCACAGACCTGGGTGAACTGCGTAGCTACCTTGGCTTGCAGATCACCCGGGACAGAGCACGCCGCACCATCACACTTACTCAGTCACACATGGTGCAGCAGGTCCTTCAGCGCTTCGGCTTCACCTGGTCCTTGCCACAGCACACTCCTCTGGCTACAGGCCACTCGCTCTCAGCTCCACCTTCGGACGAGTCCGTAGAGCCGAGTGGCCCGTATCCAGAGCTAGTGGGCTGCTTCATGTACCTGATGACCTGCACTCGACCTGACCTTGCGTACCCTCTTGGCCTTCTGGCTCGCTACGTGGCTCCTGGTCGGCACCGAAAGGTGCACATAGATGTTGCGAAGAGGGTACTGCGCTACTTGTGCGGTACATCGGGCATGGGGCTCGTGCTTGGAGGGCGGAGCGCAGTTGTCCTCACTGGGCACTCAGACGCTTCTTGGGTTGACGACCAGGCTACGCAGCGGTCGTCACAGGGTTACACCTTCAGCCTTGGCTGTGGTTCAGTTTCTTGGCGTTCTACACGCTCGTCTTCAATTCTCAGCTCCAGTTGTGAGGCTGAGATCTACGCCACAGCCATGGCTGCACAGGAGTTACGCTTGCTCACCTAGCTGCTGACCGACTTGGGAGAGCGGCCTCGTTCTCCTCCAGTGCTGTACATCGACAACAAGGCCGCCATTGCCTTGTGTCTGGAGCACAGACTGGAGCACATAACGAAGCACATCGCTCTGCGTTACTTCCTGACTCGAGGGTTGCAGCAGCGTGGTCAGCTTCGTCTTGCTCACGTGGCCACTCGGCCCAACACTACTGAGATATTCACCAAGGCACTTCCGTGTGGTGATCATCAGCGTTTCTGCACTTTGTTAGGCCTTGTGCCCACTTTTCCTCACATGATGTAGACTTTGTTTGTATTGTGATATATATATATATACCTGTTTGCTTGCTCTACTAGGTAGAGATCACTGTGTTGTTGTTGTGAACTGGCTTTGTGGCCTTTTGCCGGTGCTCGGACTGCGTGGTGACGTTGTGATCCACCCTGAGCTTGCTTTGCATTTCCTGACTGGTCTTGTAACCCTCTGTTCTCCCCCACTTGGCCTATGGGGGTGTATCAAACATATATCTATGTTTATAGTTTGGGTAGGCTTAGTGGGGTACTCATTGTGGGGTACAACCCCTTAGGTTTCTCCTTTGTACCAACTCTCTCGATATTCAAATTTCATCCTTGCCTATGACTCTAACAGGAACAAAATGGGAACACTTGTTGTGGATGTGGAAAATAGTGCATTATACTGAAATAGCAAGAAAATTGTGGCATTCAATGCAGTGGACTAATCAAAATGATGTGTTGGGCAGTCTGGTTTGTATTTGCACCTGTGATGAGTGTACAAGGCAGAGTTCAGGCGCTCAAATCATGCAAACCATGTAGACCAAAATGAAAACACTTCTTGTGGATGTGGAAAATAGTAGTTTCTAGTGGATAAGCAAGACAGTTATGGCATCCAATGCAGTGGACCAACCAATGTGATGCGTTGGGCAGTTTGGTTAGAAGGAGCGGTAGGTTGTCGTGCAAACTATGTATTGCACTCAACAGCAAAGACTTTTTTAGAATTCTAAAAAAATATCTGCACCCTCACTGTCCTCCCAAACTCCACCTGCTGTGTCTCTACCCTCACGTCTGTGGTTGCAGGGACTTTTTTAGAATTCTCAAAAAATATCTGCACCCTCATTCTCCTCCCAAACTCCACCTGCTGTGTCTCTACCCTCACGGCTGTGGTTGCAGAGACTTTTTTAGAATTCTCAAAAAATATTTGCACCCTCACTCTCCTCCCAAACTCCACCTGTGGTGTCTCTACCCTCACGGCTGTGGTTGCACACTCCCACAGCCGTGGCTTCTCACCCACCTCTCTAACCCACCCCACCATCACCCGCTCCTTCTAACCACTCTACAAATTCTTCGACCACTACCTGCTGCGTGTTGTAGTTGGAAACTCTGACAGCCCTGGCCAGCCCCTCTGCATGCGCCTGCTTGAGCCCGTCCATTACATACATTCGCAATATTGAGTGAAGATTTACTGTAGTCTGCTCACAGGAAACCTGTCAATGCCAGTTCTTTCGACTCGATTTTGCTCGTATGCCCGACAAGGATCTGAATGAACTCACCATCATCCCTGAAGACTTCTGAATTCAGCCCTGAGTACACGATTCGCCAAATGCTTTCTTGGCAGAGCGAGACGCGACCGATTTCGCAGAAGCGGCTCGCAGCAGCGACACGCAGCACCCTTGATCCCACCCTCCACACCTCATTGTGCCTTTCGCATCGCTCTAAATTCCTCTTATCCAATCTCAAACCTCTCAATCCCTCGTTCCGATCCGACCCCAACCCACCTCGTCTCGCGTAACAAAAATCCCTGTCCCCCTCAACGAGTTCATCCCTCACTACGCAGCACACGGCATTGGTCAGATGACAGGTCGCTAGTCATTGCGAAATTCAGAACACACAAAAAGCGACTGCGCAGAGCACGAACAGAACACGAACAGAAGACCATGCACAAGCTCACCACGACCAAATTAATTCTCTCATCGTGGCGGGCACACGAGCAACCAGGTGACACACCTTCCATGAACCATCCGATCGCAATCAGACCTACGTTGCACTGTAGTAGACCACACCGTGCTTCTACCATGGGATGGGAACCTCCGTTGGAATAGACTGATTGTCCTCGGCTGAAATCTCTCGCTGCTTGCACGCGAATATGTCACCATCCCTATTACCTCAGTCTTCGGTCGCATACATCACCCATCTTTGCGAAAGCAATGCCGAAAACTAGTAACGCCAGCGAGGTCTAGTGCGGAGCATCAACACTTACTACGACGGTCAAAATTCTTCCTGTACTATTTCTGGATACGAAGAGGACCCATTCTCTGCTTCTTGCTGCGAGTAGCTCACATCAATATCCGTCCGTCGCACAGCTCGTGCGCTTACATCAGAAGCATATCCGTGTCGCTCATATCCTTGCCGCTCTCACACGTGAACTCCGCGATCTTCGTATTGCGACTATTCGGTGTGACGAGACTTGAGGCGCCTCGGGAATCGTGCTAGTGTGACTGCTGCTACTACTACCCTCGATGTCCGTCGGCTTGCTACCGTGGTAATAATATCTGCCAGGTTTGTCGTGGTCTGCTCCTTATTCCCCGCACGGCAAGGACCCTCCTTCGACGCAGCCGCAACGCTTCGCTTCTCTCTCATTGCGACGGTTTTGCACCGTGCACTCGGCAGCGCAGCGCACATTACGACCCTGCGCGCGCGCGCGGTGAGCCGTTGGCATTCTAGAGCTCACAACGACAAGAAAGGAGACGCAAAGAAGGATCGCGAAACGGTTGACAAGCGTGGCCTCCTTGTTGTGTTCCGAACCGAATTGGGATTCAGCAGCATCATGATGAGGAAATTACTTGTCCAACTGCAGCAGCAGCAGCACTACCAACAGCAGCACACTTCATGCACTACTACTACTACTACTACTACTACTACTACTAACAGCGGCACCAACACGCTGCACTCTGCAGCTACCGCTGCCGCCCACCACGTGTTCCCTCCCTCCCGCCGTCCCTCGCAACAACAAACCTGCTCCATGCCCTCCTATCACCGGCAATCCTTCCTCCTCCTCCTTCTCCTCGTCGTCGCATCCCCCTCGCTCCATCTCTTCACCTCCACAGCATTGGTCTGCCACGCCACTCGCATCATCACTAGCCCAACCACCACCATTACGTCAGGAAACGTTTCTTCCCATCTGCTTCCGCTTGCGGCCGCCGCCGGCTCCGGCGGCGGCGGCGGCGGCGGCGGCGGAGGCGTTGGCGGCGGTGGGCGGCGACAGCTGGGCGTGTGCAAGTACGAGGAGGGGCGGTGGGAGCCGCAGGCGAAGGCACAGATGCGGTACCACTCCAACTACTGCTCGCTGCTGCGGGTAAGGCGCGCGCACGCGCGTTGTACTTGCAAATGGGAGAGGGGGGAAGGTTTGATGGCGAAGGAGAGGGTGGGCGATGCAGATCACATATGGCAGAACGCGAATGGATGGATGAGTGAGTGTGTTGATGAGTGAACGAGTGGCGGTGTGGATGGGTGGCTGGAGAATGTGTTATATATTGGGCTGCGTTGTTCCTGCCTTCCATCTCCCCCCCCCTGTGCGCAGACGGTGGGAGCTGTCAATTGCCTCAACCCGAAAAGACCGAGAAGCCCTAAGTACCTGGTACGCCCATCCCCCTTGTTGCGCATTCGCTATTGTTGCTCATTCTTGCCCATTCTCTCTGACCATTCCCCAATCGCATTCGTTGCCGTCCTTTCCCCCTACATCGCTCATTCCGCTGTTGCCCTGCCCGCCCGGCCCCCCGGTCCCGCCCGTTCCCCCTGGCAGCGGTACAAGTGGGTGCCGCCTACGTGCGGAGCGACCTTCGGGTTCAACGCGCGGGAGTTCCTCAACAGAATGCGCAACAAGTGAGACCGGAGGGGGGTGTGTGGCGGAGGGGTGTGAGAACGGAGGGGTTTGTGAGACCGAAGGGCGTGTTGTGAGAAGGAAGGGTGCGAGAGATATTATTCAAAATATCTCAGAATCTCTCTTCCTGTTTTTCTCCTGTGTCAGCTCATCCCATCCGCTCCGGTTCCCCCTGTTTCTCCACACTGCCTGCACGGCTTGCCGCCGCGCCATGTGGACGTGCGTGCATGTGTGTGTGCGCGCAGAGTGGTGGCGTCGGTGGGCGACTCCCTGTCGTACGAGAATTTCATGCCCTCCATCGTCTGCCAGGTGCGTCAGTGCACAGCCAGGCGTGGCGACAAGAGCAGGGGCAGGGGCAGGGACAGGGGCAGGCGCAGCCGTAGGGGCAGGCGCAGGGGCATCCATCCCACCTCCATGCATGCCTGTCTCTGCTTCTTTGATGCTCCATCACCAGTATCACCATCATAATAGTCGCCACACTCATTATCGCCATACCATCACACTCGTAGTAGTATAAAACTTCCGCTTCTGGCATATACCAGGTGCGACTCCCCTTCCATCCTTCTCTTTCTCCCAACTCACTTTCCCCTCCCGTCATCTTTTGTGTGGCCCCCTCTCCCATCTCGCATCCCTACCACTCCTTCCCATCTCCGATCTCCAGCCCGCCTTCCTTCCCCACTCCCTCCCCCATCGCCCCCTCCCCAGCTGAACGAGGTGGAGCGGCTGAGCTGCTGGGGAAGCTCGTGGGGAGGAGCGGCCTGCTGTCTTTCCCCCTGTGCACCTAGCATCTCCCGTCTCTCACCTTCCCTCAAAACCCCTCATCCCTACCTTATCCTTCCCAACTCCTCTCCCCTCCCACGTCCCTTCTCCCACTCTTCCCCTGCTTCCCTCCTCCGCCCCCTCCACAGCTGAACGAGGTGGCGAAGGTGGAGACAGCGGACGAGCTGCTGGGGAAGCTGGCGGGGAGGGGGCTGCTGGTACCGACGCACATCATGCGCGTGCGCGCGTACAACGTCACGCTCGTCAACGTCTGGAGCACCTTCCTCAATTACTACCTGCATGATGACCAGGTAAGCCCACGCGAGGCGCGGGGAGGTGACGCCACGTGATAGCGAGGCGAATCGACGCTGTTTATTTTCCTTCTCTCTTTCTTTCTTCTTTGTTGGGGGGAAAAGGGGGGCGGGCGGGGGTGGGGAGGGGGGATTGTTTCTTTTAGCCACTCGAGAGCTGGCGCTCTTGAGCTTGTGGTGCATTTGAGAGCTAGAGAAAACTCTCGTTCCACAGTCACTGCCGATGAGCAGGGGCAATGAGGTGAGGAATGGCAGAGGGAATGAGGGGCAGGACATGGGTACGTGGGCGGAGAACATGGGGCAGTAGAACCCTCGTCACCCCTCCCTTCCTTCTGCTCCTCCCTCTCTCCACCCACCCTCCTCCCCTTCCCCTCCTCCTCCCTCATCACTCCTTTTTTTCCCGTCCTCCTCCGCCTCCCTCCCCTCCCCCAGGCCCTGCGCAAGTACAACGGGGGGGTGAAGCCGACAGCGGAGGACGCAGTGGTGGACGTGACGCGGCTGGACAGCACGTGGGCGGACCACGTGGGGCAGTACGACGTGCTGGTGCTGCAGTCCGCTGCTCACTGGCGCGCCAAGCCCACCAAGTGGCGCCGCTACTTTGTGGACGGCGCGGGCGTGCGGCAGTGGCCCGAGAAGAAATACACCAAGGCGTTCTTGTGCGTAGAGTAAAGGGGAGAAGGGAGGGAAACCGGCGGAATGGGAAGGGTAGGGGAGGGGAGGGAAGGGGAGGGGAAGGAAAGAGGAACGGGAAGGGAAAGGGAAGGGAATGGACTGCTTGCTGCTGGTCAAACCGTTACATCTTCATCAGTGCCTTAACTCGTGCTTCGGCATCCTTGGAACTATGTTCGTGTCCCCCTACCCCTCACCGCCCCTCATCACCCCCCATCACTCCTCATCACCGCACCCCTCTCATCCCGCGCAGCACCGGTATGAAGACGGTGGCTGACTTCCTGACAGCGCGCAAGGCCAAGGGCGCAAGCAAGCCGCTCTCCTACTTCCTCTCCGCGCCTGCCGCCATTGACGGGTGCGGCAAGTACCGAGGCGCGCTGGGACAGAGCCAAGTGAGTCGCGTGTGGTGCCAATGCGTGCTTATGCCGTCGTCTTGTATCTTCTGATCCAAGTTGTCTGCTGCGGTTGGTTCTTTCCACCCGCCATCCTCACATCTCTTTTTCCCACCCTCCCACCCTCCCACTCTCCGACTCTTCCACCGTCTCACACTCCCACCCTCCCACCCTCTCACCCTCTCTTCCTCCTACCCTACCACACCCTCTTACCCTCCCACCCTCTCACCCTCCCACCCTCTCACCCTCCCACCCTCTCACCCTCCCACCCTCTCACCCTCCCACCCTCTCACCCTCCCACCCTCTCACCCTCCCACCCTCTCACCCTACCACCCTCACTCCCTCCCACCCTCTCACCCTCCCACCCTCTCATCCTCTTTCCCTTACACCCTCCCACACCCTCACCCTCTCTGTCTCTCTCCTCCACTGCGTGCCACAGCAGGCGGACACCATGGTGGCAAAGAACCGCCAGGCAATGGTGTTTCTGCCAGCGCAGCTGCACGCATTCCGCAAAGCTTTTGACACGTCTCAAAAGCATCCCCCCCACCCTCCCTCTCTCCCACCCTCTCACCGTCACTGCTTGCATCTGCAGGCGGACACCATGGTGGCAAAGAACCGCCAGGCGATGGTGTTCCTACCAGCGCAGCTGCGAGCGTTCCGCAAGGCGCCGGTGAAGATCATCCAGGTCACGCGCTCCACCATCTACCGCCCTGACGCGCTCGTGGGGGCGTCCGGGAACGATGACTGTGTGCACTGGTGCCTGCCCGGTGTGCCCGACTCGTGGACTGACATGTTCTACGAGCAGCTCCGCGCTCACATGGGCTTCTAGGGCTTTGTGCTGCGACTGGGGTGGGGGGGGGGGGGTGGGGTGGTTGTCTCATAGGGAGGGGGTTCCGCTTGGATCATTTGCCAAGGGTCATTAGCAGTTGTGTTTTGGAGTACCCGAGGATAATGTGTGGAGTTGTTGCAGCGGATGGTTGTTGGATGGGGTGGTTCTTCATCATGCCAAGGGAGGAGATGGATGGTGTGATGGGACGGAGAATCCGGGACGGCATGATGGGGACAAAGGAACGAGAAACACAAACTGCAATCACACTTTATGCTCATTAAAGTCACACCCAGTTTCTGCCTGACTGTACATTTCCTACTATGGAACAAACCCGCGATTAAATACTAATCAATCCACAACTCGAATAAGCTCAAAAAGCTTCCCAGTGATAGCTTCATTGATCACTCCCATGGGGGAAATCTCTTTCCCTTCCATCACCGCCAGCAGCATCCCCTTGCTGAACCCCGACACCATTGCCACCCCATCCTCACTTGCAAGCACTGGTGTGCTGCTCGCACGAGCGTCCCCCCTCAGGTTCCAATACACTATCTGCGGCACAGGGTAACCAGCTGCAGCGTACTTGCGCACGATCGCCTGGTGGTCCGTCTCCCAGTCGGCCCCACTGGCCCTGCCCGCCTCATCAAACTGCATGTCAGAGAACACGTAGAGGCGCTGCACCATGTCGGCCGGGTCAAGCTGGAACTGCTGCGCGCGGGACAGCAGCAGGTCAAACACCGCCTGGAAGTTGGTGTTGTAGCCCCAGGGCATGCCCTGTGTGCTTCTCACGCGCTCCACCAGGGTCTCTCCCTGCACGTGGTGGATCCTCGGCTGCGCGGAGAATGTAATGAGGTGGTTCTTCCACGGGTCGCTGCTCACCTCGCTCACGAGCAGCGACAGAGCAATGGCCACCTCCATGGGCGTGCCGGTCATGCTCCCCGACACATCGCACACCGCCATGCTGTTCCCCAGGGACCCCTTGCTTCTGATGTCACCCACCATGGCCTTCCACTGCAGCTCGCCCACTGTATCGTTTTCGTCGCCGTCCTCTGCTGCTGCCTTGGCCGCTTCCACCACTTCATGCGGCAGCAGCGCTACAGCAGCGATCTTGGCCCTGCCGCCCTTCACGTCCTCTAGGTACTCAGTGAAGCGCGGCTGGTCGTGGGAGAGGAAGAGCTTGCGGGTCTTGTTCATGCACACGGACGGCACGCGCCCGTACGCCACGTGCTCCCACCGCCCGCTGCTCATGTGCACCTCGGGCACCTCCAGCACTCTCCGCAGCGGTGCCAGCACCTCCCTCTGCAACCTCTCCTTTGCCACTCGCACGTACCCTCCCCCCCCGCCTGCCGCTGCTCCACCGTCCACGTCCATCCCGGAATCAGCAGCTTCAGATTTAGCAGCAGCCGCCGCAGCAGCAGCAGCAGAGGAGGGGGAGGGGGAAGAGGAGGAGGAGGGGGGGAAGAGGAGGAGGGCGATGGAGGAGGTGAGCAGTGTGGATTGGTCGAACGACTTGCCAGGGGAGGGAGCCCACTTGGCTGCCAGAGAGAGCCGGGGCGCCGGCCTCCCCATCCACTTGCGCTTCTTCTTGCCCTTGCCCCCGTTCTCGCCGTCCCCTCCCTTCTCCTCCATCTCTTCCTTTCTCCCCTCCCCTTCTGCCTCTGCTTTTACAACATCCTTCTTCCCTGCCTGTTCATTCGCGTCCTCCTCCATCGCCTCCTCCGCCGACGACCCTTCCCCCTCCGCGTTCTTCCGCGCGCGCCTCTCTTCGAACGCGCGCATCGCCTCCTGGTCCCCCTTCAGCGCAGCCGCGAAGATCGCCGCCACCGCGTTGTGCACGGCGCGCAGCCGCTCGCTCGACTCGTACGCGTACGCCACCTCCGCCGCCCTCCGCGCGCGCCTTTCCTTGCGCGGAACTGCTGCCAGGAGCTCCTTCTCCTCCTTCTCCTCCTTCATTTGCCGCCTCTCCTCCGCCACCCATTCCTCCCAAAGCTTCTGCTTTTCCTTTCCGAACATCATGTCGCTCTTGCTCCCTTCCCAGCTGTTCCTTTTCACCATCTCGTTCCAAGCCATGGCATCATTCTCATCCGAGTTTAGCCATTCCTCCGCAACAGATTCCGCCCGACTCCTCTCAAATTCCCAGCCGCCATAGAACCTTAACCCGCCGCGGCCCTTTTTCCGCATCTTCTTCCCCTCCTCCTCATTCGAGTATACTCCTTCTTCCGCCAGAGCGAGCCGCACGATCTCTAAAAGGTCCTTAAAGCATCCGAACTCGGGAACCAGCCAGAGATTCTCCAGAAGCGTCCGCGGGTGGTGTTGATAAAGCCACGTGACGCAGTGGAAGAAGCTGGAGCGGTCGCTCTTTCCCGTGCCGCGCACCGCGCGCAGCTGCATCACCAGCCGCAGCGCCGTGGCTGGGTCCTCCGCCCACGCGGCCTCGAGCCGCCGGTGCGCACCGTTGCGCTCGGTCTGCGGAAGCACGTGGAAGAGGAAATCCACGCACGCGCTCCCCGATGACACGTACGTATGGGCGTGGTTTTCCGTGAGGCCCCGCTCCGGCTCGCTTGCGACGGAATCCGTTTTCATGTCGTCGCGTGTGGCGTCTCTGGTGATCTTCAGCCGCGTCGCATTGTCCGCGTGTTCAGCGGATTGGATAGCTTGAATCTGTGGGAGTTTATTAGAAAGGTCATTTTCGTTGACAGGCCAGCGCGCGCGCAGTTCCTGAAGAAAAGGCGAGGCGGAAGTAGGACATTGTAGAATGTGGCTCGTGTCTACAGGAAGTGGGCCTGGGAGGAACGTGGTGGGCTCGGCCGCCATTGCTGATATTGGTAGGACTGAGAACAAAGTTGGCTGTGGCTTCTATGACTGAAAAGGAAGAAGCACGGACCTTCTATGAGTTTGCATTGCAGCCGTTGCAACGGGACGGCATGACGTAGTACTATAACTGGCGGGCAGGGAGGAGGTGGCGTGGAGAGGACGTGACGAAGGCTTGTGCGTGTGCGTGAAGGGAAAGTCTCTCTCCTCGTTGGTCCGCTCTGCAGCCCCTATCAGCAAGCTGAAGTGTGACTCAATGAACGTATCGAGAACGCATGGCTGTTCGGACAACGTCACAAGCAACCGTAACCTTTGGGGGTACGCTTCATTCCCAAAGATGAGATCGATTCAAGGGTCATTTGCCAAGTCGCAGCATGGGCCTTGGAGCGTGGGTCTTCAGTTCATCTCGACCCTTCGTCTTTATCCTCGTTATTGGGAACTTCTGTCACGTCCTCGCAACACGAATATTCATGAATATTCTTCTGTTATGCTGACTCACTTTTTCCCATTGCCTATTCGTGAGTGCGACCCGGTTGATTAGATAATTTTGGACTATAATGCAGTCATTTATGTGGCATTTTACATACGAGCACCTATTGTTATCCATGAATAGTGTGGCATTTCACACATGAACACCTCTTGTGGCATTTCACTATTTTATCCATGAATTGTGTGGAGGCTTCCTTTGCTATACCTTTGTTTACCTTTGTATTTGTTAATGCATTGTTCGTGCTCTTACCCGACTGTACTTGGCACCAGCCAGGCTCAATTTCTTCGTTGCAACGAGTATTTTTCTAGTCTGGTGGGCCTGACTACCTCGAAGGCAGTTTCATTTCACATGGGCAAGTTGCCCGAGAATGTAGTTGAAAGTATAGATATAGCGCGAGATTCCCAGACTCGTCCACACCCAATATCTGCTTCACACCAGCAACCACTGTTTGTATCCGAGGAGCTTAGCAAACTCGATACTTCTGTTGTTGTTGTTGTTGTTGTTGTTGTTGGGGTTTTTTTTTTTTTTTTTTTCCGTTTCTTTCTCCTTAATCTGAATGCCCACATATCAGTCCAGTTACCCAACCACCACTCCCGTGTCCTCGAAGGATTCGTGTGGAGGTTAGCATATAGCACGTGGAAGTTCCACATAAGCAATTCGACATCACGGAAGCAATTGTTCGTGGCCGGTTTGCTTGGCCCCAACACCGGGCCGCACTCTCTCAGATTACGTGGCGTGCCAACAGTTTCTTGGTGCGCGGGGATGCGCCACGGGCCACCGAGTCGCAAATGCATTGCAGCGGAAGCGCGCTTCCTTGTACCGATAGCCTGGTTTGCAGCGCTCGATATTGGAACAAACTACGAGTCGCAACCAGCCCTCATTCGTGGGAGACCCTTATTGTGCACCTTATTGGTCTGACTTTGGCGAGTGGTACAAGAACACTTGTGCCACACACTGCAATCCCGATTCCCGACCCCACTCGTTGGCCGTACCATATACAACCCCTTGAAAGGACAACGAAAGGCATTACTGTATTTCGTCTGCCCTTGCGCCCCTCTCGGCTGTTGGCGGAACCACCTGCCAGGGCCGACTCACACTACGACCACCCCCGCCGCCTCTCGCCCCATGTCCAGCCAATACCCTGCCCTGACCACCACTGTACCTGCAGTTGCGCCCTGCATGGAGCCCATTCAATCCGCCCCGCCCAGGCCCCAGAGAGTCATTCAAGCAGCTCCTTCACCCCATCATCCAGTCATCGGCCCACCCAAAATTCCCCGTGGTCCTCGGGCGCAACATGCTTGCTTCCATACTAGCTAGGCTACACTGCTTGTCTGCCCCTCAACTCTTCCTCACTGGTCCTGTCCTGACTACTGTCACTAATATTTTCAACCTTCGATCGTAGTTTCCAAGCATTGAGCAGGTCGCGCCCCATCCCAGGCCACACAGTGCAACCGTGCCATGGCACCAGACGATGCTGCTGCGCTGTTAGCGCTAGTCCGTTGTCAACGTCAACCTATATTGTTTGGTTGCTAGTCCCCGTCCAACCAATCCCTTCCCTCGCCAGTTCGCTATGAGCAGCCCGAATGTAGGGGACGAAGAGAGAAGCAGAGATGGCGAGAGCTTTCCGCGATAGGCGTTGTTGCGAGTTGTTTGCTAATAGAGTGTCAAGAAGGCGAACCGAGAGGTTGCGCTTAGTTGGAGCGATGGGCCATTCTCTCCATGCGTTCGTTTCACATAGGAGAACATCCCGTGCGTCTCTTCACAAAATATCAACGGAGAGAAGGCACTAACTCCCGCAACGAGGAGACGTATTTGGATCACGAAGCTCATTAGGCGATTAATCTCCCATCCGTCCGGTCACCCATCACCTTTCGCCGCAATTCTCTCCTGCTGCTGCTCGTTCTGCTTCAGGCTCGCTCACTTCCTCCTTTAGCTCCTCCCTCCACAGCTCGTGGAAACTGGGTGAACTCTGCTTCTGCCGCTGACTTGCTAATAAACGG
The DNA here is from genome assembly GCA_948144175.1 of Closterium sp. NIES-65. Lineage (NCBI taxonomy): Eukaryota > Viridiplantae > Streptophyta > Zygnematophyceae > Desmidiales > Closteriaceae > Closterium > Closterium sp. NIES-65. The sequence goes on from CANXME010002378.1 coordinate 2,799,195, forward strand.
CTCCTGCTCGCGATAGTCGACGAATTGATGCCCGAATCTACTCGGCTGGATCTTACATAACTTGTGAGTGGCCAGTTCCAGTTGTTTTGAGCTTTCAGCGTCGCCCGCTTGCTGGCATGGTGTGACGTGGCGTGCCTCTTCCGACTTTGTTCACAGGAACAAAGAGGTCAGTCCATGCGAAGTTGCTCCCGCAAACATGATCTATCGTTGAGACGTCCGTAGAACTTTTCGTCTAGGAAAGTCCACGCGAGGCGCGGATAGACAAGGTCGAGGGACCCATTACTGAGGTGAAGCTGTGAACTGACAGGTATATATGTTTGTATCCCCACATGTGTTTGAGCATACACCCACGTTATTTGCCAATGTCGCTTACCCATGCCGTCTTCACAGCCAGTCTGCGAGGTGCGTTGAGTTGCTGCGTGCGCCCCCAACGTCGCTCTCGCAATGCGCGCAACCTCCGCCGTACTTCACGTGTCTCCACATGCCTTTTCCCCCCTGTTCGCCTTTCTCCATACATCCTCCCCTTCCCATGCAATATGCATGAGCTTAAGTCCCGTTTCTTCCTAGTTCCTTCCCTGCCCTGCTTCCTCTCACAACGCATTCTCCTTTGCCCGCCTCGTCTCTGCCTTGCTTCCGCCTCCCGCTTCCCCGCTCCCCCCCTCACGCAGCCGCCCGTGTGTTGAAATGGCTCTCTCCCGCTCTGCGTCACCTGCACCGTCGCGCGTGTCTGCGCGCAGCATGTTCCGCCCCTCACTGCCCTCCGCGGGCTCTTTCTTCTCCCCGCGCTCATCCTCTTCCTCCGCCCGCGCGACTTCCCCCTCTTCCTCCTCCGCCTACGCTCACGCCGCTGCCGCAAGTGCCTCCAGCGCAACGGCTTCCGCCGCCTCCGCTGCCGCGCCCATGGGTCCGCCAGCATCCCTCATGCCCCCAGCAGCCCCCCCGCGCCACTCTTCCCCCGTGCGCTCCTTTTCCTCCTCCCACTCTGTTCCGACAACTCCCCGCCGATCCAATCTCCAGCAGCTGGCGCAACTTATCGTCTCCCCGCAACTCGGCCGCTCTCAGCATCCGGCTCAACCGGCTTCGCACCCCATGACCCTCACCCCTTCCGCCAATGTTGATCCTTCCCGGTCGGGCTCCCCCCGCCCAAGTTCCCCTATTCCCAGTTCCCCCCGGCACAGCTACCCCCAGCCTTCCTCCCCCAATCCCGCTTCCTCTCATCCCAGTTCTCCGCGCCATAGCTCCCCCTACGCGCTGCCCGTGTTTCCCGGGAGCGGAGGCTCCGGCTCGCGCCCAAGCTCCCCCATCCCCGCTCGTCCAGGCACTCCGCGGGCGTCCGCATCTTCCGCCTCCAACACCGGCGCGAACTTCGTCGGGGGAGCGTTTGGCCCCACGCGGGGAGTTCCCGGAATGATCACCGTCGCCAGCGCCGTTGCGCCTCCCGCGCCCGCGAGCACCGGCGGAAGCGGAATGGGAGGACCTTCCGCGACAGGGTATGCTGCGCAGCCGTCCGTCCTAGCCGCGCCGCCGTCGTATGCCCGCTCCAGCAGCCACAGCGCCGGTCAGCGCGCCGCAGCAGCGGCTAATGCAGCGGCGCATGCGCACGGCGCAGGAGGAGCGCAAGGGTTGCACTTTTACAGCCCGCACGGGCACGGCGGCAGCGCCAACGTTGGCGGGGGCGGAATCCCATCCTCCCCGTCTTCATCATCCGCTGCCGCCCTCCGCTCCCGCGACCACCACCACCACCAGTACCCTTCCGCCTCCGCCGCCGCTCCTCCCGCGCCCCTCGCTTCCGCCAGCGCCGCTCCGCCAGCCAGAACGCACTCGCTTTCCTCTGCGCAGCGCCGGCTGCTGTCGTCCGTTGATGCGCTGCTCGCAGCTGCCGCCGTGGCAGGCGGCGTGGGGAGCATCAGCAACAACACGCCTGCCACGTCATCATCGGCATCTTCTCGCGCGCCTGCTCGAGCGGATGCCGTTCCGCCTTCCGCCGTCACCTCCCCGCCATCCAAGCCCGCGTCGCCTCCGCTCGCTCCGCTCCCAGCTATTGCACTTCCCCCCATCCGTGTCCCCGCGCGGCAATCCGCGGCGCCGTCAGTCTCCGCGGCTTCCCCGCGCAGCGCGTCCGCTTCGCCTTCCGCCACCTCCGCTCCACACCACTCTCTCCGCGCAGCCTTTTGCCCGCCGAGTGCCGGCGGCGGCAGCAGCGCCAATGCAAGCGCGCCGAGCGGCGACGAGCGCGCAGGTGCTGCTTCGGGACACATGGCAACCACGCCGCAAAGGAAGGAGGCGAAGCCCCCCGATCAGTACGTGCCGTACCACGCCGCGCCAGGATCGTCTCTATCGACCGCGGCGGCGTCGGCGGCGGCGGGGCCGGCAGCACAGCCACAAGCACCCGCAGCTCCAGGCGCAACAAGCGGCGTGCTATCCGAACCGGCAGGCTCGAAGGCAGCAGGGCCACGCGGCAGTTCCGGCGGCGCAACAAACGTCGGACCCGTCGGAAGCACGTCGGCCGCTGTCGCAGCAGCGGGAGCGGCGGCGGCGGCGGCGGCGGCAGGAGGAAGAGTCGACGCAGCAGCAATGGCGGGAGGCGGAAGCATCAGCAAGACATGGATTCTGGACTCCGCAGGCGGCGCGGGTTTGGGAGGCGGTCCGGCGGTGACGGCTATGGCGGGGTCCATGGGCAGTGCCACGTCAGCAGTGGCGGTTGGGGGGGTCGAAGATCCGTTACCCAATTGGGACCCTACAGACGACCGGCTTAGTAGCGTTGCTGGCAGCGACAAGGTCGTACCTGGTGGAGGTGTACCTACGGATAAGCGCGGCAGCGGCGCGGCAGGGGGAGGTGCGGTCACGTGGGGAGGGGTGATCGGCGGAGGCGGAATGGTGGATCGGCGGGAAGTGGCGCGGAAGTGGGTGGCGGGACACGCGGCGGCCGGAGGGGAGCAGGGTATCGGCGGGAGCGGAATGGGCGGAGGGGTTGGCGGAGGGTTGGGCGGAAGCAGCGGCATGGGCGGGGCGTACGGGAACGCGTTTTACCGCATGGGGCGCACGCGCGCGTGGGCGACGCGGCGCGCGGGCACGGCGGTGCTGCGGCACGGCGCGCTGGTGTGCCTGCAATGGGGGAAGGACAAGCTCCTGGCGGCCGTTGAGTCGAACGGACGGTGAGATTGAAAGATCAGATTGAAGCAAGAGTGGCGAGGCGAGAGACTAGGCGGTTGTTTTACTGCCTCCCTCTTCCCCATGCCTTCCCCACGTCTTGACAACCGTTTAATCTAATGCTCTCTCTTTCGTTTCTTCCGCGCGTTTCCCTCGCAGCTGGGAGCTCGGCGCGGTGCCATTGCCGCCGCTCGATAATTCCGCGCAGTCTGCGGATGCCGCCACCGCGGGAGGCGCAGGCGCAGGCGCGCGCACCGGGGCGGGCGGAGGAGCAGGAGGCGGGGGAACTGGCGGAGCGGACAGCGCGGGGGCCACCACCAACGGATCGTCGTCGTCAGCTTCGCCAGCGTCGCAGGCGTCGTCAGGGTCGTCGTGCGACGGCGTGCCTCTGGAGGGCGTGTTCGTGCTGATGTGCTTCGGCGGCGGGCGCGTGGGGCTGCGCTCCGTCGCCGCGGACGGGCGCTGCCTCTCCGCCACCGCCACGCCGACCTCCGCGCACTACTTCGCGGGATGGTGAGAAGAGCGATAGGCCCATGTAAACATTACTACTCCAGCCAGAATCTTCCCATCCCGTTTGCCCCCTCCCCCTCTCCTCACTCTCTTCTCACGCACCCTCTCCCTCGCTTTCTCTTCCCCCCCTTTCTCCCACTCCCCGCCCGCCTTCTCGTCGCGCTTCTTCCAGGTGCTTCCAGGAAACCGAGGTATGGGCTATGCCCCCGGACCTCTCCTCTCTCTCCGCGCCCCACGCCTCCTCCCCCGCTGCCAGCGCACAGGCGCGTGCGCAGCCGGCGGGCGGGGGCGGGGGGGGAGACGCTAGCGGAGGGGGAACAGGCGCTGGAGCGGGGGCGGGAGGGGGAGGGGAGGTGGAGGTGGGGGGGTGGTGCGAGGAGCTGGGCGGGGTGTTGGAGGGCGCGGTGCTGCTGAGCAGTGTGGTGCATCCAGCAGCGGTGATGCAGGTGCACGTGCAGGGCATTGCGGCGCTCTCCCACCGCGCCTGGCGCCACACTCAGAACGAGGCCAGCGCTGCCAACCGCCTCCGCGGCCAGGTGCGCTGCTCGCGTGGGTGCTGTGGACGTGTGTGGGGTGTATAGGTGTGGGCGTAGGCGGGTTTGGGTGGGGTGAGCGGGTGTGTGGGTGCTGGTGTTGGTGTTGGTGTTGGTTGTGTGGGTGAGGCTATCAGAGAGGCAGTTGCTAAGCTTGCTTCTTCTTGGGGGTTTGGAGTGGATACGTCGACTCCAAGTTGCTAAGTTTGTTCCTAGCACTCCGGTATTATGTTCATACACATACACGTACACTCTCTTCTCAGCTGTTTTTTCTTCTGCTATTGTGCTGAGTGACCTTGTAGAGTCTTTGATTTAAACTCCTCCCCCCAACTCTCCCTCCTGTCTCTCCACCTGTATCCCGCACAGCTTCTCCATTCGCATCTTTCTCCCCTTCCTTCCACCTCCGCCTTTTCCCCACGCCTCTCTCCCCCCAGTATCCAAACCGTCCTCCCCCTCCCCCATTCCCCCTTGTTCCCAACCCCTTCCTTCCCCAGGTGCTACAGCTGAGGGACAGGGTGCGGCTGCTGGAGGCATCAGAGACAGTGGCAGCCATGGCAGCAGCGGCTGTTGCAGCCAGGGAGGGCGGATCTGGGGCAGGTGACACCGCGCTCAAGCTGCCTCTCTGCTCCTGCCCCTCCAAGCCTGCTGCTGGGGGGGACGGCACAACCGCTAAGGCTGGTGGTGGTGGTGTGACCAGTGGCAGTGTCACCTCTGCTGCTGCTGGTAGTGGTGATGGGAGGTGTGCGACATGTGGGCTCTTTGTTGCTGTCAGCAACCAGAGTGTTTTCATCACCACTATTGCCAATCTTAAAGCCAGAGGTAGGCACGAGCTGCGTCCGCTGCTGTCGACTTGTGTATTCCCTCCTCCGCCCCCTCTCCATCTCTCTTCCTCCTCCCGACCTCTTCCTGCTGAGCTCTTTCTTGCCTTTCTTCCCATCTCCTTCCTCCCCCCTGCTCCATCCTGACCTTTTCGTTTTCCACCCCTATTCCCCTTCCGCTCTCCACTATTACTTCTCATGTCTTTCCTCTCTTCAATCGCATCTTCCCTCCCCCTCTCTCCCCGTCCCCACCTCCTCCCCTCCCTCCCCTTCTCTTACTCCCATGCGAACCATTTTGCTTGCCCTTGCCCGAGCTTCACCCCTCCACTTATTCGTCCCCTGTTGTTCTGTTCTAAACGTCCCCACCTTTCTCCCTCCCCTCTACTTCGCCAGCCTCGCTCTTTCCGTCCTCGCCTCATAATCTTACCTTCCTCGCGCCTGCCTCCCCCCACCCCGTGCGTGCCCCCCTTTTTCTCCCCCAACCCCCCGTTCCCTTCCCCCTCTGCCTCCCTACCCCCAGTTTCCCAGCTGGAAGAGGAGCTGCGCGCCAAGTCGCATAACCTCTCCACCAACTCCTCCCCCGCGCCCTCCATCGCCTCCTTCTCCTCCTTCTCCTCCTCCTCTTCCGCCACCTCCGACTCCGCGCGCGGCGGTTTCCCCCACTCCACCTCCTCGCTCCGCCCGCCGTCCCCCCCCGCGGCGCTGGCGGACATGGAGCGCCGCGCGCTGCAGGCGGAAGGGGAGAAGGCGGCGCTGCTGCTGCAGATAGAGGAGCTTGTTGCGGGGAAGCGCGAGGCGGAAGTGGGGCTGCTCGCGGCTAAGCGGGAGGCGGAAGCGGAGGCGGAGGTTGCGCGCCGGGCGCGGGCGCGGGCGCAGGCGGAAGCGGAAGCGGAAAGATCGGACGCACGCAGGGCGGAGGAGGCGGCGGAGGAGCGGCGGAGCCAGCAGCGCGCGGGGAATGCGAACAGAGAAAGGCGCAGGTGGCTTAGCGAGAGCACTGGGGGAGTCGCTGGCGGAGGCGGAGAGATTGGCGGCAGTGGGGTGGCGTATGGGGCTAAGGGGAACGCGACGGCGCAGGCGCAGGCGGAAGTGGAGGCGGAGGCGCAGAGGGAGGAGCTGGTGGCGGTGAAGAGAGAGGCGGAGGAGCTGCGGAGCAGACTGCGCGGCATGGAGGGCAAGGTGAGTCGCCTCTATTTGAGTCGCCTCGTCCGCATCATGCTCTTTCTCTTGCTCCCTCTCGCCCTCGCCTACTCGCTCGCTCACTCACTCACTCACTCACTCACTCACTCACTCACTCACTCACTCACCCACCCACTCACACACTCGCGCACTCTCCCCTGCGTGTGTCGCTCGTCCCCGTGCAGGCATCGGAGAGCATGCTGACAGCACTGCAGCACAAGATAGAGCGCCTGGAACGCCTGCACTCACACCCCAGGGGTGCTACCACCGCTGCCGCCGCTACCACCGCCGACTCTACCACCGCTGCTGCTACTGCCGCTAATGGTGTTGCTGCTGGTGCCAGTACAGCAGAGGCAGCAGCGCCGCCGGCAAGAAACGCGCCATCATCCTCCTCCTCCGTGCCTGCTCCGCCTGCTCTCGCTGTTCAAGCGCCGCCGCCGCCACCGTTGCTGGCGTCGTCGTCGCCGCCATTGCAGGCGTTTGGGGGGATCCCCAGGCGCCTTTACCGTGCTGCTTCTTCCTCCGCTGCAGCTGGGGCATCAGGATCAGCATCGGCATCAGTGTCAGCATCGGTGTCACCCTTCCACGGGTTGTCCTTCTCTCCGCATCCGCACTCCCCGTCTCCGCTTCCCCTCTCCGCCAATCATCCCTCCACCGCTGCCGGATCGCCCCCTCCTCCTCTCTCCCTATCCGGGGCCCCTTCCCCCGCGTCCGGCGTTTCTTCCGCGCGCAGAGAGCTGGGGGGGTGGGGAGACGCGGGGGGGCGGAAGGAGAGGGAGGGGGAGAGGAGGCAGGCGTGGGAGAGAGAGCGCGAGGAGCGGAAGCGGCAGGAGGAGGCGGAACGAGAGAGTGCGCGGGAGAGTGCGCGGGAGAGGGGGCGCGAGATGGAAAGAGAGCGGGAGCGCGGGCGGGAGAGGGAAAGAGAGCGGGAGCAGGATCGAGGGCGGCGCGTTGCAGAGCGGATGCTCGAGAAAGAACGGGAGAGGGAGAGGGAACGCGCGCGCATGATGCGGAGGCTAAAGAGTCCCCAAGAGGCAGCAGCAGCAGAGGCAGCCGCGGAGGAGATGCGCGTGAGAGTGCACCAGGGGAGCGACAACCTCGGGCTTGACGCGTTCTGCCGCATGCACAGCCAGGGCAGCCTCCCGGGCAGCCTGAGAGAGAGCCTCGTGGGGAGCGTGCATGGCAGCCTGCATGGGAGCTTGCGAGGGAGCTTCAGAGAGGGGTTGCAAGGGAGGAAGCATGGCGGTGGCGGTGGTGAGGAGGGAGGGGGAGTGGGTGGTGGCGGACGGTGGGGGGGAGCGGAGGGTGGTGCGGATGGTTGTGCTGGGGTTGGGCGAGGACTAGGCGGAGGGAGTGGTGGGGACAGGGTAGAGGGAGGGAAGCACGTTGGTGGTGGTGGTGGCAACAGCAACAGCAGCAGCAGCAGGCGGCTTGTGAGACAGGTGTCAGCAGGAGCAGTAGTAGTAGGAGTAAGAGGAGGAGGAGAAGTAGGAGCGAGGAGCAGTTTGGAGGAGTGCCAGGGCGCTTTGAGCTCTCTGTTCGAGCCTGTGCTTCAAAAGAGGTCCGAGAGCTCGTGTGATGGCGAGGAGTGTGACTCTATGGGGCGAGTGCGGGTGAGGCGGAGAGGGGAGGAGGGGGTGGGAGGGAGTGAGGATGAGGAGGAGGAGAGTGCGGTTGATGAGGAGTTAGAGGAAGAGAGGACGGAGCATGGGTGGCGACTCAAGGCAGTGGTGGGTGGGGATGAAGGAGGGGAGGAGGGTGAGGGAGTGGAGGGAAGGGGAGAGAGTAAGAGGAGTGAGAGGGATGACGAGGGTAGGGTGAACGAGAGGAGTTATGGGGAACGTGGTAGGTTTGATGCGAGGGTGGAGGTGTGGGAGGGGTGGAAGGGACGGGAGCAGCCTGCACCTAACAGAGAGAGTGTAAGTCCGGTTGCTGCTACTGCTACTGCTACTGCTACTGCTACTGCTGCCCGCGCTGCTGGTGCTGGTGATGCTACTGTTAATGGTGGTGCGGCCACTGCTGCCGCCGCCGCCGCTGCTGCTCTTCGTGCTGATCGGCACGGCAGGGCGGCAAGAGCAGAGGAAGGATATGGTGGGAAGGAAAGTGAGACGCGTGTGGGCGGATGGAGGGGATGGTCTAAGGGGTCACGAGGGGGTGGGGAGGTCAACGCATCTGCTGAAGGTGATGCTGGTAGCACTGGTAAGAGTGCCACAGCTGAAGCAGCAGCAGTTCCAGGCACAGCGGCAGCAGCAGGAGCAGGAGAAACAAGAGCAGCGGCAGCTGCAGGTGCAACTGCAGGCGCAGAATACGAAAAAGCTGAACCAGCAAAGCTAGGAAGCAGCCACACACACACGAACGGCACAAGCAGGGGAAGCAGCAGGCCCAAATGGTCGACTGGCGACAGTGCTGCTAACGAGCACACCACAGAAGAGCGTGCAACAGGGGAACGAGGAACGTCCGGGAGAGCAGGAGAGGCCAGCAGCGGCAACAGCAATAGCAAAAGCAGCTGGACGGGTGGCAACATGAGTGGCACAAGCAGTACCTCAAGACAAGCAAATGGCAGGCAAACAATCAAGAGCACCGGTGGCGAATCCATATCCGTGCCTGTTTCTCCGCGTCAGATTGCTGCTGTTGGTACCAACGCCGAGAGAGGAAGGGACGGGATGATGTCTAGAGCCTCGCAAAGACGAGGGTTTAGAGCTGATGGGGGGGAGATGTCTGGTGATGAGGGTGGTGTCTGGGACTTGTGTGGGGGAGATGGGATGGAAGTGGCTAGCGAACGAGGCAGGGAGCAAGGGAGGGATAGGCTGAGTCCAACCGCTGCCGCCGCCGCCACCTCTATGGCTGCTGCTGCTGCTGCTGCTGCTGCTTGTTCTATGCCTTCAAGTCTTGAGGCAGCTCAGAATGTGGAAGACCCATTTGCACCAGCACCAGCAACCACAGCTGCAGCTGCAGCACCGTATTTATGTCTGACCACCGACTCTCGCGTTTCCGCTGCTAGCAGACGGGCGGCTGAGTCTAATGCAGCCTCCGTTGCTGCTGCTGCTGCTGCTCCCAACTCGCTGTTGCCGCCAGCACCTTATTTATCTCCTCCTTCCCACCCCACTGGAACAACAACAGCAGCAGTATCAGCAGTAGCATCAGCAGCAGCAACGGCATCAGCAAGTGCTGGTTTGGAAGGGAAGCACCAGCCAGGCACAGTGCGCACAGCTGCTGTTGGCAGCAGAGGTACTGCAACCACCAGGGACGCTTCTAGCACAGCTGCAGAGGGTGCTGCTGCTGTCAACCCTGGCAGCACTGCTGCTGCCACCAGTGCAACAGCAAGCAGCATCCCTGCCATCAGCAGCAGCAGCAGCACTGCAGGCAGCACGAGAATCAATACCACCACTGCCAGTACCACCCCCAATACCACCACCGCCAGTACCACCCCCAATGCCACCACCACGATCAATAACGCCGCCAGCAGTACCACCAGCAAGGCCAGCAGGAGCATCAGCAGCAAGACAAGCCCTCCAGGCACGACAACAGCAGCAGCAAGTGCAGGCCGGGCATCCTCCTCCCTGAGCGCGACTCTAGCAGCAGCGGACCTGGGTCCGTCACTCAAGCAGCGAATCCTGCTGCTGCAGCAACGCATGAACGCCATGCAAGCAGCCGCCACCGCCGCTGCTGCCGCTGCCGCCACTGCAGCCGCAGCAGCAGGAGGAGGTGCGGCCTCTTCTGGGCGGCTGTCACCCACCTCGGTTCTACCCTCCAGCAGCAGCAGCACGGTCAGCTCTCCTGGGAGTGTGTGGCTGGGTGGTGGTGGTGAGGGTGGCTTAGGGGGCGGTGGTGGAGGAACCTCCCCTATCTCCCCCCACGTATGAAATGCTGGGCTTGGAGCGGAAGGAGCTTGATGAGCACTAGCACAGCGGAAGGAGTTGAGGATTGCCAACAGCAGCAGCAGCAGCAGCAGCAGTGCTGGCACTAGTGCCACTGCAAGTGGCAGCAGTGCGATTGGTGTTGGTGAAGTGGTGGGTTTGTGCAGGCGATGAAGCCATGGGCCAGGCATGTGGACTATGTGCGAGCGGGCGGTACAATCCAAATGGGTGCAGCCAGCCAATACCAGCATCGTGGTGCTACAACTCTGATCGGTAACATGGCTTGCTGTGCGGTGGACAGCTTGCCATGCCGATTCCATCGCCCATAGCGACCCCCTTCTCTCCCTCTCTGCTCCGGTCTGCTTGTGCATCTGTGCTGGAAGTCACTTGTACCTGCGTGCCTAAATGTGTAAGGGGAGTGGAGTGGAGTGACATTTGTGTGTATGTGTGTGTGTGTGCAATCCATCTTTTGGTGAATCTCAGCCGTGTATGCAGAGAGAAGGAAGCCGAAGTGGCAATGGTGGATGGGAATCGAGGGCGAGCGAGCGGTGGCGCTATGCGAAGCAAGGATACAGGAAGGGAGGAGTGGGGGGGAGAGAGGTTGGGAGGTGGGGGGGAATGGGGAGGGGGGGTTGATTTGTGTGAGGGGTTTTAGGTTGGTAGCCACTTTAGTCATGGGGTGGGAAGGGGGGTTATGGTTGGGAGGGGGGAGGGGTGGGGGAGATGGGAGGGGCTGGTTTGTGTTGTGGGTGGGGGCTGTTGAGTGAGTGAAAATGGCACATATGTCAGTGTGCCTTCGCTCATAAATCTTGTGGGCTGTGTTGTGTAGGTGAATGAATACCTTTGCGCTGTACACTGGTTACTAGGGGCTGGTTTGTGTTTTTCTTGTATTGTGCCATGGTACCGTAATACCCCGGATATAAGACCCGGGGGTATTACAAGAATCCCACCCCAAAAATGAGGGGGGGTCTTAAAGCCAGCAGATAAAATAATGACCCCCCCCCCCCCCCCCCCCCCCCCCCCCCCCCTTCTAGTTGGGTCCACAGAAGTTTTTTTGGAACGCTTTGGAAAGTTGGAAGTGCTGTGCATTTCTATTTTTTCACTCCATACGAGTCTCGTTGTGAAAGGGGAACAGTTGGAACAAGTGTTCAATTCTGATTGGTAGCGAAACGCACATGCAACTCAGATTGTAGGGAAAATATGTGAATGGTAACTTACATGGGGCACTGTAACGCGTACGATAACGATTTCATCGCGTTTGGTAACCCGCTTAACGTATTTGGTAACTCGCTTAATGCGTTTGGTAACTAGCTTAACACGTTTGGTAACTATACACTAGCAGCCCATCACGCGAATGGTAACTCTGATGAAATCAGCTCTGACATGACCCTGATTTGACGGTTTCCCGCTCGCGCCAAACCAATCCACGAGTTGTGATGCACCCACGTCCTCCTGAACCACGTTCGCCACTCAACCGAACCAGAACCAAGCGTGTTGTACACCGCGTGCACACTAAGAACAACCCAACCTGCAAAGCTACAAGTTCCCCGTGGCCCCACCAGATAGCTCCCCGTCATCCTGCTCTAGCCCTATCACTCTCGACACTAACTTAGTAAGGACTTCTTAGCAGACTTATTACCCCCCATCAAATTCACGGAAGCTCGAATTACAGCTGATCCGTATCAGAGGTGCGTCTCTCTCCCTTTCTCTTCCCTATATGCTGAACCTACTCGAATCTATCCATTCTTCAAAATTCTGAATGATTGCCGCTGGGCGCATAGCGCCTGTCTCGCGGCCAGCGCTATGCGCCCAGCGGAATGCTCGCCGCTGGGCGCATAGCGCGCATCTCGCGGCCAGCGCTATGCGCCAGCGGAATGCTCGCCGCTGGGCGCATAGCGCGCATCTCACGGCCAGCGCTATGCGCCCAGCGGAATGCTCGCCGCTGGGCGCGTAGCGCGCATCTCGCGGCCAGCGCTATGCGCCAAGCTATGCGCATTCCGCCTCTCTCGCGGCCAGCAATGCGCTCAGCGGATTTCTCACCGCTGGGCGCATTGCGCCTCTCTCGCGGCCAGCAATGCGCTCAGCGGATTGCTCACCGCTGGGCGCATTGCGCCTCTCTCGCGGCCAGCAATGCGCTCAGCGGATTGCTCACCGCTGGGCGCATTGCGCCTCTCTCGCGGCCAGCAATGCGCTCAGCGGATTGCTCACCGCTGGGCGCATTGCGCCTCTCTCGCGGCCAGCAATGCGCTCAGCTGATCGCTCACCGCTGGGCGCATTGCGCCTCTCTCGCGGCCAGCAATGCGCTCAGCGGATCGCTCAGCGCTGGGCGCATTGCGCCTCTCTCGCGGCCAGCAATGCGCTCAGCGGATCGCTCACCGCTGGGCGCATTGCGCCTCTCTCGCGGCCTGCAATGCGCTCAGCGGATCGCTCACCGTTGGGCGCATTGCGCCTCTCTCGCGGCCAGCAATGCGCTCAGCGGATTGCTCACCGCTGGGCGCATTGCGCCTCTCTCGCGGCCAGCAATGCGCTCAGCGGATTGCTTACCGCTGGGCGCATTGCGCCTCTCTCGCGGCCAGCAATGCGCTCAGCGGATTGCTTACCGCTGGGCGCATTGCGCCTCTCTCGCGGCCAGCAATGCGCTCAGCGGATCGCTCACCGCTGGGGGCATTGCCCCTCTCACTCCAGCGCTATTCGCCCTGCGGAATACTTGCCGCTGGGCGCATTGCGCCTCTCTCGCGGCCAGCGCTATGCGCTCAGCGGTGACCTCACCCTTTCCTTGCTATTACTCAACCCCGCCACTCTTTCTCTCTCTCTCTCTCTCTCTCTCTCTCTCTCTCTCTCTCTCTCTCTCTCTCTCTCTCTCTCTCTCTCTCTCTCTCTCTCTCTCTCTTTCCTCTCTCTCCCCCCTCTCCCTCCCCACCGGTACTACGGCAGGTGTTTGCAGGCTTCTTCGCCCCACAGCCATTCCGCTTTGAGCCATACGACCTACTCACCAACATCGTCAAGGTGCGCCCACTCCCTCACTTCACTTTACTTGAACTGCCCTGCCCTTGATGACTTCCAGAAACATGTGACCGTCACCTAGGACTGCCCTTTAGTAACAGAGAATTTTGGGGCCCTGCCATTCTCTGCTGCGTAACCGTCACGATTGTCTCGCTACCTACCTGCATTTTCGTCCCCACTCTCCCTCTCTCTGCTGCACGGACACACTTGTTCGCACCCTACTCGAATTTCCCCTGCCCTGCCTCTCTTTGTTGCGTAGAGGGAGAGACAATGGGCCGAGATGCATGCTGGTAGTGAGGAATGTCAAACATTATATATGTTGTGTTAGTTTAGGCTACAGTGGGTTAGCCTATAGGGGGTACACAATTCTAGGGTTAGGTACTTGTACTCATTTCACTGTTAGTTCATTCATTCCTGTTCAGTGATTCCAACATGGTATAGAGCAGGTCCTTCCTAGGACCGAAATTTTCTAAGGGCCCACCACTACGTAACTACCTACCTACCTACCTACCTGTACCCTAGGGCGCCTCGGCGTGTCACGCCCCTAGAGGCCCCTCTTGACGGCCCCGCGCTAGCCCCGTTCAGGCCCCGTCGGCCCCGTTTCAGGCCCCGTCGGCCTCGCGCTAGCCCCGTTCAGGCCCCGTCGGCCCCTTGCTAGCCCCGTCAAGGCCCCGTTTGGCCCCGCGCTAGCCCCGCTCAGGCCCCGATCGGCCCCGCGCTCGGCCCTCTAGGGCCCCAACCGGCCCCGTGCCGACCTCGCCGACCCGTGCCCACCACCTAGAGGCCCCGGGCGGCCCGTTCCCGCCGCAGCACACGAGGGAGAGCGGGCGGCCCGTCCCCGCCGTGACCCGAGCCGCGCGACCCGAGCCGCGCGCCCCGAGCCGAGCCGCGCCACCCAGCCGAGCCGTGACCCGACCTGAACCGAGCCGCGCCGCCCTGCCCTACCTGGTTCGTCCTACCTGCTTCTCCTACTGCTACTGCTGCTATTTCTACTGTTCCTATGGCTAGCCCACAGGTTCTCGTGTTCGATGCTGAGGGCCGCCCTGTGAAGTTTGACACCTGGCTCGATGACCTGCACCTCTACCTATAGCTCATAGCCAAGGATGACATCTCACTGTACGATCACGCCCTAGGCCATGTCACTGCCCCTGCTGCTACTGCAGACAGCACTGCTCGCTCACAGTGGCAGACTCGTGATGCCCACGCTCGCTTCGCCATTCGCAACTCCCTGCCGATAGACGAACACGAGCACTTTGGTCAGCACAAGACTGCACAAACACTGTACACAGCTGTAGTTGCTCGCTACTCCTCACCTGCCTCTGCCGCACTAGGCCGTCTCTCCCTCCCCTACCTGTTTCCCGACCTGGCCTCCTTTCACACAGTCGCTGACCTCATCACGCACCTCCGTACTAGTGAGGCCCGCTTCCGTGCCGCCATGCCTGCTGAGTTCCTTGCCACGCACCCCCCTCCACTCTGGCTCACTCTCTACCACCTAGTCACCCGCCTCCCTGACACACTGCGTGCTGTCAGGGACCACTTCCTAGCTCGTTGCCCCACTGAGCTCACCATTGCCCTCCTCGGAAGGAGCTACTTGCAGCTGAGACTAGCATAGTCGCTGTAGGTGCCTCTCGTGGCGACCCCCGTACCCTGTTCTTTGAGGGGTGTTCTCCTTCCCCCCTCCTTCCCTCTGTCGCCTCTGCTGCTGCTGTCGACCTTCTTGGTGCTGAGAAGGTCGGCGCTGCGTCTGCCTCGAGCGGACGCCGCAGCGGCAAGGGCAAAGGGGGCAAGGGTGGTGGCGGTGACGGCGGGGGAGGCGGCGGTGGGGGCGGTGGAGGTAGTGGGGGTGGTGGCTCGGCTGGAGGGGCGAGTGGTAGCGGTGGGGGTGGTGGCGGCAGCGGCGGGGGAGGTGGCAGGAGTGGAGGCGGCGGTTGGGGTGGCGGTGGACGAGGCGGCGGCAGGGGTTGGGGTGGTCGAGGAGGTGGCAGCGGTGGTGGTGGCCGTGGAGGCACTGGCGGTGGCCAGGGCCAGCAGCACACTCCCTCGCCCCAGGAGGTCCGTGAGTGGTACTCTCAGCACGGGGGTGGGGGTGGTCTTAGCTGCACGTACGTCATTCGCACTGGTGACCGCACTGGTCAGCAGTGTGGACGACCGCACGCCACACAGCGCTGCTTCTCTCGTCTCGACGACGCTTGGCGTGTTCAGTTCCCTCAGGCCACTGAGCTGCCCCGCTGGCTTGATCTCCTGAAGAAGGGGATTGATATCTATGCTCTAGACTTTGATGCTATTCTATCTGCCATGTATATGATGTCTACTAGTGGAGAGGGTGCTGAGTACTTGTGTGTGCCGCCTGACCCGGGCATTAGGGCCAGTGCGTCTGCCGCTCCAGGTACTCGCGTGTCGGCTACCCCAGGTGCTGGTGAGGCTGCTGCTCTAGGTGCTCGTGTGTCTCCCCCCCTTGGTACTGCGTCGACTGCCGCACTGCACACCTTCACACTGGACTCAGGTGCTTCTCGCTGCTTCTTTCGTGACCGCACTGCCCTTGAGCCGCTTGCTCGGCCAGTTGCTGTCTCCCTTGCTGACCCCTCTGGGGGTCCGGTCATTGCGACCTCTTCCACTGTCCTTCCCTGCCCTGCGGTCCCGTCGGGCACACTGTCAGGTCTCCACCTCCCCTCGTTCTCTACGAACTTGGTGGCAGGATGTGCACTCCAGGACGGGGGTGTTCACCAGTTCACCCCTGCCTACGAGCGCGTGACACACTGCACGTGTGCTCGTACGGGCCGTCACTTGGCTACCTTCACTCGGCAGACGGGGTCGGACCTGTACACACTGACTACTGAGTCTCCTCAGGTTGCTGCGACTGCGTCCGCGTCCGCGTCAGGTCAGCTGTCCGCCCCCTGCTCGTGTCGCTCTTTGGCACACGAGACTGTCCTCTGGCACCACCGCCTTGGCCACCCGTCTGTGCAGCGGCTTCGTGCCATGCACTCCCGGTACCTTGTCTCTGGCCTGCCCAGGGTCCTTCCTGCCCTCCCACCCTCGCCTGCTCCTACCTGTCTCCCCTGTGTCGAGGGACGGCAGCGCGCCGCTCCTCACCCCGACGACTGCTCCCTTGCAGACACTCCACATGGACGTGTGGGGTCCAGCCCGCGTCCGTGGTCAGGGTCAGGAGAGGTACTTCCTGATAGTTGTTGACGACTACTCGCGCTACACCTCGGTCTTCCCCTTGCGCACCAAGGGTGAGGTCCCTGATGTCTTGATCCCTTGGATCCGCAGAGCCCGTCTCCAGCTCAGCGAGCGTTTTCACTCGGACTTTCCTGTCCTGCGCTTGCAGTCTGACAGAGGTGGTGAGTTCTCCTCCGACCTCTTGGCAGCCTACTGTGCTGAGCACGGCATTGAGCAGTCGTTCACGCTTCCGGCTTCTCCACAGCAGAATGGGGTTGCGGAGCGCCGCATTGGCCTGGTCATGGAGGTCGCCCGTACCTCCTTGATCCATGCGGCTGCCCCCCACTTTCTGTGGCCGTTTGCGGTCCGGTACGCTGCGCATCAGCTCAACCTCTGGCCCCGTGTCTCCTTGCCGGAGACCTCGCCCACGCTGCTGTGGACAGGGGAGGTTGGCGATGCGTCGCGTTTCCGGGTCTGGGGGTCTCAAGCTTTTGTCCGCGATTCGTCTGCGGACAAGCTCTCCTCCCGTGCTGTTCCCTGCGTCTTCCTCGGCTTTGTCCCGGACGCGTCTGGTTGGCAGTTTTACCACGCCACCTCGCGCCGAGTCTTGCCCTCCCAGGACGTCACTTTTGACGAGTCCGTCCCCTACTACCGCCTCTTCCCCTACCGCACTGCCCCGCTCCCCCCCCCGCCTCTCTTCCTCGCGCCAGGTGCTGCTATTGCAGACCCCCTCCCCCCTCAGGGTGCCGCTCCCTCAGGTGTGTCTCAGGTAGACCCGGTTGAGCCTGTTGAGGTAGCTGTCGACTCTCGTCCTGCTGGGGGTGCTGAGCCTGGGGGTGCTGAGCCTGGGGGTGTGGAGCCTGGGGGTGTGGAGCCTGGGGGTGTGGAGCCTGGGGATGTGGAGCCTGGGGGTGTGGAGCTTGAGGGTGCTGAGCTTGGGGGTGTGGAGCCTCGTGGTGTTGAGCTATTGAGTCCGGAGTCTGGGGGTTCTGAGTCTGGAGGCACTAGGCCTGGGAGTCCTGCACCTGGAGGAGCCCTCTCCTCGGAGCAGCTGCGTGCGTGGTACTTAGAGTACTGCAGCCTCCGGAGAGGTACCGCTCGAGCCGGACGTACTACTGGGACTGGTGCTAGTGCTTCTTCTCCCGTTCGGGAGCTCCCCTCCCGCGAGCGGATCCGTGAGTGGTACGAGCGGCGCTGCAATCTTCGTAGTGGCGTGCCTCGTGTTACGGACCCCGCTGCTGTTGGAGCTGCTGCTGGTGCTGAGGACCCGGGCGTTGGAGCTGCTGCTGGTGCTGAGGACCCGGGCGTTGGAGCCGCTGCTGGTGCTGCGGACCCGCGCGTTGGAGCTGCTGCTGGTGCTGAGGACCCGGGCGTTGGAGCTGCTGCTGGTGCTGAGGACCCGGGCGTTGGAGCTGCTGCTGGTGCTGAGGACCCGGGCGTTGGAGCCGCTGCTGGTGCTGAGGACCCGGGCGTTGGAGCTGCTGCTGGTGCTGAGGACCCAGGCGTTGGAGCTGCCGCTGGTGCTGCGGACCCGGGCGTTGGAGCTGCTACTGGTGCTGAGGACCCGGGCGTTGGAGCTGCCGCTGGTGCTGAGGACGTGGGCGCTGGAGCTGCTGCTGGTGCTGCGGACCCTGGTGCGGGTGTCCCTGCTGGCTCTGGTGTCGCTGCTCGGTCTCGGCCGTACTTTGTACCGCTCCTTCAGCAGGTTCTTGGTCAGCTTCCTCCTCCTTTTCCTCCTCCCTCCTTAGCGTGTCCTCCGCCTGTCCAGCTGCAGTCGTAGCTACCGTCTGCCTCTTCTCTCCCTGGTCCTGCCCCTTACACTGGTCCGACTGGAGATCTTACTGAGCGGCGTGAGCCTGCGTCTCGTCCTGCGTCGCCTGAGTCTCGTCCTGAGTCGCCTGTCCGCACTGCTCTCTCTAGTAGTCGAGTCCAGCGTCAGCGTCTTCCTGCTATCCCAGGCACTCACCGGATGGCGCTTCGTCCGTCCACTGCTCCAAAGCGTGTCCCACTGCCGTCTCCTCCTGCTTCCTCTCTTCTTGCTCTTGCTGACCCTGGGTCAGACTCTCTTCGTGCTACCAGTCCTACTGTCACGCGTCTTCTCGCTACTGTTGTCACTGACCCTTCCTTTGAGTCTGCTACTGCGTCTGCCTTAGTTGCTGAGCTTGTCGACTTTGCTGCTCGCTGTCGTCTAGACTACGCTGCTAGCCTAGTTGCTGAGTCTGAGTCTGTCTGTCCTCCGTCCGTCGGGGGTGAGTGTGTTCTTGGCACTGACGTCCTTGAGGACAGGCAGGAGGAGTTTGAGTGCTTTGCTGCCGCTTTGCCCCATCTCATGTCCATGCTTGTTGCCCCTGAGGGAGACCCGGATGCACCAGACATCCCGACCCCACGCTCTTACGCAGAGGCGATGGCCGGTCCCTACTCCTCTCAGTGGCAGTCAGCCATGGACATAGAGATGGCTTCGTGGAAGTCCACAGGCACCTACGTCGACGAGGTTCCCCCACCTTGGGCGAACATCGTCAGTGGCATGTGGATTTTCAGGGTGAAGCGGCCGCCGGGCTCTCCGCCTGTCTTCAAGGCGCGTTACGTTGCATGAGGCTTCAGTCAGCGAGAGGGAGTTGACTTCTTCCAGACCTTCTCCCCGACCCCGAAGATGACCACTCTTTGGGTTCTGCTGCACGTCGCCGCTCAGCGTGACTATGAGCTCCACTCGCTTGACTTCAGCACTGCTTTCCTGAAGGGCAGCCTGCACGAGGAGATCTGGCTGCGCCGTCCACCTGGCTTCACTGGGTCGTTCCCTCCTGGTACCCAGTGGAGCCTCCGACGGCCAGTCTATGGTCTCCCCCAGGCGCCTCGTGAGTGGCACGACACACTCAGGACTACGCTTGCGGCTCTTGGGTTCGCGCCTTCTACTGCTGACCCGTCGCTGTTTCTACGCACCGACACCTCACTGCCGCCGTTCTACGTCCTTGTGTACGTCGACGACTTGGTCTTTGCTACTGCTGACACTGTGGCACTCGCCCACGTGAAGTCGGAGCTGCAGAAGAGACACACGTGCACAGACCTGGGTGAACTGACAAGCTATCTTGGCTTGCGGATCACCCGGGACAGAGCATGCCGCACCATCACCTTGACTCAGTCACACATGGTGCAGCACGTCCTTCAGCGCTTCCGCTTCACGTACTCCTCGCCTCAGCCCACTCCTCTGCCTACCGGTCACTCGCTCTCAGCTCTGCCTTCGGATGAGTCCGTAGAGCCGAGTGGCCCGTATCCAGAGCTTGTGGGTTGCCTCATGTACCTGATGACCTGCACTCGACCAGACCTTGCATACCCTCTCAGCATTCTTGCACGCTATGTCGCTCCCGGCCGTCACCGGAAGGAGCACATGGATGCAGCTAAGAGGGTGTTGCGCTACTTGTGCAGTACGTCGGGCATGGGGCTAGTGCTTGGAGGGCGAGTCCCAGTTGTTCTCACTGGGCACTCAGACGCTTCTTGGGTAGAAGACCAGGTTACTCAGCGGTCGTCTCAGGGTTACTCCTTCAGTATTGGCTCTGGTTCTGTTTCTTGGCGTTCTACTCGCTCTGCTTCTGTTCTCAGCTCCAGTTGTGAGGCTGAGATCTACACCACAGCCATGGCGGCCCAGGAGCTACGCTGGCTCACCTACTTGCTGACCGACCTTGGAGAGCAGCCTCGTTCTCCTCCAGTGCTGTACGTCGACAACAAGGCAGCCATTGCCTTGTGTGAGGAGCACAGACTGGAGCACAGAACGAAGCACATTGCTCTGCGTTACTTCCTTGCTCGAGAGCTGCAGCAGCGTGGTCAGCTCCGCCTGCGTTACGTGGCCTCTGAGGCCAACACTGCTGATGTGTTCACCAAGGCGCTTCAGCCTTGTGACCATCAGCGCTTTTGCACTCTTCTAGGCCTTGTGCCTACTGGACCTCACTTGCTTACTTCTTGAGTCTGTTTGTACTGTGATCTCTATATATATACCTGCATGTTTACTCTTGTTAGGTTGTGATCATTGTACCTTTTGCTCTATTATAAACCTGCATGTGAACTGGTCTTGTGACCACTTGCTTGTGCTCGGAATTTGTGTGGTATCCTTGAGATCCACCCTGAGCTTGTTTTGCCTTGCTTTGCCTTGACTGGTCTTGTGACCCCTAGTTCTCCCCCACTTTGCCTATGGGGGTGTGTCAAACATTATATATGTTGTGTTAGTTTAGGCTACAGTGGGTTAGCCTATAGGGGGTACACAATTCTAGGGTTAGGTACTTGTACTCATTTCACTGTTAGTTCATTCATTCATGTTCAGTGATTCCAACAAGGAAGGGAGTGAGGATGGAAGTTGACGGTAGGATGGAGAGCGAAGATGAAGAAGTGGAAGAATGAGAGGTGACGGGGGCGAGGGAGTAAACAGAGAAGGGTTTGGGAAGACGAAGAGGAGGAGCAGGAGGAGGAGGAGGAATAGGAGGAGTAGTAGCAGGAGAAGGGATAATATTAGGAGGAACGTTTGAGTGAGGGCGAGTTGAGGGAAGAGGCAACGGGGGACGAGGATGGGGACAGGTCAAGGGCTCAAAGGGACAGGTGGTGAGATTGGAAGTGAGAGACGCCCAAGGCAGAAAAGTTGAAGTGCAGTGAGTGAGTCCCTAAACGTGGATGAGGTTGGTGAGCGGTGAGCCCCCACGGGGGAGCAGTCACATGTTTCTGGAAGTCATCAAGGGCAGGGCAGTTCAAGTAAAGTGAAGTGAGGGAGTGGGCGCACCTTGACGATGTTGGTGAGTAGGTCGTATGGCTCAAAGCGGAATGGCTGTGGGGCGAAGTAGTCGTCCCCGCAGACAGAGGGAGGGTGCCTGGAAACTAGTTGCAGTAGAGCGACTCCACCAGGTTCCTGTTGAAGTTGGGGTTGCTCCGCCGCACGTGGCTCAGTATGCACATGAACAGCACCGCCAGGCGCTGCGCGCTGTGATTCAGAGGGAGGTGGAGGGGAAGGGGAAAGAGATGGAACAGGGGAATGGAGAGAGAGGACACGAAGGAGGGTGAGAGGTAGGGCAGGGGTTATAGCAATGAATGGCATACGAGGGAATGGAAATGTGAATGTCAAGGGATGAGGCTGGAGGATAGAGGAGAAGACAGCGTGTGATGGGGAGCGAGAGAGGCATTCCGCTGGGCGCATAGCTGTGGCCACGAGAGGAGCTATGCGCCCTGCAATGAGCATTCGGCTGGGCGCATAGCTCTGGCCACGAGAGGAGCTATGTGCCCAGCAATGAGCATTCGGCTGGGCGCATAGCTCTGGCCACGAGAGGAGCTATGCGCCCAGCAATGAGCATTCGGTTGGGCGCATAGCTCTGGCCACGAGAGGAGCTATGCGCCCAGCAATGAGCATTCGGCTGGGCGCATAGCTCTGGCCACGAGAGGAGCTATGCGCCCAGCGGTGAGCAATCCGCTGAGCGCATTGCTGGCCGCGAGAGAGGCGCAATGCGCCCAGCGGTGAGCAATCCGCTGAGCGCATTGCTGGCCGCGAGAGAGGCACAATGCGCCCAGCGGTGAGCGATCCGCTGAGCGCATTGCTGGCCGCGAGAGAGGCGCAATGCGCCCAGCGGTGAGCGATCCGCTGAGCGCATTGCTGGCCGCGAGAGAGGCACAATGCGCCCAGCGGTGAGCAATCCGCTGAGCGCATTGCTGGCCACGAGAGAGGCGCAATGCGCCCAGCGGTGAGCAATCCGCTGAGCGCATTGCTGGCCGCGAGAGAGGCGCAATGCGCCCAGCGGTGAGCAATCCGCTGAGCGCATTGCTGGCCGCGAGAGAGGCGCAATGCGCCCAGCGGTGAGCAATCCGCTGAGCGCATTGCTGGCCGCGAGAGAGGCGCAATGCGCCCAGCGGTGAGAAATCCGCTGAGCGCATTGCTGGCCGCGAGAGAGGCGGAATGCGCATAGCTTGGCGCATAGCGCTGGCCGCGATGGGCTGCTAGTGTATTGTTACCAAACATGTTAAGCTAGTTACCAAACGCGTTAAGCGAGTTACCAAATACATTAAGCGGGTTACCAAACGCGATGAAATCGTTACCGTACGCGTTACAGTGCCCCATGTAAGTTACCATTGACATATTTTCCCCAGATTGTATTTTGAAGTTGGGACACCATCAAAGTTCCCCCACCGCAAGCACTTTTTTGGGGGTGGATGGTGTCCGTGTGGGGTGGGGCCCCAGTTTGGACATGTGACTAGATTAGGCGTGCGACCAGGTTCGTCAGAATCGCCTGACGGTTATTGGATCAGACTGGTTTTGTGCCTAATAAGAGCGCGAAATCAATAAACGGCCAAATATACTCGAGCGACCTGGGAGAAACATTCAGCATGGGCTCATTGGTTGTTGTGGCCTGATTTTGCAAGGTTCGTGACGGTCACGATTGTAAGTTGAAGTCATTGGATTTGATCTCTAAGCTCCCCGAACGTCCATGTCGCATTTTGACCTGCGAATCATTCGCACATCAGCTGATCGGCATGTTTCTTGGTGTCCAGACTTCGGACCGCGTGGGGAAGCATTGAAATGTCACTTTGACATTTCGAGTCGCGTGGAGGAACTTTGGATGGTGTCCCAACTTTGGAATACAACCTCACACACACTTCTGTGCGATTTTGGCGCAAGGTTGTTGGAGAATCGAGTTTCTGCCGCCCCAGCCCTTTGCACACAAGCAGCAGCAAGGGGGAATGTCGGCGATGAATCAGAGGCTTCGGGAAGTACTTCGAAAGTTCCACCACCGTTCAAATTTCAGCCCAAGACTCGATACAGTTCAAAGCTGCCTTCAAACCGAAGTGTTGGCCGTTTCTACAGGTTTCTACACATCAGAATCAGCTATAACAGAAATATCCAGAGTTTTCTTATTCATGCACCTCATGTAGCACTCAAAGTCACTCAAGGTCCATCCAATCTAGATTGTGCCCAAGTTACCAGGGAAGTTACATTGTCTATCAGCCTAGTTTGAGCTTTCAATCTGTCTTGTTTGTGATGCCTATAGAGTTGTGCTTTAGTGGGCTTGTTAATCTTGAACATAGTGAAGTTTTACCTCATCCAGTCAATTCCAGCAGCCCTACTAAGACTTTCCAGCCAAGTTTCCAGCCCTCCAGTAGTCACAGCTACTCTGTTTTACAAGTTGGTATCAGAGCTCATCGTTTCGATCAACCTAGCCCACCACGTTCCTATCCTAGCACCATACGAACATGGCGGGAGACAATCCATCTGGTCCTGCACTCCAGCCAGCCGGAGGAGCTTCAGAGTCAACATCAGCAGCTACTGGATTAGTGGAAGCAGTTGCACCAGGCAGTCCTTTAACAACATACTCACCACTCACCTCCTTCATGCCTAAGCTTCACCTCCCCAAGTTCAACGGCAAAGATTTTCCAACATGGGCAACTCAGTTTGAGCTCACTGCATCCCTTCTGGATCTGTGGCCTTACTACACTACCGGAGAAGCAGCCAAATTAGCAGCAGATGCTTCAGAAGCTGAAAAACGACTTTACGAACGACGCAACAAGGAGGCCTTCCTCTACCTACTCAATAGCATTCACGAGCAGCAGTTGAAGTCACTCCTGCCTTGTTCTACCAAGGCAAACAGTGCAGAGGAAGCATGGAGCCGACTGAAGACTATGCACCAGTCAAAATCCGAGAGCAGCCAAGCCGAGATGTGGAGCCGCTTCATGAATCTGAAGATGGAAGAAGATGAATCAGCACAAGCCTACCTACAACGAGCTGAAGCAATGTTGGAGGAAGCAGCAGCGATCGGCTTGGAGATTCCAGAGTCTCTTTTCAAGACCGTCATCCTCACCGGCCTTACACCGGAGTGGGACACTTTCCGTGCAACACTACAAGCGCTCCCGCAATCAATGAAGAGTCGTGCGTTCATCTTTGAGGCCCTTGTCAACGAGCAGCAGATTCGAGACCTTGCACGGAACAAGCGGAGTGACGAAGGTGCGTGGAGTGCTGCAGCAGCCACAAGATATGGCAACCAATTCCAGAGGCAAGGAAATTTCAGCCCAAACCGCCCTCAACCCTACTACGGTACGAAATTTCAGTCACCTTCCAACCCATACAAACCCTCTCGTTTTCCTCAGTCAAGTCCTCTCTATAAGTCCAGTCCCTATGTCCAGCCAAGGCCTTCGATTCCCAATCAATTCCAGCCTAGGAATGCAAGAGTCAATACGCCAAGAGTCAATAATTTCAGCCAAGCCCCGAATGCTAAAAAGTTTAATTTTGAGTGTTTTTGTTGTCATGAGTGGGGTCACCCGTGGTATGCTTGTCCTAAGAAGCCTCCTAATTGGGTCCCCCCACCTCAGCTACTATCTGAAAAAGGTAAGGCAGCCATAGCAAATATAGCAAGTCATTCTACAAGTCAAGATGAGTCCAAAAAGTCCGATGGTCCTGTCCTTTTTAACGCTGCTACTTGCATGCACGTTTTCTCTACTAGTAGTGAGGAGTTTATTCTTGATAGTGGCTGCTCTGAAACCATGACTCCCTATCAGTCATTTCAGCCCTCATATGACTCAAAAGCTGTGACTCTTGCTGATCTTGGCAAAGTACCAATCAAAGGAGTCGGCAAGCTTGAGTTCGAAAAGGATGGTAATTCATTTTGTGTCAATAAAGCTTTGTTTGTTCCTGATTTGGGAGCAAACTTGCTCTCAGCCGGACAACTCGAAGAGAAAGGTGCCTCCGTTCTCTTGCAAGGGGGGAAAGCTAAAGTGTGGGACAGTGCAGGAAATCTGGTGGCTGAAGGCGAGCGTACCGGGCGGCTCTACAAGATGAAGTTGGAGATTAAGCGCGGTGCTAGCAACACGAAGAACGACGTTGTCTCGCTTCCCGCTGTTTCAACCGATCAAGTCAACAACAGAGGGAGTATCTCCCAAGCTGAGGTATGGCATGCACGCTTGGGGCACGTGGGAGTGCAAGCATTGAAAGAGTTGGTAAATCACAAGAGCGTGGAAGGATTGAGTTTGAGTGAAAGTGCAGTCAAGTCCCTTTCTTCCGTTCCATGTCCATCTTGTGTGGAAGGTAAGCTAGCTAGAAAGCCATTCTTCCCTTCTAAGTCTCAGTCAAGGGACCTCCTAGAGTTGGTCCACACTGATGTCTTCGGCCCCATGCGAGACCCTACTCGAAACGGTAAGAGATATTTGGTGTCTTTCATTGATGACATAAGTCGTTTCTCGTGGTCCTTTTTCATCAACACCAAGGATGAAGTTCACAAGTGTTTCAAGCAATGGCTAGCACTTGTTGAGAGAGAGTCAGGGAAGAAGTTACTCACCTTGAGGTCGGATCGAGGAGGTGAGTACATGGGGAAAGCGTTTCAAGGGGAGTTGTTGGCATTGGGCATCAAACAACAGTTCACTTGTCCCTATAGTCCTCAGCAAAATGGAGTGGCAGAGAGGTTTCATCGCACTATCCAGGCTATAGCTACCACTTTCCTTCAGTTCAAAGGCCTTGACAAGCTCTGGTGGGGTGAGGCAATCACTATGGCAATTTATGTTCGCAACAGTAGACCCACAAGGCCCTTACCGGATGGTGTAACGCCATATGAGGCTTGGTTTGGAGTTAAACCAGATCTGTCTATGCTTCGTGTTTTTGGTTCCATGGCCCAATTACGTGTTCCAGATGCAAAGAGACTCAAGCTGGACAGCAAAGCTCATTGGGGCCTCTTCATCGGCATGAGCAATGAGAGCAAGGGATGGGTCCTTTGGGATCCTGTCACCAAGCGAGAAGTGGTTTCAAGGGATGTTGTCTTCTATGAAGACATGTCCCTTGCAGGTTGGCATAAGTTTTCCTCTTCCTCCTCTCTACCCTCTATCCAACAGGAACCAGCAAGCGCACCTGAGGAAACAACACAAGAGGAAGAAGATGACACCGATTCTGGCCATAGCGGACCGGTCATCGATCTCCCTCAAGCCGTCGTCAACGAGTCCAGCCGTGCCACGCCAGTGCCACCAGCGGCTACTCAACCAAGTGGAGATGAAGTTCAGCCATCAAATGAAGACAATCCACCGCAGCAAGTCACCGTTCCATCACCACCAAAGGAGCAGCAGCCAACAGTCACAAACCAGCCAGCTATATCAACACCAACCTCACAATTTCAACGCCAACCGGATCAGCCCACCAGTACGCCATCAAACCCATCACCAGCCATCACTCCAGAGGCAACTATAGAAGCTCATCATCATCCCATGCAGCAGCAATCAACAGCTACAAGACCCCAAGTACCTACATCAACACCATCTACGACTCTTCCTAGCAACAAGTCAACCGTCACCGCAACACCTCGTTCTCATACCAATCATCACTTGTTCCAACGTCAAGCCAGCTCATAGCACGAGGATCACTTCAGCGAGTCACCACCAACACCAGCTCCAACATTCCACTTCTTCACCCAAGACCTTTCTCAACTTCACCCCCACGTCCCGGATTCGGTCGTCATCAGTTACCACCATCTTCAACACCCAGCAACAACACCAACCAGCCCCAACCATCACCACCTCTCGACAAGGCAGTGTCATCATCAATTCCCAAGCTTCTAGTCTCAAGATCCCCACCAAGAGCATCTTCACAACCAACTATGCCGACAAACATTTCAGCTTCACCGCCACGAGTCACCATACCTAATCCTCAAGTCAACACCGATAATCAAGATATTTCCATGCCAGGAGAAGAACAAGCAGCCGTGCCGCCGTCGCAGCCGATGTCGCAGCCGTTGTCTCAGCCGCAAATGACCGCATCAACGCAATCAAACACTGTGAGACCGAACCCTACCACTAATGTGTCTCAGCCAAGTGAGGAGTTTGGTAAAGGTAAACGAGTCCGCAAGGTAAAAAAGCCCTTCACTTTCATGGTTGACATGTCATCAAGGTGCACATGTGAGGAGAGTGAGAATTGCATTCACTAGAAGGTAGAGGCAATATGCATGGCAGCATCACACCTTCCGCGAGAGCCCTTGAGTCGTCGTGAGGCAATGGCAAGTCCCGAGAGAGAGCATTGGTTGAAAGCCGAGGAAGAAGAGATTGAGAGTCTCATGAAGCGAGGTACATGGCGTCTTGTTGAGCCACCTCCAGGGAAGAAGGTACCGTAATTGGTGTCAAATGGGTGTACAAGATCAAGGTAAAAGGTGATGGTAGCCTTGATAGGTACAAGGCAAGGTTAGTGGCAAAAGGTTATTCCCGAATTCCAGGTCTTGACTTCACCGAAACCTTTGCCGCGGTAGCAAAGTACACCACGGTACGAGTCCTCCTCGCCATAGCTGCATATCTTGGTCTCCATATCCATCAAATGGATGTCAAGAACGCATTTCTCTACGGTGTCTTTGAAGAAGAGGTATACATGGCACAACCCAAAGGTTATGATGACGGTACGGGTCGAGTGTGTCGCTTGGTAAAGTCCCTTTATGGTCTCAAACAGTCCCCACGGGTTTGGTATCATGCTCTTGAGCAGGTACTTTTCAAGCATGGTTTCACAAGGTCCATGAGAGACAACGCTCTGTACTTCATGCACACGAGTGAGGGGGAGTACATTTGGCTCTTGGTATATGTCGATGACCTCCTCCTAGTCTCAGGTTCTCTTGATCTTCTCAACAAGGTGAAAGGTATTCTCACAAGTGCATTCACGATGACCGATATTGGTGAGCCGAGTCATTATCTTGGTATGAACATTGTGAGAGATCGTAAGACACGGTCCATCTTCCTATTCCAGCAAAGGTACATCCAAAAGGTCCTTGAGAGGTTTGGTCTTGATGATAGCAAGCCATCACTTACCCCACTTCCTTCCAACTTTGTCCCTTTGTCTTCACATCAGCCCTATGAAGAGAGAGAGTCAAGCCTTGATATCATAGGAGGAGTTGTGTCTTGAGGAGAGTGAGCATCATGGTGAGAATTCACTTAAGGTATCCCCACAAGACCTAGCTCTCTACCAAAGTCAGGTTGGGTGTCTCATGTATGCAGCCCTATGCACAAGGCCCGACTTAGCATTCACGGTATCTAAGCTAGCTCAACACATGAGTGCCCCTTCACCTATTCATATGCATGCAGCCAAGCGAGCTCTTCGGTATCTCAAAGGTACTTCTAATCATGGTCTTATGAAGTGGGCGACGGTATAGGAGGGGAGATTGCAAGGGCGACGGGAGGGAGAGTGCGAAGGTGACGGGAGGGAGAGCGCTACAGCGACAGGAGGGAAAGCGCAGGCGATGGGAGGGAAAGCGCGCAGGGAAGGAAAGCGCTAAGGCGGCGGGAGGGAAAGCGCTAAGGCGGCGGGAGGGAGAGCGCTAAGGCGACGGGAGGGATAGCGCTAAGGCGGCGGGAGGGAAAGCGCTAAGGTGACGGGAGGGAAAGCGCTAAGGTGACGGGAGGGAAAGCGCTAAGGTGACGGGAGGGAAAGCGCTAAGGTGACGGGAAGGAAAGCGCGCAGGCGACGGGAAGGCGAGCGCAAGGCGTCGGGAGGGAAAGCGCGCATGCGACGTTTGTGAAAGAGCGCGAAGGTGACGGGAAAAATGAAGAGAGGGGAGGGAGGAAGGGCGGGGGGAGGGCGTTTCAGACCAAGAGCATAGGCGACGGTGTGTGATGGGAGGGGAGGGATGAAAGGCGATGGAAGGGGGCATTTCGGCGACGACAGCATGAGCGAGGGGAGAAAGAGAGGGCGACGAGGAGGGAGGAGAGGACCCGCGAAGGTAATGGGAGGGGAGCGGACAGCGGACGAACGACTGGAGGGAGGGGAGATGGCGAAGGCGCGATACAGGAAACTAGCACCTGCGGAAGGGTAACGATCGCCGGGTATTATCATAAGGTCAAGGATACTACTTCTGTTTTGGAAGTCAAATATGTCAACACTGTGTGCTTCGTTTTTGCATTCATTGCCAATAAATCGACCAATTCTCTAGGGGGAGGGGGGTCTTATAATGTTAACCCCCATTTAGGGGGGTATAACAAAAACGACCCATTAAGCGTACCCCCCTCCGTATTATAGACCCGGGGGTCTACAACTGGAGAGGGTCTTATATCCGGGGTATTACGGTAAGAGATCTTCAGAATTTTCAGAAGTGATTTGTGAATTAAGATCCAGGTACTGGTCAAACAAAAAAATTAAAAAAAGCAAATAAACAAACTTAACTACAACAGTAGTCACTAACGCCCTGCATTGGTCACTACGAACTCTCGCCTCACCACATCGCTACGACAATCCAAATCATCCACAAACCTGAATATACACACCCCAAGTCACCAAACCTAACCTCTTCCTCACAGCCACAAGATAGATACATTATGCCGGATCTTCAAAGCGGTCGGTCACTAAGAGGAGCAGTAGCATGGTTAGGCTGAATGGCACGTGATGTAACCATTTGCCAGTGGCTCTGCCGCACACTCCCTCAAGACAGCAGGAATGATTAATAATCACACGATAGCTATATTGCCACCCTGCCACATGTTCCCGCCACATGTCGCCGCGCTGTCTGTGCCACCACCCTACCCTACCGCGTGTGACCCCATCAGCGGCCCTCCAGCTTCCTCTCCCACTCGCGGGCCTCCAGGTCTTGCTCTGCCACGTCCTTGGCCGTGGTGTAGATCACCTTGTCCTCTGATACCACCATGCTGCGCGCCTGCTCCCGCGCGTTTGCCAACTGCCATGGGAAGGTGGGGGGTTGTGGGGAGAAGGGAGGGGTTTGGGTGGGAAGGGAAGCGGGATGAGTGGGGACTGCTCTGCCACGTCCTTGGCCGTGGTGTAGATCACCTTGTCCTCTGATACCACCGTGCTGCGCGCCTGCTGCCGTGCGTATGCCAACTGGTAAGGGGAGGCAGGGGGGACAAGAAGCGAGAGCGTGATTACCACCGTGTAGGGAGAGGGCATGAGCAGAGGCCTCCCACTCTCCTGCCCACCTCGCCCCCTCCTGCGCACCTTGTGGCGGAGCTGGGCGTTGGGCTGGGTGAGCTGCAGTTGATCAGTGAGGCGCCTAGAACAGACTCGAAGAGATTTGCAGCAGCGCCTAGAGATGATATCCTCTCCTACCCACCTTGCGGCGGAGCTGAGCGTTGGGCTGGGCGAGCTGCAAGGCGCTCTGCTGGCGGCGGGAGTTGCGCAGGGCGATGGTCTCATTGGCGCGCTGCAGCCACAGGTAGCGCACTGCAGGGATGGCAAAGAACACCGCTGCATAGCCCTGGTGGATGGGGAGGCGGGTTCGGAGGGGGAGAGGGGTGGGGAGGATGGAAGGTGACTTTTGAGTCAATTCAGAAGTCTTATTAGCGATCTCGAGCTGCAGCCATAGGTAGCGCACTGCAGGGATGGCGACGAACACCGCTGCATAGCCCTGGTGGATGGGAGGTGGACGGAAGGGGAGGGAAGAAAGGTGAGGTGAATTTTGAGTCGACTCAAAGCTCCTGCCACAGGTAGCACGCAGCTGCTGCATAGCCCTGAAGAAACAGGGTAAGGAGAAAGAGAGGAGAAACAGAAGAAGATGAGAAAAGCTGAAGAAAGCAGACGGTGAGGGGGAGGTGAGATGAGGGGAAGGGAAACAAGTATGCATAGCGATTGAAGTCTATGGAAAGGCCGTGCGAAGGAAAAGAGTGGTGCACGAATGGGCACGAGTGAATGTGTTACTTGGACCCATGGCATGAGTGGGTTACCTGCAACCATGGCATGAGCGAGGAGATAAGCTGAACGAACTCCACTCCTGCCTCCCGCACTATTGCCGGATCGCTGTGGGGGGGGGGAGAGAACGACAGACACACAGAAACACAGACAGGTACAGAAAAGTACAGGCAGGTAGAGAGACAGATAGGAGAAAAAAATATGGGTGCACACGACGATAATGACATGAGGTAGAGAGGATTAGAAACTAAAAGGAGGAATGGACAGACAGGTGGGCATGGAGGGACGAAGGGGATGATAAGGAGAGGAAGCAGCATGTGCGATTAAGAGAGCAGAGGGCGTTCTGACATCAACACTATTGGCTGGAAGCAAGCAACATGGAAAAAACATGTGGCTTGTCACTTGGTTGACAATGCCATACGAGGCCAAAATCAGATATTTTGAATGGAAACGAGTTCTCTTGAGGAGGGAGGAGAGGCAGACGGTACCTGAGGAGGGAGGAGAGCCAGACGACCCCCACCACGTTCACCACACCTAGCCCTGCTGCTAGCGTACGCTTCCATGCCGGAGCCTCACTGAATCATGCAAGGGGAGGGGAGAGGAGACGAGTGGAACGGAGGGAGGAGGTGGGAGGAGAGGAGATGGAGATATGAGAAGGGGGTTGGAATGGCGGAAGGCGCCGTGTGCTCAATCAAGCAATTTGTTGTTTGCATAAAATTCTGTAAATCCTGCAAAAGTTGCCATTGCTTCGATTATTTGTGAATGCGAACGGTGATAAGGAATGGAGAGGGGTGAGAGAAGGGTGAAAGAGGGGAGGGAGTGGGGCAGGAGAGTGGCGGGGAAGGGGCAAAAAAGGGTGAAGGAAGGAAGCAAGAGGGACAAAGGAGGGGCAACAGAGGGGTGACGAGGGAAGTTGCGATGCGAGCCCATGGTACCTGAAGGTCCAGAGGTTCTCAGCGAAGTAGCGTGTCTGCTGCATGGGGTCCAGCGCTGGGCTGGGCTGCTTGCGCTGCTTGCGTGCTAACGTCATTGTTAAAGAATTTGTTAAAAGTGACTCCAGCCTACCTGAAGGTCCAGAGGTTCTCAGCGAAGTAGCGTGTCTGCTGCACGGGGTCCAACGCTGGGCTGGGCTGCTTGCGCTGCTTGCCTGCAAGATCACCGGCCGTGCGCTGCAGCAGCGGGAAGGTGTAGAGGATGTTGCCCTGCCAGGTACACAGCAGTTGGTACAGGATGGTGGGTGTGAGCTGGTGGGTGGTTGGTGGTGGGTGGTGGGTGATGGGTTGTGGGTGGTGAGTGGCAAGTGATGGGTGGCTGGCAGGGTGGATGGGACAACCAGGGGATGCGCAGCGCAGGTGCATTGGGTTGGTAGGAAAAGAGGGACGCATGGATGCTATGCCAGCCTTCTTGCGTGAGTATGGAAGTGGTGGGTGGGTGGGTGGATGGATAGATACGGCGGTCATGGTTGAATGGTCGCTGCGATGGGCGGCACAAGGTAACGGAGCGATAGTAGCTTCGTTGCTGGTGGGGTTAGGGATGGCTTTGTGGCAAGGCACAAGTCAACGGAGGTGTTTTTTGAGAATTCTCAAAAAACACACATTGGGGATGGCTTTGTGGCAAGGCACAAGTCAACGGAGGTGAGGTGCAAGCAGCCGTGCCAACCGCGTATCAATCGAAACACAACTGGCTCGTGCGTGCGTATGTGATGGCGTGGCACAGAAGGGTCTACATCTACACATGGGAGAGTTATGAATGGGAGAGCTATGAATGTGTCACCTGTGGGTCCACTTCTGGGCTGCCATCGAATCGCTGAAGCACCGGTAGCATAAAGGACTCGTCCGACTGGAAATTGCACCACGCGTACCAACCACGTACCATGTGCCATGCACCATGCCCCATGCAACACCCACATGCCACAACACATGCCAAATGCCACACAAGTTTGGTCAAAGGCATG
This sequence comes from Closterium sp. NIES-65, assembly GCA_948144175.1. Taxonomy (NCBI): domain Eukaryota; kingdom Viridiplantae; phylum Streptophyta; class Zygnematophyceae; order Desmidiales; family Closteriaceae; genus Closterium; species Closterium sp. NIES-65. The sequence goes on from CANXME010002378.1 coordinate 2,831,957, forward strand.
AGAGGAAGGTAGTGTAAACAAAGGTAGTTTGAAGGATTCGAAACGCGAAAACCGGTAGCATCAATTGGCATACTACGTGATTTAAAATGCTACTCATGCACCAAAGCACCACACCATGATCACTGCTACGGAAGCATGGATTGCACTGGGAGACATTGAAAAGGGCACGGCTCACAGTGTCAGCAGGGAGGTCGAGGTAGGGAGCAATCTCCTGAGCCGCCACCACACCACCTCGGCTCGCTATCACGTCTCCCACCTGGCGGTGTGGTGGTGTAAGGTTTCATGTTGTGCTGAAGTTTATTTCATGTCTGTTTTGATGTTGCTGTTCATGCTAGCAGCATGATAGGGTGGTCAGTTAGTGAAAGACGTGGTGGATGGTGCATGGTGCGTCGTGCATGCTAGTGACACAACCATGCATTGGCAAATCTGCATGCGAGCGCATGTGCGTGTATGCATGCGTGGTTGTAGGGAGGGGGGAATGAAGCTGACCAGCTGCCAGCGAGCCTCGTCCCTGCCGTCGTTGGGATCGCCATCACCAAACACAAACGAGAACACCTGCAAGCGCGAGCACGATGGTACAAAAAACACACGGTGAGCCAAGAGACGGTAAGGACGCAGCGCAGATGGAGGGAGAGAGGGTGGGATGAAGGAGAGGAGGGAGAATGGGAGGTGGGAGAGAGTTGGAGAGTTGGAACGTGTATCCAAGTGTCCCATGATGGAAATGTGGTGGAAATGGAGATGCGAAAGAAGGGTGGACATGGGAAGGGGTGGATGGAAGGAAACCAGCAAGACGTGGAAGAAGCAGAGAGAAATGGGAAAAGGCAGCAGTTGGCAATCTGGCAAATCAATCATGGAGCAGCGTAATCTTACCATCCGACACGTCTCACAACTTCCTCTGATTGCCCAACATACCCGCCGTCATCATTCCTAGAACGCGACTTTTTACCGAAACTTCGGCAAAGAAGAGAGGGAGGGAGGGAGGGAGGGAGGCGTACGGATTCAAAGAAGCTCATCTCTCGCGTTTGAAGGCTGGCCCGCATGCGCTGGTAGTAGAAGGGGTCCCAGTACCTGGCCCGACAGATCCATGCAGGCACGTGGTGCAGGTGACAGAGAGAGAGTGTGGAGAAGTCGAAGGGAGGGAACAGAGGGAGGGGACGTTGGGGCAGGGCAGATGAAGAGAGTTTGGGTCAGAAGGAGATAGTGAGAGAGGGGGGAGAGAGAGGGAGTGGGCGAGAAGAAAGGTAATTCGAAGCATCACAACACGGGAAGCGAAGGGTGACAGGTGGTGCGGGTGAAGGGGTGGATGAGGATGAATACAGGAACAACCAGGGAAGGTGGAACACGAGTGTGGGAGAGCGTGTGATACAGAGCGAAGAGGCAGGAGCGAGGCCGCACCAGAAGATATCCATAGGGTTGAAGAAGAAGGTGGGGCCCGAGCGGTAGTACATGCCACCCTCACCACCGCCCCCGCCCCTGCTGTCCCGGCTGTCCGAGTCACTGCGAAAGGAGCGAGACACAGGGATGCAAGGATGGGACGAAGAGGACAGATAGAGCACACACAGGGGATATTTGAATATGGGTAGGGTAAGTGCGGGTGGTGTACAGAGGATGGCGCAAAGGAGTGTGGGGCAGGGACGAGGAGGACGAGGGACGAGGAGAGAACGGGAGTGGAGTAGGGAGGCAGGGGAAGGCGGGCGGGGCACCTTCGAGAGGAGAGGAGGACGGAGATGGCAGTGTAGACGATGAGGATGGACGCGAGGAGCGCCGTGCCGAACGCCACTCGCACCACGTATGACGCTGCTGACTAGAGGCCGCGAGGGGTACAAGGGTTGGGGAGAAAGAGGGTAGCCGGGGGGAGAGGAGAGAGAAGAGAAGGGGATGGGGATGGAGGAGGGGAGGGTAGGAAGAGAAGGGAGTGGCGAGGAGGGCAAAGAAAAAGGGGATGAGGAGCCAGGTGAGGGATGAGGAGCCAGGTGAGGGATGAGGGGTTGAAACAAACAAGGTTAGAAATGCAGATGTGGGACGACCGAATGAGGAAGGAAGGTATAAATAATAGCCAGCCATATGGCAGGTCCTAGGTAAGTCGCATGATGTGTGCCAGACGAGAGGCAAGGCAGGAAGACCTTTGGCAGGGAAGGGTGTGGGGAACGGGGAGTGCGGAGGGGGGAGTAGGGAGGGGTAGAGGAAACGAAGCGGGTATGGTTGGGGTGGGGAGTGACGCAGAGCACAGCTGACCACAGCACAGCACAGCACAGCACAGCACAGCAAAGCAGGGCGAAGCAATGCAGACCTTGGCGTTGTCGATCCAGGGCTTGAGCTTGAGCCAGAGCGATCGCTGCGCGACAGCTGCAGAGAGATTGGATGGCAGCACGTACACCACGTCACCCTCGTCTGACACCTGCCATACCAAGGCAGAACGGCAGGGAGGAAAGGAGGGAGGGAGACAACCACAGAGCATTTGACATGAAAAAACTCACCTTCTCGCACACGGTTTCCCACTGTGTTCCCCACACATAATCCCCCATTTCCATTATCCTGGCGGACCAACCCCGTGTCAGCAGCCCATTCCCGCAAGCCTTCCACCCTCCCCCCCTCTCTAGCAGCCCAGGAGCGCCATACCTCGAGGAACCCCTCCGCGTCAGCCGCGAGTGCTTTGAGCGCCTTCTCCGCCTCGGTCACCTTCAGCCCGCTCGCAGCCGCCACGTCCCCCACCGTCACCCGCACGCCCTTCTCCCTGCCCCCCGCACTGCTGCTGCTCCGCGCGCCACTCCTCCCCGCCTGCTCCACGCCCTTGATCGCCTGGTCGCGCACGTCCGCAGGAAGAGAGTCCGTCTCCGCCGCCCTCCGCGGCTGGAAGAACGACGATGGGAGGAAACTACTCCATCCCTTTCTCTCCTGCGCGCCACCACTACCCCCCACACTGCCCCACGAAGAGTCGCCTCCTCTGTCGTTTGACTGTGGTTCCTCCCCCACGCCCCGCCCGCCCCACACGTCGTCTCTTCTCGTTATCCTGTCTCGCCCGGTAAGGTCGCTCTCCCACGGGAGATTTGCATCGCGTCGGCTGCCGCCCAGGTCCATCCAGCCGTTGTCGTTTCTGCTGCCGCTGCTGCTGTCGCCGCTGTTCCGCCTGGGGGGCTCGTCCTGCCGCCATCTGCTCCCCCCTTGCCTGCTCGACGGGCCGCGGCCTCCGCGAGCGCGCACGGTCACAGCGCGCCGAGCGATGTGCTGCGCGACGCGTGCAGGCGTGGCAAGGAGAGTGTGAGACGGAGAGTGCTGCTGTATACAATCTAAGGCGGTGAGGCGACGACTTGAGAGTGAGGAGCTTGAAAGTGCGGCCTGCACGGGATACGAACATAGAGGAGAGTTCAGGGAAGTGGAATATCGCGTGGGAGGGAAGATGAGAGAGAAGGAGAGAGGGAGAGGAATGAGATACCAGAAACGGGGCATAAATTGGGCGGAACGGGGGGGGTTGGCGCCGAACGCACGGGGGGAAGTGGCGAGGACCGCGCGTTGCAGAGGGGAGAGCGGAAAGGACGCAGGGAAAGGGAGGGAGTCGACGCGAACGGCTTTGAGACAGAATGGGGAAGAAGGCACGGGGTGGTCTGAGGCGGGGCCATGGATAGGCGGCAAGAGAGACTTGAGGATTACGATGCTCGCATGAGGCTGGAGCGTGAGTGCGAGAGTAGACATGGAAATTGGGTCTGGATGCTTGGTGACGGAGAGGTCTGCGACGCACCGTACAGCACCGGTTTGCGGCACATGCACGACGGAGGCATTTCGCGGCAGAATGGATGGCGCGTGAAGGGAGCGTGTGGGTGGGGAATGAGGGGATGCGGAACAGGGGGTGATATGGCGAGGAAGGGAGAGTACATCTGTAACTAGGTATTTACCTTTCGAGAACAACAGCTAACAGCGGTCCGCGGGGAAGGTGACAGGCGAGAAGCTTTAGTGGTGGAGCCGTGTACGGACGACACTATGCTGAATTGCTGTGTCGACAATGCACATTGGGCGGCCATGGCGCATGCAAGTTGAAATTTTCAGGAGATTGGTGTTGCCGTGCATAAATCCAGTTCAAATGCCTCCTGAAAATCGAGACGGGGACCTGGGGATTGCCGTGTGGGAAGAGACTGGGAGCACTGAGAGGGAGTGGTGCGACATGGTTGGCTGCTTGTAGGACACGCCACATGGAAGGCTGTGGCTGATTTTGATTGGAAACAGAAAATCGATGGCGGATTGGCCTGGAATTTTCTTCCTTGGTTACTTGTTACGAGTGCAATTGAGTGAACGAACGAGAATTGCACTATCTAAGCAAGAGTACAATGAGCGAAGGCATGAGCGAAGAATATATAGCGAAACTACAGTGGTAACGGTAATGGACTGTGGTTGTCGCGCGACGGGCCTGGGACTGAGGTTGGGAAAAGTGTTGAAGCGGAGGCCCGGAGCGCGGGTTACCCGCCGAGCCGTGAGGTCGGGGTGCGACGTGCGAAGGTGGCGGGCGGATTGTCGATGCGAGGGTTGCGAGTGGTAACGGTGCTGACTGTGGTGCTACAGTGATGTACGCGTTGAGCAGGGATGCGAAGTAAGGAAAAGGAGTTTTCCTTGCACTACCCCTCCCCCAAGGAGGTCCTCCTTACGAAAGTGCGTGTACATACTTGAAATTTTGGCTTCGCAGATACTCGGTGAGGACGGGGTGGTTTTCGATTCTGTCCAGGGGAACCCAATTGTCTTCGGTGGGTGTACGGTCCTTCCAGCGGAGTAAGAACTCGATCCTTCGGGCTCCTCGACGGTCGCGAACTCTGTGACTCAGGATTTTCTCGGGGGTGACGATTGGTTCAGTTGGTGGTCTTGTCGTGCTGGCTAGGCGATGGCGTGGCAATTGGCTTGTGGACGGGACGTAAGGGCGAAGCAGGCTGACGTGGAATGAGGGGCTGACGTACCGGTTGTTGGAAACAATAGTTCCTAAGTGCCTCTGTCGTGTCGAAACACTAAGGCACAAACGAAGCAGAGCATATCGAGGCACCAGCGAGTCAACCCTCGGAGGTTGAAGTAACCGCTGGAGGTTACGCGAAAGTCGAAGGTCAGCGACCTTTGACCTGACAAATGCAGCGCGACAGCAAGGACACACAACTGACTCGTTACAGAGCAGTTGCCCGAGTCGTCACTGTATCGAACCGCAACAGCAACAGTAAAGTAGTTATAACCGTGTCTCTTCATATTCTCTGTATTCATATATAATCTTGTATCTCTTTGCTTTAATCAATTCACTTTGCCCTCACATACTAGCGCAAGGTGGTTCACAAACTCTTATTAAGACGCTTCCGCTACTACATCAACTCTACCCAGAATTCACCTCTGCAAAGATCTTAAGGGCTTTTTCAGCCCAACATGGTATGAGAGCTATGAGGGGGAATTCAACTTATATACCAACAGTGTCAATCAGCATGGCTACACAAAAGGGAAGGAGCAACTCCAACGGATCCCAGGGCACTACTCCTACTCCACCTCCTGCCTCTGGCCTACAGACAGAGGAGGGCACGGCAACAAGACCCAGAGCAACATCTACTGAGACTCCCGCAAATCATCCTGCGGACTTCGACCAGAGCATGATGGAGAAGTTCTTCTCCTTCATGTCCTTCTACGAGCAACACCAGCAATTGGCACCTGCGCAATCACACAACAACAACAACAACGGAGCAACACCCATGAGTCTCGACGGCTCATCGTATGCACGAGGAAATCAGCAACAACAGCCTACCTTTGCTCCGTATGAGCGCGGATCCATCAGCTTCATGCCACACCCACAGCCCTCACCTGGACAAGAAAAACAACTGGACGCACTACAAGTTCAGTCGCAGTTCGCACATGTTCTGAAGATGCAGACGTCAAGACCTTTCGATGGAAAGGATTTCTTCACCTGGTCGTTCGAGTTTGAGCTGATGATGGAAGGCGCGCAGATACTCGGGTTCTTCGACGGGTCCCTGCCATACCCAACAAACGGCACACAGTACAAGAAGCAGCAATACACCTATCAGTCAATGATGGCGTACACGATCCTACTGAGAAATATCACCCCGACTCAACAACAGAACATAAGGACTTACCGAGGTTACGGTAACTCAACGGAGCTTGCGTACAACCACCTGAAGAGCCTGTATCAAGCAACAGACAGTGTAACTCAAAGTCGGTTAATGGCGCAACTGACAACGGTTGAAATGAAACCAGGGGAGAAAGGAATGGCGTATATCAGTCGATGTCGCGAATTGCGCGACAAGCTTCTTCGATGCGGAGGGTCGATTTCTGAAGACGCCTTCGTGACAGTCATCATCGGCGGCCTCGGTTCTCAATGGCGCGCCACAAAAGCCATCCTCCGAGCTCACGGAAGAATCTCCGAAGCAGCGCTCTGCGCCGAAATCCATGCCGAGCAGCAAGACATGGACCTGCAAGAAGAACGACACAGAAAGAAGACTTCAGCACCAGAGTTCGCGTTCCACACCCAGCAACGCTACAACAACAACAACAACCGGCAGCAACAACTGAAGCCAGTATCTCCGTTCGGCCACATCTGCAAAACTTCAGGACACCCGCGCACGCACTGCCCGAATCGTCAACAATTAACAACCCCGCAGCGGCAACTTCGGCCTTCAAGCAGCCAAGTCGTCTCAACGCAGACAAATCCTACGACTCAGATTCAAGCTTCAAAGACTTCAACAGGACAACCTGCACAAGGAGCAAGAAACATCGTCAGCTGCATGACAAAGATAACAGACTCCTCAGGACGCTTCGTTCAACGAGAACACCGGCTTCAACGCGAAGTCACCACTACAGTCGCCAACAACCAAAACCTGCGAACACGACGACAAGGCGTAGTTCAACTTCAGTCAAGGGAAACAAACGTCGTACTACAGATGTCAAAGGTACTAAGCGCGGAGGGACTCGGCTACAACTTACTGAGCGTCAGCCAGCTGATGGCGAAGGGGATTCATCTCGAAGCAGACAGTACCACTCAAGAATTCAAGCTGTATCACGGGAGAGGAGGACTCTACATCGGCAGGGCGGTCCTCAAGAACAACGTCTTCGTTCTTGATTTCGTCCCTGACCTTGGCACTGCCGACAGCGACGCCATCGTCAACTTCACCGACTGGACACTGTCAGAACATATAGCTTACTTGTTTCTGTAGGCTATAGTGGGGTATCCCATAGGGGGTACAACACAATTAGGGTTTCCTATTTGTATTCACTTCACTTCATAGTCATTCATTCTCGTTCACACTTTCTCATGGAATCAGAGCAGGTCCCCTCTTAGGGCCTGTTCCTAGGGCCCACCGAAGCGCGCCCCGAGGCGCGCATTTTTTTTAGCGACCCTCCGTGTCGCCCTCCCCGTCGTGCTCCCGCTTTGGCCCCTCGTCGGCCCCGCCTAGGCCCCTCGTCGGCCCCGCGTAGCCCCCGTCGGCCCCACTTAGGCCCCGCGTCGGCCCCACCTAGACCCCGTCGGCTCCTCGTCGGCCCCGCCTAGGCCCCACGTCGGCCCCGCGTAACCCCCCGTCGGCCCCGCTTAGGCCCCACGTCGGCCCCGCGTAGCCCCGCTTAGGCCCGTCGGCCCCGCTTAGGCCCCGCTTTGGCCCCGCGTCGGCCCCGCCTAGACCCCGTCGGCCCCGCGTTGGCCCTGCTTAGGCCCCGTCGGCCCCGCGTTGGCCCCGCTCAGGCCCCGCCGGCCCGCCTAGACCCCACTTCGGCCCCTCGTCGGCCCCGCCCAGACCTCGTCGGCCCCGCCACGGCCCTACGCCGGCCCCGCTTCAGCTGCTGTCGGCCCCGCTACAGCCCGCCACTGGCCTCGCTACACCCCGCCACTGGCCCCGCTACAGCCTGCCACCGGCCCCACTACGGCCCGCCGTTGGCCCCGCTACAGCCCGCACCGGCCCCTGCTACAGCCCGCCGCCGGCCCAGCTACAGCCCGCCGCCGGCCCAGCTACAGCCCGCCCCCGGCCCAGCTACAGCCCGCCGCCGGCCCAGCTACAGCCCGCCGCCGGCCCCGCTACAGCCCGCCACCGGCCCCTGCTACAGCCCGCCGCCGGCCCAGCTACAGCCCGCCCCGGCCCCGCTACAGCCCGCCGTCGACCCGCCGTCGGCCCCGCTACAGCCCTCCCCGCGGCCCCTGCTGCAGCCCGCCGTGCTGCACGTGAGCAGCCCCAGCAGCCCGCGCCGCCCGTGAGCCCCTACGCCACCCGAGCCGCGCGAGCCGCCCGAGCCGCCCGAGCCGCCCGAGCCGCCCGAGCCGCCCGAGCCGCCCGAGCCGCCTGAGGATCCGTGCTGCTGTTCCTGAGCTGTGTTCCTCTGCTGCTGACCTACCCGACTCTCCCAGCCCGGTGAGACTTTCAGCTGCTGCCATGGCCACCCCCAATGTTCTTACTTTTGACGCTGAGGGGAGGGCCATTGACTTTGCCGTCTGGATTGAAGACCTGCAGCTGTACTTACTGTGTGATGCGATAGATGAGGTCTCTCTCTTTGACTTTGTCTCTGGCACTGTCCCTGCCCCACCTGCTGATGCTGACTCTGCCGTTCGCTCCAAGTGGGCGACCCGCGATGCTGCTGCACGTCTTGCTGTGCGTCGCCACCTCCCTTCCTCTGAGCGTGCCCACTTTAGTCAGTGCAAGACCTCTCAGGCCTTGTACGACGCTGTAGTTGCACGCTACTCCTCCCCTTCCTCCGCTACCCTTAGCCGCCTCATGCTACCGTTTCTCTTCCCTGACCTCGCTTCCTTTCCCACTGTCGCTGACCTCGTTACCCACCTCCGTGCTAGTGACACCCGCTACCGCGCTGCCCTTCCTGCTGAGTTCCGCGCTGCGAACCCTCCTCCCATGTACATCACTCTCTACTTTCTCGTCACCCGTCTCCCTGAGTCCCTTCGTGTCGTTAGGGACCAGTTTCTCTCTGTCTGTCCCACCACTCTCACTGTCGACCTCCTTGAGGAGTCCCTGCTAGCGGCTGAGAAGAGTATTGTCGCTGTAGGGGCCTCTCGGGGTGACCCTCGCACCCCCATCTTTGAGGGGTGTGGTCCTTCCCCCCTGCTGCCCTCTGTCGCCTCTGCCGCTACGGCCGACCTCGCTGGTTTTGAGTCGGTCGGCGCGGCGTCTGCCCCCAGCGGCAGACGCCGCTCTGGCAAGGGCAAGGGGGGCAAGGGAGCGGGTGGAGCTAGAGGGGGCGGTGGAGGAGGCGGTGGGGGTGGCGGGGGGAGTGGGGGTGGCGGTGGGGGTGGTGGCGGGAGTGGAGGTACTGGTGGCGGCGGTGGAGGCGGAGGTGGCGGCGGAGGTGGTAGCGGAGGAGGCGGTGGGAGCGGTGGGAGCGACGGTCCTGGTGGGGGAGGTGGCGGTGGAGACGGGGGTGGCGGTGGAGGCGGGGGTGGCGGTGGAGGCGGGGGTCGGAGTGGCTCGTCCCAGCGGAGCAGCTCTGGGGGTGGTCAGCGCCAGCAGCAGCAGCAGCAGCAGCAGCCGCAGCAGCAGCCACAGCAGCAGCAGCGCTCTCGCACCGTCCCCGCCCCTCAGCAGCTCCGTGAGTGGTACTTGCAGCGTCAGCGTGGTGGTGCGCTTGGTCCCTGCCCCTACGTTCTTCGCACCGGTGACCGTGCAGGGGAGAGGTGTGGAGGCGCCCACACAGCCCGCCGCTGCTTTGGCCGCCTGACCGACGCCTGGCGTCAGCAGTTTCCGGAGGCCGCTGAGATCCCCCGCTGGGGAGAGCTGTCTAGGGCTGGTGTAGCTATTTATGATCTTGATTTTGATGCTATTCTCGCTGCTATGTATGCTGTGACTGGTAGTGATGAGGATGACTGTTACCGGTGTTTCCCGCCCGACCCGGGCATTGGTACTGCCGCGTCAGGTACTAGTGAGGCTGCTGCTCTAGGTGCCAGTGCGTCTGTGCTCTCAGGTGCTGGTGAGTCTGCCCTCTCAGGTACTGTGTCGGCTTCGGCCTCTCACACCTTCACCCTTGACTCTGGAGCGTCTCGCTCCTTCTTTAGGGACCGCACCACTCTCACGCCGCTGAGTCGGCCGGTTGCGGTGTCCCTGGCTGACCCCTCTGGGGGGCCTGTCCTGTCTCGCTTCTCCACTGTCCTCCCGTGTCCGGCGGCCCCCTCTGGCACCCTGACTGGTCTCTACCTCCCCTCGTTCTCGACGAACTTGGTGAGTGGTGCTGACCTCCAGGATGCGGGTGTCCACCAGTTCACCCCTGCTCGTCAGCGGGTGACCCACTGCACGGAGGCGGATACAGGTCGCCACCTTGCTACGTTTACACGTCGGCCAGGGTCGAGCCTGTACACACTGACCACTGCTTCTCCTCCAGGTGCTACGTCTGGTAGGGTCCCTTCGTCTGGTCAGGTGTTTGCTGCAGCGTCCAGGTCTGGTCCTGAGTCTGCCCCCTGCTCGTGTCGTCGTCTGTCTCACGAGACCCTCCTCTGGCACCACCGCCTTGGCCACCCCTCTCTGCTTCGGCTCAGAGGCATGGCCTCGCGAGTCCTTGTGTCTGGTCTTCCCCGGTCTCTCCCTCCCCTTCCTCCGGGCCCTGGCCCTACCTGTGTCCCCTGTGTCGAGGGGCGCCAGCGTGCTGCCCCTCACTCCTCCCAGTTTCCTCCGACAGAGGCCCCGTTGCAGACGCTTCACATGGACGTGTGGGGCCCAGCCCGCGTCCGTGGACAGGGTCAGGAGCGCTACTTCCTGCTGGTGGTTGACGACTACTCGCGTTACACCACAGTCTTCCCCTTGCGCAGCAAGGGTGAGGTCACTGAGGTGTTGATCGACTGGATCCGCGCAGCTCGTCTCCAGCTTCGGAGGAGCTTTGGCTCTGACTTCCCTGTTTTGCGTCTGCACTCGGACAGAGGCGGAGAGTTCTCCTCTGGCCTCCTGAGTGCCTACTGTCGTGCGCGAGGCATCCGTCAGACCTTCACGCTTCCGGACTCACCACAGCAGAATGGGATTGCTGAGCGCCGCATTGGCATGGTCATGGACGTCGCTCGTACGTCCATGATGCATGCGGCTGCTCCCCATTTTCTGTGGCCGTTTGCGGTCAGGTACGCTGCGCACCAGATCAACCTCCACCCCAGGGTCTCTCGACCGGAGACCTCCCCAGCTCTGCTGTGGACGGGGAAGGTTGGCGATGCGTCGGCGTTCCGGGTCTGGGGATCTCGGGCGTTTGTTCGCGACCTGTCTGCGGACAAGCTGTCCCCTCGTGCTTCTCCCTGCGTCTTCCTGGGGTTCCCCCCCGACGCCCCTGGGTGGCAGTTTTACCACCCCACCTCTCGACGTGTTCTGTCCTCCCAGGACGTCACGTTCGACGAGTCGGTACCCTACTACCGCCTCTTCCCCTACCGCACTCCGTCCCTCCCCCCACCCCCGCTCTTCTTGGTACCAGGTCCCCCCCCGGTAGTCCCCCTCCCCCCTCAGGGTCCTGCCCCTTCAGGTGTGTCCCAGGTAGACGCGGTCGAGCCTGTCGAGGTCACTGGTGACTCTGGTGCTGCTGCGGGAGCTGAGCCTGGGGGTGCGGAGTCTGGGGGTGCTGAGCCTGGGGGTGCTGAGCCTGGGGGTGCTGTGCCTGGGGGTGTTGAGCCTGGAGGTGCCGAGCCTGGGGGTGCTGTGCCTGGGGGTGCTGTGCCTAGGGGTGCTGAGCCTGGGGGTGCTGCGCCTGGGGGTGCTGTGCCTGGGGGTGCTGAGCCTGGAGGTGCCGAGCCTGGGGGTGCTGTGCCTGGGGGTGCTGTGCCTAGGGGTGCTGAGCCTGGGGGTGCTGAGCCTGGGGGTGCTGTGCTTGGGGGTGCTTCGTCTCGCCGGGAGCCACTCTCCCCACAGGAGCTGCGTGAGTGGTTTGCCAGGCGCTGGAGGCGTGCTGCTGGTGCTGGTGGTTCTTCGGCTGCAGAGGGTACTGCTCCCGCGCGTCCCGCCGGTGCTCGTACTGTGGGTGCTGGAGCTGCTGGGTCTGAGAGTTCTCCTGGAGCTGGTACTGCTGAGGGTGTTGGCGCTGAGCCTGCCGTTGGCGGTCCGACTGACAGTGCTCCTGGTGCTGCTGCTGGAGGTTCTGGGGCTTCTGGTGGTGCTGCTGGAGGTGCTGCTGGAGTGGGTGCTCCTGCCGGGGCTGCTGGTGCTGTTCCTGCTGTTTCTAGCGTCGCCGCGCGGCCCCGACCGTACTTCGTTCCGCTCCTGCAGCAGGTTCTTGGTCTTACACCTCCTCCTCCTCCCTTAGAGGGTCCGCAGCCTGTCCGGTCACAGCCCCAGCTACAGCCTGCCTCCCCTTTGCCTGCTCCTTCTCCCTACGCTGGTCCGACTGGAGGTCTTACTGAGCGTCGTGAGCCTGCGTCTCGTCCTGCGTCGCCTGTTCGTACTGAGCGCGCTAGTGGTCGCGGGTCGCGTCAGCGTCCTCCTCCTGTCCCTGGCACGCACCGGATGTCTCTGCGTCCTTCCACTGCTCCTCTGCGTGCCCCTTTGCCTTCTCCTCCTGCTTCCTCTCTTCCTGCTCTTGCCGACCCGGAGTCGGACTCTCTTCGTGCTGCCAGTCCTACTGTCACGCGTCTCCTTGCTACTGCTGTCACTGACCCTTCCTTCGAGTCGTCTGCTGCGTCTGCCCTTGTCACTGAGCTTGTCGACTTTGCTGCGCGCTGTCGTCTAGACTACGCTGCTCGTCTTGTCACTGCGTCTGAGTCCGCCTGTCCTCCGTCCGTCGGGGGTGAGTGTGCCCTTGGCACGGACGTCCTTGAGGACAGGCAGGAGGAGTTCCAGTGTCTGGCCGCCGCTTCACCTCGTCTCGCGTCTGTACTGCTAGCCCCTGAGGGAGACCCGGATGCACCAGACATCCCGACTCCGCGCTCTTACGCGGAGGCGATAGAGGGTCCCTACTCCTCTCAGTGGCAGGCAGCTATGGATGCAGAGATGGCTTCCTGGAAGTCCACAGGCACCTACGTTGACGCTGTTCCCCCTCCTGGGGCGAACATCGTCAGTGGCATGTGGATTTTCAGGGTGAAGCGGCCGCCGGGTTCTCCGCCTGTCTTCAAGGCGCGTTACGTGGCTCGTGGCTTCAGTCAGCGGCAGGGGGTTGACTACTTTCAGACCTTCTCCCCCACCCCGAAGATGACCACTCTTCGGGTTCTGCTGCACGTTGCTGCTCACCGTGACTACGAGCTGCACTCTCTCGACTTCAGCACAGCTTTCTTGCAGGGCAGTCTGCACGAGGAGATCTGGCTGCGTCGCCCACCTGGCTTCACTGGGTCTTTCCCTCCTGGTACCCAGTGGAGTCTCCGGCGTCCAGTCTACGGTCTCCGCCAGGCGCCACGTGAGTGGCACGACACACTGAGGACTACGCTCGCGGCACTTGGGTTTGCTCCTTCTACTGCCGACCCGTCGCTGTTTCTACGCACCGACACCTCTCTGCCGCCGTTCTACATCCTCGTGTACGTCGACGACTTGGTCTTTGCCACAGCTGATACTGCTGGACTCGCCTACGTGAAGTCCGAGCTGCAGAAGAGACACACGTGCACTGACCTGGGTGAACTGCGCAGCTACCTTGGCTTGCAGATCACCCGGGACAGAGCACGCCGCACCATTACCCTGACTCAGTCACACATGGTGCAGCAGGTCCTTCAGCGCTTCGGCTTCACGTACTCCTCGCCTCAGGCCACTCCTCTGCCTACTCGCCACTCGCTCTCAGCTCTGCCTTCGGATGAGTCCGTAGAGTCGAGTGGCCCGTTTGCAGAGCTTGTTGGCTGCCTCATGTACCTGATGACCTGCACACGACCTGACCTCGCATACCCTCTTAGCATTCTCGCACGCTTTGTTGCTCCTGGGAGACACCGACCAGAGCACATGGCTGCAGCGAAGAGGGTGTTGCGCTACTTGTGCAGTACGTCAGGCATGGGGCTAGTGCTTGGAGGGCGCAGTCCAGTGGTCCTCACTGGGCACGCAGACGCTTCTTGGGCTGACGACCAGGCTACGCAGCGGTCGTCACAGGGTTACACCTTCAGCCTTGGTTCCGGCTCTGTCTCGTGGCGGGCTACCCGCTCGTCTTCTGTTCTCGGCTCCAGTTGTGAGGCTGAGATCTACGCTGGGGCTATGGCTGCACAGGAGTTACGCTGGCTCACCTACCTGCTGACCGACCTTGGAGAGCAGCCTCGTTCTCCTCCAGTCCTGTACGTAGACAACAAGGCCATGCTGGCCTTGTGTCGAGAGCAGCGACTGGAGCACAGAACGAAGCACATTGCTCTCCGCTACTTTCTTTCTCGTGAGCTACAGCAGCGTGGACAGTTGCGACTTGCGTACGTGGCCTCTGAGGCCAACACTGCTGATGTCTTCACCAAGGCACTTGCGCCTTGTGATCATCAGCGTTGTTGCACGCAGTTGGGTCTTGTGCCTGTCTTGCCTCACTTGCTCTCCTCTTGACCTTGCTTGTACCTTCGCCTATATATACTCTTGCTCTTGCTTGCTTGACTCTTGTATATCTCTATATATGATCTTGCATGTGAACTGGCCTTCTGGCCTTTGAACTTGTGCTCGGAATGCGTGGTGACTTTGTGATCCACCCTGAGCTTTGCTTTGCTTTGCTTGACTGGTCTTGTGACCCCTTGTTCTCCCCCACTTTGCCTATGGGGGTGTGTCAGAACATATAGCTTACTTGTTTCTGTAGGCTATAGTGGGGTATCCCATAGGGGGTACAACACAATTAGGGTTTCCTATTTGTATTCACTTCACTTCATAGTCATTCATTCTCGTTCACACTTTCTCAGACACACCCTCCGGACCTTGATCCAGACTTCAGTCCAGAAGGCTTCTGGTACTCACACACCATCCCTGAAGCAGAAAGAACAAGGGTGTTAGCAACAATCCATACAACATCGGCAGCAGCAGAGACAACATCGGCAGCAGCAGAGACAACATCGGCAGCAGCAGAGACAACATCGGCAACAGAGACAACATCGGCAGCAGCAGGAATGTCAACACCAGTTGCTGGTCCTTCAACGACACCACTCCTCATCGACGACACACCACCAACACCAGCGCAACAACTGCACCCAGCACCACGAGAAGTTCATCGCAACACCAACTTCACCGCCAACTTCTACTCCAACTCCGACATGTACCGATGATCACCCGGACATCGCGCCAACGAAAGCACCTCGCACGCACGGTTGGGACACCCAAGCAACACAGTATTAAACAATACAATAAGAGCAGGAGTACTTGACAAGGACTCGCTCCTACTAACCGACGGACGAGAACTTCAACGAGCGCGAGGAACGTGCTTCACCTGCCCTGAAGGCGACTTACCGCATCGACCATTCGCGTCACATCACAACCCAAGCGCTCCCGCGTACGCACCACTCGAGAAGGTGAATAGCGATATCCTGTTCAATCGGGAACCAGGACAAGTCACATACAACTACACGTTCACCTTCATCGACGCCGCCACCCGTTACGTCTGGCACCTAAACCTACCCAGCCGCGACATGGCATTCGCAGCCTTCGTTGCCTGGCTACCAGTAGCAGAGAGAGAGTCGGGCGTACAACTGAAAAGCTTCCATTCAGACGGAGGAGGAGAATACACCTCTCAGCGGTTCAAGCAGTACCTGGCGGAAAGGGGAATCAAGCAGCTCATCTCCCTTCCCTACGCCCATCAGCAGCAAGGAGAAGCAGAGAGAATGAACAGGACCCTGCAGAACACCATGCGCAAACTGCTACGTGGCATGCGGCTACCCAACCACCAATGGCCTGCAGCAAAGGACCACGCTGTCATGCTGCACAATTTGCTGTCGTCGTCATCGCTTCCGAACAACGCATCACCGCATCTGCTATGGACAGGGAAACAGGGCAGCACAAAAACGTTACGAGTTTTCGGGTGCATGGTACAGTACCGACCCCCAGCAGCACGAGCGCGCCGATTTTCTCAACGAGCACAGTGGGGACTACACCTGGGCATCGAAAAGAACTACAACGCATGGAAAATCTTCGACGTCCACTCCAAGGAAACAGTAGCAGCACATGACGTAATTTTCTATGAACGACTCACGCTCCAGACGTACCTTGCCAACTTGCAAGAAGACGAAGACCCCACAGGTGGCCTTCGTGGTGACCGAGCCTTCGCCTCAGCAGCGGACGAAGCAGACTGGGACGAGCAAAATGTGGACAACGCATCAGAAGAAGCCGGACCTCTTCCGTTCTGCTCCGTCGACGTTCCCATGGACGAAGACAGCCCTCGCGAAAGTGCCAACGCCGAAACCTTCTACCACTTCGCCGACAACGGTTACGTAACACATGCGACAATCAACACCAACGAAGCAGAACGAGTAGGACCAAATTTCATACCTGATCCAGAAACGGGAGACGAAGCAGCTTATCTCGAGGATGTAAATCTTCCCCGCTACTCACAGAGTGGACTGCAGATCCTCGAGCTCGTCACCGCAGTCCACGGCTCCGTCGCTCCAAAGAGCCTGCGACGGTTCAGCAGGCTCTGGGGGGGGAATGTAGGAATCCCAACCACTAGACCATTGGGATAAAAGGGCTTGTTTAAGTAGCGGGTCAATGCGCCCATAACCCCCAAGGCAACCGTGCCTGTAACCCTTCCCTAGGATCAATCGGGGATCACCAGTGGACCTCTGACACCCCCCCGCACTGGGATGCCCGAAGTGCATGTCAAATTATAATGTTGTCTAGGCTTTAGTGGGGTAGCCCATATGGGGTACACATTTCTAGGGTTGCATATTTGTTTCACTTTCATTCCATAGTCATTTCATTCTCGTTCTAATTTCCTCATGGTATCGAGCAGGTTCCCCCGTGGGAACTGTGCCTAGGGCCCACCACATCGAGTTTTTTTTTTTCCTGCCCGAAGCGCGCTCAGCCCGAGTCGCGCTCCGGGCTCTCACTTCGTCGAGCCGCCCTAGCGGCCCCAACGCCCTAGCGGCCCCGCAGCCCGTCGATTCGGCCCCGCCGCCCTTCGCTGCGGCCCCGCCGCCCTTCGCTGCGGCTCCGCCGCCCTTCGCTGCGGCCCCGCAGCCCTTCACTGCGGCCCCGCCGCCCTTCGCTGCGGCCCCGCCGCCCTTTGCTGTGGCCCCGCCGCCTCACATTGCAGCCCCGCCGCCCTTCCCTGCGGCCCCGCCGCCTCACACTGAGGCCCCGCCGCCCTTCGCTGCAGCCCCGCCGCCCGTCTCAGCGGCCCCGCCGCCCTTCGCTGCGGCCCCGCCGCCTCTCTCGCTGCGGCCCCGCCGCCCTTCTCAGCGGCCCCACCGCCCTTCTCTGCGGCCCCGCCGCCTCTCTCAGTGCGGCCCCGCCGCCCTTCACGGCGGCCCCGCCGCCCTTCACTCCGGCCCCGCCGCCTCTCCCACTGCGGCCCCGCCACCTACCTTGCGGCCCCGCCGCCCTACCAGCGGCCCTACCGCCCTACACCGCCCGCGCCGCCCGAGCCGCCCGAGCCGCCCGAGCCGCCCGAGCCGCCCGAGCCGCCCGAGCCGCCCGAGCCGCCTGAGCCGCTGAGGAGCCGAGCCGCCCGAGCAGCCCAAGCCGCCCGACCTGCCCGAGCCGCCCGAGCCGCCTGAGCCGCTGAGGAGCCGAGCCGCCCGAGCCGCCCGACCCGCCCGAGCCGCCCGAGCCGCCTGAGGAGCCGAGCCGCTGGTGCCGCGGAGCCGCAGTTGCTGCTGAGCCGTCCGAGCAGCAGTGTTGCCGTGTTGCTGTGCTACTGAGCTGCCCGAACCGCCCTGTCTAGTGAGAGCAGCGCTTCTGTCACTGCACTGCCCCTGTCCTATAGTTGGTACTGCTAGTCTACTGTTGTCATGGCTACCCCTAGTGTACTCGCGTTTGACGCTGAGGGTCGAGCCATTGACTTTGAGGTCTGGGTCGAAAACCTGCAGCTGTTCTTACAGTGCGATAGGGCAGACGGTCTCTCTCTCTTTGACCTCACCTCTGGCGCCTCTCCTGCCCCTGCTGCTGATGCTGACCCCACTGTTCGCTCCCAGTGGGCCACGCGCGATGCTGCTGCACGTCTTGCTGTGCGTCGCCACCTGCCTACCACTGAGCGCGCGCACTTTAGTCAGTACAAGAGTGCTCAGACCTTGTACGACGCTGTAGTTGCGCACTACTCTTCCCCTGCCACTGCTGCACTGAGCCGCCTCATGCTGCCGTACCTCTTCCCTGACCTTGCTGCCTTTCCCACGGTCGCTGACCTCATTACGCACCTCCGCACTAGTGACACTCGCTACCGCGCCGCGCTTCCTGCTGAGTTCTGCGCCAAGAACCCCCCCCCCCCCCCCCTATGTACATCACTCTCTATTCTATAGTCACCCGCCTCCCTGACTCCCTTCGTGTAGTCAGGGACCACTTCCTCTCAGTCTGTCCCACCACTCTCACTGTTGACCTCTTAGAGAAGGCCCTCCTAGCAGCAGAGAAGAGCATAGTCGCTGTAGGAGCCTCTCGTGGTGACCCTCGCACCCCCATCTTTGAGGGGTGTTCTCCTTCCCCCCTTTTGCCCTCTGTCGCCTCTGCCGCTGCGGCCGACCTCGTTGGTCTTGAGTCGGTCGGTGCGGCGTCTGCCCCTAGCGGGAGACGCCGCTCTGGCAAGGGCAAGGGGGGCAAGGGCGCGGGTGGAGCTAGCGGGGGCGGTGGAGGTGGCGGTGGAGGCGGCGGAGGGAGTGGGGGTGGCGGTGGGAGTGGTGGCGGGGGTGGAGGTGTCGGTGGCAGCAGTGGAGGCGGAGGCGGCGGAGGCGGCGGCGGTGCTAGCGGAGGCGGCGGTGGTGGCGGAAGTGGAGGAGGCGGTGGTGGAGGAGGTGGCGGTGGTCGGGGTGGCGCTTCGCAGCGGAGCAGCCCTGGTGGTGGTCAGCGCCAGCAGCAGCAGCAGCAGCAGCGTTCTCGGGACATTCCCCCCCCTCAGCAGCTCCGTGAGTGGTACGCGCAGCGTCAGCGTGGTGGGGGTTTTGGTCCGTGCACCTACGTCCTTCGCTCCGGCGACCACGCGGGTGAGCAGTGTGGGGGTGCCCACCCCATCCAGCGCTGCTTTGGCCGCCTGACGGACGCTTGGCGTCAGCAGTTCCCGGAGGCCAGTGAGATCCTCCGCAGGGGAGAGCTTTCTAGGGCAGGCGTAGCTATCTATGATCTTGACTTTGATGCTATCCTTGCTGCCATGTATGCTGTGACTATTAGTGATGAGGGTGACTGTTACCGGTGTTTCCCGCCCGACCCGGGCACTGGTACTGCTGCTCTAGGTGCTGGTGAGGCTGCTGCTCTAGGTGCCAGTGCGTCTGCGCCCTCAGGTGCTGGTGAGTCTGCGCTCTCAGGTACCACGTCGGCTTCGGCCTCCCTCACCTTCACCCTTGACTCAGGGGCTTCTCGCTCCTTCTTTTGAGACCGCACCACACTCACGCCGCTTGGTCGGCCGGTTGCAGTCTCCCTGGCAGACCCCTCTGGGGGTCCTGTCCTCTCTCACTTCTCCACTGTCCTCCCGTGTCCGGCTGCCCCCTCTGGCACCTTGTCTGGTCTTTACCTCCCCTCGTTCTCTACGAACTTGGTGAGTGGTGCTGACCTGCAGGATACGGGGGTTCACCAGTTTACTCCTGCGAGTCAACGGGTGACCCACTGCTCGGACGCTCGCACAGGCCGGCACCTGGCCACGTTTTCGCGTCGGCCGGGGTCGAGCCTCTACACCCTGACCACTACGTCTCCTCCTGTCCCTGCGTCTAGCCAGGTAGCTGCGTCGGGTCAGGTGTTTGCTGCAGCGTCCAGGTCTGGTCCTGAGTCTGCCCCCTGCTCGTGTCGCCTCCTGTCTCACGAGACTCTCCTGTGGCACCACCGTCTTGGTCACCCCTCCCTGCCTCGTCTCCGAGGCATGGCTTCCCGTGTCCTTGTCTCTGGTCTCCCCCGGTCCCTCCCTCCCCTTCCTCCAGGGCTTGGCCCTTCCTGTGTTCCTTGTGTCGAGGGGCGGCTCCGGGCTGCTCCTTCAGGTGTGTCCCAGGTAGATGCAGTCGAGCCGGTCGAGGTTGCTGGTGACTCTGGTACTACTGCGGGTACTGAGCCTGGGGGTGCTGACTCTAGGGGTGCTGCGCGAGTGGGTGCTGAGCCTAGGGGTACTGAGCCTGGGGGTGCTACGACTGGGGGTGCTGAGCCTGGGGGTCCTTCGCCTGGGGGTGCTGCGTCTGGAGCTGCTGAGCCTGGGGGTGCTGCGTCTGGAGCTGCTGAGCATGGGGGTGCTGCGTCTGGAGCTGCTGAGCCTGGGGGTACTGAGTCTGGAGCTGCTGAGCCTGGGGGTGCGGAGCCCGCGGCCGCTGGACCTGCTCGTGTGGCGTTTGGCGGTGCTGGGCCTGGTGGTTCTCCGGGTGCTTCGTCTCGGCGGGAGCCACTCTCTCCACAGGAGCTACGCGAGTGGTTTGCCCGGCGCTGGAGGCGTACTGCTAGAGCTGGTGCTTCTTCAGCTGCTGAGGGTGCTGGTGCCGCCGGTCTCGGAGGTGCTAGTCCTGGGAGTGCTGGAGCTGCTGGGCCTGCGAGTGCGACTGGAGTCGGAGCTGCTGAGGGTGTTGGCGCTGAGGCTAGTGCTGTCAGTCCTAGCGGCGGTCCTACTGCGGGTGCTGATGGTGCTGCTGGAGGTACTGGAGCTGGAGGTGCTGTTGGCGCCGGTGCTGCCACTAGGGGTGCTGGTGCTGTCCCTGCTGTGTCTGGAGTCGCCGCGCGGCCTCGGCCGTAATTTTTTCCGCTCCTTCAGCAGGTTCTTGGTCTTCCTCCTCCCTTAGAGTGTCCACCGCCTGTCCAGTCACAGTCACAGTTACCGCCGGCCTCCCCACTGCCTGCTCCTTCTCCCTACACTGGTCCTAATGGAGGTCTTGCTGAGCGTCGTGAGCCTGCGTCTCGTCCTGCGTCGCCGGTTCGTGCTGCTCGCGCTAGTGGTCGCGGTTCGCGTCAGCGTCCTCCTCCTGTCCCTGGCACGCACCGGATGTCACTGCGTCCGTCCACTGCTCCTCTGCGTGCCCCTTTGCCTTCTCCTCCTGCTTCCTCTCTTCCTGCTCTTGCCGACCCGGAGTCGGACTCCCTTCGTGCTGCCAGTCCTACTGTCACGCGTCTCCTTGCTACAGCAGTCACTGACCCTTCCTTCGAGTCGTCTGCTGCGTCTGCCCTTGTCACTGAGCTTGTCGACTTTGCTGCGCGCTGTCGTCTAGACTACGCTGCCCGTCTTGTCACTGAGTCTGAGTCCGCCTGTCCTCCGTCCGTCGGGGGTGAGTGTGCCCTTGGCACGGACGTCCTTGAGGACAGGCAGGAGGAGTTCCAGTGTCTGGCCGCCGCTTCACCTCGTCTCGCGTCTGTACTGCTAGCCCCTGAGGGAGACCCGGATGCACCAGACATCCCGACTCCGCGCTCTTACGCGGAGGCGATAGAGGGTCCCTACTCCTCTCAGTGGCAGGCAGCTATGGATGCAGAGATGGCTTCCTGGAAGTCCACAGGCACCTACGTTGACGCTGTTCCCCCCCCTGGGGCGAACATCGTCAGTGGCATGTGGATTTTCAGGGTGAAGCGGCCGCCGGGTTCTCCGCCTGTCTTCAAGGCGCGTTACGTGGCTCGTGGCTTCAGTCAGCGGCAGGGGGTTGACTACTTTCAGACCTTCTCCCCCACCCCGAAGATGACCACTCTTCGGGTCCTGCTGCACGTTGCTGCTCACCGTGACTACGAGCTGCACTCTCTCGACTTCAGCACAGCTTTCTTGCAGGGCAGCCTGCACGAGGAGATCTGGCTGCGTCGCCCACCTGGCTTCACTGGGTCTTTCCCTCCTGGTACCCAGTGGAGTCTCCGGCGTCCAGTCTACGGTCTCCGCCAGGCGCCACGTGAGTGGCACGACACACTGAGGACTACACTCGCGGCACTTGGGTTTGCTCCTTCTACTGCCGACCCGTCGCTGTTTCTGCGCACCGACACCTCTCTGCCGCCGTTCTACATCCTCGTGTACGTCGACGACTTGGTCTTTGCCACAGCTGACACTGCTGGACTCGCCTACGTGAAGTCCGAGCTGCAGAAGAGACACACGTGCACTGACCTGGGTGAACTGCGCAGCTATCTTGGCTTGCAGATCACCCGGGACAGAGCACGCCGCACCATTACCCTGACTCAGTCACACATGGTGCAGCAGGTCCTTCAGCGCTTCGGCTTCACGTTCTCCTCGCCTCAGGCCACTCCTCTGCCTACTCGCCACTCGCTCTCAGCTCTGCCTTCGGATGAGTCCGTAGAGTCGAGTGGCCCGTTTGCAGAGCTTGTTGGCTGCCTCATGTACCTGATGACCTGCACACGACCTGACCTTGCATACCCTCTTAGCATTCTTGCACGCTATGTTGCTCCTGGGAGACACAGACCAGAGCACATGGCTGCAGCGAAGAGGGTGTTGCGCTACTTGTGCAGTACGTCGGGCATGGGGCTAGTGCTTGGAGGGTAGAGTCCAGTGGTCCTCACTGGGCACGCGGACGCTTCTTGGGCTGACGACCAGGCTACGCAGCGGTCGTGACAGGGTTACACCTTCAGCCTTGGTTCCGGCTCTGTTTCGTGGCGGGCTACTCGCTCGTCTTCTGTTCTCGGTTCCAGTTGTGAGGCCAAGATGTACGCCGGGGCCATGGCTGTACAGGAGCTTTGCTGGCTCACCTACCTGCTGACCGTCCTTGGAGAGCCGCCTCGTTCTCCTCCAGTCCTGTACGTAGACAACAAGGCCATGCTGGCCTTGTGTCGAGAGCAGAGACTGGAGCACAGAACAAAGCACGTTGCTCTTCGCTACTTCCTTGCTCGTGAGCTACAGCAGCGTGGTCAGTTGCGGCTTGCGTACGTGGCCTCTGAGGCCAACACTGCTGATGTTTTCACCAAGGCACTTGCGCCTTGTGATCATCAGCGCTTCTGTACTCAGCTTGGTCTTGTGCCTGTCTTGCCTCACTTGCTCACTTCTTGACCTTGCTTGTACTGTCACATATATATACACCTGCTCTTGTTTGCTTAGTTTCTTATACATATATATATGTGCTCCTGCATGTGAACTGGCCTTCTGGCCTTGAACTTGTGCTCGGAATGTGTGGTGACTTTGTGATCCACCCTGAGCTTTGCTTTGCTTTGCTTGACTGGTCTTGTGACCCCTTGTTCTCCCCCACTTTGCGTATGGGGGTGTGTCAAATTATAATGTTGTCTAAGCTTTAGTGGGGTAGCCCATATGGGGTACACATTTCTAGGGTTGCATATTTGTATCACTTTCATTCCATAGTCATTTCATTCTCGTTCTAATTTCCTCAGTGCATACACCGGGATTCGAACCCGAGACCTTCGCTCTGATACCATGTCAAAATCCCAACCACTAGACCATTGGGATAAAAGGGCTTGTTTAAGTAGCGGGTCAATGCGCCCATAACCCCCCAGGCAACCGTGCCTGTAACCCTTCCTTAGTATCAATCGGGGATCACCAGTGGACCTCTGACAGGGAACATAAAGAAAAATGGCGCGAAGCCATGGACAAGGAGTTGAAGGCACTGGAGGAACGCAACACGTGGAAGGTGGTTCCTATTGGTGTGGCACGGAACAAGACAGTACTCACCGGAAAATGGGTCTTCCGTGTGAAGACAAAGGCCGATGGCACCATCGACAAATTCAAAGCACGCTGGGTCGTTCGTGGCTTCGACCAAGAGCACGGCCGCGACTTCACCGAAACATTCGCTCCAGTCAGCCGACACACCTCGCTACGCATCCTTCTCGCGATCGCCGCCATGAAGAAGAAGAAGCTAAGACAAATCAACGTCGCTAATGCATTCCTCTACACACCCGTCGACGCCGAGATCTTCGTCGAGCTACCACACGGCTCCAGCACGGACTCGAAACACGTCTGTCAACTACTCAAGTCACTCTACGGCATCAAGCAAGCCCCGCGACTATGGCAACAATACCTACACGCTCGCCTCATTCGCATCGGCTTCAAGCAACTACCGCACGACCAGGGCATGTACCGGCTCTCGAAGGGTACCGACTACGTCCCGCTAATCGTCTACGTAGACGACCTAATCTACATTGGCTCAACCGAAGATATTACAACCTGGTTCGAAGGGGAGTTACAACAAGACCTCACACTCACAGTCTCACCTACCGTCACACAGTACCTCGGCCTCAACATCCAAGAAGAAGAAGACGCTATCTACCTCAGCGCCGCGAAATACGCCGACACCATCGCCAAGTGTTTCGCACTCACACCAATAGCTATCTCCACACCGTACTGCTACACGACAGTAAGCAACAAGGGAGGTTCCGCTCTACTCAAGCCCGCCGGCATCCGCGACTACCAGAGAAAGCTGGGCTGCCTTCTCTTCGCAGCTGTCACCTGCCGCCCAGATCTATCCTACTCTGCAAGACAGCTCGCCACCTACCTCAAGAGGCCTGAAGCGGAACATCTGGCGGAGCTCGACCGCGCTCTTCACTACCTTGTCAGTACCCCGACGGTCGGACTGACTTATCATAAGAACGCAACTACAACGCCTAAGCTAATCGGCTACGTCGACGCAGATCATGCAGGCGACTCCGACAACAGGCGATCACGCACCGGCTACATCTACCGTCTCGAGCCTATCGGGCCTATCTCCTGGCAATCGAGCAAGCAAGAACTAATTGCTCTCTCGTCAGCTGAAGCAGAATATATTGCACTCTGCTCAGCCACCAAGGAAGGACTCTATCTTCGCGAGCTACTGGAAGAAGCGAAGTTAGCCGAGTTACACAACTTCACCCTGTTCTGCGACAACCAGTCGGCAATTCGCATCGCCAACAAGAACGGCTTCGCGAACAGAACGAAACACATCGCCCTATGATATTTCTTTGTGAAGGACGAGATCGAGAAAGGAAGGCTTGAGCTGTCATACTGCCCCACGTCCGAGATGGCAGCTGATTACCTGACCAAGAAGCTCGGAAAACAGAAGTTCGAATATTGCATGCTGCTGACTGGACAGAGCCACGTCAGCGACACTCCAGAAGCGAAGGGGAGTGTTGGAAACAATAGTTCCTAAGCGCCTCTGTCGTGTCGAAACACTAAGGCACAAACGAAGCAGAGCATATCGAGGCACCAGCGAGTCAACCCTCGGAGGTTGAAGTAACCGCTGGAGGTTACGCGAAAGTCGAAGGTCAGCGACCTTTGACCCGACAAATGCAGCGCGACAGCAAGGACACACAACTGACTCGTTACAGAGCAGTTGCCCGAGTCGTCACTGTATCGAACCGCAACAGCAACAGTAAAGTAGTTATAACCGTGTCTCTTCATATTCTCTGTATTCATATATAATCTTGTATCTCTTTGCTTTAATCAATTCACTTTGCCCTCACATACTAGCGCAAGGTGGTTCACAAACTCTTTATTAAGACGCTTCCGCTACTACATCAACTCTACCCAGAATTCACCTCTGCAAAGATCCTAAGGGCTTTTTCAGCCCAAAACCGGTCAGCAGGGAGGAGGAGGTGGGCGGTGACGGGTGTAAGCATGTGGCTTATGCGAAATGGCCCGCAGTATCGGGGGCGGAGTTTCGGGTTGATGGGCAGTCGGAGGTGTCAGAATGTTCTTATCTAGCCTGTAGTGGGGTGCTCTATAGCGAGTACAACCCTGTTAGGGTTTGCTATTTGTATCCCCATTTCTGCTAGTCAAGCCCTCTTTCTTTCTTCTAATTTTGTCATGCTATCAGAGCAGGTCGATCCCCTTGGATCGATCCTGTGGGTGGGTTACCACCACCTCGTTGCTTTCGCTGCAACTGCTACTGCTACTCTCTGTGCCGCACGTCTCGTGGCGTGCGGCAGTTTTTTCTTCCCGCCGCCCGCCCCGAGGCACGCGGCGGTTTTCTGCCCGCCGTGCGCCCCGAGGCGCGCGGCGGTTCTCTGCCCGCTGTGCAGCCCGAGGCGCGCGGCGGGCTTCTGCCTCGTCGCTCGGCGCGTCGCCCTCGGGAGGATGGGACGAAGAGGACAGATAGTATCAATCGGGGATCACCAGTCAACTTCACCGACTGGACACACCCTCCGGACCTTGATCCAGACTTCAGTCCAGAAGGCTTCTGGTACTCACACACCATCCCTGAAGCAGAAAGAACAAGGGTGTTAGCAACAATCCAGACAACATCGGCAGCAGCAGAGACAACATCGGCAGCAGCAGAGACAACATCGGCAGCAGCAGAGACAACATCGGCAACAGAGACAACATCGGCAGCAGCAGGAATGTCAACACCAGTTGCTGGTCCTTCAACGACACCACTCCTCATCGACGACACACCACCAACACCAGCGCAACAACTGCACCCAGCACCACGAGAAGTTCATCGCAACACCAACTTCACCGCCAAATTCTACTCCAACTCCGACATGTACCGATGATCACCCGGACATCGCGCCAACGAAAGCACCTCGCACGCACGGTTGGGACACCCAAGCAACACAGTATTAAACAATACAATAAGAGCAGGAGTACTTGACAAGGACTCGCTCCTACTAACCGACGGACGAGAACTTCAACGAGCGCGAGGAACGTGCTTCACCTGCCCTGAAGGCGACTTACCGCATCGACCATTCGCGTCACATCACAACCCAAGCGCTCCCGCGTACGCACCACTCGAGAAGGTGAATAGCGATATCCTGTTCAATCGGGAACCAGGACAAGTCACATACAACTACACGTTCACCTTCATCGACGCCGCCACCCGTTACGTCTGGCACCTAAACCTACCCAGCCGCGACATGGCATTCGCAGCCTTCGTTGCCTGGCTACCAGTAGCAGAGAGAGAGTCGGGCGTACAACTGAAAAGCTTCCAGTCAGACGGAGGAGGAGAATACACCTCTCAGCGGTTCAAGCAGTACCTGGCGGAAAGGGGAATCAAGCAGCTCATCTCCCTTCCCTACGCCCATCAGCAGCAAGGAGAAGCAGAGAGAATGAACAGGACCCTGCAGAACACCATGCGCAAACTGCTACGTGGCATGCGGCTACCCAACCACCAATGGCCTGCAGCAAAGGACCACGCTGTCATGCTGCACAATTTGCTGTCGTCGTCATCGCTTCCGAACAACGCATCACCGCATCTGCTATGGACAGGGAAACAGGGCAGCACAAAAACGTTACGAGTTTTCGGGTGCATGGTACAGTACCGACCCCCAGCAGCACGAGCGCGCCGATTTTCTCAACGAGCACAGTGGGGACTACACCTGGGCATCGAAAAGAACTACAACGCATGGAAAATCTTCGACGTCCACTCCAAGGAAACAGTAGCAGCACATGACGTAATTTTCTATGAACGACTCACGCTCCAGACGTACCTTGCCAACTTGCAAGAAGACGAAGACCCCGCAGGTGGCCTTCGTGGTGACCGAGCCTTCGCCTCAGCAGCGGACGAAGCAGACTGGGACGAGCAAAATGTGGACAACGCATCAGAAGAAGCCGGACCTCTTCCGTTCTGCTCCGTCGACGTTCCCATGGACGAAGACAGCCCTCGCGAAAGTGCCAACGCCGAAACCTTCTACCACTTCGCCGACAACGGTTACGTAACACATGCGACAGTCAACACCAACGAAGCAGAACGAGTAGGACCAAATTTCATACCTGATCCAGAAACGGGAGACGAAGCAGCTTATCTCGAGGATGTAAATCTTCCCCGCTACTCACAGAGTGGACTGCAGATCCTCGAGCTCGTCACCGCAGTCCACGACTCCGTCGCTCCAAAGAGCCTGCGACGGTTCAGCAGGCTCTGGGGGGGGAATGTAGGAATCCCAACCACTAGACCATTGGGATAAAAGGGCTTGTTTAAGTAGCGGGTCAATGCGCCCATAACCCCCAAGGCAACCGTGCCTGTAACCCTTCCCTAGGATCAATCGGGGATCACCAGTGGACCTCTGACACCCCCCCGCACTGGGATGCCCGAAGTGCATGTCAAATTATAATGTTGTCTAGGCTTTAGTGGGGTAGCCCATATGGGGTACACATTTCTAGGGTTGCATATTTGTTTCACTTTCATTCCATAGTCATTTCATTCTCGTTCTAATTTCCTCATGGTATCGAGCAGGTTCCCCCGTGGGAACTGTGCCTAGGGCCCACCACATCGAGTTTTTTTTTTTCCTGCCCGAAGCGCGCTCAGCCCGAGTCGCGCTCCGGGCTCTCACTTCGTCGAGCCGCCCTAGCGGCCCCAACGCCCTAGCGGCCCCGCAGCCCGTCGATTCGGCCCCGCCGCCCTTCGCTGCGGCCCCGCCGCCCTTCGCTGCGGCTCCGCCGCCCTTCGCTGCGGCCCCGCAGCCCTTCACTGCGGCCCCGCCGCCCTTCACTGCGGCCCCGCCGCCCGTCTCAGCGGCCCCGCCGCCCTTTGCTGCGGCCCCGCCGCCTCTCTCGCTGCGGCCCCGCCGCCCTTCTCAGTGGCCCCGCCGCCCTTCGCTGCGGCCCCGCCGCCCGTCTCAGCGGCCCCGCCGCCCTTCGCTGCGGCCCCGCCGCCCTTTGCTGTGGCCCCGCCGCCTCACATTGCAGCCCCGCCGCCCTTCCCTGCGGCCCCGCCGCCTCACACTGAGGCCCCGCCGCCCTTCGCTGCAGCCCCGCCGCCCGTCTCAGCGGCCCCGCCGCCCTTCGCTGCGGCCCCGCCGCCTCTCTCGCTGCGGCCCCGCCGCCCTTCTCAGCGGCCCCGCCGCCCTTCTCTGCGGCCCCGCCGCCTCTCTCAGTGCGGCCCCGCCGCCCTTCACGGCGGCCCCGCCGCCCTTCACTCCGGCCCCGCCGCCTCTCCCACTGCGGCCCCGCCACCTACCTTGCGGCCCCGCCGCCCTACCAGCGGCCCTACCGCCCTACACCGCCCGCGCCGCCCGAGCCGCCCGAGCCGCCCGAGCCGCCCGAGCCGCCCGAGCCGCCCGAGCCGCCCGAGCCGCCTGAGCCGCTGAGGAGCCGAGCCGCCCGAGCAGCCCAAGCCGCCCGACCTGCCCGAGCCGCCCGAGCCGCCTGAGCCGCTGAGGAGCCGAGCCGCCCGAGCCGCCCGACCCGCCCGAGCCGCCCGAGCCGCCTGAGGAGCCGAGCCGCTGGTGCCGCGGAGCCGCAGTTGCTGCTGAGCCGTCCGAGCAGCAGTGTTGCCGTGTTGCTGTGCTACTGAGCTGCCCGAACCGCCCTGTCTAGTGAGAGCAGCGCTTCTGTCACTGCACTGCCCCTGTCCTATAGTTGGTACTGCTAGTCTACTGTTGTCATGGCTACCCCTAGTGTACTCGCGTTTGACGCTGAGGGTCGAGCCATTGACTTTGAGGTCTGGGTCGAAAACCTGCAGCTGTTCTTACAGTGCGATAGGGCAGACGGTCTCTCTCTCTTTGACCTCACCTCTGGCGCCTCTCCTGCCCCTGCTGCTGATGCTGACCCCACTGTTCGCTCCCAGTGGGCCACGCGCGATGCTGCTGCACGTCTTGCTGTGCGTCGCCACCTGCCTACCACTGAGCGCGCGCACTTTAGTCAGTACAAGAGTGCTCAGACCTTGTACGACGCTGTAGTTGCGCACTACTCTTCCCCTGCCACTGCTGCACTGAGCCGCCTCATGCTGCCGTACCTCTTCCCTGACCTTGCTGCCTTTCCCACGGTCGCTGACCTCATTACGCACCTCCGCACTAGTGACACTCGCTACCGCGCCGCGCTTCCTGCTGAGTTCTGCGCCAAGAACCCCCCCCCCCCCCCCCCATGTACATCACTCTCTATTCTATAGTCACCCGCCTCCCTGACTCCCTTCGTGTAGTCAGGGACCACTTCCTCTCAGTCTGTCCCACCACTCTCACTGTTGACCTCTTAGAGAAGGCCCTCCTAGCAGCAGAGAAGAGCATAGTCGCTGTAGGAGCCTCTCGTGGTGACCCTCGCACCCCCATCTTTGAGGGGTGTTCTCCTTCCCCCCTTTTGCCCTCTGTCGCCTCTGCCGCTGCGGCCGACCTCGTTGGTCTTGAGTCGGTCGGTGCGGCGTCTGCCCCTAGCGGGAGACGCCGCTCTGGCAAGGGCAAGGGGGGCAAGGGCGCGGGTGGAGCTAGCGGGGGCGGTGGAGGTGGCGGTGGAGGCGGCGGAGGGAGTGGGGGTGGCGGTGGGAGTGGTGGCGGGGGTGGAGGTGTCGGTGGCAGCAGTGGAGGCGGAGGCGGCGGAGGCGGCGGCGGTGCTAGCGGAGGCGGCGGTGGTGGCGGAAGTGGAGGAGGCGGTGGTGGAGGAGGTGGCGGTGGTCGGGGTGGCGCTTCGCAGCGGAGCAGCCCTGGTGGTGGTCAGCGCCAGCAGCAGCAGCAGCAGCAGCGTTCTCGGGACATTCCCCCCCCTCAGCAGCTCCGTGAGTGGTACGCGCAGCGTCAGCGTGGTGGGGGTTTTGGTCCGTGCACCTACGTCCTTCGCTCCGGCGACCACGCGGGTGAGCAGTGTGGGGGTGCCCACCCCATCCAGCGCTGCTTTGGCCGCCTGACGGACGCTTGGCGTCAGCAGTTCCCGGAGGCCAGTGAGATCCCCCGCAGGGGAGAGCTTTCTAGGGCAGGCGTAGCTATCTATGATCTTGACTTTGATGCTATCCTTGCTGCCATGTATGCTGTGACTATTAGTGATGAGGGTGACTGTTACCGGTGTTTCCCGCCCGACCCGGGCATTGGTACTGCTGCTCTAGGTGCTGGTGAGGCTGCTGCTCTAGGTGCCAGTGCGTCTGCGCCCTCAGGTGCTGGTGAGTCTGCGCTCTCAGGTACCACGTCGGCTTCGGCCTCCCTCACCTTCACCCTTGACTCAGGGGCTTCTCGCTCCTTCTTTTGAGACCGCACCACACTCACGCCGCTTGGTCGGCCGGTTGCAGTCTCCCTGGCAGACCCCTCTGGGGGTCCTGTCCTCTCTCACTTCTCCACTGTCCTCCCGTGTCCGGCTGCCCCCTCTGGCACCTTGTCTGGTCTTTACCTCCCCTCGTTCTCTACGAACTTGGTGAGTGGTGCTGACCTGCAGGATACGGGGGTTCACCAGTTTACTCCTGCGAGTCAACGGGTGACCCACTGCTCGGACGCTCGCACAGGCCGGCACCTGGCCACGTTTTCGCGTCGGCCGGGGTCGAGCCTCTACACCCTGACCACTACGTCTCCTCCTGTCCCTGCGTCTAGCCAGGTAGCTGCGTCGGGTCAGGTGTTTGCTGCAGCGTCCAGGTCTGGTCCTGAGTCTGCCCCCTGCTCGTGTCGCCTCCTGTCTCACGAGACTCTCCTGTGGCACCACCGTCTTGGTCACCCCTCCCTGCCTCGTCTCCGAGGCATGGCTTCCCGTGTCCTTGTCTCTGGTCTCCCCCGGTCCCTCCCTCCCCTTCCTCCAGGGCTTGGCCCTTCCTGTGTTCCTTGTGTCGAGGGGCGGCTCCGGGCTGCTCCTTCAGGTGTGTCCCAGGTAGATGCAGTCGAGCCGGTCGAGGTTGCTGGTGACTCTGGTACTACTGCGGGTACTGAGCCTGGGGGTGCTGACTCTAGGGGTGCTGCGCGAGTGGGTGCTGAGCCTAGGGGTACTGAGCCTGGGGGTGCTACGACTGGGGGTGCTGAGCCTGGGGGTCCTTCGCCTGGGGGTGCTGCGTCTGGAGCTGCTGAGCCTGGGGGTGCTGCGTCTGGAGCTGCTGAGCATGGGGGTGCTGCGTCTGGAGCTGCTGAGCCTGGGGGTACTGAGTCTGGAGCTGCTGAGCCTGGGGGTGCGGAGCCCGCGGCCGCTGGACCTGCTCGTGTGGCGTTTGGCGGTGCTGGGCCTGGTGGTTCTCCGGGTGCTTCGTCTCGGCGGGAGCCACTCTCTCCACAGGAGCTACGCGAGTGGTTTGCCCGGCGCTGGAGGCGTACTGCTAGAGCTGGTGCTTCTTCAGCTGCTGAGGGTGCTGGTGCCGCCGGTCTCGGAGGTGCTAGTCCTGGGAGTGCTGGAGCTGCTGGGCCTGCGAGTGCGACTGGAGTCGGAGCTGCTGAGGGTGTTGGCGCTGAGGCTAGTGCTGTCAGTCCTAGCGGCGGTCCTACTGCGGGTGCTGATGGTGCTGCTGGAGGTACTGGAGCTGGAGGTGCTGTTGGCGCCGGTGCTGCCACTAGGGGTGCTGGTGCTGTCCCTGCTGTGTCTGGAGTCGCCGCGCGGCCTCGGCCGTAATTTTTTCCGCTCCTTCAGCAGGTTCTTGGTCTTCCTCCTCCCTTAGAGTGTCCACCGCCTGTCCAGTCACAGTCACAGTTACCGCCGGCCTCCCCACTGCCTGCTCCTTCTCCCTACACTGGTCCTAATGGAGGTCTTGCTGAGCGTCGTGAGCCTGCGTCTCGTCCTGC
The DNA here is from genome assembly GCA_948144175.1 of Closterium sp. NIES-65. Classification (NCBI taxonomy): domain Eukaryota; kingdom Viridiplantae; phylum Streptophyta; class Zygnematophyceae; order Desmidiales; family Closteriaceae; genus Closterium; species Closterium sp. NIES-65. The sequence continues at coordinate 2,864,191 of CANXME010002378.1, forward strand.
GTCGCCGGTTCGTGCTGCTCGCGCTAGTGGTCGCGGTTCGCGTCAGCGTCCTCCTCCTGTCCCTGGCACGCACCGGATGTCTCTGCGTCCGTCCACTGCTCCTCTGCGTGCCCCTTTGCCTTCTCCTCCTGAGTCCTCTCTTCCTGCCCTTGCCGACCCGGAGTCGGACTCTCTTCGTGCTGCCAGTCCTACTGTCACGCGTCTCCTTGCTACTGTCGTCACTGACCCCTCTTTTGAGTCCACTGCTGCGTCTGCTCTTGTTGCTGAGCTCGTCGACTTTGCTGCTTGCTGTCGTCTAGACTACGCTGCTGGTCTCGTTGCTGAGTCTGCGTCTGTCTATCCTCCGTCCGTCGGGGGTGAGTGTGCTCTTGGCACGGACGTCCTTGAGGACAGGCAGGAGGAGTTCCAGTGTCTGGCTGCTGCTTCACCTCATCTCGTGTCTGTACTGCTCACCCCTAAGGGAGACCCGGATGCACTTGACATCCCGACTCCGCGCTCTTACGCGGAGGCCGTAGAGGGTCCCTACTCCTCTCAGTGGCAGGCAGCTATGGATGCAGAGATGGCTTCCTGGAAGTCCACAGGCACCTACGTTGACGCGGTTCCCCCACCTGGGGCGAACATCGTCAGTGGCATGTGGATCTTCAGGGTGAAGCGGCCGCCGGGCTCTCCGCCTGTCTTCAAGGCGCGGTACGTGGCTCGTGGCTTCAGTCAGCGGCAGGGAGTTGACTACTTTCAGACCTTCTCTCCCACCCCGAAGATGACCACTCTTCGGGTGCTGCTACACGTAGCCGCTCAGCGTGACTACGAGCTTCACTCCCTTGACTTCAGCACTGCTTTCCTGCAGGGTAGCCTGCACGAGGAGATCTGGCTGCGCCGTCCACCTGGCTTCACTGGGACTTTCCCTCCTGGCACCCAGTGGAGCCTTTGACGGCCAGTCTACGGTCTCCGCCAGGCACCGCGCGAGTGGCACGACACACACTGAGGACTACGCTTGCGGCTCTTGGGTTTGCTCCCTCTACTGCTGACCCGTCGCTGTTTCTACACACCGACACCCCTTTGCCGCCGTTCTACATCCTCGTGTACGTCGACGACTTGGTCTTTGCCACTGCTGACACTGCTGGACTCGCCCACGTGAAGTCCGAGCTGCAGAAGAGACACACGTGCACAGACCTGGGTGAACTGCGCAGCTACCTTGGCTTGCAGATCACCCGGGACAAAGAGTGCTCAGACCTTGTACGACGCTGTAGTTGCACGCTACTCCTCCCCTGCCACTGCTGCACTGAGCCGCCTCATGCTACCGTACCTCTTCCCTGACCTTGCTGCGTTTCCCATAGTCGCTGACCTCATTACGCACCTCCGCACTAGTGACACTCGCTACCGCGCTGCGCTTCCTGCTGAGTTCTGCGCCAAGAACCCCCCCCCCATGTACATCACTCTCTACTACATAGTCACCCGCCTCCCTGACTCCCTTCGCGTAGTCAGGGACCACTTTTTCCTCAGTCTGTCCCACCACTCTCACTGTTGACCTCCTCGAGAAGGCCCTCCTAGCAGCGGAGAAGACCATAGTCGCTGTAGGGGCCTCTCGTGGTGACCCGCGCACCCCCATCTTTGACAGGTGTTCCCCCTCCCCTCTTTTGCCCTCTGTTGCCTCTGCTGCTGCGGCCGACCTCGTTGGTCTGGAGTCGGTCGGTGCGGCGTCTACCCCTAGTGGGAAGCGTCGCTCTGGCAAGGGCAAGGGGGGCAAGGGCGCTGGAGGAGCTAGCGGGGGTGGTGGAGGCGGCAGTGGAGGGGGTGGGGGTGGCGATGGGAGTGGTGGCGGGGGTGGAGGTGTCGGCGGCGGCAGTGGAGGCGGAGGCGGCGGCGGCGGTGGCAGTGGGAGCTCCGTGAATGGTACGCTGCACGCCAGCGGGGTGGGGGTACTGGTCCGTCCACCTACGTCCTGCGCACCGGCGACCGTGCGGGTGAGCAGTGTGGGGGTGCGCACCCAACCCAGCGCTGCTTTCGCCGCCTGACGGACACTTGGCGTCACTAGTTCCCTGAGGCCACTGAGATCCCTCGCTGGGGCGAGCTGTCTAGGGCAAGGGTAGCTATCTTTGACCTTGACTTTGATGCTATTCTTGCTGCTATGTATACTGTGTCTATTAGTGAGGAGGGTGACTGTTACCGGTGTTTCCCGCCCGACCCGAGCATTGCGACTGCTGCTCTAGGTGCTGGTGAGGCTGCTGCTCTAGGTGCTAGTGTGTCTGCTTCCTCCGATACTGGTGAGTCTGCGCTCTCAGGTACTGCGTCGGCTTCGGCCTCCCACACCTTCACACTTGACTCGGGGGCTTCTCACTCCTTCTTTCGAGACCGCACCACACTCACGCCGCTTGGTCGGCCAGTTGCAGTCTCCCTGGCAGACCCCTCTGGGAGTCCTGTCCTTGCTCACTTCTCCACTGTCCTCCCGTGTCCGGCGGCCCCCTCTGGCACCCTGTCTTGTCTTTACCTCCCCTCGTTCTCTACGAACTTGGTGAGTGGTGCTGACCTACAGGATGCGGGGGTTCACCAGTTCACTCCTGCGAGTCAGCGGGTGACCCACTGCACGGACGCTCGGACAGGCCGACACCTGGCCACGTTTACACGTCGGCCGGGGTCGAGCCTGTACACACTGACCACTACGTCTCCTCCAGTCCCTGCGTCTGGTCAGGTAGCTGCGTTGGGTCAGGAGTTAGCTGCAGCGTCCATGTCTGGTCCTGAGTTTGCCCCCTGTTCGTGTCGCCTCCTGTCTCACGAGACTCTCCTCTGGCACCACCGCCTTGGTCACCCCTCCCTGCTTCGTCTCCGAAGCATGGCCTCCCGTGTCCTTGTCTTTGGTCTTCCCCGGTCCCTCCCTCCCCTTCCTCCGGGGCCTGGCCCTACCTGCGTCCCCTGTGTCGAGGGGCGGCAGCGGAGTACCCCTCACTCCTCCCAGTTTCCTCCGACAGAGGCCCCGCTGCAGACGCTTCACATGGACGTGTGGGGCCCAGCCCGCGTCCGTGGATAGGGTCACGAGCGCTACTTCCTGCTGGTGGTTGACGACTACTCGCGTTACACCACAGTCTTCCCCTTGCGCAGCAAGGGTGATGTCACTGAGGTGTTGATCGATTGGATCCGCGCAGCTCGTCTCCAGCTCAGAGAGAGTTTCGGCTCGTACTTTCCTATTCTGCGTCTGCACTCTGACAGAGGCGGAGAGTTCTCCTCTGGCCTTCTGCGAGCCTACTGTCGTGCACGAGGCATCCGCCAGACCTTCACGCTTCCGGACTCTCCACAGCAAAATGGGATTGCTGAGCGCCGCATTGGCATGGTCATGGACGTCGCCCGTACGTCCATGATGCATGCGGCTGCCCCCCATTTTCTGTGGCCATTTGCGGTTCGATACGCGGCGCATCAGATCAACCTTCAGCCTAGGGTCTCCATGCCGGAGACCTCCCCAGCATTGCTGTGGACGGGGAAGGTTGGCGATGCGTCTGCGTTCCGTGTCTGGGGATCTCGGGCGTTTGTCCGCGACTTGTCTGCGGACAAGCTGTCCCCTCGTGCTGCTCCTTGCGTCTTCCTTGGCTTCCCCCCTGACGCGCAAGGGTGGCAGTTCTACCACCCCACCTCTCGCCGTGTTCTGTCCTCCCAGGACGTCACGTTCGACGAGCCGGTCCCCTACTACCGTCTCTTCCCCTACCGCACTCCGTCCCTCCCCCCGCCACCGCTCTTCCTTGTGCCAGGTCCCCCCCCGGTACACCCCCTCCCCCCTCAGGGTCCTGCCCCTTCAAGTGTGTCCCAGGTAAACGCTGTTGAGCCTGTCGAGGTCGCTGGTGACTCTGGTGCTGCTGAGGGTGCTGAGCCTGGGGGTGCTGACTCTGGGGGTGCTGAGCATATGGGTGCTACGCCTAGGGGTGCTGAGCCTGAGGGTACTACGACTGGGGGTGCTGAGCCTGGGGGTGCTGAGTCTGGGGGTGCTGAGCCTGGAGGTGCTACGCCTGGGGGTGCTGAGCCTGGGGGTGCTGAGCCTGGGGGTACTAAGCCTGGGGGTGCTGAGCCTGGGGGTGCTACGCCTGGAGGTGCTGAGCCTGGGGGTGCGGAGCCTGAGGGAGCTGGGCCTGCTGGTGCTGTGCCTGGCGGTTCTCCGGGCGCTTCTTCTCGCCGGGAGCCACTCTCTCCACAGGAGCTGCGTGGGTGGTTTGCCCGGCGCTGGAGGCGAGCTGCTGGAGCTGGAGGTGCTGCGGGTACTGCAGGTTCTGTTGCTGCTGAGGGAGCTGGTGCCATGGGTCCCAGAGGTGCTCGTACTAGGAGTACTGGAGCTGCTGGACCTACGGGTACTTCTGGAGCTGGAGCTGCTGCGAGTGTTGGCGCGGAGGCTACTACAGTCGGTCCTGGAGGCGGTCCTGCTGGGGGTACTACTGGTGCTCCTGGAGGTACTGGAGCTGGAGCTGCTACTGGTGCTGGTGCTGCCACTGGGGGAGCTGGTGCTGTCCCTGCTGTGTCTGGAGTCGCCGCGCGGCCTCGGCCCGACTTCGTTCCGCTCCTTCAGCAGGTTCTTGGTCTCCCGTCTTCTACTGGTCCTCCTCCTCCCTTAGAGTGTCCACAGCCTGTCCCGTCGCAGTTTCAGTTACAGCAGGCCTCCCCACTGCCTGCTCCGTCTCCCTACACTGGTCCTACTGGAGGTCTTGCTGAGCGTCGTGAGCCTACGTCTCGCCCTGCGTCGCCTGTCCGTGCTGCTCGCACTAGTGGTCGCGGTTCGCGTCAGCGTCCTCCTCCTGTCCCTGGCACGCACCGGATGTCTCTGCATCCGTCCACTGCTCCTCTGCGTGCCCCTTTGCCTTCTCCTCCTGAGTCTTCTCTTCCTGCTCTTGCCGACCCGGAGTCGGACTCTCTTCGTGCTACCAGTCCTACTGTCACGCGTCTCCTTGCTACTGTTGTCACTGACCCTTCCTTTGAGTTCACTGCTGCGTCTGCCCTAGTTGCTGAGCTCGTCGACTTTGCTGCTCGCTGTCGCCTAGACTACGCCGCCAGTCTTGTTGCTGAGTCTGAGTCTGTCTGTCCTCCGTCCGTCGGGGGTGAGTGTGCCCTTGGCACGGACGTCTTTGAGGACAGGCAGGAGGAGTTCCAGTGCTTGGCCGCTGCTTCACCTCATCTCGTGTGCGTACTGCTTACCCCTGAGGGAGACCCGGATGCACTTGACATCCCGACTCCGCGCTCTTACGCGGAGGCGATAGAGGGTCCCTACTCCTCTCAGTGGCAGGCAGCTATGGATGCAGAGATGGCTTCCTCGAAGTCCACAGGCACCTACGTTGACGCTGTTCCCCCTCCTGGGGCGAACATCGTCAGTGGCATGTGGATTTTCAGGGTGAAGTGACCGCCGGGTTCTCCGCCTGTCTTCAAGGCGCGTTACGTGGCTCGTGGCTTCAGACAGCGGCAGGGAGTTGACTACTTTTAGACCTTCTCTCCCACCCCAAAGATGACCACTCTTCGGGTACTGCTGCACATAGCTGCTCACCGTGACTACGAGCTACACTCTCTTGACTTCAGCACTGCTTTCTTGCAGGGCAGCCTGCACGAGGAGATCTGGCTGCGTCGCCCACCTTGTTTCACTGGGTCTTTTCCTCCTGGCACCCAGTGGAGCCTCCGGCGGCCAGTCCACGGTCTCCGCCAGGCACCGCGTGAGTGGCACGACACACTGAGGACTACACTTGCGGCTCTTGGGTTTGCTCCTTCTACTGCCGACCCGTCGCTGTTTCTGCGCACCGACACTTCTTTGCCGCCGTTCTACATCCTCGTGTACGTCGACGACTTGGTCTTTGCCACAGCTGACACTGCTGGACTCGCCCACGTGAAGTCCGAGCTGCAGAAGAGACACACGTGCACTGACCTGGGTGAACTGCGCAGCTACCTTGGCTTGCAGATCACTCAGGACAGAGCACGCCGCACCATTACCCTGACTCAGTCACACATGGTGCAGCAGGTCCTTCAGCGCTTCGGCTTCACGTACTCCTCGCCTCAGGCCACTCCTCTGCCTACTCGCCACTCGCTCTCAGCTCTGCCTTCGGATGAGTCCGTAGAGTCGAGTGGCCCGTACCCAGAGCTTTTGGCTGCCTCATGTACCTGATGACCTGCACACGACCTGACCTTGCATACCCTCTTAGCATTCTCGCACGCTATGTTGCTCCTGGGAGACACAGACCGGAGCACATGGCTGCAGCGAAGAGGGTGTTGCGCTACTTGTGCATGTCAGAACATTATAGCTTATGCTTTTGTGTAGGCTGTAGTGGGGTAGCCCATATGGGGTACAACCCAATTAGGGTTAGTACTTGTACCCAACTGTTTCATAGTTCATTTATTCTCGTTCTCATTTTCTCATGGTATCGAGCAGGTTCCCCTGTGGGAACTGTGCCTAGGGCCCAACAAATTTTGGATTTTTTTTTTCCTGCCCGAAGCGCGCTCCGCCCGAGTCGCGCTCTAACCTCGTTGAGCCGCCCTAGCGGCCCCTATGCCCTAGCGGCCCTCCCTACCTTAGCGGCCCCGTCGCCCGTTCGTGCGGCCCCGCCACCTACTAGCGTGGCCCCGCCACCCGCATTCGCGGCCCCGCCGCCCTACGAAGCGACCCCGCCGCCCTAACTGCGGCCTCGCCGCCCTACTCCTGCGGCCCCGCCGCCCTACTTCGCGGCCCCGCCGCTCTATGTCGCGGCCCCGCCGCCCTGTTCAGCGGCCCCGCCGTCCCACTTCGCGGCCCCGCAGCCCCACTTCGCGGCCCCGCCGCCCTGCTTCAGCGGCCCCACCGCCCGTCTGCTGTGGCCCCGCCGCCCCACTTCGCGGCCCCGCCGCCCTTCTTCAGCGGCCCCGCCGCCCGTCTGCTACGGCCCCGCCGCCCCACTTCGCGACCCCGCCGCCCCAATTCGCGGCCCCGCCGCCCTACTTCAACGGGCCCCGCCGCCCTACTTCAGCGGCCCCGCCGCCCTACATCTGCGGCCCCGCCGCCCGTCTACTGCGGTCCCGCCGCCCTACACCTGCGGCCCCACCGCCCTACTTCAAGGGCCCCGCCACCCTACTTCAAGGGCCCCGCTGCCCTACTTCACCGGCCCCGCCGCCCTACGTCAACGGGTCCCGCCGCCAGTCTGCTGCGGCCCCGCCGCTCTCCCCTCCTGCAGCAACGCGCCCGAGCCACCGACCGCCGCGCCGCCCTGTACCAGAGGAGCCGAGCCGCCCTGCCGCCGAGCCGCCCGGCCGCCCACCAGCCGAGCCGCCCAGCCGCCGAGCCGCCGAGCCGCCCAGCAGCCGAGCCGCCCCGCAGCCGAGCCGCTGAGCCGCCCAGCAGCCGAGCCGCCAAGCCGCCGCGCCGCCCTACAGTTGAGCCGCCCGAGCAGCCCTGTCTAGTGAGCACAGCCTCTCTGTCACTGCGTGCCCTTCCCCTACTGCTTGCACTGCTAGTCTACCGTCGTCATGGCTACCCCTAGTGTCCTCGCTTTTGACGCTGAGGGTCGAGCCATTGACTTTGAGGTCTGGGTCGACGACCTGCAGCTGTTCTTACAGTGCGATAGGGCGGACGGTCTTTCTCTCTTTGACCTCACCTCTGGCGCCTCTCCTGCCCCTGCTGCTGATGCTGACCCCACTGTTCGCTCTCAGTGGGCCACCCACGATGCTGCTGCACGTCTTGCTGTGCGTCGCCACCTGCCTACCACTGAGCGCGCGCACTTTAGTCAGTACAAGAGTGCTCAGACCTTGTACGACGCTGTAGTTGCGCGCTACTCTTCCCCTGCCACTGCTGCACTGAGCCGCCTCATGCTACCGTACCTCTTCCCTGACCTTGCTGCATTTCCCACAGTTGCTGACCTCATTACGCACCTCCGCACTAGTGACACTCGCTACCGCGCCGCGCTACCTGCTGAGTTCTGCGCCAAGAACCCCCCCCCCATGTACATCACTCTCTATTACATAGTCACGCGCCTCCCTGACTCCCTTCGCGTAGTCAGGGACGACTTTCTCTCAGTCTGTCCCACCACTCTCACTGTTGACCTCCTAGAGAAGGCCCTCCTAGCAGTGGAGAAGAGCATAGTCGCTGTAGGAGCCTCTCGTGGTGACCCTCGCACCCCCATCTTTGAGGGGTGTTCCCCTTCCCCCCTGTTACCCTTTGTCGCCTCTGCTGCTGCGGCCGACCTACTTGGTCTTGAGTCGGTCGGTGCGGCGTCTGCCCCTAGCGGGAGACGCCGCTCTGGCAAGGGCAAGGGGGGCAAGGGCGCGGGTGGAGCTAGCGGGGGTGGTGGAGGTGGCGGTGGAGGCGGCTCCGGGAGTGGTCAGCGCCAGCAGCAGTAGCAGCGCCAGCAGCAGTAGCAGCACCAGCAGCGTTCTCGGGACATCCCCCCTCCTCAGCAGCTCCGTGAGTGGTACACGCATCGTTAGCGTGGTGGGGGTTTTGGCCCGTGCACCTACGTCCTCTGCTCCGGCGACTGCACGGGTGAGCAGTGTGGGGGTGCTCACCCCACCCAGCGCTGCTTTGGCCGCCTGACGGACGCTTGGCGTCAACAATTCCCGGAGTGAGATCCTCCGCTGGGGAGAGCTGTCTAGGGCAGGCGTAGCTATCTTTGATCTTGACTTTGATGCTATCCTTGCTGCCATGTATGCTGTGACTATTAGTGATGAGGGTGACTGTTACCGGTGTTTCCCGCCCGACCCGAGCATTGGTACTGCTGCTCTAGGTACTGGTGAGGCTGCTGCTCTAGGTGCCAGTGCGTCCGCGCCCTCAGGTGCTGGTGAGTCTGCGCTCTCAGGTACCACGTCGGCTTCGGCCTCCCTCACCTTCACACTTGACTCAAGGGCTTCTCGCTCCTTCTTTCGAGACCGCACCACACTCACGCCGCTTGGTCGGCCAGTTGCAGTCTCCCTAGCAGACCCCTCTGGGGGTCCTGTCCTCTCTCACTTCTCCACTGTCCTCCCGTGTCCGGCTGCCCCCTCTGGCACCTTGTCTGGTCTTTACCTCCCCTCGTTCTCTACAAACTTGGTGAGTGGTGCTGACCTGCAGGATACGGGGGTTCACCAGTTCACTCCTGCGAGTCAGCGGGTGACCCACTGCACGGACGCTCGAACAGGCCGACACCTGGCCACGTTTACACGTCGGTCGGGGTCGAGCCTGTACACACTGACCACTGAGTCTCCTCCAGTCACTGCGTCTGGTCAGGTAGCTGCGTCGGATCAGGTGTTTGCTGCAGCGTCCAGGTCTGGTCCTGAGTCTGCCCCCTGCTCGTGTCGCCTCCTGTCTCACGCGACTCTCCTCTGGCACCACCGTCTTGGTCACCCCTCCCTGCCTCGTCTCCGAGGCATGGCTTCCCGTGTCCTTGTCTCTGGTCTTCCCCGGTCCCTCCTTCCCCTTCCTCCGGGGCCTGGTCCTTCCTGTGTCCCCTGTGTCGAGGGGCGGCTCCGAGCTGCCCCTCACTCCTCTCAGTTTCCTCCGACAGAGGCCCCGCTGCAGACGCTTCACATGGACGTGTGGGGCCCGGCCCGCGTCCGTGGACAGGGTCACGAGCGCTACTTCCTGCTGGTGGTTGACGACTTCTTGCGTTACACCATAGTCTTCCCCTTGCGCAGCAAGGGTGATGTCGCTGAGGTGTTGATCGACTGGATCCGCGCAGCTTGTCTCCAGCTCAGGAGGAGCTTCGGCTCGGACTTTCCTGTTCTGCGTCTGCACTCTGACCGAGGCGGAGAGTTCTCCTCTGGCCTTCTGCGAGCCTACTGTCGTGCGCAAGGCATCCGCCATCCGCAAGGCTTCACGTACTCCTCGCCTCATGCCACTCCTCTGTCTACTCGCCACTCGCTTTCAGCTCTGCCTTCGGATGAGTTTGTAGAGCCGAGTGGCCCGTACCCAGAGCTTGTTGGCTGCCTCATGTACCTGATGACCTGCACACGACCTGACCTTGCATACCCTCTTAGCATTCTTGCACGCTATGTTGCTCCTGGGAGACACAGACCAGAGCACATGGCTGCAGCAAAGAGGGTGTTGCGCTACTTGTGGAGTACGTCGGGCATGGGACTAGTGCTTGGAGTGCGGAGTCCAGTGGTCCTCACTGGGCACGCGGACGCTTCTTGGGCAGACGACCAGGCTACGCAGCGGTCATCACAGGGTTACACCTTCAGCCTTGGCTCCGGCTCTGTTTCGTGGCGGGCTACCCGCTCGTCTTCTGTTCTCGGCTCCAGTTGTGAGGCTGAGATCTACGCCGGGGCCATGGCTGCACAGGAGCTTCGCTGGCTCACCTACCTGCTGACTGACCTCGGAGAGCCGCCTCGTTCTCCTCCAGTGCTGTACGTAGACAACAAGGCCATGCTGGCCTTGTGTCGAGAGCAGAGACTGGAGCACAGAACGAAGCACATTGCTCTTCGCTACTTCCTTGCTCGTGAGCTGCAGCAGCGTGGTCAGTTGCGTCTTGCGTACGTGGCCTTTGAGGCCAATACTGCTGATATCTTCACCATGGCACTTGCGCCTTGTGATCATTAGCGCTTCTGTACTCAGCTTGGTCTTGTGCCTGTCTTGCCTCACTTGCTCACCTCTTGACCTTGCTTGTACTGTTACATATATATACACCTGCTCTTGCTTGTCTAGCTTTCTATATATATGTACTCATGCATGTGAACTGGCCTTGTGGCCTTGAACTTGTGCTCGGAATGTGTGGTGACTTTGTGATCCACCCTGAGCTTGCTTTGCTTTGCTTTGCTTGACTGGTCTTGTGACCGCTTGTTCTCCCCCACTTTGCCTATGGGGGTGTGTCAGAACATTATAGCTTATGCTTTTGTGTAGGCTGTAGTGGGGTAGCCCATATGGGGTACAACCCAATTAGGGTTAGTACTTGTACCCAACTGTTTCATAGTTCATTTATTCTCGTTCTCATTTTCTCAGTGCAGTACGTCGGGCATGGGGCTTGTGCTTGGAGGGCATAGTCCTGTTGTCCTTACTGGGCACGCAGACGCTTCTTGGGCTGACGACCAGGCTACGCAGCGGTCGTCACAGGGTTACACCTTCAGCCTTGGTTCCGGCTCTGTTTCGTGGCGGGCTACTCGCTCGTCTTCTGTTCTCGGCTCCAGTTGTGAGGCTGAGATCTACTCCTGCATGTGAAGTGGCCTTGTGGCCTTGAACTTGTGCTCGGAATGTGTGGTGACTTTGTGATCCACCCTGAGCTTGCTTTGCTTTGCTTTGCTTGACTGGTCTTGTGACCCCTTGTTCTCCCCCACTTTGCCTATGGGGGTGTGTCAGAACATTATAGCTCATGCATATTGTGTAGGCTATAGTGGGGTAGCCCATAAGGGGTACAACCCAATTAGGGTTAGTACTTGTACCTAATTCATTCATAGTTCAATCCTTCTCGTTTCTTCTCACCCTTGTACTTCAACATGGGCCGCGGCCTCACCTTCACTTTTAATGAGAAGGACTTCCCCGTGCTACACGCTGCGGAAAAAAAACTTCAATGAGCCTTGCTTCGCACTCGCGCTCAAGTGAGTCTCTCGTTTAGTCAAGGCGGCGTCCTTGTCCATTTTTGCTTTCCGTCGACTTGGTAACTGCAGCTCTTTGTTATCCCGCCGACCTAGACGATGTTATTCTTTGAAATGTGTGACTAATTTGGCGTGCGAGTCAGTGACGGCGGGGCGTCCATATCCATTTTTTCCCACCGACTTAGTAACTTCATTGTTTCCGCCGACTTAGTAACTTCATTTTTCCCACCGACTTAGTAACTACAGACCGACTGGAATCTGCTGACTTAGAGCGTGTTCCTACGACCTCTTGTCAGGCTTACCTCATATCACATTTGGTCAAACTCGAGATTCTCGTTCTATAAACCGGATTTCAGTCTTGTATTGCGTGGAATGAATTAGCCCACCGAACCTTTCAATCGCGCCACATGAGCAAACCACATCGAAAACCTGAGCTGAACACGTGCAAACACATGTCAGGTCTATTTTGTCGAGAATGGGGCTACAGTTTTTTTTGCGGGCCGAACTTGTACAGTGTCACCAGCGATTTTTTCACGATTCGATGGGATGCCCAATGTACAGTCATTTTGGTTCCTGACGTTTCTTCTCAAACAGAGCTCCTTTACCCCGATGTTCGGGTAGTACAGAAAAGCTGTTCGAGATCCATGTGCCACATCACCCATGCTAGTATTTTTCACGCTCGCTGCAAGACTAGAAATTCGTCCAATACAAATTCAACTTACACTGAGAAATTTGTGATCGGGGCGAGTCTGACTAGATGTTGGTTTGATAGGGGCCCCGTAGGAACACGCTCTTAGAGAGTTTCCTATCCTCGTATCAAGAGACTTAGTTACTACGGATCGATAGGATTTCAGTCAACGAACGGTTATAACGCATAGGTACGTCGTAAGCGTGTCCATGTCGGCGTGCAAGGCCGCTATCCTGTCTACTTCCGCCCACATGTCCCCACCGCCCGCTCGGTCATTGCAGGTACATGTGGCATCGCGAAGCACCTTTGGGATTGAAGTCGTGGATCATAGGGTGCAGCCGTCTCCGTGAGGTGATTAAGAAGAACGACCTCACCTGTTTTGACTCGGTGTTCGACGCCGACATTGCCGTCCTACATATTACCACGACGTGAGAAAGCGTGATGTTGCGTTGTCGTTGACTCCATTTTGGACCTCGATGTTTGAAATCGGCGTTTCGTGGTTCATGTGCAAGATCGGGCCGCTTCCAGGGGCCCACTGCAGCGTTGTCGTGGTTCTACGGCCCAACGACTTGGTGAAGGCCGCCGACGTCAACAGCGCGACTTCGTTCCGCCACCTGGACCCAAAGACTGCAAACCTCCTGCATCCGTCTGAGGCACTCGTCGTGTTGAGGTAGGCATGTTTTAATTGACAAGGTTGTTTACCATGTCAAGGGTTTCTCGCCGGCATGCCCACCAACTCTTTCATGCAATGCTTGCAGTTTTTTTCGCCGCGATGTTCTGGCCGAGCTTGGGCGAAGTGACAGGACCTGGAAGTGGGCGCCTCCCTCTGAGGAGGTCGTGGTGGCACGACTCGCGAGTTGCGACGGGCCCACGCACGACGTAAGTTTTTGTCGACTAGTAGCCGTCTTTTATCGGTCGCCTAACCGTGCTTGCATTGGTACACCCTCGGCTCACCTTGCGTGCACTTGCAACGGTTGTACGCAGAGATTGCCGGACATTGTAAAAAACAAGCAAGTCGGCACCGGATTGCGTGTAGTGAGCGCGTTCGGATGGGTGGCCAGAGAGCGCGGAGCCCTGCTCAAGTCACGTGCACCGGCGACCGCTGAGAACCCGAGGTTTCAGGGGTTGAAGGCACTCAAATCGGCGCTAATGGAGTACGTCAAGAGATGCGTTGCTGAGATGGAGCCGTGTACAGACGCTATCGGCGCTAATGGAGTACGCAGATGCGTCACTCAAATCGGCGCTAATGGAGTACGCGGTCGGCGCCGACCAATCACCCTACTGGATTTCGGCGCGCACTGTCAAACACTATATGTGTTATTATTGTGTAGGCTATAGTGGGTTAGCCTTTAGGGGGTACACAAAGTTAGGGTTTCCTACTTGTACTCCAACTTTCATAGTGCAATCACTTCTTCTTCATAACATGGAATCAGAGCAGGTCCTCCGCTAGGACCGATTCCTAGGGCCCACCACTACTGCTACCTACTAGCGCCCTCGTGCGCCCTACTGTCGGAGCGCCCTCGAGCGCCTCCCCCCTAGCGCCCTCGTGCGCCTCGTTTTCACGGCCCCCTAAGGCCCCGCGACCCGCGACCCGCCCCCTCTTAGCGACCCACGCGCCGCCCCTTAGAGGCCCCGTCCACCCCGCGCGCCGCTCTTTAGAGGCCCCGCTGGCCCCGCTTAGAGGCCCCGTCGGCCCCGTTTGCCCCGCGCGCCCACCCCTTAGTGGCCCCGTCGGCCCCGTCGACCCCACGTGCCGCCCCTTAGCGGCCCCGCTGGCCCCGTCAACCCCGCGCGTCGCCCCCCTTAGAGGCCCCAGCCGGCCCCGTCGACCCCACGAGCCGCCCCTTAGCGGCCCCGCTGGCCCCGTCGACCCACGCGCGACCCCCTTTAGAGGCCCCGTCGGCCCCGTTTGCCCCTTAGCGGCCCCGTCGGCCCCCTCTCGACCCGCGCGCCGCCCCTTAGCACCCCGCCGCCACGGCCCCGCCAGAGCGAGCCGCCCGAACCAAGCAGCCCGAACCGAGCCGCCCAGCCCGAACCGAGCCGCCCGAACCAAGCCGCCCAGCCCGAACCGAGCCGCGCCGCCCGAACCCAGCCGCGCCGCCCTACCCGAGCCGAGCCGCCCTACCTGAACCGAGCCGCGCCGCCCGTACTGGTCCGAGCCGCCCTACCTGAGTCGCCCTGCCTACAGTTTTTAGGGTGCACCTACTGCTACTACTGCTCCTATGGCTAGCCCTCCTGTGCTAGCTTTCGATGCTGAGGGCCGCCCAGTGAAGTTCGATACCTGGCTAGATGACCTACACCTCTTCCTACAGCTCACTGCCAAGGAGGACATCTCACTGTACGATCATGCCCTAGGCCATGCTACTGCTCCTGTTGCTACTGCTGACAGCACTGCCCGCTCACAGTGGCAGACTCGTGACGCCCACGCTCGCTTCGCTATTTGCAACTCCCTGCCGATAGACGAGCGCGAGCACTTTGGCCAGCACAAGACTGCACACGCACTGTACACCGCTGTCGTTGCCCGCTACTCCTCACCTGCCTCTGCCACGCTAGGCCGTCTCTCACTCCCCTACCTGTTTCCCGACCTGGCCTCGTTCCACACAATCGCTGACCTCATCACGCACCTCCGTACTAGTGAGGCCCGCTTCCGTGCCGCCATGCCCGATGAGATTCTTGCCAAGAACCCTCCCCCGCTCTGGCTCACTCTCTACCACCTAGTCACCCGCCTCCCTGACACTCTGCGTGCTGTCAAGGATCACTTCCTAGCTCGCTGCCCCACTGAGCTCACCATTGCCCTCCTCGAGAAGGAACTGCTTGCAGCTGAGGCTAGCATAGTCGGTGTAGGTGCCTCTCGTGGCGACCCCCGCACCCCTTTCTTTGAGGGGTGTTCCCCTTCCCCCCTTCTTCCCTCTGTAGCCTCTGCTTCTGCTGTCGACCTCCTTCGTTCTGAGAAGGTCGGGGCTGCGTCTGCCTCGAGCGGGCGCCGCAACGGCAAGGGCAAAGGGGGCAAGGGAGGCGGAGGTGACGGCGGGGGAGGCGGTGGTGGGGGTGGTGGCGGCGGTGGGGGTGGTGGTGGGACTGGTGGGGCTAGTGGCAGCGGTGGGGGTGGTGGCGGTAGCGGCGGGGGCGGTGGCAGGGGCGGGGGCGGTAGTGGGGGCGGCGGTGGACGCGGCGGCGACAGAGGAGGAGGTGGTCGAGGAGGTGGCGGCGGCGGTGGTGGTCGTGGAGGCACTATCGGTGGCCAGAGCCTGCAGCACTCTCCGTCGCCCCAGGAGCTCCGTGAGTGGTACACTCAGCACGGGGGGGGGGGGGGGGGGGGGGGGGGTGGCCTTAGCTGCACGTACGTCATCCGCACTGGTGACCGCACTGGTCAGACGTGTGGAGGGCGCACCCCACGCAGCGCTGCTTCTCACGCCTCGACGACGCTTGGCGTACTCAGTTCCCTGACGCCACTGAGCTGCCCCGCTGGGCTGATCTGATGAAGCAAAACATTGATATCTTTGCTCTAGACTTTGATGCTATTCTCTTTGCCATGTATGTGATGTCTATTAGTGGAGAGGGTGCCCAGTACCTGCGTGTTCCGCCCGACCAGGGCATTCGACCCAGTGAGGCTACCGCTTTAGGTGCTAGAGTGTCTGCTACCCCAGGTCCTGGTGAGGTTGCTGCTCTAGGTGCTGGTGCGTCTGCGCCCCCTGTTACTGAGTCGACTGAGGCACTGCACACCTTTACACTAGACTCAGGTACCTCCTGCTGTTTCTTTCGTGACCGCACGGCTCTTCAGCAGCTTGCTCGGCCCGTTGCAGTCTCTCTCGCTGACCCCTCTGGGGGTCCAGGCCTTGCGACCTCCTCCACTGTCCTCCCCTGTCCGGCCGTCCCGTCGGGCACACTGTCCGGTCTTTACCTCCCCTCGTTCTCTACATACTTGGTGGCGGGTAGTGCGCTCCAGGACAAGGGTGTCCACCAGTTCACCCCTGCCTACGAGCGCGTGACACACTGCACGTGTGCTCGGACGGGCCGTCACCTGGCAACCTTCACACGGCAGCCGGGGTCGGACCTGTACACACTGACTACTGAGTCCCCTCAAGTAGCTGCGTCTGCGTCAGGTCAGCTGTCGGCCCCCTGCTCGTGCCGCTCTCTGGCGCACGAGACAGTCCTCTGGCACCACCAACTTGGTCACCCGTCCGTGCAGCGCCTTCGAGCAATGCACAAACGGTACCTTGTCTCTGGTCTTCCCAGGGTTCTCCCTCCCCTCCCACCCTCGCCTGCTCCTCCCTGCCTTCCCTGTGTCGAGGGGCGGCAGCGCGCTGCTCCTCACTCCTCCTCGTTTCCCCCGACGACTGCTCCCTTGCAGACGCTCCACATGGACGTGTGGGGCCTAGCCCGCGTCTGGGGTCAGGGTCAGGAAAGGTACTTCCTGATAGTTGTTGACGACTACTCGCGCTACACCACGGTCTTCCCCTTGCGCACCAAGGGTGAGGTCCCTGATGTTTTGATCCCTTGGATCCGCACTTCTCGTCTTCAGCTCAGCGAGCGTTTCCACTCGGACTTTCCTGTCCTGCGCTTGCACTCTGACAGAGGTGGTGAGTTCTCTTCCGACCTCTTGGCAGCCTACTGTGCGGAGCACGGCATCCGCCAGTCGTTCACGCTTCTAGCCTCTCCACAACAGAATGGGGTTGCTGAGCGCCGCATTGGCTTGGTCATGCAGGTCGCTCGTACCTCCTTGATCCATGCGGCTGCCCCCCACTTTCTGTGGCCGTTTGCGGTCCGATACGCTGCGCATCAGCTCAACCTCTGGCCGCGTGTCTCCTTGTCGGAGACCTCCCCGACACTGCGTTGGACGGGAGAGGTTGGCGATGCGTCGCGTTTTCGGGTTTGGGGATCCCGAGCTTTTGTTCGCGATACGTCCGCGGACAAGCTCTCCTCCTGCGCTGTTCCGTGTGTCTTCCTAGGCTTTGTTCCGGACGCGTCTGGTTGGCAGTTTTACCACCCCACGTCGCGCCGTGTCCTCGCCTCTCAGGACGTCACCTTTGACGAGTCGGTACCCTTCTACCGCCTCTTCCCCTACCACACTGCCCCGCTCCCTCCCCCGCCTCTCTTCCTCACGCCAGGTGCTGCTGTAGTAGACCCCCTCTCCCCTCAGGGTGCCGCTCCCTCAGGTGTGTCCCAGGTAGACCCGGTTGAGCCTGTCGAGGTAGCTGTCGACTCTCGTCCTGCTCGGGGTGCTGAGCCTGAGCGTCCGGAGCCTGGGGTTGCGGAGACTGGGGGTGCTGAGCCTGGGGGTGCAGAGTCTGGGGGTACTGAGCCTGGGGGTGCGGAGTCTGGGGGTGCTGAGCCTGGGAGTACGGAGCCTGCTTGCGCTAAGTCTGGGGGTGCTGATTCTGGGGTTGCTGAGCCTGGGAGTGCTACGCCTGGAGGAGCTCTCTCCTCACAGCAGCTGCGTGAGTGGTACTTACAGTACTGCAGCCTCAGGAGAGGTGCTTCTGGAGCTAGGAGGGTTGCTGGAGCTGGTGCTCGTGCTTCCTCGCCTAGACGGGAGCTGCCCTCTCCCAAGCGTCTTCGTGAGTGGTACGCACGGCGCTGCAGTCTCAGGAGTGGCGCTCCTAGTGTCGCGGACCCTGCTACTGGTGCTGCGGACCCTGGAGTTGGAGCTGCTGCTGGTGCTGCGGACCCGGGCGTTGGAGCTGCTACTGGTGCTGCGGACCCGGGCGTTGGAGCTGCTGCTGGTGCTGCGGACCCGGGCGTTGGAGCTGCTGCTGGTGCTGCAGACCCGAGCGTTGGAGCTGCTGCTAGTGCTGCGGACCCGGACGTTGGAGCTGCTGCTGGTGCTGCGGACCAGGGCGTTGGAGCTGCTGCTGGTGCTGCGGACCCTGGAGTTGGGGTTGCTACTGGTGCTGCGGACCCGCGCGTTGGAGCTGCTGCAGGTGCTGCAGACCCGGACGTTGGAGGTGCTGGGGGTGCTGCTGGAGCTGCTAGAGGTTCTGGTGCTGTCTCTGCTGCTGCACGGGGCACCTCACGGCCGCGGCCTTACTTTGTTCCACTCCTTCAGCAGGTTCTTGGTCAGTCACCTCCGCCTTGTCCCCCTCCCTCTGTAGAGTGTCCACCGCCGGTCCAGTCGCAGTCACAGCTACCGCCTGCCTCGCCACTTCCTCGTCCTTCTCCCTACACTGGTCCTACAGGCGGTCTCACAGAGCGTCGTCAGCCTGAGTCTCGCCCTGTGTCGCCTGTGTCCCGTCCTGAGTCCCCTGTTCGTACTACTTCCACCAGTTGCCGTACTCCGCGTGAGCGTCCGCCACCAGTCCCTGGCACACACCGGATGTCACTGCGTCCCTCCACTGCTCCACATCGTGTCCCTCTGCCATCTCCTCCTGCGTCCTCTCTTCTTGCTCTTGCTGACCCTGAGTCTGACTCTCTTCGTGCTGCCAGTCCTACTGTCACACGTCCCCTGGCCACTCCTGTCACTGACCCTTCGTTTGAGTCTGCTGCTGCGTCTGCCCTAGTTGCTGAGCTTGTCGACTTTGCTGCTCGCTGTCGTCTAGAATACGCTGCCAGTCTTGTCGCTGAGTCTGAGTCAGTCTGTCCTTCGTCTGTCGGGGGTGAGTGTGCTCTTAGCACGGACGTCCTTGAGGACAGACAGGAGGATCTTGAGTGTCTTGCTGCTGCTGCGCCCCATCTCGTGTCCATGCTAGTTGCCCCAGAGGGAGACCCGGATGCACCAGACATCCCGACTCCTCGATCGTACGCTGAGGCGATCGAGGGTCCCTACTCCTCACAGTGGCAGTCACCCATGGACACAGAGATGGCTTCCTGGAAGTCCACAGGCACCTACGTCGACGAGGTTCCCCCACCTGGGGCGAACATCGTCAGTGGCATGTGGATTTTCAGGGTGAAGCGGCCGCCGGGTTCTCCGCCTGTCTTCAAGGCTCGTTACGTTGCTCGAGGCTTCAGTCAGCGAGAGGGAGTAGACTTCTTCCAGACCTTCTCCCCCACCCCGAAGATGACCACTCTTCGGGTACTACTGCACGTTGCTGCTCAGCGCGACTACGAGCTTCACTCTCTCAACTTCAGCACAGCTTTCTTGCAGGGCAGCCTGCACGAGGAGATCTGGCTACGCCACCCACCTGGCTTCACTGGGTCGTTCCCTCCTGGTACCCAGTGGAGCCTCCGCCGGCCGGTCTACGGTCTCCGCCAGGCGCCACGTGAGTGGCACGACACACTGAGGACTACTCTTGCGGCACTTGGGTTCTCTCCTTCTACTGCTGACCCGTCGCTGTTTCTACGCACCGACACTTCGCTGCCGCCGTTCTACATCCTCGTGTACGTCGACGACTTGGTCTTTGCCACAGCTGACACTGAGTCTCTCGCCCACGTGAAGTCGGAGCTGCAGAAGAGACACACGTGCACAGACCTGTGTGAACTGCGCAGCTACCTTGGCTTGCAGATCACCCGGGACAGAGCACGCCGCACCATTACCCTGACTCAGTCACACATGGTGCAGCAGGTCCTTCAGCGCTTCGGCTTCACCTGGTCCTCAGCACAGGCCACTCCTCTGGCTATAGGTCACTCGCTCTCAGCTCTGCCTTCGGATGAGTCCGTAGAGTCAGCCTTACCCAGAGCTAGTTGGTTGCCTCATGTATCTGATGACTTGCACTCGTCCTGACCTAGCATACCCTCTTGGCCTTCTGGCTCGCTACGTGGCTCCTGGTCGTCACCGAAAGGTGCACTGGGATGCTGCAAAGAGGGTATTGCGCTACTTGTGCAGTACATCAGGCATGGGGCTCGTACTTGGAGGAGGTGCGGAGATAACTGCTACAACGGGAGCTAGACTGCAGGCTAGGCACGTGTGCTCGTGTGATCTCTGCGTTCTCTGTTCCTTAGTCGTTTTCCTTGTGCGCACACTACTTGCTAGTTCACGGGGAAAGTTGGCAAGAGTTCCACTAGGAAAAATTCAGAACAATTGGTACAATGAAGTTGGCATAGCAAGACTACATCAGAGCAAGCATTCAGGTCGGCCAACTGCCAGTGCAGCTTGGTCGACCGCGTTCCAGCACGACTTCGTCGACCGCGCTCCACCAAGGCAAGGTCGACGGCGTGCCAACGTCGCAGGTTGACGGCGTCACAGCGTTGCTCACGCAGGACAGCAGTGCACCCTGCTTCGCAGTTGTGCGCAGATGATTGGCGCGCAGAGTCTTGTCACCTGCACAGCGCACACACCACGTCAACCTCAAGCTGACGACTGCCTCTGATCCGCCACGACGACCTCGGGATACCACCACCGAGGTCGGGCTCGCCAACTTCGCCTGGGCGACCGTCGCACTCCTCCGTAGCACTTCGTCACCCAGGTAACCTGGTCGACCAGGCAACCACGTCGACCAGCAGCTCCCGTACGTGCCCGTCGACCTCCCAAGTCGACGACCACCTTCCACGTCGACCTCACCAGGTCGACGACACCATCGGTCGACCTCCTCCAGGTCGACATCCCCTCTGGTCGACCAGCTCCACGTCGACCAGCACTCCTGGTCGACCTGCTCCTCGTCGACCAGCACAGTCGTCGACCGACCACCCACGTCGGCCACCCGAAGCTGGCGTCACGAAGTTGACGCCCCGCTACTCGACGCCCAACTGCTCGGTGTCCTGAGTCGAGGTCGACGTCGGCCCCTCTTTCGTCGACCACCAGGTCCAGTCGACCACTAACAGGTCGACCAGCAGTCCGTTAGCCGACTGCCGAAGTCGGCTTCCCCAAGTTGACGTCACCAAGTTGACGTCCTCCGCAGGTCGACACCCAAGTCGACCTCCCTGAAGTCGGCGCCACCCTGAAGTCGGCGCCCGTGCAGTGGTCCCCCGTGCAGGTCGACCTCCTCGTCGACCAGCTCACCCACTGCTGAAGGCCGGCTGCTCCCCTCACACCCGACCACGAAGTCGGCTCCGCCCAAGCGAGGACGGGGCCAATACCCAACTCCCGTTGACAGGAGGGAGCTCAGTTGTTCTCAGTGGGCACTCAGACGCTTCTTGGGTTGACGACCAGGCTACTCATCGGTCGTCACAGGGTTACACCTTCAGCCTTGGCTCTGGTTCAGTTTCGTGGCGCTCTACTCGTTCGTCTTCGGTTCTCAGCTCCAGTTGTGAGGCTGAGATCTACACCACAGCCATGGCTGCACAGGAGTTACGCTGGCTCACCTACCTGCTGACCGACCTTGGAGAGCGGCCTAGTTCTCCTCCAGTGCTGTACGTCAACAACAACACTGCCATTGCCTTGTGTGAGGAGCACAGACTGGAGCACAGAACAAAGCACATCGCTCTCGGTTACTTCCTTGGTCGTGAGCTGCAGCAGCGTGGCCAGCTTCGTCTGCGCTACGTGGCGTCTCAGGCCAACACCGCTGATATTTTCACCAAGGCACTTCAGCCTGGTGATCATCAGTGCTTCTGTACTTTGTTGGGGCTAGTGCCCACTTTGCCTCAGTTGTTGTAGGCTTTGTCTGTACTATGATCTCTATATATACTCTTGCCTGTTTGCTCTGCTAGGTTGAGATCACCCTTGCTATCTGTACTAGTTATATATACTTCTGCATTTGAACTGGCCTTGTGGCCCTTTGATTGTGCTCGGAGTGTGTGGTGACATTGTGATCCACCCTGAGCTTGCTTGCCTTTCTTGACTGGTCTTTGTTGGAATCACTGAACAGGAATGGATGAACTAGCAGTGAAATTAGTACAAGTACCTAACCCTGGAACTGTGTACCCCCTATAGGCTAACCCACTGTAGCCTAAACTAGCACAACATATATAATGTTTGACACACCCCCATAGGCCAAGTGGGGGAGAACTAGGGGTCACAAGACCAGTCAAGGCAAAGCAAGGCAAAACAAGCTCAGGGTGGATCTCAAGGATACCACACAAATTGCGAGCACAAGCAAGTGGTCACAAGACCAGTTCACATGCAGGTTTATAATAGAGCAAAAGGTACAATGATCACAACCTAACAAGAGTAAACATGCAGGTATATATATAGAGATCACAGTACAAACAGACTCAAGAAGTAAGCAAGTGAGGTCCAGTAGACACAAGGCCTAGAAGAGTGCAAAAGCGCTGATGGTCACAAGGCTGAAGCGCCTTGATGAACACATCAGCAGTGTTGGCCTCAGAGGCCACGTAACGCAGGCGAAGCTGACCACGCTCCTGCAGCTCTCGAGCAAGGAAGTAACGCAGAGCAATGTGCTTCGTTCTGTGCTCCAGTCTGTGCTCCTCACACAAGGCAATGGCTGCCTTGTTGTCGACGTACAGCACTGGAGGAGAACGAGGCTGCTCTCCAAGGTCGGTCAGCAAGTAGGTGAGCCAGCGTAGCTCTTGGGCCGCCATGGCTGTGGCGTAGATCTCAGCCTCACAACTGGAGCTGAGAACAGAAGAAGAGCAAGTAGAACGCCAAGAAACAGAACCAGAGCCAAGACTGAAGGAGTAACCCTGAGACGACCGCTGAGTAGCCTGGTCGTCTACCCAAGAAGCGTCTGAGTGCCCAGTGAGAACAACTGGGACTCGCCCTCCAAGCACTAGTCCCATGCCCGACGTACTGCACAAGTAGCGCAACACCATCTTAGGTGCATCCATGTGCTCCTTCCGGTGACGGCCGGGAGCGACATAGCGTGCAAGAATGCTGAGAGGGTATGCAAGGTCTGGTCGAGTGCAGGTCATCAGGTACATGAGGCAACCCACAAGCTCTGGATACGGGCCACTCGGCTCTACGGACTCATCCGAAGGCAGAGCAGAGAGCGAGTGACCGGTAGGCAGAGGAGTGGGCTGAGGCGAGGAGTACGTGAAGCGGAAGCGCTGAAGGACGTGCTGCACCATGTGTGACTGAGTCAAGGTGATGGTGCGGCATGCTCTGTCCCGGGTGATCCGCAAGCCAAGATAGCTTGTCAGTTCACCCAGGTCTGTGGACGTGTGTCTCTTCTGCAGCTCCGACTTCACGTGGGCGAGTGCCACAGTGTCAGCAGTAGCAAAGACCAAGTCGTCGACGTATTCAAGGACGTAGAACGGCGGCAGTGAGGTGTCGGTGCGTAGAAACAGCGACGGGTCAGCAGTAGAAGGCGCGAACCCAAGAGCCGCAAGCGTAGTCCTCAGTGTGTCGTGCCACTCACGAGGCGCCTGGCGGAGACCGTAGACTGGCCGTCGGAGGCTCCACTGGGTACCAGGAGGGAACGACCCAGTGAAGCCAGGTGGACGGCGCAGCCAGATCTCCTCGTGCAGGCTGCCCTGCAGGAAAGAAGTGCTGAAGTCAAGCGAGTGGAGCTCGTAGTCACGCTGAGCGGCGACGTGCAGCAGAACCCGAAGAGTGGTCATCTTCGGGGTCGGGGAGAAGGTCTGGAAGAAGTCAACTCCCTCTCGCTGACTGAAGCCTCGTGCAACGTAACGCGCCTTGAAGACAGGCGGAGAGCCCGGCGGCCGCTTCACCCTGAAAATCCACATGCCACTGACGATGTTCGCTCCAGGAGGGGGAACCTCGTCGATGTAAGTGCCAGTGGACTTCCAGGATGCCATCTATGCGTCCATGGCTGACTGCCACTGAGAGGATTACTCACCCGCGATCACCTCAGGGTAAGAGCGCGGGGTCGGGATGTCTAGTGCATCCGGGTCTCCCTCAGGTGCAATCAGCATGGACACGAGATGAGGTACAGCAGCGGCAAAGCACTCAAACTCCTCCTGCCTGTCCTCAAGGACGTCCGTGCTAAGAGCACACTCACCCTCGACGGACGGAGGACAGACATACTCAGACTCAGCAACAAGACTGGCTGCGTAGTCTAGACGATAGTGAGCAGCAAAGTCGACAAGCTCAGCAACTAAGGCAGACGCAGCAGCTGACTCAAAGGAAGGGTCAGTGACAACAGTAGCTAGGAGACGCGTGACAGTAGGACTGGTAGCACGAAGAGAGTCTGACCCAGGGTCAGCAAGAGCAGGAAGAGAGGAAGCAGGAGGAGACGGTAGTGGGACACGCTGTGGAGCAGTGGACGGACGAAGCGCCATCCGGTGAGTGCCTGGGACAGCAGGAAGACGCTGACGCTGGACTCGACTACTAGAGAGAGCAGTGCGGACAGGCGACTCAGGACGAGACGCAGGCTTACGCCGCTCAGTAAGACCTCCAGTCGGACCAGTGTAAGGAGCAGGACCAGGGAGAGAGGAGGCAGACGGTAACGCCGACTGCAGCTGGACAGGCGGAGGACACGCTAAGGAGGGAGGAGGAAAAGGAGGAGGAAGCTGACCAAGAACCTGCTGAAGGAGCGGAACAAAGTACGGCCGAGACCGAGCAGCGACACCAGAGCCAGCAGGGACACCCGCACCAGGGTCCGCAGGACCAGCAGCAGCTCCAGCGCCCACGTCCTCAGCACCAGCGGCAGCTCCAACGCCCGGGTCCTCAGCACCAGTAGCAGCTCCAACGCCCGGGTCCGCAGCACCAGCGGCAGCTCCAACGCTTGGGTCCTCAGCACCAGCAGCAACTCCAACGCCCGGGTCCTCAGCACCAGCAGCGGCTCCAACGCCCGGGTCCTCAGCACCAGCAGCAGCTCCAACGCCCGGGTCCTCAGCACCAGCAGCAGCTCCAACGCCCGGGTCCTCAGCACCAGCAGCAGCTCCAACAGCAGCGGGGTCCGTAACACGAGGCAAGCCACTCCGAAGATTGCAGCGCCGCTCGTACCACTCACGGATCCGCTCGCGGGAGGGGAGCTCCCGAACGGGAGAAGAAGCACTAGCACCAGTCCCAGTAGTACGTCCGGCTCGAGCGGTACCTCTCCGGAGGGTGCAGTACTCTAAGTACCACGCACGCAGCTGCTCCGAGGAGAGGGCTCCTCCAGGTGCAGGACTCCCAGGCCTAGTACCTCCAGACTCAGAACCCCCAGACTCCGGACTCCGCAGCTCAGCACCACGAGGCTCCACACCCCCAAGCTCAGCACCCTCAAGCTCCACACCCCCAGGCTCCACACCCCCAGGCTCCACACCCCCAGGCTCCACACCCCCAGGCTCAGCACCCCCAGGCTCAGCACCCCCAGCAGGACGAGAGTCGACAGCTACCTCAACAGGCTCAACCGGGTCTACCTGAGACACACCTGAGGGAGCGGCACCCTGAGGGGGTAGGGGGTCTGCAACAGCAGCACCTGGCGCGAGGAAGAGAGGCGGGGGGGGGAGCGGGGCAGTGCGATAGGGGAAGAGGCGGTAGTAGGGGACGGACTCGTCAAAAGTGACGTCCTAGGAGGGCAAGACTCGGCGCGAGGTGGCGTGGTAAAACTGCCAACCAGACGCGTCCGGGACAAAGCCGAGGAAGACGCAGGGAACAACACGGGAGGAGAGCTTGTCCGCAGACGAATCGCGGACAAAAGCTCGAGACCCCCAGACCCGGAAACGCGACGCATCGCCAACCTCCCCCGTCCACAGCAGCATGGGCGAGGTCTCTGGCAAGGAGACACGGGGCCAGAGGTTGAGCTGATGCGCAGCGTACCGGACCGCAAACGGCCACAGAAAGTGGGGGGCAGCCGCATGGATCAAGGAGGTACGGGTGACCTCCATGACCAGGCCAATGCGGCGCTCCGCAACCCCATTCTGCTGTGGAGAAGTCGGAAGCGTGAACGACTGCTCAATGCCGTGCTCAGCACAGTAGGCTGCCAAGAGGTCGGAGGAGAACTCACCACCTCTGTCAGAGTGCAAGCGCAAGACACGAAAGTCCGAGTGAAAACGCTCGCTGAGCTGGAGACGGGCTCTGCGGATCCAAGGGATCAAGACATCAGGGACCTCACCCTTGGTGCACAAGGGGAAGACCGAGGTGTAGCGCGAGTAGTCGTCAACAACTATCAGGAAGTACCTCTCCTGACCCTGACCACGGACGCGGGCTGGGCCCCACACGTCCATGTGGAGTGTCTGCAAGGGAGCAGTCGTCGGGGGGAACGAGGAGGAGTGAGGAGCGGCGCGCTGCCGTCCCTCGACACAGGGGAGACAGGTAGGAGTAGGCGAGGGTGGGAGGGCAGGAAGGACCCTGGGCAGGCCAGAGACAAGGTACCGGGAGTGCATGGCACGAAGCCGCTGCACAGACGAGTGGCCAAGGCGGTGGTGCCAGAGGACAGTCTCGTGTGTCAAAGAGCGACACGAGCAGGGGGCGGACAGCTGACCTGATGCGGACGCGGACGCAGTCGCAGCAACCTGAGGGGACTCAGTGGTCAGTGTGTACAGGTCCGACCCCGGCTGCCGAGTGAAGGTAGCCAAGTGACGGCCCGTACGAGCACACGTGCAGTGTGTCACGCGCTCGTAGGCAGGGGTGAACTGGTGAACACCCCCGTCCTGGAGTGCACATCCTGCCACCAAGTTCGTAGAGAACGAGGGGAGGTGGAGACCTGACAGTGTGCCCGACGGGACCGCAGGGCAGGGAAGGACAGTGGAAGAGGTCGCAATGACCGGACCCCCAGAGGGGTCAGCAAGGGAGACAGCAACTGGCCGAGCAAGCGGCTCAAGGGCAGTGCGGTCACGAAAGAAGCAGCGAGAAGCACCTGATTCCAGTCTGAAGGTGTGCAGTGCGGCAGTCGACGCAGTACCAAGGGGGGGAGACACACGAGCACCTAGAGCAGCAGCCTCACCAGCACCTGGGGTAGCCGACACGCGAGTACCTGGAGCGGCAGACGCACTGGCCCTAATGCCCGGGTCGGGCGGCACACACAAGTACTCAGCACCCTCTCCACTAGTAGACATCACATACATGGCAGATAGAATAGCATCAAAGTCTAGAGCATAGATATCAATCCCCTTCTTCAGGAGATCAAGCCAGCGGGGCAGCTCAGTGGCCTGAGGGAACTGAACACGCCAAGCGTCGTCGAGACGAGAGAAGCAGCGCTGTGTGGCGTGCGGTCATCCACACTGCTGACCAGTGCGGTCACCAGTGCGAATGACGTACGTGCAGCTAAGACCACCCCCACCCCCGTGCTGAGAGTACCACTCACGGACCTCCTGGGGCGAGGGAGTGTGCTGCTGGCCCTGGCCACCGCCAGTGCCTCCACGGCCACCACCACCGCTGCCACCTCCTCGACCACCCCAACCCCTGCCGCCGCCTCGTCCACCGCCACCCCAACCGCCGCCTCCACTCCTGCCACCTCCCCCGCCGCTGCCGCCACCACCCCCACCGCTACCACTCGCCCCTCCAGCCAAGCCACCACCCCCACTGCCTCCACCGCCCCCACCGTCGCCTTCCCCGCCGTCACCGCCACCACCCTTGCCCCCTTTGCCCTTGCCGCTGCGGCGTCCGCTCGAGGCAGACGCAGCGCCGACCTTCTCAGTACGAAGAAGGTCGACAGCAGCAGCAGAGGCGACAGAGGGAAGAAGGGGGGAAGGAGAACACCCCTCAAAGAACAGGGTACGGGGGTCGCCACGAGAGGCACCTACAGCGACTATGCTAGTCCCAGCTGCAAGTAGCTCCTTCTCGAGGAGGGCAATGGTGAGCTCAGTGAGGAAACGAGCTAGGAAGTGGTCCCTGACAGCACGCAGTGTGTCAGGGAGGCGGGTGACTAGGTGGTAGAGAGTGAGCCAGAGTGGAGGGGGGTGCGTGGCAAGGAACTCAGCAGGCATGGCGGCACGGAAGCGGGCCTCACTAGTACGGAGGTGCGTGATGAGGTCAGCGACTGTGTGAAAGGAGGCCAGGTCGGGAAACAGGTAGGGGAGGGAGAGACGGCCTAGTGCGGCAGAGGCAGGTGAGGAGTAGCGAGCAACTACAGCTGTGTACAGTGCCTGTGCAGTCTTGTGCTGACCAAAGTGCTCGCGTTCGTCTATCGGCAGGGAGTTGCGAATGGCGAAGCGAGCGTGGGCATCACGAGTCTGCCACTGTGAGCGAGCAGTGCTATCAGCAGTAGCAGCAGGGGCAGTGACATGGCCTAGGGCGTGATCGTACATTGAGATGTCATCCTTGGCTGTGAGCTGTAGGTAGAGGTGCAGGTCATCGAGCCAGGTGTCAAACTTCACAGGGCGGCCCTCAGCATCGAACACGAGAACCTGTGGGCTAGCCATAGGAACAGTAGAAATAGCAGCAGTAGTAGTAGGAGAAGCAGGTAGGACGAACCAGGTAGGGCAGGGCGGCGCGGCTCGGTTCAGGTCGGGTCGCGGCTCGGCTGGGTGGCGCGGCTCGGTTCAGGGCGCGCGGCTCGGCTCGGGGCGCGCGGCTCGGGTCGCGCGGCTCGGGTCACGGCGGGGACGGGCCGCCCGCTCTCCCTCATGTGCTGCGGCGGGAACGGGCCGCCCGGGGCCTCTAGGTGGTGGGCACGGGTCGGCGAGGTCGGCACGGGGCCGGTTGGGGCCCTAGAGGGGTGAGCGCGGGGCCGATCGGGGCCTGAGCGGGGCTAGCGCGGGGCCAAACGAGGCCTTGACGGGGCTAGCAAGGGGCCGACGGGGCCTGAACGGGGCTAGCGCGGGGCCGACGGGGCCTGAAACGGGGCCGACGGGGCCTGAAACGGGGCTAGCGCGGGCCCGATCGGGGCCTGAATGGGGCTAGCGCGGGGCGGACGGGGCATGAGAGGGGCTAGCGCGGGGCCGACGGGGCCTGAAACGGGGCTAGCGCGGGCCGACGGGGCCTGAGAGGGGCTAGCGCGGGGCCGACGGGGCCTGAAACGGGGCCAACGGGGCCTGAAACGGGGCTAGCGCGGGCCGACGGGGCCTGAGAGGGGCTAGCGCGGGGCCGACGGGGCCTAAAACGGGGCCGACGGGGCCTGAAACGGGGCTAGCGCGGGCCGACGGGGCCTGAGAGGGGCTAGCGCGGGGCCGACGGGGCCTGAAACGGGGCCGACTGGGAGAGCGGGCGCGGGGCCGACGGGGCCTGAACGGGGCCTAAACCCTGAACGGGGCTAGCGCGGGGCCTGAACGGGGCCTTAAAGGGGCCGACGGGGCCTGAACGTGGCCGCTAGGGAGAGCGGGCGTGGGGCCGACGGGGCCTGAACGGGGCTAGCGCGGGGCCGTCAAGAGGGGCCTCTAGGGGCGTGACACGCCGAGGCGCCCTAGGGCACAGGTTGGTAGGTAGGTAGGTAGTTACGTAGTGGTGGGCCCTTAGAAAATTTCGGTCCTAGGAAGGACCTGCTCTATACCATGTTGGAATCACTGAACAGGAATGGATGAACTAGCAGTGAAATGAGTACAAGTACCTAACCCTGGAATTGTGTACCCCCTATAGGCTAACCCACTGTAGCCTAAACTAACACAACATATATAATGTTTGACAGTCTTGTGACCCCTTGTTCTCCCCCACTTTGCCTATGGGGGTGTGTCAAACACTATATGTGTTATTATTGTGTAGGCTATAGTGGGTTAGCCTTTAGGGGGTACACAAAGTTAGGGTTTCTTACTTGTACTCCAACTTTCATAGTGCAATCACTTCTTCTTCATAACACGCACGACACTAGAACAAGCGGGCATGTTGGCGGCGGTGGCGAGGCCGACTTGGTAGGAGGAGAGGAGCGGAGGGCAGGGTCCGACGAGGAGTCAGTAGAGGTGTCAGTGTTTGTGTCAGAGTCGGAGTCGGTGTGAGGATATAGGATCAAGCTCAGAAAAGAGAGTTTGAAATGAATGAATCACCTGGGTACAACACGAAGCTATATATGGGCTCGAGACAAGGCCCCGTAACCAGGTGTTACGCGAAGGTTCTGAGGGTCGCGAAGCGTCCCAAATAGACCCTTCCCGAATTCGGTAGAAGGCAATTCGGTGGCAACCGAAGAGCCCAGAATTCGGTGCACGCAACCTAGCTCGGTGCTATAACTATAATAAAATATAGGAAAGCACATAGCCTAGGAAATCAAGCAATTCATGCATTCAATAAATAATCATATGCTAGAAATAGCATAGTAAAGTCTAGGCAAGCAAGCATAGCTGGCATAAGCCGTCGTACTCTCACAGTCGGGATCCGAGGAGGAGGAGGAGGAAGATGAGGAGGAGTTGGAGGCAGGGAAGAAGGCTTTTGGTGCTGAGGTGGATAACGACGCCAGTGTGATGGGAGTGGACGCGCAGGACCGTGGCGGAGATGTGGAGGTCGATGTGACGAATGTCGCCGAACAAGGTGCTGGTCGTGACCCGATGTCAACCGGCGGGAGAGGCACAAATGCAGCGTCGATTGGGGACAAGTCTCGTAGGAAGGCACCGGCGCATGGTCAGCCAGCATTGACCACCTCTTTTAAGTCGGCGTTGGTAGCCGCACTCCCCAACGTGAAGCGTCTGGAGGAGGAGAACAGGAGACTCAGAGGCGAGAATACAGGGTTGCGGTCGGCGCTGGATGCCGAGAAGGGTCGGACGAAGGGTTTGTTGGCGACGGCGGCTGGATGCCTCGAGGGTGTCAAGTCGCTGACCGAACGCGTCGTCGCGGCAGAGCAGACGGCCGGGACACACGTCTCCAATGCCACAGCAGCGATGAGCACCGTTTTCGCCAAGGTCCTGGACGATTGGGTGGCGTTGGTGAAAATGTGCGGCAGCATGGCGGTGCCATTGGTGGGGGAAATCACCAAGGAATTGGCCAAGCTCGGCGCTGAACGCAGTGAAGCCAACCAGCGGTTGGCGAACCACGTGTCCGCCGTGGCGGAGAACGTGAAGGTTGTGTTGGCCGATTTCATATAGGCCCAGATAGCCTCCACTTCCACAAATATTGTCGGCGGTGTATCCCGCGGCATCGCGCCGCCCCCTCCTCCCGGTCGTCCCCCCCGCACTGCCAGAAGAATCTATCAAAACAATAAGGGATGACTTGGTTCAGGCGGTGACCGCCGTCACGCAGCAGGCGCTGGGTACCGTCGGCTTTACACTACTGCCCAACGTGCTCGCTACGATGAGGCAGGGGCGGCGTGGTTCGTCTCCCTCGACCGGCGTACTGGAGACCGTGCAAAGGCAACGGCCGGAAAAAAGGGCTGGTAGTGGAGGCGCAGTCGACGACGACGACAAAGCAAATGTGTGGGTGGGAACCGCGGCGTCCGCGGCGACGTTCCAGATCGTTCCCAGTCTCGTTCAACCATCATCGAGATGCTGAAGTAGAAAGGGGCGGAAGTTCGACTCCTTTGCCTGCAGAGTAAAGGTGGAGCCGGCGGCAGCGCGGAGGGTAGGACTGGCGCCGAGGAGGGTGTGCAAACCGGCATGTCTTTCACCCACGCCGACGAAAGGAAAGGTCCGGAGATTCCCCGTCATCGAGCAAGCGAGGTCGCACCACCGCCGTCCGAAGTGGAGGCCGACGCGGCGACACCAACCGCCCGTCCGGCGACCGATGCAAGTGCCAGCATCGTCGGCAATGATGTTGGGATTCCTGGGGTGCAGGCCGCCGCTGTGCACCCAACCACCAATCCGGCTACCTGTGCAAGTGCCATCAACGTCGGTGTTAATGTTGCAGCTGTTGGGGTGCAGGCCAACGCGGTGCTCCCAATGCCGTGTTGCTCCCTACCGGCGGTGTCAGCGGGCCGCCCGTTGGCGTTCAAGCACCGACGATCACCTTGCAGATTGACCAGGTCCCTGCTCAAATGGTCGGCGTGGAGGAGGAGGACCCCATGGCGAGAGCTCTGATGGAGGAGCTTCTGGTTCTTCAGGCGCCTTCGCACCAGCCACCAGTCGCCTCTGCCAACGCCGCTGTACCAACACCTCACGTCGGATTGCAACCCGTCGCCGGCGTCTCAACGAGTGCGCCCTGCACGGACCACACAGTCGCCGCTCCCAGACCACCGAACCCGGTCGCGGCCGAGAGCTTTGCGCGTCAAGCGGCAGCACCATCCGCTCATCCGCCAAGTGGCCCCAACGTTCCGCCGACCGCGTGCCAACACGTCGCTGGTCCAACACCTCCTACGGAATCGGTGTCGACCATGCTGCTGGCCGAGATCAACGCGCGTCAAGTGGCTGCGCCTTTCGCCCCTCCGCCAACAACTGGCAGCGCAGCGCCGACCACGCAGCACACCGTCGCCGAGGTGACGCTCTCGGACCCGGTCTCGGATATGCTAATGGCCGAGATCACCGCGCTTCAAGCGGCAACACCTTCCTCTTAGCCGCAGACAACCGGCACCAGCTCTGCGCCGACCACGGTGAATTTGGGCGAGCCCGTACTCCAAGCAGCGGCACGCGAGACGACGGTTCCTCCGGCAGATCCAACCCCTTTCCATGTCGGCGCAGTGTCTGAAAAGAGTGGTTGTGGCACGGAGGCCATAGACGGTGGCGGTGGGGAGATGCCGCTCGACCCGATTTTCAACAACCTTATCATCGGGGATGAGGATGTGGAATTGCTACAAGCGGTGATGGACGAAGACGAACATGCCGTTCAGCAGGCTGGGGCTGCTACGTCGGCCAATGTTGTTGTGGTGGAGCGGTCGGCCAGTGTTCCAGCGTCCAACTAGGTCGCGCAGGCCGGGCCGTCGCACCCGTCGCCCGGCGTCACTTTTGTTGCCCAGGCTGGTCCGTCATTAGCGACCCTCTTTCCTGCCAGCGTCACGGCTGCTGATTAGGCTGGTCAGGCCGGACCGTCCCTCCGCCACGCCGCCCTTTCAGTGGCTAGCCAGCCGGCCAAACAGGGCCTTCGAACCAGTTGGCGGGCGTCACAGCTGCAGACCAGGCGGGTCAGGCGAGAACGTCCACACAACCGGCAGGCGGACCGGTGGCTAAACACGCCGACAAGGAAGGGCAATCTGACCGTATGGAGGAAGGCGGCGAGAAAAAGAAAAAACGGAAGGGTAAAGCCACCGCGTCTAAGAAGAAGGCCGTCGTTCCGAAAGATCGCAGGGGGCATGGTATTAGGTTGGACAGGACAAGCGGCGGCAGGTGGCAGGGCGAGGTAAACCTAGCTAGAAAGTCTCGCTACACGGGCCGGCCGGACGACAGGATGGAGGTGGCGTATCTCAACGGGCTTGCGACGACCCTCTTCGACGGTCACGCCAGCCAAATCATCTTGGACGATCGACGTAAAAGAAGAGGACATGAAGCGCTGGAAATCGGATTTGGAGGAGGAGAAGGTGATACCAAAGGGGATGTGGATAGTGATGTGGGAACGCGGCGCCGTCATGTTTCGTGCACTGTAAGAATGGTGGGAGTCGATGTGTTAAGAGCTGCGTGTTAGATGTCAAATTGTATGCATGATATATATGGTTAGGCTGTAGTGGGGTAGCCAATATGGGGTACAGCCCCATTTAGGGTTTCATACTTGTACCCAACTCTTTCACACTGCATTCATTCCTGCTACTACATTCTAACATGGTTTCAGGGCACTAGGTCCGTAGGACCGTCTTATTTTCCAGGCCCACCTACCGCTGCGGTTACCGCGCTACCCCACGTGTTGTCCTGCGCTAGCCTTCGCCTGCCTTGCCTTGTGACGTGCTACGCTTCGCACGCCGTCCTACAGCCCTCGTGCTGCCTACTGTTGCCCTAGCTACGCTTTGTGCACCGCCCTACAGACCCGTAAGGCCAGCGCACCGCCCCTGCAGGCCCGTAAGGCCACCGCGCCGCCCCTGCAGGCCCGTCAGGCCCGCGAGCCGCCACTGCAGGCCCGTCAGGCCCGCGCCCCGCCCCTGCAGGCCCGTCAGGCCTGCGAGCCGCCCCTGCAGGTTCGTCAGGCCCGCGAGCTGCCCCTGCAGGCCCGTCAGGCCAGAGCGCGGCCGCGCCCTGCAGCCGATGCGGCCCCGCCAGGCCGCTCTCGCGGCCCCGCCCTGCCGTCGACGTGGCCCCGCCCTGCCGCCGTGTCGCGGCCCGCCCTGCCTCTGACGCGGCCCCACCCTGCCGCCAACGCGGCCTCGCCTGGCCCCGCCCTGCCGCCGACACGGCCCCGCCCTGCTGCCGACGCGGCCCCGCCCTGCCGCTGACGCGGCCCCGCCCTCCCACTGTTGCGGCCCCGCCCTGACGCCGACGCGGCCCTGCAAGGTTGCGGCCCCACCGACGCGGCCCCGGCCTCCCGCCGTGTCGCGGCCCGCCCTGCCGCTGACGCAGCCCCGCCCTCCCGCTGACGCGGCCCCGCCCTGCCGCCAACGCGGCCCCGCCCTGTCGCCGACGCGGCCTCGCCTGGCCCCGCCCTGCCGCCGACACGGCCCCGCCTTGCCGCCGACGCGGCCCTGCGCTGCCGCCGACGCGGCCCCGCTTGGCCCCGCCCTGCCGCCGACATGGCCCCGCCCTGCCGCCGACACAGCCCCGCCCTGCAACAGCTGACGCGGCCGTGCCCTGCCGCTGTCGTGGCCCCAGCCCCGCAGCTGACGCGGCCCTACTCTGCAGCCGCTGTTGCGGCCCCGCCGTCGCCGCCGTCGTGCGCCTGCCCTTCCCGCCACTGGTGAGCACCTGCCCTAACCGCGCTTCCCACGCGTCTGCCTTGTTAGCACACTGCAGCGCCATCTGCCTGTCTGCCTGCGTGCCTGCCTCGCCTGCCCTGCCTGCGGTGCTACTGCTGCTACTGCTGCTACTTCTGTTACTGCTGCTAGGCTGCTGCTGCTACTGCTGCTGCTACTACTGCTACTGCTGCTACTGGCGGTGGCCAGATGCAGCTCCACCAACGTTCGCGCGAGTCTCTCACGCCCCAGCAGCTTCGTGAGTGGTACGCTAGTTGGGGTTGTGGCGGTAGCCGTCGTAGCTGTCGCCCTGGAGCTGGTTGTGAAGATTAGAACGAGAGAATGATTGAACTATGAAACAGTTGGGTACAAGTACTAACCCTAATTGGGTTGTACCCCTTATGGGCTACCCCACTACAGCCTACACAGATGTATAAGCTATAATGTTCTGACACACCCCCATAGGCAAAGTGGGGGAGAACAAGTGGTCACAAGACCAGTCAAGCGAAGCAAAGCAAGCTCAGGGTGGATCACAAAGTCACCACACAGTCCGAGCACAAGAGCAAGGCCACAAGGCCAGTTCACATGCAAGATCATATATATATAAAGGTAAACAAGCAAGTGCAGGTATAGAAAGAGTACAGTACAAACAAGATCAAGACGTGAGCAAGTGAGGCCAGGTAGGCACAAGACCTAGCAAAGTACAGAAGCGCTGATGATCACAAGGCGGAAGGGCCTTGGTGAAGATATCAGCAGTGTTGGCCTCAGAGGCCACGTAGGTGAGGCGGAGCTGACCACGCTGCTGCAGCTAACGAGCCAGGAAGTAGCGGAGAGCAATGTGCTTCGTTCTGTGCTCCATTCTGTGCTCCCGACACAAGGCCAACATGGCCTTGTTGTCTACGTACAGAACTGGAGGAGGACGAGGCGGCTCTCCTAGGTCAGTCAGCAAGTAGGTGAGCCAGCGTAGCTCCTATGCAGCCATGGCCCCTGCGTAGATCTCAGCCTCAGAGCTGGAGCTGAGAACAGAGGACGAGCGGGTGGACCGCCACAAAACAAATCCGGAGCCAAGGCTGAAGGTGTAACCCTGTGACGACCGCTGCAGAGCCTGGCCGTCAGCCCAAGAAGCGTCAGCGTGACCTGTGAGGACCACTCGACGTCGCCCTCAAAGCACTAGCCCCATGCCCGACGTACTGCACACGTAGCGCAACACCCTCTTCGCTGCAGCCATGTGCTCTGGTCGGTGTCTCCCAGGAGCAACATAGCGTGCCAAGATGCTAAGAGGGTATGCAAGGTCAGGTCGTCTGCAGGTCATCAGGTACATGAGGCAGCCAACAAGCTCTAGGTACGGGTCACTCGGCTCTACACACTCATCCAAAGGCAGAGCTGAGAGAGAGTGGCGAGTAGACAGAGGAGTGGCCTGAGGCAAAGAGTACGTGAAGTCGAAGCGCTGAAGGACCTGCTGCACCATGTGTGACTGAGTCAGGGTAATGGTGCGCTGTGCTCTGTCCCGGGTGATGTGCAAGCCAAGGTAGCTGCGCAGTTCACCTAGGTCTGTGCACGTGTGTCTCTTCTGCAGCTCGGACTTCACGTGGGCGAGTCCAGCAGTGTCAGCAGTGGCAAAGACCAAGTCGTCGACGTACACGAGGATCTAGACGGCGGCAAAGAGGTGTCGGTGCGCAGAAACAGCGACGGGTCGGCTGTAGAAGGAGCAAACCCAAGAGCCGCAAGTGTAGTCCTCAGTGTGTCGTGCCACTCGCGGGGTGCCTGGCGGAGACCATAGACTGGCCGCCGGAGGCTCCATTGGGTACCAGGGGGAAACGACCCAGTGAAGCCAGGTGGGCGGCGTAGCCAGATCTCCTCGTGCAGGCTGCCCTGCAGGAAAGCTGTGCTGAAGTCAAGAGAGTGCAGCTCGTAGTCGCGCTGAGCGACTATGTGCAGCAGCACCCGAAGAGTGGTCATCTTCGGGGTGGGAGAGAAGGTCTAAAAGTAGTCAACTCCCTACCACTGACTAAAGCCTTGAGCCACGTAACACGCCTTGAAGACAGGCGGAGAACCCGGAGGCTGCTTCACCCTGAAAATCCACATGCCACTGACAATGTTCGCCCCAGGTGGGGGAACCTCGTCAACGTAGGTGCCTGTGGACTTCCAGGAAGCCATCTCTGCGTTCATGGTTGACTGCCACTGAGAGGAGTAGGGACCCTCGATAGCCTCAGCGTACGATCGAGGAGTCGGGATGTCTGGTGCATCCGGGTCTCCCTCAGGGGCAATCAGCGTGGACACGAGATGGGGCAAAGCAGCAGCAAAGCACTGAAACTCCTCCTATCTGTCCTCAAGGACGTCCGTGCTAAGAGCACACTCACCCCCGACGGACGGAGGACAGACAGACTCAGACTCAGCAACGAGACTGGTAGCGTAGTCTAGACGACAGCGAGCAGCGAAGTCGACAAGCTCAGCAACTAGGGCAGACGCAGCAGTGGACTCAAAGGAAGGGTCAGTGACAACAGTAGCAAGGAGACGCGTGACCGAAGGACTAGCAGCACGAAGGGAGTCAGACTCCGGGTCAGCAAGAGTAGGAAGAGAGGACTCTGGAGGAGACGGCAACGGGACACGCAGAGGAGCAGTGGAAGGACGCAGGGCCATCTGGTGCGTGCCGGGGACCGCAAGAGGACGCGGACGCGCAGTACGACCACTAGTGCGAGCAGTATGAACAGGTGACGCAGGACGAGACGCAGGCGCACGACGCTCAGCAAGACCTCCAGTAGGACCAGTGTAGGGAGAAGGAGCAGGTAGAGGGGAGGCGGGCTGTAACTGTGATTGCGATTGGACAGGCTGCGGACACTCTAAGGAAGGAGCAGGACCAGGAGAGGGCGGGAGACCAAGAACCTGCTCCAGGAGCGGAACGAAGTACGGCCTCGGCCACTCAGCGCCTCCAAAACCAGCAGGGACGGCACCAGTACCCCAAGCGGCAGCACCAGCGCCAGCAGCACCTCCAGCTCCAACAACGCCAACTCTAGCACCCTCAGAAGCACCAGCGCCAGCAGCACCGCCAGCGCCAACACCCCCAGCGCCAACACCCCCAGCAGCTCCAGCAGCCTCAGCAGCACCCCCAGACGCACCAGCGCCAGTAGAAACACCAGCGCCAACACCCCTTGCAGCTCCAGCTCCAGCAGCACTAGTACCGCCAGCAGCTCCAGCAGGACCAACTCCAGTAGCCCCAGCAGCACCCCCAGTCTCAGCAGCACGTCTCCAGCGGCGGGCAAACCACTCGCGCAGCTCCTGTGGAGAGAGTGGCTCCCGCCTCGACGAAGCACCGCCGGCGGCCACACGAGCAGACCCAGCGCCCCCAGGCTCGGCACCCCCAGGCTCCGCACCCCCAGGCTCCGCACCCCCAGACCCAGCACCCCCAGGCTCAGCAACCCCAGACTCAGCACCCCCAGACTCAGTACCCCCTGACTCCGCACCCCCAGGCTCCGCACCCCCAGTCTCAGCACCCCCAGACCCGGCACCCGCAGGTTCAGCACCTCTAGCAGCACCAGAGTCAACAGCTACCTCGACAGGCTCGACTGCTTCTACCTGGGACACACCTGACGGGGCAGGACCCTGACGGGGGAGGGGGTCTACCGGGGGAGGACCTGGTGCAAGGAAGAGCGGCGGTAGGGGGAGGGGCGCAGTGTGGTAGGGGAAGAGACGGTAGTAAGGCACCGACTCGTCGAACGTGACGTCCTGGGAGGATAGAACACGGCGCGAGGTGGGGTGGTAAAACTGCCACTCAGGCGCGTCAGGGGGGAAGCCAAGGAAGACGCAGTGAACAGCACGGGGGGACAGCTTGTCCGCAGACAAGTCGCGGACAAACGCCCGAGATCCCCAGACCCGAAACGCAGACGCATCGCCAACCTTCCCGGTCCACCGCAAGGCGGGGGAGGTCTCTGGCAAGGAGACCCGGGGCTGAAGGTTGAGCTGATGCGCGGCGTACTGAACTGCAAACGGCCACAGAAAATGGGGGGCAGCTGCATGCATCATGGACGTACGAGGGACGTCCTTGACCATGCCAATGCGGCGCTCAGCAATCCCATTTTGCTGTGGAGAGACCGGAAGCGTGAACGTCTGGCGGATGCCCTGTGCACGTTAGAAGGCTCCCAGACGGGCAGAGGAAAACTCCCCGCCTCTGTCAGAGTGCAGACGCAGAACAGGAAAGTCGGAGCCGAAACTCTCTCTGAGCTAGAGACGAGCTGCGCGGATCCAGTCGATCAACACCTCAGTGACGTCACCCGTGCTGCGCAAGGGGAAGACTGTGGTGTAACGCGAGTAGTCGTCAACCAACAACAGGAAGTAACGCTCGTGCCCCTGTCCACGGACGCGGGCGGGGCCGCACACGTCCATGTGGAGGGTCTGTAGCGGAGCCTCTGTCGGAGGAAACTCGGAGGAGTGAGGGGCGGCGCGCTGTCGCCCCTCGACGCAGGGGACGCAGGTAGGGCCAGGCCCCGGAGGTAGGGGAGGGAGAGACCGAGGGAGACCAGAGACAAGGACACGGGAGGCCATGCCTCGGAGACGAGGCAGGGAGGGGTGACCAAGGCGGTGGTGCCAGAGGAGAGTCTGGTGGGACAGTAGACGACACGAGCAGGGAGCAGACTCAGGACCAGACCTGGACGCTGCAGCAAACACCTGACTCGACGCAGCTACCTGGCCAGACTCAGCAGCCGGAGGAGACTCAGTAGTAAGGGTGTACAGGCTCGACCCTGGCCAACGAGTGAACGTGGCCAAGTGTCGGCCTGTCCAAGCACACGTGCAGTGGGTCACTCGCTGACTCGCAGGAGTGAACTGGTCAACCCCCCTATCCTGTAGGTCCGCTCCACTCACCAAGTTCGTAGAGAACGAGGGGAGGTAGAGACCTGATAGGGTGCCAGAGGGGGCTGCCGGGCTTGGTAAGACAGTGGAGAAGCTAGCAAGGACAGGACCCCCAGAGGGGTCTGCCAGGGAGACTTCAACCGGCCGAATGAGCGGCGTAAGAGTGGTTCGGTCTTGAAAGAAGGAGCGGGACGCACCCGAGTCAAGGGTGAAGGTGTGGAAGGCATGAGCCGACGTAGTACCTGAGAGAGCAGACTCACCAGCACCTGGGGCAGCAGACGCACTGGCACCTGGGGCAGCAGACACACTGGCACCTGGGGCAGCAGACGCACTAGCACCTAGAGCAGCAGCCTCACCAGGACCTAGAGCAGTGGCCTCAATGCCCGGGTCAGGCGGTACACACAGGTAACAGTCACCCTCAACACTAGTAGTCACAGAATACATGGCAGCAAGGATAGCATCATACTCAAGATCAAAGACGGCAACCCCCGCCCTAGACAGATCTCCCAAGCAAGGGATCTCTGACGCCTCAGGGAACTGGCAACGCCACGCGTCCGTCAGGCGACCGAAGCAGCGCTGGGTGGAGTGCGTAAGTGCAGGGACCAAAACCCCCACCGCGCTGGCGCGGAGTGTACCACTCACGAAGCTGCTGAGGGGACAGGGTCACACCACTCCGCTGCTGCTGGCGCGGACCACCACCTGAGCCACTCCTCTGCGCAGAGTCGCGACCCGCTCCACCACCGCCACCTCCGCCGCCGCCGCCTCCGCCGCCGCCTCCTCCTCCTCCGCCACCTCCGCCGCCTCCGCTCCCTCCGCCACCACCGCCGCCTCTGCCGCCTCCACTGCTGCCGCCGCCGCCGCCACCCCCGGCACCACTCCCACTACCACCCCCACTCCCTCCACTGCCTCCACCACCACCTCCACCGCCCCCGCCAGCCCCTCCAGCGCCCTTGCCCCCCTTGCCCTTGCCGGTGCGGCGTCTCCCGCTCGGGGCAGACGCAGCGCCGACCGACTCGAAACCAACGAGGTCGGCAGCAGCAGCAGAGGCAACAGAGGGCACGAGGGGAGAGGGAGAACACCCCTCAAAGACGGGTGTGCGAGGGTCACCACGAGAGGCTCCTACAGCGACTATACTCTTCTTGACGAGAAGTGAGAATGGAGTGAATGAACTATGAAATAGTTGGGTACAAGTACTAACCCTAATTGGGTTGTACCCTTTATGGGCTACCCCACTACAGCCTACAAAAATGTATAAGCTATAATGTTCTGACACACCCCCATAGGCAAAGTGGGGTAGAACAAGTGGTCACGAGACCAGTCAAGCAAAGCAAGCTCACGGTGGATCACAAAGTCACCACACAGTCCAAGCACAAGAGTAAGGCCACAAGGCTAGTTCACATGCAAGGTCATATATATAAAGGTCAGGTCGAGTGCAGGTCATCAGGTAAATGAGGCAGCCAAAAAGCTCTGGGTACGGGCCACTCGACTCTACGGACTCATCCGAAGGCAGAGCTGAGAGCGAGTGACGAATAGGCAGAGGAGTGGCCTGAGGCGAGGAGTACGTGAAGCCGAAGCGCTGAAGGACCTGCTGCACCATGTGTGACTGAGTCAGGGTAATGGTGCGCTGTGCTCTATCCCGAGTGATCTGCAAGCCAAGGTAGCTGCGCAGTTCACCCAGGTCTGTGCACGTGTGTCTCTTCTGCAGCTCGGACTTCACGTGGGCGAGTCCAGCAGTGTCAACATTGGCAAAGACCAGGTCGTCGACGTACACGAGGATGTAGAACAACGGAAAAGAGGTGTCGGTGCGTAGAAATAGCGACGCGTCGGCTGTAGAAGGAGCAAACCCAAGAGCCGCAAGTGTAGTCCTCAGTGTGTCGTGCCACTCATGGGGCGCCTGGCGGAGACCGTAGACTGGCCGCCGGAGGCTCCACTGGGTGCCAGGAGGAAACGACCCAGTGAAGCCAGGAGGGCGGCGCAGACAGATCTCCTCGTGCAGGCTGCCCTGCAGGAAAGCTGTGCTGAAGTCAAGAGAGTGAAGCTCGTAGTCGCGCTGAGCGGCTATGTGCAGCAGCACCCGAAGAGTGGTCATCTTCGGGGTGGGAGAGAAGGTCTGAAAGTAGTCAACTCCCTGCCGCTGACTGAAGCCTCGAGCCACATAACGCGCCTTGAAGACAGGCGGAGAGCTCGGCGGCCGCTTCACCCTGAAGATCCACATGCCACTGACGATGTTCGCCCCAGGTGGGGGAACCTCGTCGACGTAGGTGCCTGTGGACTTCCAGGAAGCCATCTCTGCGTCCATGGCTGACTGCCACTGAGAGGAGTAGGGACCCTCGATCGCCTCAGCGTACGATCGAGGAGTCGGGATGTCTGGTGCATCCGGGTCTCCCTCAAGGGCAATCAGCGTGGACACGAGATGGGGCAAAGCAGCCGCAAAGCACTGGAACTCCTCCTGCCTGTCCTCAAGGACGTCCGTGCTAAGAGCACACTCACCCCCGACGGACGGAGGACAGACATACTCAGACTCAGCAACAAGACTGGCAGCGTAGTCTAGACGACAGCGAGCAGCGAAGTCGACAAGCTCAGCAACGAGAGCAGGCGCAGCAGCAGACTCAAAGGAAGGGTAAGTGACGACAGTAGCAAGAAGGCGCGTGACCGAAGGACTAGCAGCACGAAGGGAGTCAGACTCCGGGTCAGCAAGAGAAGGAAGAGAGGACTGTGGAGGAGACGGCAACGGGACACGCAGAGGAGCAGTGGAAGGACGCAGTGCCATCTGGTGTGTGCCGGGGACCGCAGGAGGACGCGAACGTGCAGTACGACCACTAGTGCGAGCAGCACGAACAGGTGACGCGGGACGAGACGCAGGCTCACGACGCTCAGCAAGACCTCCAGTAGGACCAATGTAGGGAGAAGGAGCAGGTAGAGGGGAGGCGGGCGGTAACTGTGACTGCGACTGGACAGGCGGTGGACACTCTAGGGGAGGAGCAGGTTCTTGGTCTCCCGCCCTCCGGGCAGGGAAGGAAAAAAAAAGTTCGTGGTGGGCCCTAGGCAGTATTCCCACTCGGGAACCTGCTCTGATACCATGACGAGAAGTGAGAATGGAGTGAATGAACTATGAAACACTTGGGTACAAGTACTAACCCTAATTGGGTTGTACCACTTATGGGCTACCCCACTACAGCCTACACAAATGTATAAGCTATAATGTTCTGACACTTCTCCGCTGCTAGGAGGGCCTTCTCGAGGAGGTCAACAGTGAGAGTGGTGTGCCAAACTGAGAGGAAGTGGTCCCTGACTACGCGGAGAGAGTCAGGGAGCCGGGTGACTATGTAGTAGAGGGTGATGTACATGGGGGGGGGGGTTCTTGGCGCAGAACTCAGCAGGAAGCGCAACGCGGTAGCGAGTATCACTAGTGCGGAGGTGCGTAATGAGGTCAGCGACTATGGGAAACGCAGCAAGGTCAGGGAAGAGGTACGGTAGCGTGAGGCGGCTCAGTGCAGCAGTGGCATGGGAGGAGTAGCGTGCAACTACAGCGTCGTACAAGGTCTGAGCAGTCTTGTACTGGCTAAAGTGTGCACGCTCAGTGGTCGGTAAGTGACGGCACACAGCAAGGCGAGCAGCAGCATCACGCGTGGCCCACTGTGAGCGAACAGTGGCGTCAGCATCAGCAGCAGGGGCAGGAGAGGCACCAGAAGTGAGGTCAAACAGGGAGAGACCGTCTGCCCTATCGCACTGTAGGAAAAGCTGCAGATCATCTACCCAGACCTCAAAGTCAACTGCCCGACCCTCAGCGTCAAAGGTGAGAACACTAGGGGAGGCCATGACAGCAGTAGACAGGCAGTGAGTACAGTGGGGCAGGGTAGTGCAGTGGCAGAGGCGCTGCTCTTACCAGGTAAGTGAGGCGGACCCGGGCAGGCCGACAGTCGGCGGCGCCTCGGCTGCAGTGCGGCTCGGCGGCTCGGCAGCACAGGCGGCTCGGCGGCTCACCGGCTCGGTGGCTCGGCGGCGCAGCGGCTCGGCAGCTTGGCAGCAAAGGCGGCTCGGCAGGGCCGCTGAAGGGCGGCGACGGGGCCGCTGAAAGGGCGGCGACGGGGCCGCGGAAGGGCGGCAACGGGGCCGCTGAAGGGTGGCGACGGGGCCGCAGGTAGGGGCGGCGACGGGGCCGCTGAAAGGGCGGGCAACAGGGCCGCAGAAGGGCGGTGACGGGGCCGCAGAAAGGCGGCGACGGGGCCGCTGAAGGGCGGCGACGGGGCCGCTGAAAGGGCGGCGACAAGGCCGCGGAAGGACGGCGACAGGGCCGCTGAAAGGGCGGCGACAGGGCGCTGAAAGGGCGGCGACGAGGCCGCTGAAGGGCGGCGACGAGGCCGCAGGTAGGGGCGGCGACGGGGCCGCTGAAAGGGCGGCGACAGGGTCGTGGAAGGGCGGCGACGGGGCCGCTGAAAGGCGGCGACGGGGCTGCTGAAGGGCGGCGACGGGGCCGCTGAAAGGGCGGCGACGGGGCCGCGGAAGGGCGGCGACAGGGCTGCTGAAAGGGCAGCGACAGGGCCGCGGAAGGGGTGGGGGGCAACGGGGCCGCTGAAAGGCGGCGACGGGGCCGCGGAAGGGCGGCAACGGGGCCGCTGAAGGGTGGCGACGGGGCCGCAGTTAGGGGCGGCGACGGGGCCGCTGAAAGGGCGGCGACAGGGCCACCTAAGGGCGGCAACGGGGCCGCTTAAAGGGCGGCGCGACGGGGCCGCAGGGGCGGCGCGACGGGGCCGCAAGGGCGGCGCGACGGGGCCGTTAGGGGCCGTAAGAGGGGCCGTTAGGGGCTGTAAGAGGGGGAACGACACAGGGCGCGACTCGGGCAGGGGCCAAGCGCGCTCCGGGCAGGAAAAAAAAAGATCGGTGGGCCCTAGGAACAGTTCCCACGAGGGAACCAGCTCTATACCATGTGAAGATTAGAACGAGAGAATGATTGAACTATGAAACAGTTGGGTACAAGTACTAACCCTAATTGGGTTGTACCCCTTATGGGCTACCCCACTACAGCCTACACAGATGTATAAGCTATAATGTTCTGACACTGGTTAGCTGGGAGCGTCTGGCAGTGGCCAGCTGCAGCTGTAGCGGTTTCCGCACGAGACACTTACGCCCCAGCAGCTTCGTGAGTGGTACGCTCAGACTAGAGGGTCTCAGAGTACCGTTCGCTACCCGTACGTCATTCGCACAGGTGATCGGGCTGGTCAGGCTTGCGGGACGCATAG
Organism: Closterium sp. NIES-65; assembly: GCA_948144175.1. Classification (NCBI taxonomy): domain Eukaryota; kingdom Viridiplantae; phylum Streptophyta; class Zygnematophyceae; order Desmidiales; family Closteriaceae; genus Closterium; species Closterium sp. NIES-65. The sequence continues at coordinate 2,908,695 of CANXME010002378.1, forward strand.
TCACACACAGTCCCGTTGCTTCGCCCGTCTGAGCGACGCCTGGCGTGACGACGCTGAGCTCCCCACCTGGCTGGAGCTGCTTAGGCAGAGGGTAGATATCTTTGCTATTGACTATGATGCTATTCTCACTGCCATGTATGCATTGCCTACTAGTGCTGAAGGTGCCTGTTATCTGTGCATACCGCCTGACCCAGGTATAGAGCCCGCTGCTCTAGGTGCTGGTGAGGCTGCTGCTCTGGATGCTCGTGCGTCTCCTACTCTAGGTGCTGGTGTGGCTGCTGCTCTAGGTGCTAGTGCGTCTCTTGCTCTAGGTGCTGGTGAGACTGCTGCATGAGCATGAACTTCCACAGAGTCTGGGAAGGACCAGTTCCCCGCGGATTCCACGCTGCCGCTGACCAGTGTGGCAGCATCTTGAATATGATTTTGCAAAACGGCTCGGTGGTGTTAGTGTCTCCAATGGTTTCGCGATGTCGGTCGACGTATTTTCTGCACAAGAGAGCGGGCGAGGGTGACGATTGAGTGTGAGCGGCGTCGGTTAACATTGGCGGGTAAATTAGATAGGACTGGAAAAGTCGGCGATGGTTATCTTACTTGTTGTCAGCTTTGTTCTTTGCGCGAACCATGACATGCACTTCCGTGCGGACGACCGAGATGTCCTGCATGATGTGCAGCTCCTTCTCCCGGTAGAGGGTCGCCTCTATCTTGGCCGCCATCTAAAGGGCTTTGATGCGGCCGAGTAGCATGTTGACCGTGCAAGGTTTGATCGGCCGCGTGCGCATGGCGGTGTTGCCCTCTTCGCTCCTTATCGCCTCGATGATGGTCTCTCGCGCTCTGAACAAGACGTAAGCGCGAATTCGTGGCTCGTTGGTCCTCGGGCTGTGCAACTAGATGAACTGGCACGGGGCGATGTGCCAATCTTCGCCCAAATCATCGCCGATGCTTGCCGATTTCGTCCTTGTCAGTGAGTGTCGAACCCGGCTCCAAGTCGTCGCCTTCTGCCAAAAGCGAATCCACCGCCCACCGCTTGTAGTCTAGTATCAACGATATGTACTGCCGCAACGACGACCCTTCTTCGAGCGTCTCCGTGTGGCGAAGGGCATTGGCTATCAGCACTTCGATGTCGCTGTTCCTGAGATCCCCGACCACAAACTCAGCCGCCGTAAACTCTCCTCGCAGGACGCTCGCGTGCAGCCTATCCTCATCCACGTCCTCGTCCTCGGCCAACGCCTCCTCTATCTCTCTTCTAACCCTCTCGACTCGAGTGAGCGGCCGACGTCGGCGTCTAGGTCCCGGACTGGGCTGGGGTTCCTCCTCTTCTTCGCTAGACGAAGATTCCTCCTGCTGCGTCGGCTGGCTAGGGCGTCGCTTTTGGGGGTCCCCTATCGGTGTCGGCGGAATGTCAGGGTCGACAAGAATTTTAGCCAGAGCGTCTAGATCGTAAATCAAACGCAGCGTCACTGCCGGATTGGTGGCGGGGCGGACACCGGTCGGCGTGGTGGTGTCACCGGTCAGGTTCACCGCCGCCTGGGCTGCCAGCGGAACGTAGTCCGACATGTTGGCCTCGCCCGAAGGTCCTAATGTCAAACTCATATCATATAGCTTGTCTAGGCTATAGTGGGGTAGACACTATGGGGTACAGTTTCCTAGGGTTTCCTACTTGTACCCAACCTTGTGCTAGTTCATTCATTCCTCATTCTTCACATGGTATAGAGCAGGTTCCCTCGTGGGAACGCTTCTCAGGGCCCACCACCTAACTCGACCTTTTTTTTCCTGCCCGAGGCGTGCCCCGTAGGTCGCCCTCACGTTGCGCCCTCCTAGAGGCCCCTCGCGCCACCCTTAGCGGCCCCGTCGCCGTCCTTAGCGACCCCGTCGCCGCCCCTCTAGGCCCCTCGCGGCCCCTTCACGGCCCCGTCGCTGCCGCTTTAGGCCCCGTCGCCGCCGCTCTAGGCCCCTCGCGGCCCCTTCACGGCCCCGCCGCCGCCGCTCTAGGCCCCGTCGCCGCCGCTCTAGGCCCCTAATGAGACACTAATGTGTGAAACGGTGATAAATAAGTTTAAGATGTAGTTTCGAGATTTTTTACAGAATTAAATCTTGATATATTACATAAATTTCTTCTTACATAGTGTGACAATTATACCATCCAGAAGTGGCATGATAGCTATTTATAAGCAGAACTATTTGAAAGATAGCATTATAGCTATTGAATTGTACAAAAACGCAGAACCTTGCTTTCGTATGGGGAAGGAAACCGACTGCTTGACATGCTTCGTGTGGTATGGCGGTAAACGGGCAGGAAAATGGATTCTGATATTCTTGAGTGACTCCTATCAGTACCCCAGGTCTTAGCGGAAACCAATTCTTTCAAAGTACAAGCAACAAATAAAGGGAAAAGAACCACATGGGAACATGAAAGGCACATGGTTCGCGAGACCATGTTCGGAATTTTCCACCTAGTCCTTTTCTTTGTGCGAGTTCCTTGACTCCAGAATGCTCCAATGTTGGTTTTTACCAGTGGTCATCCCAACAGAACGCAAGTTGACAGGCTCAGCCATCCGAGGTTGCATCTTACATTTGCTGCTTGCCATTGTCCCTTCCTTCCTTGCAGCACTCCGGCCGACTGCCATTAGAAACAGCAGGCTAAGCCAGTGCCGTCCAAGACTGTCCACGAACCAACCCCAAAGGGACATCTTCATAAAAAAAAAGGTGCTCTTTGGTGGTACAGAATGGGACAAGTCATAGGCATCCCACTGCATGGTTCCTGCTGCGGAAGCCCTCTATGCCTTCTTGACTCGACATCGTCATTCCGATTGCTGCTACTATTCGCTTACGTGGCCCGTAGGGAATCGGGAGGTATCGATTTCCGGACGGACGTTTCCTGTATTCCAGGCTCTGCGTCGTCGTCTGTGGGTTGAACCCATCAGACACGTACCACGCGATTTATGAAGCAGCGCTTATAACACTCACCCGTTCATGCAGCGCCGCCATGATTGCCGCGTGTCGCGCTCCTCGCTACGTCGCCCGAGACAGCGATGAAGCACAGCCAGCCGCAGCATCACCCGCAGCAGCAGCAACAGCAACTATCCGCATGCCACGCCCAGCATTTAACACCGCTGCCTGTCGCGGCGACGACGCCGAATCTCGGGAAGCAGTCCAGGTAGGCCATGAAACTGGAGCTCGCGCGAGCGTCGCTAGAACTGGACCGGGAGCATAGCGAATTCGCGTCCCGTGGAAGATTTTGGAGCTCTAAGGAGGGTGTAACGCCACTCGACCCCAGGCGTCCAGCGTCCAGCCGTCAGGCGACCAGCCGTCAGGCTTCCAGCCGTCAGGCAGTTAACCGTCCAGCCGTGCAGAAATTTAGCCACATGGGCTTTGAGCTTGCGAATTTCACTTGTAGGGGAAAGTTCGCGACCCTAGTACGAGTACAGGTGTATCGTCACAGTGCTCGTTGCTCCTCGAAATCCTTCTTCTCAGGCTTTCCACCCCGGGGCGTCAACCCAACGGGTTCTAGCAGCGAAGCGTATGACCTTGACTGCCGCGCGCACGTTGCACGCCGATGCACGCAGGAGGCAGCACATGTGATGTGTATTGCCAGGATTTGACTTTTGAGTCGACTCAAAAGTCACGCAGGAGGCAGCACATGTGATGTGTATTGCCAGGATTTGTGTGGTGGTAACACTGGGCGGGTGGGTTCCCGCGAGCATGAATCATGTCACCCCTGTTCGAGTCGAGGTCGCTCCGGTAACACGGAGAGACAGGTTCTCATCTGCGGAGAAAGGGAGGGGAGAGTGGGGCGAACGGGGAACGGAGTTTGCATGGCTTTGGTCGGGTTCGCACAATAGACCCCCTTCTCCTCTTCCCTCTAACCTCCGCTTTCCCCCCACTTCTCCCCATCTTTCCCCCTTCCCTTCCTCGTTTTCCCCGTTTCCCGGCCGCCACCCCTTCCCGTTTTCCTCAGATTCCGGCTGCACCTTGTTCATCCTCACGCCATGGGTGGAATCTTCTCGAATGCAGCCCTCCATGCGGCGCGTGTCAGTCACCTTCACCCCAGCAAGAACTGGCTGGTCCATGCTGTTGCAGTGCCCCGCGGGGACGTGGCGCAAGGATGAGCGGGTTTGCGCCACCACCCATGAATGCTGATGTGCGGCTGTTGTCACTGCTGCTGCTGCTGCTGCTGCACGGTCTGAGGTGGCAGGGTGCCATGGCGCAAGTCACACTCAATGACGACGAATGTATGTGCGTGCGTGTGTGTGTGTGTGTGTGTGTGTGTGTGTGTGTGTGTGTGTGTGTGTGTGTGTGTGTGTGTGTGTGTGCGCGCGCGTGTGTGTGTGTGTGTTTGTAGCATGCTGCTGCGGCTGCTGCCACTGCCGCTGCCACGGCTGCTGCTGCTACTGCACTACTGGTACTGCTGTTCCACGCTGCCCGCGCGCTGAAACAGTTTCACCCTGTAATCGCGGACCCACTTGGCTTCGCTTCGCCTGCTGCGCATTCCGTGAATGCACTGCTCCTCCTCCTCCCCTTTCCCAACCCGCCCGCCCATTGATCAATCCATGCGCGCTCTGCACTCCCTCCCGTCCCATTCCGTTCGCCTGCGAACACGGTACGCCCGTGCCCACGCCAGGGCCGGCAATAAAGGAGATGAAGGCGGCGCTGACGTTCTCAGGGTGGGACACGTGGGTGCAGGGCGCCGTGTGCAGCACCATGACCGGCATCACCTGTGATATTAGCGGCTATGTCACCCGCATGTGAGCCTGCCTGCCAGCCATGCTGGCATGTGTAGAAAGTAGATTTGTGAGACGTCTCAAAAATCTACTTTCTTCACCCGCATGTGAGCCTGCCAGCCAGCCATGCTGGCATAGGTGTGGTGTGGCTTGGGATGGTTCTTGAGTCGACCCAAAGAATGGGTGCTAAGCTTGGGTCAACTCAAGTCAGGAAGTGTGCACGAGCATGGCACGCGTCACGTGTGATGCCAGCAGCTATGTTACCCGCATGTGAGCGAACCATGCTGGGGTGGGAGAAGAAAAGGGGGAGAGGGAGGGTGGCTTGGGATCGATGATGGTGGGTTACTTGGGTGGTGACATGGCACATGATGTGATGGGTGGTGGTGGGATGGGTGGTGGGATGGGTGGCATGGGATGGTAGGGATGGACGGGACCATGCATACAGAGGGCAAGGGTGCGTAGAGTTGGGATGGAGAGAGAGAGTTTCGTTGATGGGAAACCAGTGCATGCATATGGCTTCTGAGGGGCCGCAAGAATGATACATGCACATGGATCATCATGTTATCCACACCTCTCCTCATGGCTGTTGCTTGTTCGTGATACATGCCTTCCCCTCACTCCCTCACGTGCCTGCTCCCGTGCCTCCTTCCATGCCTGCTTCCATGCCTGCTTCCATGCCTGCTTCCATGCCTGCTTCCATGCCTGCTTCCGTGCCTGCTTTTCCCGTGCAGCAAAGTGCCGGACTTTTCAGGCTCACTGCCAGCGGCCATCGGAGACCTCATACATCTCAACTACCTGTCAGTGCATGCGCCTGGGATGTGCCTGGGCCTTATGGTTTGCCATATGCGTTGAACGTTTGGTGTGTCATGCCATGCTATGCTATGCCATCTGCACTGCACGTGCTGTGTGGCGAACCATGTCTTATCCATCATTCGCATTGCATCCATAGTGTTGTTTCTGTCAGGGATGAGGTTAGTCACATGCATGGGTGCATGTGGCGGTCGTATGTGTGTGTGTGCTGTGCATGCCCACGCCACGAATTCTCTCTCTTATAGCGCCATCTGTGCTGCCTTGTGGCTCCGTAATGCTCTCTTTAGCTCAGCCCTACCATTCCCGCACCGCACATGCTCACCTGCCATCTCCCCTCCCCGACGTGGCACATCACATCACATCACATCGCATGCCATCACATGCCATCACATGCCATCACACGCCATGACATGGCACCAGGTTCTGTGTGTCAGACAGCCTCACGGGGCCCCTTCCAAATTCCATCTCCAAACTCACCAACCTGAAAACGCTGTGAGCCGGGGCGTGGGGAGGGAACGTGGGGGAGAAATAGGGAGGAACAGGGAGAGAGAGAGAGGTCGTGGGGGGGGAGGGTTGGAAGAGAGAGTACATAGGGGGGAATGGATTAGGTTTGTGCGGGAGGCAGGGAGGAGTAGGGGGAGGAGTTAAGGGTACCATGGGATAGGGGGAAGTTTCAAAGTTGTTGCTAACCAACCCCCGCCTGCAACTTTTGTACAAGTTTTTTGTTCACTCCTTCTGAACCATGCTATATCCCTTCCATTCCTTTGAACTATGCTTTTTCATGAGTCCTCCTGTCTTGGTTTCCACTCGTGCACTTGCGTGCAGACCCCTTCGCACACCGTCCCTAAATCCATTGCACACAGGAACGTCTAGGTCGCTGCTGCTGCTGCTGCCGGAAGTGATGTGCTAGATCTGTGCACCTTCTCTCCCCCCCTCTTCCCCCCGTCCCTCCACCTCTCCCCTTCGCCTCGACATGTGCATGAGTGCTGCATGTGTGCGTGCATGGCATGTGTGCGTGTATGACATGCATGCGTGCATGGCATGATGGCATGGCATGTGTGCGTGCATGGCAGAGTGCTGCCGTCAACAGGCATATCGGGGAGCCTTCCCAAGGAATTAGGCAGCATGGTCAGTCTTGAGTACCTGTAAGTAGACGACTTTTGAGACGTCTCAAAAGAGCATTCCGAAGGAAATAGGCAGCATGGTCAGCCTTGAGTACCTGTAAGCACCACACCACATGCTCCCCAAGGTAAGTAGCCACCTTGACAGCAGCCGCCCTTTTTTGCCTATGCCTTCTCATAACCCGCCAGCATTCCCAAAGGCATAGGCAGGCAGCTTGGTGAGCCTCAACTACCAGGTTGGTAAGTACCAGGCATTTGCAGGCTGTAGGTAACACAACACAACACAACACAAGGACATGCTTTCCAAGCAAGCAAGCAAGCAACCTCCTTGAACCTCTTCTCACTGCATTGCAAGCACACAGCCTAGCTAGCATACACTGTCAACTCCCACACTGTCCGCACTCTCGGAAAGCACTCGATTGAGAGTGCCTCCCTCCCTTCCATCCCTCCTCCCTCGTTGTGGCACCATCCCTGCCCGGTCCCTCTCACAGCAACTTATACGGCACAAGCATTGAGGGCTTCATCCCCACCTCCATCGGCACCCTCAACGCGCTCCAGACTCTGTATGTACACCGCTCTTTGTTTGAGCCAACTGTTTAGATGTATGTATTCGTTTGAGGCACCCTAAAAGTAGGTGATTTTTGAGAATTCTCAAAAATCACTCGCAACGTATGCGTTTAAGGCACCCTAAAAGTAGGCCCCTCCACCTCCATTGGCACCCTCAATGCGCTCCAGACTCTGTATGTGCGGCATTCTTTGTTTGAGGCGATTGTTGACACTGTGTGTGTGTGCTTGATGCGCCTCAAAGATATGCCCCTCCTCCTTCCTCCTCCATTGCAAGACTCAACCCTGCTGACTCTGTATGTATGGCGGAAATGCAGTTGGGCGGAGGAGAGTGTGAGTGAGTCTAGAGTCTTGAGCCTTGTGACTCTGATCTGAAGGTCACCTCGCTACCATACCGTGCTGCACTCGGCTCAAAACTGCAGCGTGCATCTCTGCTGTTGGCTGCCATTTGTTGTTGCTGCTACGCATTTTTATCAATTATATGCAATCAATGTTCCGGTCAACACCCTCTCCCCCCGCTTTCCACTCTGTTGCGGCTCGTTTAAGTACTTGTGCCCTCGTGTGCTCTCTTCCACCCTCTCTTTCCGTCTAACTGCCTCGCCTCTCCTTCCCTCTCCTCCCTTTTCCTCCACTCCACTCACTCCTCTCTCATCCCTCTTTTCTACTTCTGTTAGCAATTCTCCTCCTCCTATGTCAACTTCTCCTTTCCCTTCTCTTTCCCACCTTCCCCTCCCTTCCCCCCCATTTCGTTAACCCTCTCTAACCTTCCCCTCCCCACTGCACACAAATCCTTCCCCTTCCCCTTCCCCACCTTCCTTCCCGCTCCCCCCACCTTCTCCACGTCCCCCACATCACCGCTCCGGCAGCAATCTGGCCTACACGGGCCTGTCAGGGGGTCTACCTGAGGAGATAGGCGGGTGTTCTGCCCTCGCAATGCTGTAAGCTGCTTAGCCGCCACTGCTCACAAGCACATGAGCACACGAGCACTCCATTCCATCCATCCGTTCTTGTAAGCAGGCGTCGTAAGCAGGTGTAACGGATACAGAGGGCGTGTATGGTTTCACGCTTGTATGGTAGGTAGGTAGGACCCAACTTGGCGATACTGCCACCAACCCATGCTTCCAGAAGAAACCCTCCAAACTCATTCTTCACTCGCTCGTTCTGCCGTGGGACAAAATCCCTGTGCGCGCGTACAACACGCGCTTTCTCGTTTGCTTTATAGCATTCTTTGGCCTCCACAACCCACCGCTGGTGTGCTCCATTCTTTCACATTCACATGTTGGCCCTGTTTATTACGGGCTGAATCACTCTCCTCATTCTCTTTCCCCAATCTCCCCTTGCCCTCCCCTGCACTTCAGCTCTCTGTCATTCACTCCAATCTCTGGCTCTCTCCCCACGTCCCTCAGCAAGCTCGTCAGCCTCACCCAGTTGTGGGTTATGTCATCATCATATGCACGCAGAGTCCGTCAATCACACAAGCATGCACATACTCATAAATATGCACGCGCATGCACGCTCACGCATGAACAAGCACAAGGGCGTGTGGGCACATGCGGGCACGCACACACGTGCGCACACACGCACGCACGCACCCACACCCACACGCGCATACGAACACGCGCGCGCGCACGCACACACACACACATACACGCCCGCACACGCACACAGACACACACACACACACACACACACACACGCACACACACATACACACACACACACACGCGCGCCGCATTCACATGTCGACACGACAATGAGCAAGGGAGAGCGCCACTACAGTTACAGTCAAAACACGGCCAGTCACAGCCACACAGTAACAACACCACCTCTAAATCATCTCGTTACCACCAACGCCATTGTTTTATTGCCCCCTCCCCACTGTTTCCACAGCAAATCCTCTCTCCACGTCAGGGCCCAGTCATGTGACGTCCCCCCTTCCACCACACACACCTTCTACCCCTCCCCTTAACCGTTTCAATTTGTAGCATTCCCTTTGCCCCTCGCGCATCTCCTGTCACATTTCCTCTGGCTTTTGTCTGCCTTTCTCGTCTCCCCTTCCTACTGATCCCAAGCACAACCCCGCACGCCCGTTCCTTCCCATCCCCATCCTCCTCCCCATCCCCCTCACGCTCCCTCCACCCCGCGCAGTGACTGCCAGAGGTGTGCGCTCTCAGGGGAATTGCCTAGTACTATGGGCGGTCTCGGCACTCTGCAGTACCTGTGAGTGCTCAACTCAACGCACGGGAACGCAGGGGCGGGAAGCAGTGCTATAGGATTTTTGCAGTAATTGTGAGTGCTAGGGCAAGAGATGCTGCGAGTTGCCTGAGGTGTCTGTTGCAGTATGCACCTGTCTGTGAGGGTTCAAGATATGAGAGTATGGAGACGGGCAGCAGGGAGGATGGCATAATGACGGCTTCTCCCCTCGCCCCACCCAAACCCCTTGACCCCTGTGTGAGCTGAGCAGCAACCTGAACATGAATCAGCTGAGTGGACCACTGCTTAAAGCACTTGAGGGTCTTACCAGCCTCCACACCCTGTGAGTAACATGACACACACACACATCTAGCTGTCCGCACACACTCACACTTGTACACACACGCACGCTCGCATCGCACACACTCGCACGCTCGCACACAAACTCACACACACACACACACACATGCATGCAGATGTACACTCATATTTACAAATACCCACTCCGCTTTCTCCCTCTCTGGTCCCTCTTCTCTGGCGTTTCTACCCTGCTACCCCACCCCACCCCCCCCCCCCCTCTCCAAAAGCCCTTCCACGAGCCTCCTCTGTCACCATCTCCTCTCGCTGTGTCCATTTTCCCTGGCTTCTTGCACGGCACATCTCCTTTCCTCCCCTGTTTGTGCTTTCTTCTTCTCTCCACCGCTCTCATTTGCCATCCCCTCGGAACAAACCTCGCTTATCTCCCCACTTTCCACCATGAGCCCTCAGCATTATATTCCCCTTTTCCCTTCCTCCATCCCTTCCCCTCTCCCATCCCCCCTCCCTTCCACCTTAACTTCGCCTCTCCCTTCCCCAATCCCCGTACCTGCTCCCTCCCCTCTGTCTGCCCCTCTCCCGCCACCAGTCAGCTATCCAACAATGCCATCAGCGGGTCTTTGCCACGCGGCATTAGTCGTCTCACTGCACTCACATGGGCGTGAGTTAGAGAGGGATGGAGGGGGGGGGGGGAGGGGGGGGGGGGGAGGAAGAGGGGGTAGAGGGGAAACCAGGGTGGGTTTTGAGAACTGTCAAAGGTGACACCGGTGAGCATTCTCAAAGTTTCCTTCAGGCAGGCTACCAGGCCAGCAGGCCACCTGTGATGCGTTTGCTACCTCTCCCCCACCCCATGCCTCTCACTGCATCATGCTGACTGGCATGCCTCTCCGGGCTGTCCCTCTTGCGCATCCCCTTTCTTGTTCTTGCTCACCTGCTGTGTCTGAGCTGAGTGTGCATGCATGTGCGTGTGTGGGGAAGGGGGGACTGGGGAGGGGGTGTTCCCGTGGCCTCATGGACATGGGATCACATCGCACTCATGGCATGCATGGCGATGCATGGCAATACAGGGAGATATCAAGCAACGAGTTGAGTGGGTCAATACCTGAAGGCATTGGTGCGCTCACCAACGTGCAGCAGCTGTGAGATTCCATCTGTTCATGCCATGCCACACACCATGCCACGCCACACCATGCCACGCCACACCATGCCACGCCACACAAAGCCACGCCACACCATGCCACGCCACACCAAGCCACGCCACACCATGCCACGCCACACCATGCCACGCCACACCATGCCACGCCACACCAAGCCACGCCACACCATGCCACGCCACACCATGCCACGCCACACCATGCCACGCCACACCAAGCCACGCCACACCATGCCACGCCACACCAAGCCACGCCACACCATGCCACGCCACACCATGCCACGCCACACCATGCCACACCACACCATGCCACGCCACACCATGCCATGCCACACCATTGATAGAATTGGAGCTGAACCGATTGATTAGTAGAGAAGGCACTAGGCCTTAAGTACAAACAAGGTTGGGTTGAGCAAAGCTAGGGAAAGGATGGGATGGGAATCCTAGCAAATCTCCATTGGTGAGCTGGCAGATTTGCTGGATTACGAAGGAATCCCAACCAGATAGGGTTGGGATTGCAATCTACACCCAACCTACAAATAACCTACAAGACATAAAATATAGTACACTAAGTGTTGACAGCCTATTTCTAACAACCATGCCACGCCACACCATGCCACGCCACACCACCATGCTACACCACATCATGCCATGCCACTCATGCCATTGCATCCAACACATGCCATCGCACACCATGGAATTCTCCCTATCCTGACCCGTCACCATGTGCTGCATCGTTGAATCCTCACCATGCAGCGTTGGATCCTCACCATGCAGCGTTGGATCCTCACCATGTGCATGTCAGGTCATGGATGGAAGGAGCGAGTGCAGCTGCATGTCTTACACCAAAAAACTAAACCATCGTCTCCCTCCTCCTTGTCCAAACACAGCAGCTGACTGACTGCTCGCACTCCCCAACCCCCCATGCCATGCCATGCGTGCAGTTCTCTGGACCACAACCAGCTATCAGGCCCTCTGCCCAGCACCATCAGCGACCTCGTTCGTCTCAAGGAGCTGTCAGTGCTGCTCCCCATCTCCCTTCCTCCGCCCACCTGTGCCCTGCCTGCCATGCCACGCCACTGCAGCCCAAGCTGCGTCTGCGCCATGTCGTTCCATCGCCCATGCCATATCATACTTATGCCCTCCCTGCCCTTCATCGCATATCAAGGCGCGCTGCACCACCACCTCGCCTTACCATGCTGCAAGCGGGCTCATCATGCTCTGACTCCCGCTGGCTCTGACTCCCGCTGGCCAGTTCGTTCAGTGCAAGTCTTGCTGTCACTGACTACCTGCCTTGCCCGTCTGTCTGTGTGTGCGTGTGTCTGCATGTGTGTGTCATCCCTGGACGTCATCTGTCGGTTGCATCACCGCACACACCTGCCACTTCCCATACGTTGTTTTCTTGCCGCTAATTTGCTGCGGTCAGTCTCCCTGCACCTTGGGAGCTGCGCTAGTTATTTTGGTGCTGCCTGCCTGCAAGGGCGGTTTTCAGAGAGCTAATACTCACCAGCATATCCTTTCCATCTCCATCCATCCATGCCTTTCATATGATAATCTGGTCCGTGCTCGCTCTACTGAGTGTGTTTTCCCATCCGCGCCATCCCTCTCCCTGGCTGCAGATACCTGACCTTCAACGAGCTCTTTGCGTGCATCCCTGCAGAGATGACTTTTGAGTCGACTCAAAAGTCACCTCGTTACAAAGGCATTTACCCATCCGCCTCATCCCTCTCTCTGCCTGACAGATCTCTGAGTTTCAACGAGTTCTTTGCGTCCATTCCTGCAGAGATCAGCGGCCTTGTTGACCTGCAGTTACTGTGAGTGTGTGCCCATTGGACGTACATGGCTTGGTATGGCATGGCATGTGCATGACGTGACGTTGTGTCGCTTGACCTCTCGCTGCATGGCATAGCGTGGCGTGGCATGGCATGGCATAGCGTGGCATGGAATGGCATGGAATGGCGAGGCATGGCATGGCATGGTGTGGCATGGAATGGCGTGGCATGGCATAGAGTGGCGGGCGTGGCGTGGCATGGCATAGAGTGGCGTGGCGTGGCGTGGCATGGCATGCCGTGACATGGCATGGGGTGACGTTTATTGTGTTGACAAGTGTCTGTGCTGCATTCTGGCCTTGTATCTACGTGAAGCTGTGGTGCAAGTGCAGGATAAACGAACATCCATACTTCCCCTTGCCAACTTCCCTTTCGGCTCCACTCTCCCTCCCTCCACTCTTGCATCTTCCACTCTCGTGCCCTCCACTCTTGCGTCTTCCACTCTTTCGCGTTCCGCAATTCATGCCCTAGAAGCCTCTCAATTCATCCCATTCCTCATCACCCCCGCCATGCATCGCCGTAATCTGCCTCTCACCCCCTTCAACCCCCTCTCACCCCTTCCCCGCCACTCACCGCCCCTGCCATGCGGCCCATGGCAGAGCCAGCCATGTCCAACTGTGAGCTGCTCTGCTCACTGCTTTTGAGGCACCTTAGGATTCCCTTTACACCCCCCGCACCCTCTTCACCCCACTCACCCCCCTCACCCCTCTCACCCATCTCACCCCCCCCACCCCGCTCACCCCCCTCGCCCACCACCGTCGCCACGGCATGGCAGAGCCATGTCCAACTGTGAGCTGCTCGGCTCGCTGCCATCGGAGCTTGGTATGCTCCCCAACCTCGGCTACCTGTGCGTGATGCCTGCCTAACTCACTCCTGCCGCACCCACCCACATCCCTACATCATGTTTCTGCTTCACATCCCTGCCCCACATTCCTAACTCACTCACGTACCTCCTACCTTACTCCACCATCCCTGCCTCTCACGATCAATGGCTAAGAAAAAACTCCCCCAACACTCTCGTGCTCTATCCCAGCTCCCTCCGTCACAACCCTCCCTCTCTCATCTTGCTCCATCTTTCATATCGTTTCCTCTGTCTTCCCTTTTGGACTCCTCGAGATCTAAGTCCCTCAACCCAACCTCTATCACGCCCACCTTACTCCATGCACGTGCATGCTGTTTGTTTCCTCTGCCTCCCTTTCCCCCCTGGTGCTACGCTTCACTGCATGCCTGCAGTGATCTGAGCTTCAACTCCCTCACTGGTTCGCTGCCCTTATATCTCGCCAAGCTTACCGGACTCGATACCTTGTCAGTCCCCCTTGCCCCCGCCTCCTCCTCTTCTCCCTGCTGCCCCTATCACGATAGCGTATCCATCAAAGCCCGTGCATTTTCAAGTGCACGCATTGCACGCTTATCCATCCATCCTACTGTCTGCCAATCAACACCTCTTCCCACCCAACGTATACTCCACTCTTTACCCCCCTCAACTCCACTGGTCCTATAACTCCGCTATTCCCCATGCGTCCTCTCCCGCCCCCCCTCCCTCCTCCCGGCTCCCCTCAGAGACCTGTCCCACAACCAGCTGTCAGGGTCGATTCCAAAGGACCTCCTCCCCACCAACCTCAGACGCCTGTCAGTCCCTCACCCTCTCACCCTGTCAGCCTGTTTGCCTGTTTGCCTGTTTGCCTGTTTGCCTGTTTGCCTGTTTGCCTGTTTGCCTGTTTGCCTGTTTGCCTGTTTGCCTGTTTGCCTGTTTGCCTGTTTGCCTGTTTGCCTGTTTGCCTGTTTGCCTGTTTGCCTGTTTGCCTGTTTGCCTGTTTGCCTGTTTGCATGTTTGCCTGTTTGCCTGTTTGCCTGTTTGCCTGTTTGCCTGTTTGCCTGTTTGCCTGTTTGCCTGTTTGCCTGTTTGCCTGTTTGCCTGTTTGCCTGTTTGCCTGTTTGCCTGTTTGCCTGTTTGCCTGTTTGCCTGTTTGCCTGTTTGCCTGTTTGCCTGTTTGCCTGTTTGCCTGTTTGCATGTTTGCCTGTTTGCCTGTTTGCCTGTTTGCCTGTTTGCCTGTTTGCCTGTTTGCCTGTTTGCCTGTTTGCCTGTTTGCCTGTTTGCCTGTTTGCCTGTTTGCCTGTTTGCCTGTTTGCCTGTTTGCCTGTTTGCCTGTCTGCCTGTCTGCCTGTCTGCCTCAGCCTGTCAGCTTGTCAGTCTGTCCATCTGTCCATCTGTCCATCTGTCAATCTGCCAGTCTGTCAGTCTTTCCACTCTGTTATTATGCAATGTTATGCCACAACAGTACACCTTCCACCTTTCCAAGTACCACCACTGCACACAACCAAATGAATGCAGGCACCACTCAGTTTACCCCCGCATAATCTCTCTCTTCCTTCCCTCACCCGCTCCCCGTCTGCTCCTCCTCTCTCCCTCCACCCATCTCCCTCTTCCCCCTCACCCCCACAGGGACCTGAGCTGCAATGAGCTTTCAGGGACAATCCCCAACACCATAGGGGGGTTGCTGCAGCTTGAACATCTGTGAGTGGATGGAGGAAGGGGGGAGGAAAAAGGGGTAAGGGAGGTGGCGTGCTGAGGGGAGGGCTCACATTGTACATGCTCGTTGGGGTGGGGTTTCCTCTCAACTGGAAGAGCTCTGAACTGGAAAATTCGGGCAAAAGCTCTGAAATGAAGAATTTGGGAAAAACATATGAAACGGAGAATACGGAGGGGGGAGGGGGGGGGGGGGGGGGGAGGAAAAACTCTGAAATTGAGAACTTTGAAGTGAAGCATCGCAGCAAAAGCAGACGACTAGAGGAGGCGTTAGAGCTCTCTCTCTCTCTCTCTCTCTCTCTCTCTCTCTCTCTCTCTCTCTCTCTCTCTCTCTCTCTCTCTCTCTCTCCCTCTCTCTCTCTCTCTCGAACGGTCCTTGGTATTAATGTCAGCAAGGTACACATATGGTAAGGCTACGGCAATCTCGCAGCAAGGCTACAGCAAAACAACAGCTAACCCCGCACTACCCCAGCCCCAGCCCCCCCCTCCCCGCCCGGCCCTAATGGCCGGAGGGGTCTTCTATCAACTGATACAGCTGCCCCTCGCTCATTGGAGTAAACGGGCCCTGCAGGCCGAGCACATCCGCTGTGAGGGCCTCATGGGTCTTATCCCTGAGGGCAGTGGCTTGCGCTCTCTGCAGGGTCACACTCCACCGCTGCCGGTACTCGGTGAGTAGCCTGGCGCATTCCCTCGACTTGGGAGTGGCGTTGAACCGCCGCCTGGCCGCTAACTCCGCGCAGCTGCGAAGGAATTCCAGGACTCCCCTCGAGGGGTAACCGTAGGTCTCAACCGCCAAGGCGTAAAAGCCCACCCAAGCGCTCCGCCTGGCGTATTTGCTTGCCTTCTTGTCCGCCTGCATTCTAGCAGCCCAACCGGGAGCTTTACGGGCGTATTCATCCTGGTGGGAGACGGGGTCCGTGACCGTGATGTCACAGATCCACACCTCACCGGTGTCGGGATGGCGGATAGAGATATCCGCTTTGAGGTTTTCGACCGGTGAGTAAGCCGTTGTCTCCTTATGCACGGTGAAGCCCGCTTCCGCAGCTATCTTAGCGCACTCGTCCCGAAGGGCATTGTGAGTTGCAATTCTCCCCCCCCCTTTCTCGCGCCGCATCAAATGGTTCGGTAGGCGGTTGTCGGGGAATGTGGTGCGGTATCTGCAGTCGCAGCGCCTTGGCACTGGTAGGGGCAGGCCTAAGCGGAAGGAGGCCGCTGTGGAGAACTGAGAGGGCCCGAGGCGGAGGGAGGAGATCAGCGGGACGGCGAGCAGCCAGTCCCCTGCGCCGGGGCCCAAGAGGGACTGCAGCCGCTGCGTGTGTCCGAACAGTGGGTTGAGCTCCATCTCCCGCGAGCTCTCGAGCAGTTGCATGAACCTTGCGGTTTGAACCGCGAGGGAGAGCGACTGTTGGAGCTTTGGCCCGTCCGGTCTCTGTCTCCCCACTTGGAGGGCCTCGATCCCCTCAGGAGGCAGCTCGGCTTCCAGAGCGGCAAGGCGCCTTGGGAGGAGGGACGTGGATTCCTCGTTGGAGTCCATTAGCGGCAGGAGTCCAGTGAGGGCAGGGTTTGCCGCGTCGCCGAAGGAGCGCAGCAGGTGTGCAGCAGCAGTGACTGCAGCCAGGTAAGCATATCCCCCCTCCACTGCAGGGTTGGTGATGCCCAGGCCTCCCAGGGACGCGGGCAGGGCGGCCTGGTGCCAAATCCTCTCCCTCTCGGCCCGGGCTCTGGGGATTTCTGTGTGTGCTGCGGCAAGGTAGGTATGGAACAGTTCTTCCCCCCAGGCGGACCATTCCCTCAGCGGTAGGGCTTCAAGCGGCGTGGCTCTGACCATGAACGAAGCGCGGCGGCTCACGCAGCGGGTAAGTAGGAGGAGGCAGAGTTGCGGGTCCATCTGGGAGAGGAGCGGGAGCGGTTCAGCAGCAGCAGTAAGGCGTTCCCGCACTCGGGCAGCGCAGCCGGCGGGGGGGCCAATAGGGCTGCCCAAGACGCGGATCCCGTCCTGGGAGATAGTGACGCCGTGGGGCAGAGCGGCGGGCTCCAGGGCTGTGGCGGACCATGCTTCGCATTTCGCGGGGTTGTGGGACAGGCCGTGGCTGAGAAGGGCTTCCGTGAGGTGATTGAAGGCCGCCGTGCAGCTCGCAGTCTCGCCTAGCAGGGTGATGTCGTCTGCGTACGCGAGGAGCACCACCTCTGGGTGGGCCGTCGCCGTTGCAGCGAGACAGGGATGGATGCTGGCCGCGAACAGCATAGGACCCAGTGGGTCGCCCTGGCGCACGCCTCGCGCGCTCTGTAGAGGCGCCGCCTCGAAATCGTGGTCGAGGTAGAGGGCTGATGGGCGGCTGTATGAGAGGCGGACGAGGGGGACCAGGGTGTCAAGCTTCGTGCCTTTCAGTCCTTCAAACACCGCCGCGCGCTCCACGGCATTGAAGGCGTTTGCCAGGTCAATCTGGAGGGCCGTTGCTCCAGGGAACTCCTCCAGGTAGGTGCGGGCCGCGTGTATCGCTGCCTCGATGCCCCCCGCGATCGCTACACCGAATTGTAGCGGGGTGAAGTGGTCGCGCGCTGCAGGGGCGGCCAGGAAGAGCGCCGCCTTTGTGACAATACGTAGCAGACATTCACCCACGGCTATTGGCCTAGTTCCGCCTTGGGGTTTCGTGAAGGCGAGCAGACGCGAAGCGGTGAGTAGATCTGCAGCCTCGGCGTTCAGTTTACCCGCTAGCGCCGTGTTGGTAAGCGCGTGCAGCTGCGAGAGGACGTCGGCGTTCCCAAGGGCCGCATCCCTCAGGTGCTCGAAGGTAGTCCCTGATGGCCCAGCCCCTACGCCGTTGGGGCAACGGGCAAGCAGCTTCCTGAAATCGCGAGCTGTGATTGAGGGCAGAGTCTCAGGGGCAAAGTCTTGCACCCAGTCTGGGATAGCCGCGGTGGCCCTTGGGTGCCTGGCCGTGAGCGCACTCAATACGTCGGGGGTTGGCGAGCAGACGGGAGTGGCAGTTAGCGACTGGAGGGACTTCGCTAGGTTTCCCCTTTTCGCCAATCCCTCGGCTCTCGCCAGCTTTCCCGTGGTGTCAGGTACGTGGCGTGGTTGGGGGTTGTTGTTCACTGCTTCTGCCGCCTCGTCGTAAAGGCCGCGCCACTGCCCTTGGCGAAATCTCGTCAGTCTGTCGCCCATTGCCTTCCAGTCTGGTTTTCGTGCAGATGACGAGCGCAGGAGAATTCGCGGGAGAAACATCAGCAGCTTCCAGCCAGATGTGGAATCAGGGGTTTTGGCGAGGTGCAAAAGTGGGGTCAGCAGGCAGATGGCGAAGGATTCGCGAAGTGGGCGAGGTGGGTGGCGGGCAAGGGGTGGCTGTCTGCTGTCGCGCAGCGGGCCGAGGTCCCAGTTGGCGATGTCAGCGAAAAGGTCTTGACGACCTGCCAGGGTGTCAGCGCTGATAATTGGGGCGGGGGTGGCAGGCGTTGGGCCCGCGTTACTGGCTGGGGCGGTGGTAACCGCAATGTTGGGGGCGGTTCGGTTTGGTCTCGCGGTCCGATTTCTGGGGGTTGGAGTTGCAGATGCGGCTCGGCCCAGGTTTGGATTTTGCCCCACACCTTCGGATGTAGTTCGGTTGGCAGGATCGCCTCGGGCACGTGGGCTGGGGACTTCCTCTCCCTGGAGTAGGCGATCCAACTCCTCTTCATCCTCCTCGACTTCTGCCCCCAACAACCCCTCTCTTTCAGGGTTAAATAAGGGGTCACCCTCGTCACTTCCCTCATTCTCCGCAGCCTCCTCTGTCTCCTCGCGAAGTTCTTCCTCGCCGCCTCTTGCGCTCTGTCGTATCAGCCTCTCCGCGTTTCACGCGAAGCCGCTGGCTCCTGTGCGGCGTCTGTTCGTGCCCCGCGAACTCCCTACGATCGCTACCCCTTCGTCCGCGGCCACTGCCGCGTCCGGCGCGGATTCCGCGTCCGACGCGGATTCCGCGCGTTGCTCTTGCTACCGCGACTCCCTCGCGCCCCGCTTGTGGCGCCGCGGTCGTCTCGTCCACGCCTCGTCGGCGCGCTGGCATCTGCTGCGCTACGGTCGGGAGTGATGGACCCGTCCGCAAGACGGGATCCGGAGCTTGAGCATTCCGCGGAGAGCGCGCCGCAGGAGCCTGCACTTGCCGAGCCTCGACCGCGTCTTCTTGCGCATCCCTCCGCCAGCGAGCCCGTCCGCCGCTTCGAGCGGGTGCAGACTCTTCCCCATCAGCCAGCCGCGCGCCCCTCCTCCCCTGAGTATTCGTGGGCTCCTGCGCGTGTTGCGTCGAACCGTCCAGACGGTCAGCAGCCGCAGGAGCGCGGGCGCTCGCCTCAGCGTCAGCCCCCACGGCAGCCGTCTCCTCGTCGCCCTTCTCCCGCGCGTCGCGAGCATTATCCGCGCAGGGAGGGGGATCAGCGCTCCCCTGAGCGTCCTCGCTCTCCTCGGCGCCCGTCCTCCCGTGGTCGAGCAGGCCAGCGCTCACCCCGAGCGCGATCCCCCGCTCAACAATCACCGCGGCAAGTTCCGGCGACGCGGGGGAGGGGGTCGCCTGGGCGTCGCTGGGAATCGGGTCGCCGCGAGCAGTCCCCTCCGCGTCCGAATTCGGGTGGTTCCGCTGGGCGGCGGGGCCGGCGGAATGGCGGAGGGCGCGGCTCATCTGGCCGCCAGCCGGATCCTGCCCTTGATCACGCTGCGAACACCTTCGTGGATGTGGTGCGGCAGGCCCGGGCGAGCGGGGGGCCGACTCACGTTCACATCGAGGTGACGAATGGACCTCCCTTTGCCGCGGATCCCGGCCAGGTGGCCCCCCTGCGCGCGCCGATGCTGGCCGAGTATCTGCCCGCGCGGGTGGGGAGACCCGAGTATCGCTCCCCTCGTCAGGTTCATGGCTTCTCCGCTGGGCGCTTGACTGTTGGCCGCGTTCCTGGCTGGTCGGCGTCGTTTCCGTGCGAAGAGCAGACTGCACCTCTCCCCAATCCCGCGGGGAGAGACCCCATGCTGACCATGTGCCGGATATTGAATCTGGCGGAGGCGAGCGAGGTGGTGGCGAACTTGCAGCTGGCGGTGTGTGGGGCCACCCGGAACTTTCCGGGCAGTTTCGGTCCAGGATCCCGAGGATCCTGCGTGACTTTGGCAGAATCGCTCGAGTCGCCGTTGGCGCCCGTGTCGGAAGCGCCCGCCGGGGTAGCTCCCTTAGCCCGTACTTTCCCCCGCCACGTGGGGGATCTTGTAGGGGCTGCTCAGGCCGGGACCCCCCTTGACACGCTCCAGACATCGGCGCATCTCCTTCTTGCGGTATCGGCGTGCATGCGCTCGATGCTTGAGATGGAGGGGGCGGAGCCGTACACGATGTAGGCCTCCGCCGCGTGTAGTATTGCATGCCGTTTTCTCTTGCCTAGGCTCTTCTCCCTTGAATCCTTTGCGTGCGTGTTATTCCTGGTATAGCAATCCACCGCCTTGTTCCTTGCCACCAGGAGCGCGCGGCCGAAGGCCGCGCTGGCGAGCGGCGGCGGCCGAAGGCCGCCGGCGCGAGCCGCTGGAAATGAACTCCACACGACAATAATGAGGAGAAGGAGAGGGGAACAGCCCTTAAATAGCTCTGGAGGGCGGAGGGCAGAGGGATGAGGCAGAGGGCAGAGGGCTAAGGGGTTTCCTCTCTCTCTCTCTCGCTCTCTCCCGCTGGAAATGAACTCCACACGACAATAATGAGGAGAAGGAGAGGGGAACAGCCCTTAAATAGCTCTGGAGGGCGGAGGGCAGAGGGATGAGGCAGAGGGCAGAGGGCTAAGGGGTTTCCTCTCTCTCTCTCTCTCTCTCGAACGGTCCTTGGTATTAATGTCAGCAAGGTACACACATGGTAAGGCTACGGCAATCTCGCAGCAAGGCTACAGCAAAACAACAGCTAACCCCGCACTACCCCAGCCCCAGCCCCCCCCTCCCCGCCCGGCCCTAATGGCCGGAGGGGTCTTCTATCAACTGATACAGCTGCCCCTCGCTCATTGGAGTAAACGGGCCCTGCAGGCCGAGCACATCCGCTGTGAGGGCCTCATGGGTCTTATCCCTGAGGGCAGTGGCTTGCGCTCTCTGCAGGGTCACACTCCACCGCTGCCGGTACTCGGTGAGTAGCCTGGCGCATTCCCTCGACTTGGGAGTGGCGTTGAACCGCCGCCTGGCCGCTAACTCCGCGCAGCTGCGAAGGAATTCCAGGACTCCCCTCGAGGGGTAACCGTAGGTCTCAACCGCCAAGGCGTAAAAGCCCACCCAAGCGCTCCGCCTGGCGTATTTGCTTGCCTTCTTGTCCGCCTGCATTCTAGCAGCCCAACCGGGGGCTTTACGGGCGTATTCATCCTGGAGGGAGATGGGGTCCGTGACTGTGATGTCACAGATCCACACCTCACCGGTGTCGGGATGGCGGATAGAGATATCCGCTTTGAGGTTTTCGACCGGTGAGTAATCCGTTGTCTCCTTATGCACGGTGAAGCCCGCTTCCGCAGCTATCTTTGCGCACTCGTCCCGAAGGGCATTGTGAGTTGCAATTCTCCCCCCCCCTTTCTCGCACCGCATCAAATGGTTCGGTAGACGGTCGTCAGGGAATGTGGTGCGGTATCTGCAGTCACAGCGCCTTAGCACAGGTAGGGGCAGGCCTAGGCGGAAGGAGGCCGCTGTGGAGAACTGAGAGGGCCCGAGGCGGAGGGAGGAGATCAGCGGGACGGCTAGCAGCCAGTCCCCTGCGCCGGGGCCCAAGAGGGACTGCAGCCGCTGCGTGTGTCCGAACAGTGGGTTGAGCTCCATCTCCCGCGAGCTCTCGAGCAGTTGCATGAACCTTGCAGTTTGAACCGCGAGGGAGAGCGACTGTTGGAGCTTTGGCCCGTCCGGTCTCTGTCTCCCCACTTGGAGAGCCTCGATCCCCTCAGGAGGCAGCTCGGCTTCCAGAGCGGCAAGGCGCCTTGGGAGGAGGGACGTAGATTCCTCGTTGGAGTCCATTAGCGGCAGGAGTCCAGTGAGAGCAGGGTTTGCCGCGTCGCCGAAGGAGCGCAGCAGGTGTGCAGCAGCAGTGACTGCAGCCAGGTAAGCATATCCCCCCTCCACTGCAGGGTTGGTGATGCCCAGGCCTCCCAGGGACGCAGGCAGGGCGGCCTGGTGCCAAATCCTCTCCCTCTCGACCCGGGCTCTGGGGATTTCTGTGTGTGCTGCAGCAAGGTAGGTATGGAACAGTTCTTCCCCCCAGGCGGACCATTCCCTCAGCGGTAGGGCTTCAAGCGGCGTGGTTCTGACCATGAACGAAGCGCGGCGGCTCACGCAGCGGGTAAGTAGGAGCAGGCAGAGTTGCGGGTCCATCTGGGAGAGGAGCGGGAGCGGTTCAGCAGCAGCAGTAAGGCGTTCCCGCACTCGGGCAGCGCAGCCGGCGGGGGGCCCAATCGGGCTGCCCAAGACGCGGATCCCGTCCCGGGAGATAGTGATGCCGTGGGGCAGAGCGGCGGGCTCCAGGGCTGTGGCGGACCATGCTTCGCATTTCGCGGGGTTGTGGGACAGGCCGTGGCTGAGAAGGGCTTCCGTGAGGTGATTGAAGGCCGCCGTGCAGCTCGCAGTCTCGCCTAGCAGGGTGATGTCATCTGCGTACGCGAGGAGCACCACCTCAGGGTGGGCCGTCGCCGTTGCAGCGAGACAGGGATGGATGCTGGCCGCGAACAGCATAGGACCTAGTGGGTCACCCTGGCGCACGCCTCGCGCGCTCTGTAGAGGCGCCGCCTCGAAGTCGTGGTCGAGGTAGAGGGCTGATGGGCGGCTGTATGAGAGGCGGACGAGGGGGACCAGGGTGTCAAGCTTCGTGCCTTTCAGTCCTTCAAACACCGCCGCGCGCTCCACGGCATTGAAAGCGTTTGCCAGGTCAATCTGGAGGGCCGTTGCTCCAGGGAACTCCTCCAAGTAGGTGCGGGCCGCGTGTATCGCTGCCTCGATGCCCCCCGCGATCGCCACACCGAATTGTAGCGGGGTGAAGTGGTCGCGCGCTGCAGGAGCGGCCAGGAAGAGCGCCGCCTTTGTGACAATACGTAGCAGACATTCACCCACGGCTATTGGCCTAGTTCCGCCTTGGGGTTTCGTGAAGGCGAGCAGACGCGAAGCGGTGAGTAGATCTGCAGCCTCGGCGTTCAGTTTACCCGCTAGCGCCGTGTTGGTAAGCGCGTGCAGCTGCAAGAGGACGTCGGCGTTCCCAAGGGCCGCATCCCTCAGGTGCTCGAAGGTAGTCCCTGATGGCCCAGCCCCTACGCCGTTGGGGCAACGGGCAAGCAGCTTCCTGAAATCGCGAGCTGTGATTGAGGGCAGAGTCTCAGGGGCAAAGTCTTGCACCCAGTCTGGGATAGCCGCGGTTGCCCTTGGGTGCCTGGCCGTGAGCGCACTCAAAACGTCAGGGGTTGGCGAGCAGACGGGCGTGGCAGTTAGCGACTGGAGGGACTTCGCTAGGTTTCCCCTTTTCGCCAATCCCTCGGCTCTCGCCAGCTTTCCCGTGGTGTCAGGTACGTGGCGTGGTTGGGGGTTGTTGTTCACTGCTTCTGCCGCCTCGTCGTAAAGGCCGCGCCACTGCCCTTGGCGAAATCTCGTCAGTCTGTCGCCCATTGCCTTCCAGTCTGGTTTTCGTGCAGATGACGAGCGCAGGAGAATTCGCGGGAGAAACATCAGCAGCTTCCAGCCAGATGTGGAATCAGGGGTTTTGGCGAGGTGCAGAAGTGGGGTCAGCAGGCAGATGGCGAAGGATTCGCGAAGTGGGCGAGGTGGGTGGCGGGCAAGGGGTGGCTGTCTGCTGTCGCGCAGCGGGCCGAGGTCCCAGTTGGCGATGTCAGCGAAAAGGTCTTGACGACCTGCCAGGATGTCAGCGCTAATGATTGGGGCGGGGGTGGCAGGCGTTGGGCCCGTGTTACTGGCTGGGGCGGTGGTAACCGCAATGTTGGGGGCGGTTCGGTTTGGTCTCGCGGTCCGATTTCTGGGGGTTGGAGTTGCAGATGCGGCTCGGCCCGGGTTTGGATTTTGCCCCCCACCTTCGGATGTGGTTCGGTTGGCAGGATCGCCTCGGGCACGTGGGCTGGGGACCTCCTCTCCCTGGAGTAGGCGATCCAACTCCTCTTCATCCTCCTCGACTTCTGCCCCTAACAACCCCTCTCTTTCAGGGTTAAATAAGGGGTCACCCTCGTCACTTCCCTCATTCTCCGCAGCCTCCTCTGTCTCCTCGCGAAGTTCTTCCTCGCCGCCTCTTGCGCTCTGTCGTATCAACCTCTCCGCGATTCTCGCGAAGCCGCTGGCTCCTGTGCGGCGTCTGTTCGTGCCCCGCGCACCGCCGCCTCTCCATCCACGCTCGCTACCCCTTCATCCGCGGCGACTGCCGCGTCCGACGCGGATTCCGCGCGTTACCCTTGCTACCGCGACTCCCTCGCGCCCCGCTTGCGGCGCCGCGGTCGTCTCGTCCTCGCCTCGTCGGCGCGCTGGCATCTGCTGTGCTACGGGCGGGAGTGATGGACCCGTCCGCAAGACGAGATCCGGAGCTTGAGCATTCCGCGGAGAGCGCGCCGCGGGAGCCTGCACCTGCCGAGCCTCGACTGCGTCTTCTTGCGCATCCCTCCGCAAGCGAGCCCGTCGGCCGCTTCGAGCGGGTGCAGACTCTTCCCCATCAGCCAGCCGCGCGCCCCTCCTCCCCTGAGTATTCGTGGGCTCCTGCGCGTGTTGCGTCGAACCGTCCAGACGGTCAGCCGCCGCAGGTGCGCGGGCACTCGCCTCAGCGTCAGCCCCCACGGCAGCCGTCTCCTCGTCGCCCTTCTCCCGCGCGTCGCGAGCATTATCAGCGCAGGAAGGGGGATCAGCGCTCCCCTGAGCGTCCTCGCTCTCCTCGGCGCCCGTCCTCCCGTGGTCGAGCAGGCCAGCGCTCACCCCGAGCGCGATCCCCCGCTCAACAATCACCGTGGCGAGCTCCGGCGACGCGGGGGAGGGGGTCGCCTGGGCGTCGCTGGGAATCGGGTCGCCGCGAGCAGTCCCCTCCGCGTCCGAATTCGGGTGGTTCTGCTGGGCGGCGGGGCCGGCGGAATGGCGGAGGGCGCGGCTCATCTGGCCGCCAGCCGGATCCTGCTCTTGATCACGCTGCGAACACTTTCGTGGATGTGGTGCGGCAGGCCCGGGCGAGCGGGGGGCCGACTCACGTTCACATCGAGGTGACGAATGGACCTCCCTTTGCCGCGGATCCCGGCCAGGTGGCCCCCCTGCGCGCGCCGATGCTGACCGAGTATCTGCCCGCGCGGGTGGGGAGACCCGAGTATCGCTCCCCTCGTCAGGTTCCTGGCTTCTCCGCTGGGCGCATGACTGTTGGCCGCGTTCCTGGCTGGTCGGCGTCGTTTCCGCGCGAAGAGCAGACTGCACCTCTCCCCAATCCCGCGGGGAGAGACCCCATGCTGACCATGTGCCGGATATTGAATCTGGCGGAGGCGAGCGAGGTGGTGGCGAACTTGCAGCTGGCGGTGTGTGGGGCCACCCGGAACTTTCCGAGCAGTTTCGGTCCAGGATCCCGAGGATCCTGCGTGACTTTGGCAGAATCG
The DNA here is from genome assembly GCA_948144175.1 of Closterium sp. NIES-65. NCBI lineage: Eukaryota > Viridiplantae > Streptophyta > Zygnematophyceae > Desmidiales > Closteriaceae > Closterium > Closterium sp. NIES-65. The sequence goes on from CANXME010002378.1 coordinate 2,934,495, forward strand.
CTCGAGTCGCCGTTGGCGCCCGTGTCGGAAGCGCCCGCCGGGGTAGCTCCCTTAGCCCGTACTTTCCCCCGCCACGTGGGGGATCTTGTAGGGGCTGCTCAGGCCGGGACCCCCCTGGACATGCTCCAGTCATCGGCGCATCTCCTTGCGGTATCGGCGTGCATGCGCTCGATGCTTGAGATGGAGGGGGCGGAGCCGTACACGATGTAGGCCTCCGCCGCGTGTAGTATTGCATGCCGTTCTCTCTTGCCTAGGCTCTGCTCCCTTGATTCCTTTGCATGAGTGTTCTTCCTGGTATAGCAATCCACCACCTTGTTCCTTGCCACCAGGAGCGCGCGGCCGAAGGCCGCCGGCGCGAGCCGCCGGAAATGAACTCCGTACGAAATAATGAGGAGAAGGGGAGAGGGACAGCCCTTAAATAGCTCTGGAGGGCGGGGGGGCAGAGGGAAGAGGCAGAGGGCAGAGGGCTAAAGGGTTTCCTCTCTCTCTCTCTCGCTCTCTCCCGCCGGAAATGAACTCCGTACGAAATAATGAGGAGAAGGGGAGAGGGACAGCCCTTAAATAGCTCTGGAGGGCGGGGGGGCAGAGGGAAGAGGCAGAGGGCAGAGGGCTAAAGGGTTTCCTCTCTCTCTCTCTCTCTCTCTCTCTCTCTCTCTCTCTCTCTCTCTCTCTCTCTCTCTCTCTCTCTCTCTCTCTCTCTCTCTCTCTCTAACGGCCCTTTTATTTATACACATATAGGACTTACAGGCATGCAAGGGAGGTAGCTATTGTCAGTATGGAGCGAAAAGGCCTTACGACTCCCTTAACATACACCCCCCCCCCCCCCCCCCCCCCCCCTTTCTAAGCTATGTCCAGTACAGGATCAAGGACCGTGAGGCAATCCCCTAGGGACGGAGCCCCCTCTAACCGATAGACTGCCCCCTTTGAAGAGCCACCGACCACCGCTGCCGAAAGTGGTGTAAGAGCTTGGCAGCTTGGTAGGAGGTTGGCTCGGCGTTAAAGAACCGCCTTGCGGCTGTCTCTGCGAGCAGCTTCAGGAAATCCACTGTCTCGGGGCATGGGCACCCATAAGTTTCGACCGCGAGCGGGAAAAACTTCACCCACTCGGGGCGGTCCCTGTAGAGGCCGTGCTTTTTATCTGCTGCTTCCCGAGCCGCCCACCCCCGCCCCTTAGTTGCATTCTCGTCACGGGTGCTGATGGGGTCCGTCACCGTCACATCACAGATGTAGACGGCTCCTGTTGAGCGGCAGCGGAGGGCAAGGTCCGCCTTCTTCTCCTCCACTGGGCTGAAGGCGGCCGTTTCAATGTGCACCATGAAGCCCGCGTCGCGCGCCATTCGCGCACACTCATCTCTGAGTTCGTTGTGGGTGTTTGTGCGCCCCCCCCCTGTCCCGCACCGTAACAGGTGGTTTGGGAGACGCTTGTCAGGGATTTCTACCTGCTTCGAGCAATTGCAGACCCCGGGGGCCGCAAAGGGGAGCCCCAGCCGAAACTGGACTGCGTTGGCGTAGTGCGGAGCCTCGAGGTGTAGCGCGCGGTGCAGCGGCACCGCGTTCAACCAATCCCCCGCCCCGTACCCCGACAGGGACAACAGCCGTTGTGTGTGCCCATTGTTTGGGTTCGGGCTCATCCCCCGCACCTCCTCCACCTGAACTGCGTAGCGCTGGCCTTGGATAGCCGTGGCTAACCCGTGCTGCAGCTTTCCCGCGGTAGGGGCTGTCCTCTGCGCTTGCAGTGCTTCTTGCGCCGGCAGTGGAAGCTCCCCCTCGCATTCCGCCAACCACTCGGTCAAAGGAGATGACTGAGTGTAGGGGCCGCGCATCTGCTCGCGGATGACCTCCAGAGGGCCATTGCAGTCGCCCTCGAGGGAGTCAAGGAGAAGGTGAGCCTGCGTGTAGCTGGCGAGGAAGCTGTAGCTTCCCTCCACAGACGGATCTGTCAGCCCAAGGCCACCAAGCGATACAGGGAGCGAGGCCTGCGCCCAAGTGCGCGCAGTTTCCTCGGTCCCTCGCGGGTGTATGATGCCACACGCTGTGAGCAAAGTGTCCAGCATCTGCCTCCCCCATTCGGACCACTCCTCCTTGGGCAGGGACGGGAGGGGAGTCGTGCGGGCCAAATAGGATACACGGCGCGAAACGCACCGAGACAGCAACAGTCCCGCCAGCTGCGGCTCCATCCGCTCGATCAATCCTAGCGGCGTGCCCATTGCCTCCAAACTGGAGCGCACGAACGCGGAGGTAGCCCCTGGGGTACCGATGTAACTGCCTAGCACTTTCAGCCCGTTGCTGCTGAGTGGAACTCCATCGGGCAAGGAGACGCCCGCGGTTGACCCCTTGGACCATGCTCCGCACTTGGCGGGGTTGTGCTTCAGCCCAACCTCCGCGAGGAGGCTCGTGAAGTGATCGAAGGCGGCCGTGCACGACAGCGGCTCGCCCAAGAAGGTCACGTCATCTGCGTAGGCCAGGCAGATGACATCCGGATGTGCCTCCGCGACGGCCTTCAGAGCTGGATGCATGGCGGCGGCAAAAAGGAGGGGGCCGAGGGGGTCTCCCTGGCGGACTCCAGTCTCGCTGCGCAAAGGTGCGTGGCTGAACGCTGCGTCTAGGTGCAGCGTGGACGGTTGACCGTAAGAGAAATTCACCAGGGGTAGTAGCGGTTCCAGCTGCGACCCTTTTATTGCTGTCACTATGGCGGGGCGATCAACGCTGTTGAAAGCGTTAGCTAAGTCCGCTTGCAAGACTAGCGCTTCCTGATTTGCCGAGGTAAAGGTTCTAACTATGTGAATCACTGCTTCGGCTCCTCCCGGCACAGCTACACCAAACTGTAAAGGTAGGAAGAACTCTCTGGCCGCCTCTGCTAGCTGGGTAAGTGCTGCTTTGGCTGCTAGACGGAGGATGCATTCGCCTATTGCGATTGGCCTGGTTCCTCCGTCGGGCTTGTCTAGGGCTATCAGCCATGATGCAGTTAGAAGTCCCCCAACCTCCGAGCGCAGCTTCCCGCGAAGGATCGTGTTGACAAGTCCCCCAGTTAGAAGTCCCCCAACCCCTCTCTCTCTCTCTCTCTCTCTCTCTCTCTCTCTCTCTCTCTCTCTCTCTCTCTCTAATGGCCCTTTCATTGATAGTCAAAGCGTACAGACATGCAAGGTATGAGTCATCAAAGAGGTGGGGCTCTCTCTCTCTCTCTCTCTCTCTCTCTCTCTCTCTCTCTCTCTCTCTCTCTCTCTCTCTCTCTCTCGCTCTCTCTCTCTCTCTCTCTCTCTCTCTCGCTCTCTCTCTCTCTCTCTCTCTCTCTCTCTCTCTCTCTCTCTCTCTCTCTCTCTCTCTCTCTCTCTCATGCCCGGCTCTGATTCCTACGCTCTCTATGCCGCGCCACCCTACAGGGATCTCAGCTCCAACCGCTTCAGTGGCTCTATACCCACAGAGATGACAGATCTCATTCAACTCACCCTCCTGTACGCCCCGCTCTTCCCTCGCTCCTCCCATGTATCTTACATCCCATGCCGTTCGCATGTCCTTCCCATTCGCCTCCTTCGTTGTGGTGGGGCTCCACGTCTTTCTCTCTCTCCCCAGCCCCAACTCACTCCACCACCATGCACACACAGCCACACCCGAATCACACACCCATACACAGCTTGTCCTAGGATGATCTGTTCAAGCCCATCGCATCTCCTCATTTCCAATCTCATCTCCCGCTTTTACCCCAAACCCAACCACCCGCCACCCTCACCTCCACCCCAAACCCCACCCCAATCCCCATGCCCATGCCCACTCACCCAGCAACCTGCGCAGCAACCAGCTCACAGGCTCCGTGCTGCAGCCCATCCCCCACGGCATGCGACAGTACCAGCTCGACAACAACTACTTCTCCTCCGCCTTCCCCTCGCAGCCACCCTGCCCTGCCGGCACCATCATAACCACGCGCAGCAACTGCGCAGTAGCAAAGGACGGCAGCCCTGCTCCCACCTTCTCGTGTCCCGAGGGATTGGACGCGCAGAGGCGGGCGGAGGTGTGCCGGGCGTTCTGCGGGCTGTCGAGTGAGAGCCTGCCGTGTGGCGGGCACGGTGTGTGCTTCTTTGACGGGCCGAATCGTGTGCCCACGTGCGCGTGCGATAGTGGATACACGAATGGAGGCGTGCCGGGGTCGTGCGTGCCTGATGATGGTGCGTACAGGTGTGGGGTGTGGTGGGGAGCGGTGGTGTGCTGTAAGGTGGTGAGCGGTGCAATGCTGTGGTGTCCAGTGATATGAGGCAACACAGCTGCAGCGTTTTAGTGGTGGTTTGATTGGAACCGGACCTGGTTGGTTGCTCATCAGTCTCATTTGACTCTCAAAAAATCTCAAGCGATTCACATACAGCTGGCATCTTAACCACTGTCGGTTCACCTCGTCACATCCCCACATCTTCCTCCCTCCCCCCCTTCCCACCCTTTCCTCCCTCCCTTGGCCCATGTGCCCACCCTCCTCTCCCTGCATTGCAGGCTCTCTCCCATTCATCAACACCACTTCAGACTCCTCCCCACCGACTTCTCTCTCCCTCAGCGGCTCCGCATCCCTCCTCCCCACCGCCGCCATCCTCCTCTCACCAGCCCAGCCCACCAACTGGGGCGCCGCCTTCTTGCCCCAGCCCATCCGCCTCTTCTCCTTCGCACTTCTCTCTTCCTCCTCCTGTGGCCGCGCCCTCCCATTCTCCACCTCCTTCGCCTTCACCATCGCTCTTTCCGACTCCTCTCCGAGCCCTCCTTCTGCTAATGCATTCGCTGCTCTGGCGTTCATTGTCTCCGCGACTGGTGCTGTTGCTGGTGGCACGAGCAGCAGTAGCAGTGGGTGGTACCTTCCGGAGTCGGAGCACAGCATTGCAGTGGTCTTTGATGCAGTGCCAGCCAGTGCCAGCAACCCAAAAGGCATCGTCTCCATCCAAGTCAAAAGCTCCACCAGCTCCAGCAGCAGCACTGGGTTCACCTCAATAGCCACAGCCACCGCCCCCTCGCCGCTCAACGACGGCTCCCCAAAGTACGCCTGGATTGACTACCACCCCTCCTCTTCCTCCGCTGCCGCCGCCGCCGCCGCCGCTGCTGCAGCTACTGGCTCTCTGCGCGCCTTCCTCTCCTCCAGGCCCTCCCCACGGCCGTCCAAGCCCGTGCTGTCAGCGCGCATCTCCCTGTGCGCGCTGCTCCAGCCCACTGAAAGCGCCTCTGCTTTCTTCCTCGGCTTCGCTGCTGCCTCTGACAACCCCCCGCTCGAGCTCACACTGCTGCAGTGGAGCATTGCTGCAGGTGATGGGCTCTGCTGGGGGAGGGAGGGGGTGGGGGAAGGGGAGGAGAGCTGGATCAAGGGGGGGTGGGTGATGGGACTCGGGTAACAGATCGAATGAGGAGGAGAACAGAAGGAGAGGCAGAAGTGGTGGATGGGTTTCAGGAGGGTGGTGGGCAGGGGGGAGCAGAGAATAGGTCGTTTTGATAGTGGCGAGAGTTGGGAAGACGTGGCGCATTTGCTTTCATGCACTCATGCTGTCTCATAGATTGATGTTTTTTGGTTTCTCCATTTCCTCTCTGCCCACGCACATGCAGGCCTCCAAAGCGTACCAATTGACTCAGGTAACACAACTCTACTACCCCCATTCGTCCTCCGCCTCCTCCTCCCTCTCCTCCTCCCTCTCCGCCTCCCTCTCCTCCACACTCTCCTCCACCCTCTCCTCCTCCCTCTTCTCCACCCTCTCCTCCCCTCCTCCTCCCTCTCCTCCAACCTCTCCCCCTCCCTCTCCTCGTCCCTCTCCTCTTTCGTTCTCCACCATTCACAGTCGCATGCACCACCACGGCAACCACCTGCTCCATTCTTCATCACTCTCTCTCCCTCCACACACTCCCTCAACACACCCATTCTACTCCCTCTCCCCATCTTTCCCACCCCACCTCGCCCACATCCCCACAGCCTTCCTTCCCACTGGGCCTGACCCTCTCAGACGACTCTCTCTCCCTGCCTAACAAGTTTTGAGACGTCTCAAAACTCAAAAACCACATTTATTCTCTTCCCATCCTCCCACCCCGCCCCACCGCGCCCACATCCCCACAGCCTTCCCACTGGGCCTGACCCTCTCAGACGACTCCCTCTCCCCGCCCCACGTCAACCCCTTCTTCCGATACCCCAGCGCCGGCGTGCTGCCCCTGCACCCCAACGGGGACACCAGCAGCAGCAGCAGCAGCAGCAGCGGCGGCGGCGGCGGCGCCAGCAGCAGCGGATCCGGCACAAGCGATGCGCAAGACACCGAGCCAGAGCAAACGTGGCTGGTCTCCCCCTCGTCCTCCTGGTTCCGCCCCGACCTGCTCTGGCCCGTGAGGCAGCAGCAGGCGTGTGGCGACTGCTGGGCGTACGCGGTGGTGGGCAGCATAGAGGCGGCCTACAGCATAATGGCGAACCTCACGGTGGCGCCGCAGCTGTCAGCGCTGCAGCTGCGCTCCTCCATGCGCGCCGACTGCCAGGGCGGCTCGCCCTCCCAGGCCTTCGCCTTCCTCCTCAAAGCCGCCCGCGCCGGGAAGGGAGTGGGAGGGCTTGTGGAGGAGAAAAGAGCAGCTGTGGCGGAGGGAGGAAGGGGGCAGGGGAAGGGGAGGGCGGCTGGGAGAAGGCTACGGGGAGCAGAGGGAAAGGCGGAGCGGTGGGGCATGGGGACGAGTGAGGGTATGGTGCGTTCGGTGGTAGAGCATGGACATGTTAACCCAGACGGCGCTAGCGTTGCAGCAGCTTTTCCAACAGCTGCAGCCATTGCAGAGGGAGGAGCAGCAGCAGAGGGGGCACGGAGGCAGCTGGCAGGGGGCACGGGCAGTGGGCTGTGCTCGCCTGTGTTTGCAGTGCTGAGGAAGCTGTTTGGCATCACTTGCAAGAGCGGTGTGCCGGTGAGTGCGTGCTCCCCACGCATGCAATTGTTGAGGTGGTGGGGGGCATGGTTGGGGGGCAGGAAGGGGGAGGACGGGAGGAGGAATGGAAAGAGGGGGTGGTGTGACCATGTGTGAGTGCGCATGTACATGCATGGTGCTGGTCTTGCTGCACGCAAGTGCTGATCAGTCAGATCACTCCAAGTGCTCTGCTCACGACCCTTTCTCTTCCACATGTTGTGTGCTTCAATGAATCCCACATGGCACGTGTCTCGTCTGCCGCCGCCTCGCATCCCACGTACGGCTCATTCCCGCCCCTGCCATGCAGATGGGAGACAAGGAAGAAGAGGGCGTTTCTGATCAGCGGCGGTGAGGTGATTTCTGAGTCGAATCAAAAGCCTTTTCACCTCGCGTGTGCCACCCATTCCCGCCCCTGCCATGCAGATGGATACCCGAAAGAAGGGCTTTCAGATCAGCGGCTTTGAGCGCACGTCCTTCTACGGCTGGTTCGGCTTGCTGCTGGCCGTGCAGCGCCAGCCAGTGGTGGTGCACATAGAGGCATCTGCTGAGTCGTTCAAGCAGTATGACGGGGTGAGCAAGCGCGTGCGGTGAGTGCAGAGGTAGAAGACCAGGGCCTCGCATGCCAGGGGCTAAACCCGCGTTGCATGCCCTTGTCCCTGCCAGCTGTCCAAGTGATAGCTCCCGCCCTCCTCTGCGCCCCTGTCTCTCACTCTCTCTTTAGGGCGTGTAAAATTGTAATGAACGAACAAAATGGTTGACCGTTAGGGTGGTTCTGGTGATTGCGAGGTGTTAGGGTTACGCATATTTGAGTAGTCACCTCGATTTTGACCGAGTTGCAATGGTATTTTTCGGCATAGAAATGAACACACCGCATTTTCCGAGTTACGCATTTCATTGGTCGTCACAGTTTTACACGCCCTTATTTCTGTCTCTCCACCTCTCTGCATCTGTCGACCTTTGTGCGACGCTATCTCATCCTCGCTCACCCCAGCTGTCCAAGTACCAGGACCCAGCGTGCTTCACATACAACCTGAACCACGTGGTGCTGCTGGTGGGGTACCGCCTGGTGGGGGCGGACGACACTGCTCCCCACATGGCGCCGCCCTTCTGGATCATCCGCAACTCGTGGGGGGCGGACTGGGGCGATGGGGGCCACATGCGCATGGACATCCAGGGGGGGGATGGCGTGTGCGGCATCAACACTCTGCCAAGCCTCTATCCTGTTGTTCAATGTGAGTTGGTTTGCATTGAATGGACTGGGACTGGACTGGACTGGACTGGACTGGACTGGACTGGGGTAGAGTCAAGTGGAGTTGAGTGGAGTCCCTCAGTCCCCCTCCAATAGAAGCAGTCCTATCCTCCTGTGTTAATAACGCTTTTGCCACTCTGTTCGTTCCTGTGTTCCTCTTACTCTTACCCTCTCATGCCTCCTGCTCGCCGTTGTGGCCTCTCAGTTTCCAACCACAGCATCTCTTCACAGCTTCCCGTCCTCTCCCAACCCCACAACTTCTCCTCCCCCTCCCCACACTTCACCCGCTCTTCTGAACAATGAATCCCCCAGCGTCACGCGACCCGTGCAGCACGCGGTTTCTCCCCTTCCCTCCCTCACCCCTTTTTCTGAATCCCCCAGCGCCACAAGACCCATGCAACATGCAGGCGCGCAGGGGGGCGTTGGGTCCGGTGCTGAACCCGTGCGGCAACTTCACGTGCCGCGTGCAGGGCACCACCAACCGCTGCGACTGCACTGACCCCCGCTTCGTGGAGGCGCTCAATGGCGACGGCTCACGCACCTGCGCCTATGGTGAGGGTGGGGGGATGGAGGGAGTCATGGCAAGAACACGTGCTCTTTGTGGGTCCGTGCTCTTTGTTCTGCGCTGCGACTGCACCGACCCCCGCTTTGTTGAGGCGCTCAATGGCGACGGCTCACGCACCTGCGCTTATGGTGAGGGTGGGGGGCTGGAGGGGGAATGGGAGTGGAGGGAGGGGAAAGGCGGGGGTGAGGGGGAGGGGTATGCTGAGGGTGAATGGGGTTGTGGTGAGGCCACGTGCTGTTAGTGAGCCCCTGCTGATGTCCTCTGTTGTCAGGGCGAAGGGCCAGGTGTAGTCCTCGCTGCCGTAAGCCTGCTTGATTTTCCTCTGCAGCTGCTGTTACCGCTATACATGCGACGTATTGGACTTGTTTTTCTTATGTTTTCCTGCAGTGGACGTGTGTCGGGCGTCGTTTCGCAACCCGTGTGCGGTGGGCACATGTGTGAATGACGGGGCGGGGTCGTACTCATGTGTGTGTCCACCGGGCTTCAGGCAGGGCACCACAGTTGATGGCACTTACTCCTGCGCTCCAGGTACCTTTTCCTGTTCTCCTCCTCCCCTCCACCCCTTTCTTATTCCGTCCTCCTCATACGTTCGGCCTCGTCCATTCTCTTCCATTCTCCCCCTATAATTCACTCTCCTCTTTACCCCCGACACACACCCCTACCAGGCGACACCGACGGCACCTACACAGTTCTCTCCCTCGGCCTCACGTGTGCCGCCATCCACCCCGTCTACGGCCTCACTCTACCGCAGTTCACCGCACAGAACCCGGTACCACTACCCTCGTTTGGCGCTCTGCCGCTCCCAGCTCCTCTCCCATCGCCCCTGAATGGACCTCGTGCTCCCTTTTCATGGTTTTAGAGGCTCTCTCTCTCCACCCATGACTTACCCTTCCCTCTGTCCGCTTAACCTGATCGCCTGTCTGATATCCTTCTTTCCAGTTCATCCCCTGTCCTCTCCTCTCCTCTCCACTCATCTCCTCTCCTGTCATCCTTTCCCCCCTCCCCTCCCCTGCGCTTTCCAGAATGTGGATTGCAGCATGCCGCTGCCTCTGAACACGCGTCTCAACGTCACACCACCTGACGGCCTCACTCCGTGCTCTGTCTTCTACACCACTGACCAGGTGCGCCCCCGCACCTTCCCCTGCTCTCACTCTCTTCAAGATTTGTGTCGAATCCTGCATGCAGGTCCCCTGTAAAGATCAGCAGGTGCACTGCTGCAACGTCTCCCTGTTTGTCACTGCTCATGTTCTTGTGCTTGCCCTTGTGCTTGAGCTTGTGCGTGTTCTTGCCATTGCGCTGTCGTTTCATGGTTTCCCACCAGGTAGACTCAGCCTCGTGAAACTCATGGTCACAAAAAGCACATGCAAACACATGCACGTTCTGCTGCTGGACTTCCATCCACTTTCTCTTGCCACCCCTTACATCTTCCACTCACAGGGTGACACGTGTGCATCCCTAGCAGCCTACTTCCAGCTGACCAAGAGCTGCAATCCCAGCGGCACCCCGTGCATTGAAGCCCTGCTCGCTCTCAACCCCGGGCTCAACTGCACCGCACTAGACAGTGGGGATGGTGGTGGGGGGGGTGGTGGCGCGGGTGTGGGTGGGGGAGTAAGTGGGGATGGCCTACAGCCGAACCAGGTGGTATGTGTGGAGCGGCAGGGGGAGAGAGATGCAGCAGCAGGGGGGCAGGTGATTCCGGTGTGCTCGCAGTACTACCTGGTGCAGAGCGCAGAGACGTGCGAGTCCATTCGCAACGTGCCCTCCCCGCCGCTCTCCCCGCTCGACTTCTTCCGCCTCAACCCCGGCATGCGCTGCTCGCGCCTCGTGCCCAAGACCTCTGCAGACAGCTTCACTGGCTTTGAGGTATGACCATGTTGTCATGCGGGTGCACATGTGTCTGGGTGTACGTGTGTGCAGCTAAGTGCGTGAGGGTGCGTTTGTGTGGCTGCCATGCTATGTTTTTTTCGTACTGTTGCATGTCTGAATGCGTCAGCGTGTATGTATGCATGTATGGGTGTGTGTGTGTGTGGGGGAGGGGGGAGAAAATGCATTGGATGTTTGAATGAGCACGTGCTGGTGCCTCTCAGTGCATCCATGCCCCAATGACTCACATATCTGCTTCCCCTCTCCCCCTTCCCCACTCGTCAATCTCATACTTCCCTGCTTTCCTACCTGCACCTGGTCCATACCATGGCTTGCCACTCACCATTTAATCCTTGCCCCTCACCCCTGTTCCTCTGCTTTCAAAATCTCAATTCCTGCCTCTTTTCCTGTTCGTTCCCATTAAACAGGCATGCATACAGAGCCAGTCAAGCTACACGGCTGGAACCTGTCCATTCTCCAACTTCTACATGGTTACAAACAGTGATCGCTGCAGCATGGTTCAGGTCAAGTATTTCCGAGGGATCAAGGGGTGCTACAAGAAAATCAACGGCTATGATTGTCTGGACAAACTGAAACAAGGGACTCGCATATGCTTGCCAAATAAAAACAAGCTGAAGAATGGGAAATGTAGCATCTGAGTGGATTATTTATGTGATATATTTGCATACGCAACTGTTTCTGTAACGCTGTCGCGTCTCGAATCCGACCGCATTTGACTCGCACCATCATCACTCCCTCCCCATGACGTGATTTGCGTGTGACTAGTTACCTTTCCACCATCATCCCTCGCCACGCCATGTAAGCGAATTCACAAATATCACTCTTCCCATGCTCCGCCTCTAGTCGACTCCGCCAGTAGGTCCCGATGCAGGGGTCCACATCTCGCCGTGCGCGCCAGCCTGCGCTCTCCGCGTCCTCTCCGCTCTCCTTCTTCGCGCGCTTCTTCTCGCTCTTCCCCTCCTTCCGCCGCAACCCCGTGCGACACTCGCTCATTCTGCTTGGCGCGCTTCTCCTCCTCGCGCGCCACCTCGCGCACCGCACCTCCCCCCACGCGCGCAAGCTGCAGGCGCATCTCTCCTTCACCCGCCAAACTTCCGCAACCGCCGCCGCCGGCACAGCCGCTGGCGGATCCGCTACCGCTTTCAGCGCTGTCGGCGGTTCAAATTCCGGAAGCTCCGCAGGTTCCGTAAATGAGGGAGAATTAGAAACTCTGGGGAAGCGGGGAAGCTTGGGGACAGATGGCGCGGGGAACGGGGCTGGCGGCGGGGTGGGGGAAGCGAGGGGAGCGGGGGAAGCGGAGGGCGCGGGGGAGGTGCGGCTGTGGAACGGCGTGATGATGCCGCGGTTGGGGTTTGGGACGGCGGGACTGGGGGAGGAGACAGAGAGGGCCGTGGGGTGGGCGCTGGAGGCTGGGTACAGGTGAGCGCAGGCAGCGGGGGGGTCGGGAGAGCAGGCAGGCAGACTGTTTTAAAGTTGGCTCAACGAAACGGGCAGACGAGTGGGACGAGGTAAGGAGCTGTGAGGTGAGGTGAGGTGAGGTGAGGTGAGGGAGGCATGTGTGGGTGAGCTGGGTGCCTGCGCCCTCACCCGCTCCTGGTGCTGCAAGGCTCATCTCTCGTTGCCTCAGGCATTTCCTCCCTCCCCCCCCCCTTTCCCCTCCGTTTGCTCCCACGCCCGTTCCCGTGCATGCCATGCTGTGAAAATGGCGCACTTCTGAGGCGCCTCAAAAGTCACCCCCGCACCACCCACCTATCCTATCCTTCTGTTCCCATGCATGTCATGTGGTGCTGTGGTGGGAGTGCAGGCTGTTTGACTCGGCGCAAGCACGTGAGTGGTACCGAGAGGACGCAGTGGGGGCAGCCATAGCGCAGCACAACGTGTCCCGCAACCAACTCTTCCTCGTCTCCAAGGTGGGCTGCTGCTGGCCCCCCCGCACCTCCTCTTCGCACTCTCTTCTTTCCTCTTCTCGTCCCTCTTCCATCATCCCACGTCTCACTCTCTCACGTCTCTCGCCCACCCCCCACACGCCCCACCCTCTCCCTCCCCCCCGCAGCTGCACCCCCGGCACCCCGAGCATGCCATCACGCGGCTTCTAAATCAACTCATCCACTATCCGTCACCTCTCCCCCTCCTCTCCTTTCCCCACCACCCCCCCTCCCGCTCCCCCCAGCTGCACCCGCGGCATCACGGGCACGCCATCACACGCGAGCGCTTCTCCGACTCCCTGCGCGATCTCCGCGTGCCCTACCTCGACCTCTTCCTCCTGCACTACCCCTTCTGCTTCCCCGCCATCTGCGGGGACGCAGGGGCAGCGGCAGCGACGGGTGCGGGGTGGCTGGACAGCTGGCGGGCTCTGGAGGAGCTGTATCAGCGGGGAGCGGTGCGGGCGATCGGTGTGAGCAACTTTGGGCGAGACGAGCTGCTGGAGCTGATTGCACAGGCGGAGGTGAAACCGCACGTGCTGCAGAGGTGAGGAGTGGGGATGGGGAATGGGGAGTGGGGAGTGGGAAGTGAGGAGTAACCTGTGTGGTCAGGAAAGTCACCCTCTTTGCGCCTGGTACATAATTGCCTCTCCTTGATAAATTTTACTGCTCGCCCATCCCTTCTTCCCAGCCCATCGCCCTCCTCTCGCAGTCCCACCTGCCCGTCCCACGTCCTTCCTTCCCAAACCCACCCCCCTTCTCCGCCTCCGTAAACCCTTCCCTTGCCAGGAACTCCGACCCCCTACGAGCAGACAAGGACCTACAATCGCTCTGTGCTCAGCATGGCATCGCGTACATGGCCTACTCCTCCCTTGGCTCGCAGCACCTGATCTTCTCCGACTCGCCCTCCCACAACCCTGTCCTGGACCACCCGGTCATCAAAGCCATTGCTGCACGCCGTGCCTGCTCGCCCGCACAAGTGGTGCTCAAGTGGGGGTTGCTGAAGGGGCAGGTGGTGATTCCGAGGTCGCGCAATAAAGAGCATATACGGGAGAATCTTGAAGCGTGGCGGTGCGGGTTGGGGATGGGTGATGTGGCGGAGATTGATAGGCTGGATGGGACGGAGTGAGGGGGTGGGTGGGAGTGCGTAGGAAGTGGGTGAGGTGTGGGTGGGGAATGGTGAGCAGAGGGTAGGGAGTGGGGTCAGGCACCTCTCTCTGCCTGCATACTAAGATTTTTTGTTGTGAAACAGTGTCATATTGCAGCAAGTACAGTAACATCATTTACACTACTGCGCTTTATCTCAGGTCAGGACCAAAGACCTGTGTCGTGGGCTGGTGCATGTGATGGAGTGCTGTCGCAATGCGAGGAATTTCAGCGATTCCACTTCCCGCCTTCTACCACCAACGGCTACTTCATGGAGCCACGTCATGGCGCTGTTCTGTAGGCGTTATTGCCTCCGCATTAAATGTACGGAACCTATCCTTCCTTGTAGCTTCTGGCCGCACCAATTGCCTAATTTCTCAATTTGCTGGGGGTGTTGCCACGAAGCTCGCTCGCCGAACCCCGTCGCGCCACCCTAAACCCACGAAGCTCGCTCAAACTCTCGAGTCTCACAAATTGCTGCCCTGCATAAGGGCGCTTCACCTCTCAGTTCGAACAGGACGGTTGTTCGAACAGGCGAAATGCTACATTTTCGCCACTCCTCGTATGGGTGTTCGTGACGTCGCTAGTCGGAAATTTCGCGAATTTGAACAGAGTTGTCACACGGGGCACGAAGCTCTCCATTCCGCACGTTCGAACAGAGTTGTTCGAACAAAGTTGGGTTTGGTGACAGGAATTCCGCATGGACGACTGATTTTATTGGTTAGCAGGCTTCGGGTCGCACTCGAATGTTTGCGACCATTGCAAATGTCGCCATGCAGGAGAAAGTTCATAAAAAAGGACATTGTTGTTGGGAAACAACAAGGTGAGCAGTAGTAGAAGAGCACGAAGAGACTGTTTGACTGGATGGGCGAAAAATGAGTCAAACTTGAATGGCAGACGACAGAATTATTTTTTTGCGACGTTTCGCGAAGTCGTCCAGCACTTGGCGACGTCGCATGTTCGAACAGGCTATCACCTCTAGTCACGAGCTGTCACATTCACCAAGGTGTTCAGATTTGTGTTCGGATCTCGTCGGGAAACTGTTCGTACAGTGAATTCGTTACGTATGTTCGGATTTGGGCCTTCCAGCCCCGAGGTGATGCGCCCTAGCTTGTGCGCTGGCTGATGCTAGCTCTCGAGGCCGAATTGGCAGCGCACAAGTTATGCGGACATTTGCCTGAAGATGCAACACTGTGGAGCCTTCACACCGTTGAATTTGTGTGCCCCAAGAGTGGCGTTCTGCAGGCTGAAGCGTTAAATTTGGCGCTAAAAGGTTTGGCAGGACAGCGCTTATCACCAAACCTTGATAGGCAGAAGCGCGCTTATCGAGGAAGATTCTGCGGACCCAGTTTCTGGCAATTTAACGCCTGCAGAACAACGCCCATAATCTCATCTGGAGCTAGACGGCTGATGCTTTCTGACGGCATTGACGGATCAACATCCTGCTTTGCTGGGTGAGCTTGACGTAGATCACGGAATCATCAATCACCGCGGCGACCAGTTTAGAAACCAGAAGTTGTGCGTCTGTTGAGCTGCGTCTGGTAGCCATTTTAGTGAGTAGCTTTTGGCTTCTCCAGAAATTCGTGCGGGTTTTAGCTGACCGATAAACCATGGCTTCTCGTGCGCACATCAACAGGCTGTCTGACGACCTACTTATTAGAATACTATGCCGTACGTCCCAAACACCGGTATCCACTGCATTCGACGGTGATGCTACATACGACGATGCTACATACGACAATGCTAAATGCGACTCTTTATGTCCGAGCCAGAAATATGTCTGGACTAAAGATCCACCAGAGTACTCGAGCGATAGCGACGGTAACTCTATCGTACCGACTCCTCCTGCCTTCACCGACGCAGCTCTTAGTCTCCTTATCGCTTCCGTCTGCCGTCGCTAGCGCCGTCTCTCCCAGCATTACGCGTCGACGCTTCTCGTCAGGGAAAATCTCGCCGTTTCCCGCCATGACCTCGCCAACGCCGTCTCATGCTTCCCGAACCTCACCCACCTTCATCTGTGTGACGGCAGCGTGGAAACCCTAGACAACGCCTTCCTCTCCCACCTCGCGTCGTCATGCCCTCAGTTAAATTCTTCACGTGGGAAGCAGGATCACTAAAGATGCGGAAATCCAGGAGAGCAAGCACTTACACCCGATTACCGAAACCGGCTTGGATCAGCTCTTTCAGGGATGCACGCAGTTGGAGGTTATCTCATTCGACCGCCTTGGATCGGCTCTTCACCCGAACATCGTATTCCCGGCTTCGTTCTTCCAGCTCTCGCGGCTCCACACTCTCGTTCTCCCGGACGCGTCAACGCTGACCAACCCCGGCTTGTCGACCCTTTCGTCTCTTAGCTCGATCCGCTTAACCTCTCTGAACCTGATCTTTCACCATCTTGTGCATCTCGCTCAGCTGCCAAGGCTTACCAGCCTGGCCATCAGCTACGACCCCGAGGTAGAGGAACCAAGGGGGACGTTTTCCGTCTCACAGCTGCCGTTTCTCAAGTCGCTGCAGCTCGAGGGAGAGGTTTCTCCGTTCATCTTGTTTCTTCCCTCGGGATTGCCGTGCTCCAGGCTGGAACGGCTGGTGATTGCGGGTTCCCACTTCCTTGACCGGCTTCCGGACGACCTTGGAGAGATTTTGCCGTGCCTCCGCGAGCTGACCCTTAGCTGGTGCACAGGACTCACGAGCCTGCCCGGAAATTTCACATCTCTGACGCAGTTGGAGAGCCTGAAAATCTCATCGTGCCTCCGGTTTTCCAGCCTGCCCGACAACTTTGGCCGCTTATCTGCCCTGAAAAGATTGGTGCTGCGGGATCTGCCACTAGCAAACCTCCCCGACTCTTTCGGGCGTCTCGAATCCCTGGAGACATTAACCATGTACATGCTTTCTCTCACGGAGCTTCCTGAATCCTTCGCCTATCTGACATCTTTAAAGACCCTGCTCGTGGTATGCTGCCGCAAAATCCGCCAGCTTCCAGCGAATTTCGGTCGCCTGGGAGCTCTCAAGTCGCTGTGCATGGTGAAGCTGCCGCTACTGTGTCTTCCTGAGGGCTTGGAGGGAATGGTTGGCATACAGAGGATTTTCCCAGACTTTGTGTTCAACCTGCTGCAACTCCCCGGTTCACTTACCGAGCTGACCTCGTTGACCCGGCTTGACCTGGATCTGGTTTCAGATGAGAAGCTTCCCGGGGGGATTGGAAAACTGAATCAGCTGCGGCAGCTGAACATCCACTGCTGCTTCAATCTCAGGGAGATTCCAGAATCCGTGACAGGGCTGACTAATTTGGACACCCTCACCATTGGGATGTGCAGCGAGCTCGCGTCAGTTCCCAAGGAGCTGGAAGCCCTTGTAAAGCTCAGACGGCTGGAGCTGACTGGATGTCACAATGCCATCTGGCTGAACGGACCGCCTGTCTCTCTACCTTCCTCTCTAGAATCCCTGAGCCTTGGGAGCTACAATCAGTCCATTTTCATGCCGAACCTCCATTTGCTGCCAAATCTCAAGAAGCTGATTTTGAACCTGGTCAACGTTGAGAGTGGGGAAGCCGATGTGTCTGAACACAGCGCATTCCCCCAGTTAGTACATCTGGAGCTGGTGTTGGCGGAAGATGCGGAGGAGCTCGCATTCCCCTTGGCTTCTCTCCGCCAGCTGCGAATTCTGGTGATCTCCAGGGCTGGTAACCAGGCCCTCAGAAGTCAGAGAAATTTGTCTGATTTGCTTGGAAAAGTCTGAGAATTCAGATATTTTTTTGGGTGTACTCTGTGAAATTCAGAGTTTTTATAGCCTTAACTCTGTAAAAATCAGATTTTCTTTATATGCTGACTCTGAGATTTCAGAGTTTCCCGGGAGTGTACTCTGAGGAATTCAGAGTACAAACGAGTAGCGACTCTGATTGAATGTACCTGTGCGCCGACACCCAGGATTAGCGGTGGTACATTGTACCTGTACCGTCATTCGCGCGAAATCTGTGCCAACTGAGTAGTTCCGTGGGCGACGCCGCCCTGTGGCGCGATGTTTCCCTCGTACAGCTGCCAGTTTTCCCCCGCCCTGCGACGCGAAGTTTCCCGCGGTGTACCGTTTGGCCCCGGATATAAGCGCATATGCGCTTATAATAAGTAATGATTTTTTAGGGGTGGCGCTTGTAATTGAGGAACGGCCATAAGCGCCGGCGCTTATAAAATGTCAAATTCCAATTTTGGTTTTTGAAGTATTAAACAGGGTTCTCGCTAGGTTTAGGGCCTGTCTGACAGTACCCTCAAAAAAAATTTCCCCGTCTTCGGCTTTGACGACGAAATTTGTGTGGTCTGCAGTATAAGATGAAATATTTTTCCTAGTCTGATAAACTAGACGAAAAAAAAAACCAAGTCAGCCTACAAGAACACTACCTGCAATTATACTCATTCTATCAAACAACCTAGGCAGTAGCTAAGGACCTAGTCAGACTCAGACTCACTAGAGTCGTAGTCCTCATTGCTATCACTACTACCATCCTCACTCCCCACGGGAACTGTGGCCCGTTCTTTCCTGGTAAGCCACGGGTACTCAACATCCATCCTTGCTGCTTCTGCTACCAGGGCCGCTTCTCGAGCAGCTGCTTCTGCCGCTGCCAGTGCAGCTGTTGCTGCTGCAGCTGCGGCCGATCTCTTCCTCGCACGCTTGCTCTGTCTCTCCCCGGACGCCATCAGCACATCGTTAGCAGGCCTTCGCTTCTTGGAAGCATTCCACCTCCTCAGCAACTCGGGCCACTCCATGTCATAGTTTAGGAGCGACACAGCCATCAGCTCTCCCAGCTTCGCGTCGCACAGGTTCCCGCGAAGCCAACTCTTGATGATGTTTTGTCGTGAGAAGCCGCGCTCGCACTCGACGGTACTGAGCGGAAGCACGGCGACAGCCATCCACAGGTGGACGAGGTTCGGGTAGCACGTCGCCCAGTCGGGGGAGGACAGCATGAGTTTCAGGCTGTCTGCACACCCGACATCCTCTTGGTGTGTGGCCAGGATGGTAGAGAAGGTGACAAGCTCTCGCTGCGCTCTCGCCCAGTTGATGCCTGCGGTTGGGGTGCACATGGGAACATGGGAACATGGGAACATGTAGTGTTTAGACAAGCATGTGGAGACAACCCTAAACATACAGCTCATTCCCGGCATTTAACGCACCTGGTATAGTGTCAGGGTCATCTGGCTTCCGCTTGAACATGTTGCGCAGAGACTGGAGCCATTGGCCTAGCCGTCGCTCACGCTTTGCCTGGTTCTTGGGATAGGATCTCTGCTTGAACAGCTTCGCCCCGTCGAGGTTTGACAGGTCCTTGAGGCGGTAGTCGAGCCGGCCGACCAGGGTCGTGATGAACTCGCGCGCCAGCACCAAACACGCTTGGTGGTCCACACCGCTCGTCTGCCCCTTGATTTTCTCCTCGTGCAGTCGGTATCGATGGCTGACCGATGTGCCGTCGGAAGCAGTGCCAGCAACGAGGACCTCGCGGAACTCCCCAGATGCGTGCTTGTCGAGGAACGGGCCCAACGCGTCTCCCCCCTGGCCAAACATCGCGTCGTCGCAGTCGAGGTAGCGTGTGCGCAACAGTAAGGTCGTGTTGTGCACCATCGGCAGCACATGGGTTGCCTCAACCTGTAAACGGGGGTGCACAAGCAGGATGGTTAGTAAGAGATTGTAAATGAAAAAACCGGCCACGTGTAACTCGGGAAACTGCTTACCTGACGCCGCTGAAACTTCAAGCTTAGCAGGTTGAGCTCCTTCAAGACGTCAGAAAGGAAGAACAACAGGAAATGGAACTTATAGCTCGTTACGACTTGATACATCTTCTTGTTTGTTTCGTGCAACACCATGACTGCAGCAGGAAAAACCTTCACCAGGCGCTGGATGGCGTCACCACGCGACAACCATCTGACGTCCTTGATGCCTTGAACTTCAAGATGGGTCTCGCAAATGACCTCCTGAAGCTCTTGAAACCGGGCGTGGTTAACACAGGAACGACCGAGGTTCTCAGCCACGGCGCGGACCACCTTGTCCACGACGGTGAAGTCAGGATGCTTGGCGGCAGCATCCTTGGCCGCCAAGGCCTCCCTGCAAGACAGCAGATGGTAACATTAGCACGGGTGTTTTTAAAAAAAGTAGGCAGGAAACGCGCAGTAACAACGCTTACCTGTGCGCGATGCAGTGAGACGACACAAGGTGAGGAACCTTGACTTTCAGGCGCGCGGTGACTCCGTTGTGCTGTCCAAGCATGACGGAAGCACCATCAGTGCTCATACCGGTGAGGCGCTGTAGGTCGATGCCGGTACTCTCCAGATGCGTCAGGAGCACTGTGGTGAGTGACGCGGCGTCACACTGCTCCACACTGAGCAAGGCGAAGAACTCCGTCACGGGTGCGTTGTGTCAGAACATATAGCTTACCTGTTTGTGTAGGCTACAGTGGGGTATCCCATAAGGGGTACAACACAATTAGGTTTCCCATTTGTACCATTTTCTGACTTAGTCATTTCATTCCTGTTTACCTATCTTCACATGGTATAGAGCGGGTCCCTCTTAAGGACCGATTTTTTTTTGGGCCCACCCTCGATATTCTCTCTGCCCGGAGCGCCCTACTCTCCCCGAGGCGCGCTCCCCCCCCCTCCCCCTTAGTGCATTTCCCGCTGCCTCTGTGGGCCCCCCGCGAGTAGCGCGCGAAAATTTTTTTTAGCGCGCGCGGCTCGGGCCCACGTCGCGCGGGCTTTACGGCCGCGCCGCGCCGCCCTCTCGGCCCGGCTGTGCCCCGCCGCCCTCGAATCGGCCACGCGGCCGCTTCGTCGCGGCCGCGGGCCCCGTTTTTGACGGCCCCGCCGTCCCTTTTTTGACGGCCCGCCGCTGCATTCTGCCGGCCCCGCCGTTTCCTGTCACGGCCCCGCCGTCCCCTCTCCCGGCCTCGCCGCTGCACCTTCCCGGCCCGCCGCTGAGCCCTGACGGCCCGCCGCTGCACCTTTTGACGGCCCGCCGCTGCACCTTTTGACGGCCCGTCGCTGCACCCTGACGGCCCGCCGCTGTACCTGCTGACGGCCCGCCGCTGCACCCTGACGGCCCCGCCACTGCACACCCGGCCCCGCCGTCCCCTGTCCCGGCCCGCCACTGCACCTGTCCTGACCCACCGCTGCACCTGTCCCGGCCCGCCGCTGCACCTTTCCCGGCCCGCCACTGCACCTGTCCCGGCCCCGCCGGCCTCTGTCCAGGCCCCGCCGCTGCACTGCAGCCGGCCCGCCCAGCAGCAGCCGAGCCGCCCAGCAGCAGCCGAGCCGCCCAGCAGCAGCCGGACCGCCCAGCAGCAGCCGAGCCGCCCAGCAGCAGCCGGACCGCCCAGCCGCAGCCGAGCCGCCCAGCAGCAGCTGGACCGCCCAGCAGCGGCCGAGCCGCCCAGCAGCACCCGAGCCGCCCCACAGCTGCCGAGCTGTCCGGGAGTCGATCCGCCTTTCTGCTGAGCTGCACGACTTGCCCTGCCTGGTGAGCACAGTCCCTCTGTCACTGCGCCCTCTTTCCCTACTGCTTGCACTGCTTCGCTGTCGTCATCATGGCCACCCCTAGTGTCCTAGCCTTTGACGCCGAGGGTCGAGCCATTGACTTTGAGGTCTGGCTAGACGACCTGCAGCTTTTCTTACAGTGCGACAGAGCTGACAGCCTTTCTCTCTTTGACCTCACCTCTGGCGCCTCTCCTGCTCCTGCTGCCGATGCTGATCCCACTGTCCGCTCTCAGTGGGCCACCCGCGATGCTGCTGCACGTCTTGCTGTGCGTCGCCACCTCCCTACCTCTGAGCGTGCGCACTTTAGTCAGTACAAGAGTGCTCAGACCTTGTACGACGCTGTAGTTGCGCGCTACTCCTCCCCTGCCACTGCTGCACTGAGCCGTCTCATGCTTCCCTACCTCTTTCCTGACCTCTCTGTCTTTCCCACTGTCACTGACCTCATTACGCACCTCCGCACTAGTGACACTCGCTACCGCGCCGCCCTTCCTGCTGAGTTCTGCGCTAAGAACCCCCCCCCCATGTACATCACTCTCTACTACGTAGTCGCGCGCCTCCTTGACTCCCTCCGCGTAGTCAGGGACCACTTTCTCGCAGTCTGTCCCACCACTCTCACCGTCGACCTCCTCGAGAAGGCCCTCCTCGCAGCGGAGAAGAGCATAGTCGCTGTAGGTGCCTCTCGTGGTGACCCTCGCACCCCCATCTTTGAGGGGTGCTCTCCTTCCCCCTTGCTGCCCTCTGTTGCCTCTGCTGCTGCGGCCGACCTGCTTGGTCTTGAGTCGGTCGGCGCGGCGTCTGCCCCTAGTGGGAGACGTCGCTCTAGCAAGGGGGAGGGAGTGGGGGTGGCGGCGGGAGTAGTGGTGGTGGTGGTGGTGGTGGTGGCAGCAGCGGCGGAGACGGTAGTGGTAGTGCCAGCGGTGGTGGTGGAGGCAGCAGCGGGAGCGGAGGCGGTGGAGGTGGAGGCAGTGGAGGCGGCGGCGGAGGAGGCGGTGGTGGTGGAGGAGGTGGAGCTGGTCGTGGTGGTACCCAGCAGCGGAGCGGCGGTGGTGGTGCCCAGCGCTCGCAGCGGCAGCAGCAGCAGCGTTCGCGGGACATCCCTCCGCCTCAGCAGCTTCGTGAGTGGTACGCTGCGCGTCAGAGGGGTGGGGGTACTGGTCCCTGCGCCTACGTTCTTCGTTCCGGCGACCGCGCGGGTGAGCAGTGTGGGGGTGCCCACTCCACCCAGCGCTGCTTTGGCCGCCTCACGGACGCTTGGCGTCAGCAGTTCCCCGGGGCTAGTGAGATCCCTCGCTGGGATGAGCTCCTTAGGGCTGGTGTAGCGATCTTTGATCTTGATTTTGATGCTATCCTTTCTGCTATGTATGCTGTGACTTATAGTGAGGAGAATGAGGGTTACCGGTGTTTCCAGCCCGACCCGGGCATTGGTACTGCTGCGCTAGGTACTTGTGAGGCTGCTGCTCTAGGTGCCAGTGCGTCTGCGCTCTCAGGTACTAGTGAGACTGCGCTCTCAGGTGCTGGTGAGACTGCGCTCTCAGGTACTGCGTCGCCCTCGTCCTCCCTCACTTTCACACTTGACTCTGGGGCTTCTCGCTCCTTCTTTCGAGACCGCACTACCCTTACGCCTCTTGGCCGGCCGGTTGCGGTCTCCCTTGCTGACCCCTCTGGGGGTCCTGTCCTGTCTCACTTCTCCACTGTCCTCCCGTGTCCGGCTGCCCCTTCGGGCACCCTGTCTGGTCTGTACCTTCCCTCGTTCTCTACGAACTTGGTGAGTGGTGCGGACCTACAGGATGCGGGGGTTCACCAGTTCACTCCTGCGAGGCGACGGGTGACCCACTGCACGGACGCAGACACAGGCCGACACCTGGCCACCTTTTCGCGTCGGCCGGGGTCGAGTCTCTACACCCTGACCACTTCGTCTCCTCCTGTCCCTGCGTCTGGTCGGGTAGCTGCGTCAGGTCAGGTGTTTGCTGCTGCTTCCAGGTCAGGTCCTGAGTCTGCCCCCTGTTCTTGTCGCCTCCTGTCTCACGAGACTCTCCTGTGGCACCACCGTCTTGGCCACCCCTCCTTGCCCCGTCTTCGGAGCATGGCTTCCCGTGTCCTTGTCTCTGGTCTTCCCCAGTCTCTCCCTCCTCTCCCCTCCGGGCCAGGACCTTCCTGTGTCCCCTGTGTCGAGGGTCGCCTCCGGGCTACTCCTCACTCCTCCCACTTCCCCCCGACAGAGGCTCCCCTGCAGACGCTTCACATGGATGTGTGGGGCCCAGCCCCCGTCCGTGGGCAGGGTTACGAGCGCTACTTCCTGTTGGTGGTTGACGACTACTCGCGTTACACCACAGTCCTCCCCTTGCGCAGCAAGGGTGCGGTCACTGAGGTGCTGATCGACTGGATCCGCGAGGCTCGTCTCCAGCTCAGGAAGAGCTTCGGCTCGGACTTTCCTGTTCTGCGTCTGCACTCTGACAGAGGCGGAGAGTTCTCTTCTCGCCTTCTGCGAGACTACTGTCGTGCACGGGGGATCCGCCAGACCTTCACGCTTCCGGACTCACCACAGCAAAATGGGATTGCTGAGCGCCGCATTGGCATGGTCATGGATGTCGCTCGTACGTCCATGATGCATGCGGCTGCCCCCCATTTTCTGTGGCCGTTTGCTGTGAGGTACGCGGCGCATCAGCTCAACCTTCACCCCCGGGTCTCTCGGCCTGCGATGTCCCCAGTCTTGCCGTGGACAGGGAAGGTTGGCGATGCGTCTGTGTTCCGTGTCTGGGGATCTCGGGCGTTTGTCCGCGACTTGTCTGCAGACAAGCTGTCCCCCCGTGCTGCTCCCTGTGTCTTCCTTGGCTTCCCCACTGACGCCCCAGGGTGGCAGTTTTACCACCCCTCCTCTCGTCGTGTTCTGTCCTCCCAGGACGTCACGTTCGACGAGTCAGTCCCCTTCTACCGTCTCTTCCCCTACCGCACTCCTTCCCTCCCCCCTCCCCCGGACTTCCTTGTGCCGGTTCCCCCCCCGGTCGACCCCCTCCCCCCTCAGGTTCCTGCCCCCTCAGGTGTGTCCCAGGTAGACGCCGTTGACCCGGTCGAGGTTACTGGTGACTCTGGTGCTGCTGCGGGTGCTGAGCCTGGGGGTGCTGACTCTGGGGGTGCTGACCCTGAGGGTGCGGGGCCTGGGGGTGCTACTGCTGGGGGTGCTGGGCCTGGGGGTGCTACTGCGGTGGGTGCGGAGCCTGGGGGTACAGGGCCGGGGGGTGCTGTGCCTGGAGGTGCTGAGTCTGGGGGTGCTGAGCTGGGAGCTGCTGGGCCTGAGGGTACTGAGCTGGGAGCTGCTGAGCCTGGGGGTGCTGCGCCTAGAGTTGCTGAGCCTGGGGTTTCTCCTGCTGCTACGTCTCGCCGGGAGCCCCTCTCTCCACCGGAGCTGCGCGAGTGGTTCGCTCGCCGCTGGAGGCGTGCTGCTGAGTCTGGAGGTGCTGCTGGAGCTGGAGCTGGAGCTTCTTCGACCGTCGAGGGTGCGGGTGCTGCCGGTCCCGGAGCTGCTGGACCTACTGGTCCTCCTGGAGCTGGAGCTGCTGAGGGCGTTGGTGCTGAGCCTGCTGCTGTTGGACCTGCTGCTGGAGGTGTGGGTGGCGCTGGTGCTGTCGCTGAGGGTGCTGGTACTGTCCCTGCTGAGTCTGGAGCTGCCGCGCGGCCTCGGCCGTACTTCGTTCCGCTCCTGCAGCAGGTTCTTGGTCTTTCTCCTCCTGTAGAGGGTCCACCGCCTGTCCAGTCGCAGTCCCTACTGGAGCCTTCCTCTCCGCTGCCTGCTCCCTCTCCTTACACTGGTCCTACTGGAGGTCTTGCTGAGCGTCGTGAGCTTGCGTCTCGTCCCGCGTTGCCTGTTCTTGCTGCTCGCGCTAGTGGTCGCAGTTCGCGTCAGCGTCCTCCTCCTGTCCCTGGCACGCACCGGATGTCTCTGCGTTCGTCCACTGCTCCTCTGCGTGCCCCTTTGCCTTCTCCTCCTGAGTCCTCTCTTCCTGCGCTTGCCGACCCTGAGTCGGACTCTCTTCGCGCTGCCAGTCCTACTGTCACGCGTCTGCTTGCTACTGTCGTCACTGACCCCTCGTTTGAGTCCACTGCTGCGTCTGCTTTGGTCGCTGAGCTCGTTGACTTTGCTGCTCGCTGTCGTCTCGACTACGCTGCTAGTCTTGTTGCTGAGTCTGTGTCTGGCTGTCCTCCGTCCGTCGGGGGTGAGTGTGCTCTTGGCACGGACGTCCTAGAGGACAGGCAGGAGGAGTTACAGTGTCTAGCGGCTGCTTCACCTCATCTCGCGTCTGTACTGCTTGCCCCTGAGGGAGACCCGGATGCACTAGACATCCCGACTCCGCGTTCTTACGCGGAGGCCGTAGAGGGTCCCTACTCCTCTCAGTGGCAGGCAGCTATGGATGCAGAGATGGCTTCCTGGAAGTCCACAGGCACCTACGTTGACGCAGTTCCCCCTCCTGGGGCGAACATCGTCACTGGCATGTGGATCTTCAGGGTGAAGCGACCGCCGGGCTCTCCACCTGTCTTCAAGGCACGGTACGTTGCTCGTGGCTTCAGTCAGCGGCAGGGAGTTGACTACTTTCAGACCTTCTCTCCCACCCCGAAGATGACCACTCTTCGGGTGCTGCTGCACATAGCCGCTCAGCGCGACTACGAGCTTCACTCTCTCGACTTCAGCACTGCGTTCCTGCAGGGTAGCCTGCACGAGGAGATCTGGCTGCGCCGTCCGCCTGGCTTCACTGGGACTTTCCCTCCTGGCACCCAGTGGAGCCTCCGACGGCCAGTCTACGGTCTCCGCCAGGCACCGCGTGAGTGGCACGACACACTGAGGACTACGCTTGCGGCTCTTGGGTTTGCTCCTTCTACTGCTGACCCGTCGCTGTTTCTTCGCACCGACGCTTCCCTGCCGCCGTTCTACATCCTCGTGTACGTCGACGACTTGGTCTTTGCCACAGCGGACACTGCTGGACTCGCCTACGTGAAGTCCGAGCTGCTGAAGAGACACACGTGCACAGACCTGGGTGAACTGCGCAGCTACCTTGGCTTGCAGATCACTCGGGACAGAGCACGCCGCACCATCACCTTGACTCAGTCACACATGGTGCAGCAGGTCCTTCAGCGCTTCGGCTTCACGTACTCCTCGCCTCAGGCCACTCCTCTGCCTACTCGCCACTCACTCTCAGCTCTGCCTTCGGATGAGTCCGTAGAGTCGAGTGGTCCGTATGCAGAGCTTGTTGGCTGCCTCATGTACCTGATGACCTGCACACGACCCGACCTCGCATACCCTCTGAGCATCCTTGCACGCTATGTTGCTCCTGGGAGACACCGACCAGAGCACATGGCTGCAGCGAAGAGGGTATTGCGCTACCTGTGCAGTACGTCAGGCATGGGGCTAGTGCTTGGAGGGCGCAGTCCAGTGGTCCTTACAGGCCATGCGGACGCTTCTTGGGCTGACGACCAGGCTACGCAGCGGTCGTCAAAGGGTTACACCTTCAGCCTTGGTTCCGGCTCTGTCTCGTGGCGGTCTACTCGCTCGTCTTCGGTTCTCGGCTCCAGTTGTGAGGCTGAGATCTACGCCGGGGCCATGGCTGCACAGGAGCTTCGCTGGCTCACCTACCTGCTGACTGACCTTGGAGAGCCGCCTCGTTCTCCTCCAGTGCTGTACGTAGACAACAAGGCCATGCTGGCCTTGTGTCGAGAGCAGCGCTTGGAGCACAGAACGAAGCACATTGCTCTCCGCTACTTCCTTGCTCGTGAGCTGCAGCAGCGTGGTCAGTTGCGACTTGCGTACGTGGCCTCTGAGGCCAACACTGCTGATGTGTTCACCAAGGCACTGGCGCCTTGTGACCATCAGCGCTGTTGTACCCAGCTGGGTCTTGTGCCTGTCTTGCCTCACTTGCTCTCTTCTTGACTTTACTTGTACTGTGACATATATATACCTGCTCTTGCTTGTCTTGCTTTATATATATGTGTCTGTACTCTTGCATGTGAACTGGCCTTTGGCCTTGCTCTTGTGCTCGGACTGTGTGGTGACTTTGTGATCCACCCCGAGCTTGCTTTGCTTTGCTTGACTGGTCTTGTGACCTCTTGTTCTCCCCCACTTTGCCTATGGGGGTGTGTCAGAACATATAGCTTACCTGTTTGTGTAGGCTACAGTGGGGTATCCCATAAGGGGTACAACACAATTAGGTTTCCCATTTGTACCATTTTCTGACTTAGTCATTTCATTCCTGTTTACCTATCTTCACACGTTGTCACGCATGAACGTCAAATAGACGATCATGTGCTTCCCCCGCCGTCGGTCGGTGCTCTCGTCTAGCTGGATGCCAAGGTACGGACTGTCGCGGATGTGCTTCAGCTGGCGGGACTTGAGGTAGCACACCATGGTCTCGACCAGTTGTGCGAAGCCGTACCTGAGACACCACGGGTTGATACTCGTTAGACTCGTAAACAAATAACAAAAAAAAGATGAGTAAAACGGGACACTTACTCGCTGTAGTACGTCCCGTTCTCCTTCAGGGGCAAATCCGGTGTCCCCTGCTCTGCCATGGATTGAACCAAAGCCACGAAAAGAACAATGGGAGCATCAGACTTGCAAATGAATAGCACGATAGCCATCAACCGAGCAATACGCTTGACATCAGCGTCCACACGGTGGAAGTCAGCAATTGACTTCTGCACTTTCTTGACGCCGTCGCGCTCCTCCTTCCTCAAGACCGCGGCCTCGTGCTTCCGACTGTGGTGATGCTTGCGCATTGTCTGCTTCTGGATGTCGATGCCGCCACCGCCGTTACGCCCGTATTTGTAGTTCAGGTCACCGAAGACCATGCAGACGCTGCAGCGCATGCACGGGCGGCCTGCCTTGTTTTCGGAGATGAGGAGCCAAGGAAAATACCGCTGCCACTGCTGCTTGCACTTCAACTGAAGCTCCTCAACCGACAGTTGCTTGCCCTTCGGGTCTTCGAAGTCTTCAGTCGCGGGTTCAGGTTCTGGTTCCGCGGGGCGCGGAAGAACTGACGGTGCTGGCTGAGTCGGACCGCCCGGACGGCAGACGGTGAGAACACGCTGTTTATACCGCTTCTTCAAAGATCTGTCAGGCAAGACGGGGTTAGCACTGCGAGAGGTTGTAGCAACCGACACTGGAGGGATGCTCTTATTTGCACATTCGTCAGGGAGCGGAGGGGATAACAGCGTTGTTGGGGTAGTCGTTGCTGGCACGTGTTGATCGCCATTTTCCGAGTTGGGCAAAGGTACCGCAGCAGAGGTCGACGCAATCGGAGGGGCAGCAGAAGCGATCTGCTTGCCCCGCGTTAGGAAGTCTAGGGCGGAAAGCACGGGCTCCCCATCGCACGGTCCGCCAGCTGTGACGGCCATAGCCTAAACGCTGGGAAGCGTCACGCTGGGAAATCAGACGCTGGGAGGGAAACGATCCATGCTCGGCTGGGAGAGAGGTGAGGACGAGCAGGAGAAACAGGTTTGTTTTCACGCCAGACCCAGCTGCATGAAACCCCATCACCGTGCACTGCACTCAGAACCGAAAGGCGGTGCGTGTTGGGAGCGGGGGGCACTACGACCACAGTGATGTGTTGCGCGCCCTCTACGAAAAGCAAATGCGCTGGCACAACGGGACAGCGCATTGTCGTGGCTGTGGCTGGCGTCGGCGCCGACAGCCACCCAAACGACAAACGCCTGGCAGCATATGCCGCAGATACATGCCAACGAGGCTGCACAAGGCAGTTGCAGAGCTGTATAAGACACGCGTAATGAATGCGTGCAGTTACAAGGCAGCAATCGGCTGTACGTGTGGTGGTCCTGTCCTCTGGTCAACTGGGCCTATGGCCTAGTGGGTCAAGTTGTCGGTTTCAGACGAAACCGAACTCGCTATCTGTCTCCTCAGATAAAAAATTCTACACGTCTGAAAAAATCATACGAACTTAAAAGTCAAATCTTGCTGATCAGACGAGACCAAACACAAAATCTTAGGATTAAGATGAATACAAAAAAACCAGTCTTAAACGCAGACCATCAGACCAAATTGGTCTGATAACGAGAACCCTGGAATTAAATTGAAGCCCACAATATGGCGAACACAACTGTGCACGTTGCGCATGGGATCGTGCATGAAATTCCGGCGAAAACTGCAGCGACTCGATTTCCCACCGCACAAAACCTGTCCTGGAGCAACGCACCTGCCAGCGATGACGTGCATCCTGGCGTGCGGCCCAATAGGGTTTACATGCGCTGCCAGGGTGCCACATTTCACCCGAACTTTCGAGAAGGGGGTGGCATATTCCTGCCAGCGCAGCAGATACGTGCCGCGATTCCATCCTCTGCGGGTTTAGGCAGGGGGGGATCTGACTATGCCTGAAGAGGAACTCGAGCCGCACACCAGAAGGGGTCCCCTCCAAACCCTCATTTCTTCGCCTTCTCTTTCACTTTTGTCATTCAGATTCTTGGTCTCGCCCGCCATGCTGCGGAAGCCGTGGCGGAATTCGCTGGCACTCATTTCTTGTTCAAAAAGAAGCCCGCGCGTAGGCCCGCCTTCGTAGTCGACGCCGACGGATGGTACTCCCGTGTCCCACCTGAACCACCAGAGCCACCACAGCCTCCATCGCCTCCTGTGCCGCTTGCTCCTCCTGCTCCTCCTTTGCCGCCTGCGCCTCCTGCTCCTCCTGTTCCTCCGTCTCCTCCGATTCTGGGATGTCCTCACAACACAGGGGATCCGCCCATGCTCACGCTCCTGCTCCCGACTGCGTTCGACGAGTGGCTGGAGGAACCGGAAAGCAACAAGGCCCAAGATGTTGAGGTACCCGGCGCACCTTACCCTGGACCACGTTGGGGCCGGCCCGATGATTGCACCACGTGGGACGAATCTGCACTCGGAGCTGACGACGACGTGGCTGAGGACGAGGAAGCGAGCCGTGCTGACGGCGACGAGGAAGCGAGCCGTGCTGACGGCGACGAGGCTGAGGAAGGTGGCGCGCAGGGCGGCACCGCTGAGGATGTGTTTCCTGAGGGCGTACCTGGTGGCGACGACGACGACGGTGTCGAGTACTGGTCACGTGACGGGCTCCCCGAGGAACTGCCGATACCTTCCTTTCCACCAGCTAACCGCAAGCGATCCCACCCGTCTACCCAGAACCGTGATGCCCGCCCCCCCTCTCCCAGGCACAAGATCAGCGATCACAAGCGCAAAGGCTACACCGCTGCGGAGAAGTTGAAGTACGTCGCGATGCTGGATGTGGCGAAGTCGGTGCGCGCACTAGCTCGGGAGTGTGGGATTCACCGGAAGTGTCTCGCCAACAGGAAGGTGGCAGCGGGGTTTCTCAAAGAAGCACACTCCGGGCGGAAGCGCATGCACGGTCGCGGGCGGGCCTCGTGGTACCGCCCCATGGAGTTGAAGGTGTACGAGCGGCTCCTGGACTGGCGCCGCAAAGGAACCGCCGTGTCGGTTGGCCGTCTGCGGGAGTGGTTGAGGGAGTTCATGAAGATTCTCTACCCGGACGTCAAGTGGAGCGGGAGTCAGAGATGGTCGGAGCGGTTTCGGAAGCGGTGGAATCTGAGCGTCCGCATGAAGACGCAGGTTGCTCAGAAAACAGCCGCTCGTAAGATTACGCCCCTTGCTTTTATGTCTAAGTTTCAAATTCACTTACTAAACTGCCGTCTATCCCGCCCGCTTTCCCCCGTCTCACAGATCTTGCTGAGCAGTGCCAGAAGTTCTGGCGTTTTGTCCGACACATGCGTCGCGCGTGCGGCATCGAGCCATGCTGGATCCTCAACGCTGACCAGACGCCGCTCTGGCTGGAGATGCCCGCCACCACGACCGTGGATCAGACGGGCGTGTGAGAGTTGTAGAACAGGAATGAAATGACTAAGGAAAGATTGGGTACAAACACAACCCTAGAAACCAGTACCCCATATGTGCTACCCCAGTATAGCCTACAGCAACTATGTCATATAAATCTGACACACCCCCATAGGCAAAGTGGGGGAGAACAAGGGGTCACAAGACCAGTCAAGCAAAGCAAAGCAAAGCTCAGGGTGGATCACAAAGTCACCACACAGTCCGAGCACAAGGTCAAGGCCACAAGGCCAGTTCACATGCAGCAGAGCATATATATATAACAGTGCTAAACAAGCAAGAGCAAGGATATATATATGCAGCAGTACAAGCAAGGTCAAGAGGTAAGCAAGTGAGGCCCAGTGGGCACAAGACCTAGCAGAGTGCAAAAGCGCTGATGGTCACGAGGCGGAAGTGCCTTGGTGAACACATCAGCAGTGTTGGCCTCAGTGGCCACGAAACGCAGGCGAAGCTGACCACGCTGCTGCAGCTCTCGAGCAAGGAAGTAGCGCAGAGCAATGTGCTTCGTCCTGTGCTCCAGTCTGTGCTCCTCACACAAGGCAATGGTTGCCTTGTTGTCGACGTACAGCACTGGAGGAGAACGAGGCCGCTCTCCAAGGTCGGTCAGCAGGTAGGTGAGCCAGCGAAGCTCCTGGGCAGCCATGGCCGTGGCGTAGATCTCAGCCTCACAGCTAAAGCTGAGAACCGAAGAAGAGCGAGTAGAGCGCCAAGAGACAGAGCCAGAGCCAAGACTGAAGGTGTAACCCTTAGACGACCTCTGAGTAGCCTGGTCGTCAGCCCAAGAAGCGTCTGAGTGCCCAGTGAGCACAGGCCGCTCACGCCCTCCAAGCACTAGCCCCATGCCCGACGTACTGCACAAGTAGCGCAACACCCTCTTAGCTGCATCCATGTGCTCCTTTCGGTGACGGCCGGGAGCAACATAGCGTGCTAAGATGCTGAGAGGGTATGCGAGGTCAGGTCGAGTGCAAGTCATCAGGTACATGAGGCAGCCCACAAGCTCTGGATACGGACCACTCGACTCTACGGACTCATCCGAAGGCAGAGCTGAGAGCGAGTGTCCCGTAGGCAGAGGAGTGGACTGAGGCGAGGAGTACGTGAAGCCGAAGCGCTGAAGGACCTGCTGCACCATGTGTGACTGAGTCAGGGTAATGGTGTGGCGTGCTCTGTCCCGGGTGATCCGCAAGCCAAGATAGCTTGTCAGTTCACCCAGGTCTGTGCACGTGTGTCTCTTCTGCAGCTCGGACTTCACGTGGGCGAGTGCGGCAGTGTCCGTAGTGGCAAAGACCAAGTCGTCGACGTACACGAGGGTGTAGAACGGCGGCAGCGAGGTGTCGGTGTGCGGAAACAGCGACGGGTCAGCAGTAGAAGGAGCAAACCCAAGAGCCGCAAGTGTAGTCCTCAGTGTGTCGTGCCACTCACGCGGCGCCTGGCGGAGACCGTAGACTGGCCGCCGGAGGCTCCACTGGGTACCAGGAGGGAACGACCCAGTGAAGCCAGGAGGGCGGCGCAGCCAGATCTCCTCGTGCAGGCGGCCCTGCAGGAAAGCAGTGCTGAAGTCAAGAGAGTGTAGCTCGTAGTCACGCTGAGCAGCGACGTGCAGTAGAACCCGAAGAGTGGTCATCTTCGGGGTCGGGGAGAAGGTCTGAAAGAAGTCAACTCCCTGTCGCTGACTGAAGCCACGAGCCACGTAGCGCGCCTTGAAGACAGGCGGAGAACCCGGCGGCCGCTTCACCCTGAAAATCCACATGCCACTGACAATGTTCGCCCCAGGAGGGGGAACAGCGTCAACGTAGGTGCCTGTGGACTTCCAGGAAGCCATCTCTGCGTCCATGGCTGACTGCCACTGAGAGGAGTAGGGACCGGCCATCGCCTCTGCGTAAGAGCGTGGGGTCGGGATGTCTAGAGCATCCGGGTCTCCCTCAGGGGCAACAAGCATGGACACGAGATGAGGCAAAGCGGCGGCAAAGCACTGGAACTCCTCCTGCCTGTCCTCAAGGACGTCCGTGCCAAGAGCACAGTCACCCCCGACGGACGGAGGACAGGCAGACGCAGACGCAGCAGACGCAGACTCAGTAGACTCAGCAGACTCAGCAACAAGACTGGCAGCGTAGTCTAAACGACACGCAGCAGCAAAGTCGACCAGCTCCGCAACCAGGGCAGACGCAGCAGCGGACTCAAAGGAAGGGTCAGTGACAAGAGAAGCAAGAAGACGCGTGACAGTAGGACTGGCAGCACGGCGAGAGTCCGACTCCGGGTCGGCAAGTGTAGGAAGAGAGGACCGAGGAGGAGAAGGCAAAGGGGCACGCAGAGGAGCAGTGGACGGACGCAGAGACATCTGGTGTGTGCCAGGGACAGGAGGAGGACGCTGACGCGAACCGCGACCACTAGGGCGAGCAGCTCGGACTGGCGACGCAGGGCGGGACGCAGGCTCACGACGCTCAGCAAGACCTCCAGTTCGACCAGTGTAGGGAGAAGGAGAAGGCAGGGGAGAGGCGGGCTGTAACTGTGACTGCGACGGGACAGGCCGTGGACACTCTACGGGAGGAGAAGGACCAGTGGAAGGCGGGAGACCAAGAACCTGCTGGAGGAGCGGAACGAAGTACGGCCGAGGCCGCGTAGCACCGCCAGAGACAGCAGGGACAGCACCAACACCTCCAGAGGCAGCACCAGCACCAGCACCAGTAGCAGCTCCAACTCCAGCACCTCCAGCAGCGCCAGAAGTACCCTCAGCAGGACCGACAGTCGTAGTCTCAGCGCCAGCACCCGCAGCAGCTCCAGCTCCAGAGGCACCCCCGGGCCCGGCAGCTCCAGTGTTCTCAGTACGAGCACCTCCGGGACCCGTGGGACCAG
This sequence comes from Closterium sp. NIES-65, assembly GCA_948144175.1. Classification (NCBI taxonomy): domain Eukaryota; kingdom Viridiplantae; phylum Streptophyta; class Zygnematophyceae; order Desmidiales; family Closteriaceae; genus Closterium; species Closterium sp. NIES-65. The sequence continues at coordinate 2,968,369 of CANXME010002378.1, forward strand.
CTCCCTCGGCAGCAACTGAAACTCCAGCACCCGCAGCACCCCCAGCTCCAGCAGCGCGCCTCCAGCGCCTGGCAAACCACTCACGCAGCTCCAGAGGAGAGAGCGGCTCGCGGCTCGAACTACCAGGAAGAGAAGCAGCAGGCGCAGCACTCCCAGACGCAGTACCCCCAGGCTCAGCACCCCCAGGCTCAGCACCCCCAGGCTCAGCACCCCCAGGCTCAGCACCCCCAGGCTCAGCACCCCCAGGCTCAGCACCCCCAGTCGCAGCACCCCCAGGCTCAGCACCCCCAGTCTCAGCACCCCCAGGCTCAGCACCCCCAGACTCAGCACCCCGAGGCTCCGCACCCGCAGCAGCACCAGAGTCACCAGTGACCTCAACAGGCTCGACCGCGTCTACCTGAGACACACCTGAAGGGGCAGGACCCTGAGGGGGGAGGGGGTCTACCGGGGGGGGACCTGGGACCAGGAAGAGGGGCGGTGGGGGAAGGGAGGGAGTGCGGTAGGGGAAGAGCCGGTAGAAGGGAACCGACTCGTCGAACGTGACGTCCTGGGAGGACAGAACACGACGAGAGGTGGGGTGGTAAAACTGCCACTCAGGTGCGTCAGGGGGGAAACCCAGGAAGACGCAAGGAGCAGCACGAGGGGACAGCTTGTCCGCAGACAAGTCGCGGACAAACGCCTGAGATCCCCAGACACGGAACGCCGACGCATCGCCAACCTTCCCCGTCCACAGCAGAGCTGGGGATGTCTCCGGTCGGGAGACCCTGGGCTGAAGGTTGATCTGATGCGCGGCGTACCTCACCGCAAACGGCCACAGAAAATGGGGGGCAGCCGCATGCACCATGGACGTACGGGCAACGTCCATGACAATGCCGATGCGGCGCTCAGCAATCCCATTCTGCTGTGGAGAGTCCGGAAGCGTGAAGGTCTGGCGGATGCCTCGTGCACGACAGTAGGCTCGCAGAAGGCCGGAGGAGAACTCTCCGCCTCTGTCCGAGTGCAGACGCAAAACAGGAAAGTCCGAGCCGAAGCTCTGCCTGAGCTGGAGACGAGCTGCGCGGATCCAGTCGATCAACACCTCAGTGACCTCACCCTTGCTGCGCAAGGGGAAGACTGCGGTGTAACGCGATTAGTCGTGGCGACGCACAGCAAGACGTGCAGCACCATCGCGTGTGGCCCGTTGTGAGCGAACAGTGGCATCCTTCAGTAGCAGCAGGGGCGGGAGAGGCACCAGAAGTGAGATCAAAGAGAGAGAGTCCGTCAGCTCTGTCGCACTGTAGGAAAAGCAGTAGGTCGTCTACCTACACGTCAAAGTCGATGGCTCTGCCCTCAGCGTCAAAGGCGAGGACATTGGGGGTAGCCATGACAGCAGTAGAGAGAGGGCAGTGCGCAGAGTAAAGCTCAGTGCTCACCAGACAGGGCAGTGCAGGGAGGGCTCGGGCGGCTCGGGCGGCTCGGGCGACTCGGCGGCTCGGGCGGCTCGGGCGGCACGGCTGCTCGGGTGGCTCGGCTGCTGGGGCGGCTCGGCTGTTTGGGCGGCTCGGCTGCTGGGGCGGCTCGGCTGCTGGGGCGGCTCGGCTGCTGGGGCGGCTCGGCTGCTGGGGCGGCTCGGCTGCTGGGGCGGCTCGGCTGCTGGGGCGGCTCGGCTGCTGGGGCGGCGGGGCCGGGAGGTGCAGCGGCGGGACCGTCAGGTGCAGCGGCGGGCCGGCAGGTGCAGCGGCGGGGCCGTCAGGTACAGCGGCGGGCCGGCAGGTGCAGCGGCGGGCCAGCAGAGGGGACGGCGGGGCCGTCAGGTGCAGCTGCGGGGCCGGCAGAGGGGACGGCGGGGCCGTCAGAGGGAACGGGGGGGGCTGTAAGGTGCAGCGGCGGGCCGGCAGGTGCAGCGGCGGGGCCGTCAGGTGCAGCGGCGGGCCGGCAGGTGCAGCGGCGGGGCCGTCAGGCGCAGCGGCGGGCCGGCAGGTGCAGCGGTGGGGCCGGCAGAGCAGGCGGCGGGGGCCGCGTCGTAGCGGACGGCGAGGCCGCGCCTGAGCACGCGGCGGGGCCGCGGCTGAGTAGGCGGCGGGGCCGCGTCTAAGCAGGCGGCGGGGCCGCGGCTAAGCAGGCGGCGGGGCCGCGTCTGAGCGGGCGGCGGGGCCGCGTCTGAGCAGGCGGCGAGGCCGCGGTCGAAATGGGCGGCGGGGCCGCGGCTGAAATGGCGGCGGGGCCGCGTCAGAGAGGGCGGCGGGGCCGCGAGGGAAGGGCGACACGGAGGGTCGCTCGAGCGAGAGAAAAAAAAAGTTGGCGCGCCTCGGGGCGCGCTTCGGTGGGCCCTAGGCGAAGTTCCCACAGGGAACCCGCTCTGATACCATGTGAGAGTTGTAGAACAGGAATGAAATGACTAAGGAAAGATTGGGTACAAATACAACCCTAGAAACCAGTACCCCATATGTGCTACCCCAGTATAGCCTACAGCAACTATGTCATATAAATTTGACAGGGCGTACGGTCGGTGCCCATCCGGAGTGCAGGTTACCAGAAGGAGCGTGTGACCGTGATGCTGGCGTGCACGGCGGACGGGGCGAAGCTCAAGCCGTGGGTCTTTTTCAAGCGGAAGACGCTGCCGAAGGGCAACTTTCCTGCTGGTAATAAGTAGCAACTGCCGCTGTCTTACCGACACGTTTCTCATGCCGCGCTAACAGTTTAAGTGCCATTTCTGTGTGCAGATGTGGTCGTGGCTTGCCACGAGAACGGGTGGATGAACGCAGAAGGCGTCATCCGCTGGCTTGACGAGTGTGTCAAGCCCTTCTTGCAGCCCCGATTTGGCAGGTGTGCGAAGAGCTCTATGCTCGTGCTGGATTCCTACCGCGGCCACCTTACCGAGGGGGTGAAGGAGAAGCTCCGCGTGATCAACTGCGTGCCTGCTGTCATCCCGTCGGGTTGTACGGGTGAGGTTCAGCCACTCGACGTCTCCATCAACAAGAGCTTCAAAGCATCTGTTTGTCAACAGTACCAGAAGTGGTTTCAGGAGGAGGGCCAAGAGCAACTGACACCTGCAGGTACGTTGTTTCCGTTAAACACGCACGTTTATCCCCCTTTCACCCTTGGTCACTAACATCGCTTTCCCGGGTGTCTCTGTTGCGGTGCAGGGAATCTGAAGAAGCCCCCCCCAGAAGTGGTCCTTCGATGGATTTCATAAGCCTGGAAAGCAGTACCCTCCGACCTCGTCAAGCGCGCCTTCCTCACCTGCGGCATTAGCAACGCACTTGACGGCAGTGAGGACGACCTCGCCATGGCGCACAGGCGGAGCCAACTGACGGCGGAAGTGGATGTAGACGACGGCATCATCGCCGACGGATTTTTCGGCAACAACTGCCAGGAGCCCGAGTCTGACGAGGAGTAGGTAGTTCCGGTAGAATAGCAGATTAAGTCTAAAATTGTGTACCTAGGTAGAATACCGTAGCAGATGAAGTCTAAAATTGTGTATAACTTGTAGTATTCGTTGAAGCGAACGATGTTATAGTTGTTGTTTTCTTTTGTTGTGGTGGTAAAAAAAGTGTTAATATTGAAGGTGGCGCTTATAATAAGGAAGGGTACAAAAGGGGTGGCGCTTATAATCGAGGATCGGCCATAAGCGCCATGCTCCAGATAGAAGCGCTGACGCCTGTAATAGGCCGGCGCCTATATCCGGGGCCATACGGTAAGTTCCAGCTCACACTCTGTTAGAGCACTGATTGGCCTGTTGGCAGCTCTTGACTGCCAACGGACTCCACCACCACCACCAGGGTCCAACATGCTGCAGCAGTTGCCACCCACGTAAAGGTGTTCGCAAGCATACGTTGCCAACAAGACCCGTTGATTGGTCCCTTTGGCAGCATCGTGTACCAACACGATGTAATCCTCACAGCAGTGCACGACAGATGCGCCTCGTCGTTGGCGTGCATGCTAGGCAACCACCCATCAGAGGCATGGATGGCCCACAGTCAGTTATAGGGCCATCCTCTACAACCTAGGGTTTCATCCCCATTCCTCAGCTCAACTTCATCTCTCTGGGCCCATACACTACCCAGTTCAGTAGCCTCAGAACCTCTCAATCTTGCTCGGCAGGCTCTCTCAGACACGCGCCATGGCTCTGCCCGACAATCCCGCAACCGCAGATGATGACGACCCTGATTCTCGTCCTGCGTTAACAGGCCTAGATTTGTTGCTCAGTCACCTAGCTCTCGAGAAGGCAGCACGCGCCGAGCCCGATTCTATCCCCACCTCGAAGGAACCTCCAGCTCCCGTGCTCTCAAATCCCGGCCCTGTGGCAGAGATACATGCGGAACCACCTGACATTTCGGCATCGCACCATCCCACTCAGACCACGGAGCGAACCGTCCGGCTCAAGCAGGCGACCTTGAGCTTCGCCAAGCCTTCTTCCTCGACCGCCAACGTCAACAATTCTCCCGGCTCGTCCGAGCGTCCGCGTCCTCGCCTCACCATAAACCTGACCGAGCTCATTGAAGGGCTATACGATGATGCCATTGACAAGTTCAAGAGTCAGTGGCAAGCACGGTTTCCCTGGCTGCAAATCACCAAAACCACATTCGGATTGCCTGCCTTCAAGTGTATTGTTTGTGCAGCTTATGCTGGCGACGAAGGCAAGAGCGGGAGACGCGGGAAAGGCGCCACGGACTTGCAGACCCAGTCGTTTCGTAAGCACGCGGGCACGGCGAAGCACAAGCTGGCGATGGCGAGACAAACAGCTGTGCAGGAGTGCGGAGAGAGGCAGCCGCAGATCGATCACCACCGCGCCACCATGGATGGAGAGCAGTCGCGCGTCGTCGCCCTTCTCGACTCCCTGCTCTTCATCAGCAGGTCCGATGCGCCGATGGGGATGTGGGTGAAGCTAGTGCGTTACATGGCGGAGAAGGGCGGGCCTGTCTTCCCGAAGAAGGGGTACGGCACCTACTACACCACGTGAGTGCAACTGCCACAATTTATTTAATGCACTTTGACGTGTCAATGTTTAGTTCCGAGGATAATGTTCTCACTACTATCTCTATGCGCATGCAGATACGGTTTCGGTGAGCTGACGCAAGCGACTGCGACATGGCTCCAGACAACTCAGCTGGAATACGTCTTGGCGTCGCCCTTCGTCGGCATCTCGATCGACGAGAGCACGGATAGGTGCAGCGGGAAGCACCTAATCATCTTCATCACTTTCATCCGTGACAACAAGCTTGTCACGGAGTTCATGACGCTACTCACCGTGGAGAAGGCCGATGCAGCTTCCCTGCTCAGTGTTCTGGTGTCACATCTGCAGGCTGTCAGGGTCGACCTTCAGTGCATAGCGGGGATCAGCACGGACGGTGCCAACATTATGATGGGCAGCAAGTCCGGCCTCACCACACGCCTCCGACTGCGCATCCCCCATCTCGTGTCTTCACACTGTATCGCGCACAGGTATGTATGTATGTGTACTCCCCATCACTTGTGTTGCGTCTTTTACGTCTGTGTCTTTCCCGATGTACTAAAGTTGTTTTCGTCTTTTGTACAGAGAGGCACTCGCGGCTAAAACGGCGGCCGAGAAAGTTCCAGCGTTCAGTGTCATTGACACGGTGATTCGCACCGTGGCAGAGCATCTCGGCCGTTCGGGGCCGTGGCATCAACGGTTCATGGGGCTCCAAGGGGTCTTCGCGTCCACCTCTCTTGAGCTCCAGGGCATTCATTCCGTCCGATGGATTTCGCGGGGCGACGCAGTGCTTAGGCTTGTCGCGGTGCTTCTGGCACTCATCGTGATGCTTAAGGAGTGGGACGTGAACCTCTATGCTCTTGTTACAAGTTACAAGTTTCATTTCCTTCTCTTCTTCATTGCTGATGTGCTTGAGCAGCTCAACATCCTGAACCGGGTGTTCCAGCACAAGGAGGTGAGCTTGGCCATAGGTTTCTGTTAATGTTTTGTTGCAGTCGTCATTATGCTTTGTTCCTGTATGTTAACTGTGACCATACACTTACTACCTTTCTTTGTTTCCTGTCCAGCTTGACTATGCCAGCGTGCATGCGCAGATCAAGCGCACAACGTCCCACATCGAGAGCCGCTACATTGATTGCGGCGATGACTTCGGTGGTGGCGTGAGCGAGCTGCTGTCCCCCTTCATCGCGCACCATGGGCCAGGAGGAAACCGGGAGGTGAAAGTCGAAGGGGTTGACTCAGACGGCCGTCCACCACGCTTCAAATTCATGCTGCATGAGGACGAGCTGGAGGAGTGGGAAGGGCCCGGGACCCATGATGACTGTGTGGAACTGTGCACAGAGTTTGCGGAGGTGATTGTTCACCAACTCGAGCATCGGCTTGGCGACCTGGATGGGATGTCCGGGGTGAAGCTGTTCCTGCCTGACGAGTACCCGCTGGATCGAGTCGAGAGGAAACGGAGGTGCCTTCATTGGCTACAGTCGCTGGTCACTTTGTTCAAGGCCGACCTGACGGAAGAGATCGTGCCAGGTAAGCCTTTTTGTGTGTGCCTTTAAAAATCGCTGGCTCGATCCTTTGTTTGTGTTCTGTGCGACACTGCAATGACTGTTTACTCATTCTGTTCTCTTAATCCTTCTCCAAACCCCGCCAGGAGTCAACAAGCACCGTGCGGAGAAGGAGCTGCGCATGTTTACCTCGGTGCTTGCAGCCTCTACCAAGGGCGACCGCAGCTTCCACGCGGGGCTCACAGCCATGCTCAACACACCTGACTAGCGGGACAACTACCCCAACCTTGTTCATTTGTGGGTGGCGGTAGCTGTCCTGCCGCTGAGCACCGTGGAGTGCGAGCGGGGGTTCTCCAGGCAGAATATAATCAAGTCGTGGCAGAGAGGCTCACTGAAGGACGCACGGCTGGGAGACCTCATGTGCATGAGTCTCATGGACTACGAGCCCAAGTGGGATGAGATCGTGACAATCTGGAAGGCCTACAAGAAGCGCAAGCCCCACAGCAACGCTCCTCTTTCGCCTGCAGGAAAGCAACTGAACAAGGCCAAGGAGGCAGATGAAGTGATGGAAGTAGAAGACTTATGGGAGGATAGTGATGCATCTGATAGTGATGATGATGATGGATTTCATGAGGAGAATTAAGAGTAGATAGGCTAGGACATATGTAGCCCTAGTATAGGTAGGTAGGACCCTAAATCTAACTGTTAATGCATCAGTAGTATGTTATGTAGGCCTGTGCCTGTCTAATGTAGTTCAACCAAGGTCAACTGCACCCTATACAACACACGGCCAAAATCAAAATCAGACTTGTCACTTGTGTAGACTCTGAATGCTTCAAACTTTTTTTTTTAGGCACTCTGAAGTTTCAGCCTTTTTTTTCAACCAGCTCTGATCAAATCAGACTAACACAGTGTACTAAGTCTGACAAATCAGACAGGCCAAAAACGAATCTGAGGGCCTGATGGTAACATCGAGAAGCTTCCAGGAAGCATCGGCATCGGCGTTTGCAGATAGAGAATGTTCCAGAGCTGATCATGCTGCCAGAAATGATCTCTCAGCTTCGCCACCTGACATCCTTGGTCGCTCATGCTCCAAAGCTCACTTCCCTTCCCGCTACCATCGGTGCATTATCCAGGCTAAGGGAGCTCGATCTCTCTGACTGCTCTGCCCCGGAAGATCTCCCCGCTTCTCTCCCCCAACTCGCCTGCCTGAACAAACTGGAGATTGGTCCTATTGGTTCCAGGCGGAAAACAAAGCCGGTTCGGGACCGTCGATTTGCAGGATCAGCTGCGTGGTCTGCGTCCACGTAGCCGTTGAGGTTGAAGGAGGTCGTCGTCAGCATGGAGTACGAGAGCCCGGTGTCAGGTGTGGAGATGAAGTACTGCAGGGCGCGCTCCAGGTCCAGCTGGTTCTCAGCTACTGGCTTGCGAGAGTACTGCGCCAGTTGGCTAGCGATGTACGATAGGTCGGGTCAGCAGGTGACAGAGGCGAATAGCAGGCACCCCAACTTCTGCTGGTACATTTGGAGTCCTGCGGGCGACAGAGGTTTGTTGTCTCGTTTGTAGTTGGTGCTCGGGCTGCGGTAGGGAGTTGAGAGTGGTGCGGGTGAGATGTTGAAGCGTTCCCCCAGCTGCTCTGCGTACTTGGAGGCTGACAGATGAATTGCTTCTGGCGCGTAAGTGATGTTTAACCCCAAAAACTGCTTTACTTCGAGGTTGATGGTGATGTCCACGCGCTGCGCCATGTTCTCCTGAAACTGGTCGAGGAGTTTGTTGCAGGTCCCCGTATACAGCAGGTCGTCTACGTAGACTGTCAGGAGGATGTAATCGCCGCTCAAGTGGAGGCGATACATTCCCGGGTCGTGTGGGAGTTGTTTGAAGCCGATTTCGAGGAGGATTTTGTGCAGATGCTGCTGCCAGAGTCGTGGCGCCTGTTTGATCCCGTAGAGTGACTTCTTCAGTTGACAGACCCTGGGATCACCTTCTCCGTAGGTGTGCGGCTGCTCCACAAAGATGGTGGCATCCACCAACGCGTATTAAAACGCGTTCTTCACGTCGATTTGTCGCAGTGGTAGGTGCTTCGCGGCGGCAATAGCGAGTAGAATCCGGACCGAGGTATGGCAACTGACGGGAGCGAAGGTCTGATCGAAGTCTATGCCATGACGCTGGTCGTACCCGCGTACGATCCAACGTGCTTTGAAGCGCTCAATAGTACCGTCAGCGTTAGTTTTGAGACGAAAAACCCATTTCCCGCTGAGCACCCTCCTCCCCTTCACTGCTGCACGATCGACTAGGACCCAAGTGTCGCGCGATTCCAGTGCTTTCAGTTCCGCATCCATCGCAGCACGCCACTCCTTGGCGTGAGGGCCGGTTAGGGCCTGGTGAGGGTTCTTAGGTTCCACGGTCCGCGCGAGAGTAGAGACGGACGTGTGCAGGCCAAGAAGTTGAAGGCCTGACACGTTGGTGGTGTCTGCGTTGGTGGGGACTTCAATCACGTCGTCATCTCCGCTCTCGTAGCCGGGTGGTGCGGTGCTTGGATCTGTCTAGCGCCGTGATGGTCCTGGCGCGGGGTTGTCATCGCTGTCATCGTCATCGTTGTCGCGCGGGCGAGGGGGGATGCTGGGATGTTCGTCGGTGTCGTCGCGGTCCAGAACTGCTGCTGCTGCTTCATCTTCAGGGGTCGCGAAGCTGCGGCCGCTGTTGGCGTAGCTGCGTGCCTGGTTACGGCGTTCGTCCTCGATCCACTGCGTCAAGGTGAGCCGTTCGTAGAAAAGAATGTCACGTGCAGGGACAATTTCCTGGTTGTCCATGTCAAGGATGAGCCATCCTTTGTGCTCGTGGCTGAGTCCTAGATGAACTCCCCAGCGTGCACGATGAACGAACTTGCCGATTGTGGCCGAAGTGGGCCGATACTGCACCATGCACCCCCAAACCCTCAGCATGGAGGGATCTCCCCTTGAACCGGTCCACTTCATGTGGGGTGACAGGTTATCCCTGTTGGCGGTGGTGGAGAGGAGGTTGTGCAGGCGCACCGCGTGATTCATGGTGTACGGCCAAAATTTCTTTGGCAGGCCGGACTGGTTCATGATGGCGCGAACTTTAGTCATGAGGGTCCGATTGACCCGCTCAGAAACGCCTTGCTGCTGGTGAGCATAGGGAAGGGAAATCTCATGCTTAATCCCCTTCTCGGTGAGCACGCTCTCCAGTTCATGGCTGCGAAATTCTTTTGCCCCATCACTATGTCAGATCTTCAGTTTCCTTCCCGACTGTCGTTGCGCGTGCGCGAGGAAGATATGGAACACCTCCGGGGCTTTGGAGCGGGCGTCAACATTGGCAATCCACACGTGGCGTGAGTAGGCGTCGATGAAGGTCAGCGTGTACTTTTCGCCGTTGAGTCCGTCGCAGGTGAGTACGATGAAATCGCTGTACACCTTTTCCAATTTCTTGTAGCGGTTGGTGCTTGGCTCCAGAGAGGGATAGGCAGTGTGAGAGAGTGCGGCTGTGGGGCAGACAGTGCAAGTGGTTGGATGGGGGGTGGTGTGTTGTAACTCTGTCTCGTCGGGGCACAGCAGTGCTCCTGGTGGAAAAACTTTTGCACGGAGGCAATTGGCGAGTGTCTGGCGCGAAGGGGTGTCCCATCCGCTGGTGCCAGAGGTCATCCTCGGCATGGATGCTGGAGGTGCGCTTGTAGCGGGTGTGGTACTCTGCTGCCTCCTCCGCTGTGAGTTCTGGGATATGGAGTGGGGGTTCTTCCTCTTCTCCTGGTTCTGCTTTGTTGTTCTCCTCCTCTGCTTCTACTTCTGCCGTTGCTTCCCCTTCTGCAGGTGCCGTTGAGAGATACAGGGTGAGAAATTCGCGATCGGGAATGATCATGAGCGGGGTCGTGGTGCCTTTGATGAAGCGGGCGTACGGATCTGGGCGGGAGATTGGACCGAGTGAGTCTCGCGGAGGTGTTGGCGGTACATTCCCCTCCTCAATATCCGACCAGGGATCACGCCAGTGATGAGGTGAGCGAGGTGGTTCGTTAGTGCGAGGGGGTCGACCGAGGAGAATGGTTACTCGAGGTGATGCTTTGCCGCGCTCAGCTTGTATTTCTTGTTCAGCTTCCTCCAATTCCTCTTGCCTGAGCTCCCCTTCGTCAGGCTCGTTGTTTCCCCATCCTCCTGTGGTGACCGTGCCGGTTCCCCATGCTCCAGTTGCGGAACCCCAGGTTGCGCCTTCTTCTGGATCAGCGGGCTCGTTGCCCCATCCTCCGCGCGCAGAGTCTGGGTCCCATCCTGCCGCGATGCGCTCCTCATACAGCTTCTGTCGCTTCTCCGCTTGGGCCTTCTCCTGTTCTTCTTTGACGCTCAGCTCCTCTGGTGCGTCAGGATCTTTCCATGTAGGGTGAATCTCGCGGCGGTAGACTTCGCGAGTGTACGGGCGCGGACGTCCTTCTTCGTCGAGAGTGCGCGCGTTGGCTTCGAGGACGAATCGTAGGGTGTCCGAGTAAGGCCTTGGTCTCTCCTGCTGTTCTTGGCCGAATTTCTTGCTTGGCTCACCGAATATGCGGTGTGATGATATGGCGAGTTCTTCTTCAGTCATGCCTGTTGGTTCTGTCTCAGCGCTTTCTGCTTCCTGAATTGCCGCTTGCTCCTTTTCCACTTGCTCCGTTCGACTTGCGGTTGGTGTGTGACAGGTGGTGCACAGTCCGTGGGCGTCAGTTTCGTGAAGATTGATTTCACGCGGGTGAGGGCTTCGGCGAACCCACGGTCTTCCATCCGGATGCTCCCAAGACTCCTTGTTCATGAAAGTGAACTCGAGGGGGACAAGATCTACGAGCTCGTCCGACGAGGCTTGACAGGGAGGTATGTTGAAGTCTAGGATATAGATCCCATTGATGGAGCGAGCTCGTCCGAGGTACTTGAATGCCTCAGGAGGAGTGTCCGGGGGAGCGTAGGTGAGGATGAGATCGTGCGTCGCGAGGTCCGTGTGAATGATGACGCCGCAATCGCGGAGCTGTCCAGCGGAGAGCAGGTTGAAGCGCAGGTTCGAGACGTAGAGTACGTCGTTGAACGAGATGTGCGTGTTGCTATCTCGTGCTTGCAGGATTACAAGTCCTTGTGAGTTGGCGCCCAGCTGCTCGTTGTTGGCGACGGTGACATAAGTTGCAGGGGCGCGACTTAGGTTAGAGACATAGCGCGTGGACCCCACCATGTGTTGGCCGCAGCAGCTGTCCAGGTACCAGGTGTTGTAATTGTCAGTGTTGTTACGGCGCAGCAGCAGCGCCAATCGTGGAGTTACCAGGGTCGTCTTGAAGCGCCTGTGGAAGTAAGGATCTTCATCCTTCTTCCAGCCCACTTGTACGTAGTGCTGATTTTCGTGAGGCGGGCTTTCCCGCAGCGTGATTGGAAGGTTCCAGTCCTGCTCGTCTTCGTCGTGCAGGTAGTAGTGATCCTCGGTGAAGGGATTATTCCATCCCTCTTCTGGTTCCAGAAGTCTTCCTTGGACTTCGTTCTCCTCGTCAGGTTCAGTGGTGCGCCGGCGTCGTGTCGCCATGTTTGCGATGACATTTCTGGGAGCTCCTGACTGTGGTCCTTGATTTTGCTGGTGTTGCGCAGGAGGACGAGCTTGCTGATGCTGAGGTTGAGGATGACGAGCGTCTTGTCGGCCGACCCAGTTGTTGTGGTGAGTGGAATTTGGGTGGCGGTAGTTGGATCAGGATTTACATCTATCCGTTGAGTGTCCGAAGACTTTGCATATTTTGCAGTAATGGCGCCTTGGTTGTCGTCGCTCTTCTCGGTTGTCCGTGTAGAAGGCGAGGCGCTCTCGGCGCGGCGCGGAGCTTGTTCTGCTCGAGTCCATATCCTGCTGTTCGGATAGGAGTGCGGCGCATAGCGCGGCTTCTGAAATTGTTCCTCGCAGTCGGAGTAACGCCTTGCAGGGCTTCCACTCAGGCCCGAGTCCTTGAAGGACTATATTGACAAAAATCTCTTCTGAGATCGTACTCCCATGCTTCGTGATCTGGTCACGGATGTTGCGACAGCGGTTAATATATGGGTTTGCCTTCTCCCCGTGCCCCATCTTTATCTCCAGGAGTTGCTGGAGAAGCCTGCTGGCGGTGACCGAATCCTTCGGCTGGTAAACTTCAACGAGGTGCTTCCAAGCTTCCATTGCTGGAGCGTCGCTCTCTTTGTAGGAGCGTATGTTGAGTTGTTCCGCAGGTGTCATGTTGCGTAGCAGCACACTGTAAGCCATGAGGGACTCACTGTAGTACTGAGCCCTGTCGACGTCGGTGTTTTCCACCGGTTTAGGGTAGGAGCCGTCGAAGTAATGGTAGATCTGCGCCGTTTGTAAGAGGAGCTCCAGCTCAAAACTCCATGTGTAAAAATCCTTGCCGTCAAACGCGGCAGTAGTCTTAATCTTTGAAACGTTGAGGAAACGTGTTTGCGCAGAGTTGATAGCCTCATCACTTGGACGGATGGCAGTTGTTGTTGATTTGTCTGTGTCGAGGGAGAAGGTGTGCGCGACGGTATCACGGCTTTTCTCAGCCGGTTGTCCAGGTTGTGCTGGTTGGGAAGAGATTCCCGCATCGCCTTTGCGCAGTTCTTGGAGTTCTTTCTCCATAGTTGAAAGTCGAGCGAAAAATTGCTCGAGGGCGGCAATGCCGATTGTGGTTGTCGCCTCACTTGTCGCAGCTGGATTGGGTTGTCCTTCAGCCGTCAGATTTGCTTGGCCTCCGGATCCTCCGGCCATCTTGGTCTTGGAGCGTGTGCCGCTCGCCAGGTCTTGATTCGGCGAATTTCACGGAAGTGAAGTTGCGAAGAATCCCTGAGTAGCTCTCATACCATGTTACAATCCCAAGTGGGACTTAGCAAAGGATCGCTCAGGGTTGATCGCGGAGTAGTGTTGCAGCGGAAGTTTGAATCTCAGGTCAGAGTGAATGTAAATGACTGAGTTGATAATAGCATGCATACATCGAGTTTATATAAGAGTACAAGGGAATACGAAAGGACCTAGACTAGCCATGTACTCTAATGGGTACATTCCCTTACGGTACTTACAACTGAATTCAAAACCGTGCGGCGCGGGAACCCGTTCAAAACCTGTTCCCGCTCTTTTCACTTCAAATGTTTCTGCCTGCATCGGTCTTGGTCTGACGGTTACTGCGTCGCTTCGGCTCTTCTGACTCCTCAACTTCGTACTCGGTAGAGTCGGCTCCTGCAGCATACAAGAATGCCTTCTCATAAAACTTCACATCGTAACACATTGATAGTAACATGCCTTGCCAACTTGAAAAGCTATAGGGGTCACTGCGTTGGGTGCTGCTGAAATTTGCTGGATACCAAGTAGAGTACCGCCCATAACAATTCACATATGGTAAACAGATTGCGTCTCAAGTGAGCGCAATAAAACCCATAAAGAGCAACAAAACCGAGAACGACAAACAGCTTCATGACTGACAGCAGGAACGTGTTGCCACTAATCCAACGGCCCTCCTGTGCATTTCAAATCATGTGAGGAAGACTCATCCAGTTCTCTCCCAATCCACCTTTGTTAATCTGCTTCCATCCCAGTCTCTACGAAAACGAGTCGTACGGTAATCAGGATACAGAGGGCAAGCTAAGTCCTTGTGCTGCCATGCAGCTTGGTAGACGACAATTGAGGCGCCTCTCAAGCCACCTTGTGAGGAGATTCAAAATTCCCGCTCTCCCACAAGATTTGATCAGAAGACAGAGGGGAAGCCCTTCTGCTGCCAGGCTGCAAAGCCCCCGAGCATGTCCGTGATGCCCGAGAAGCCCTGTCAGGATTGGGAGGCCACAGGGAGCAGCGTGGGGAGGAGTGGGTGGTGGGAGAGGTGGGAAGGGGAATGTGGAAAATGGGAGCAATGGCGGCTGAGAGGCGGAAGATTTGAAGAGCAGAGGAAGGAGTGGATACGGTTTGATATAAGTTTGGGCCGTTTTAAATTATAGCCTCCACCATGCACGATGGCTGCGATAGCTGTGATACACTGGAGTAACACACCAGAGGTGGCAGGAGAAAAACGGCAAGAGGGAACAGTATTTGGCGGAAGTCAAAGAGCAGTTGAAGGGAGATGGAGGATGGGGGAGGTTACAGCCCTCACCGCATTCTGCAGCTCTGCAGCAGCCCGGATGGATCGCACCCCTCCCTGACAGGCCTGCTCGCATCACAGCACATGGCAGCAGATGGGGCAGCACAGCACATGGCAGCAGATGGGGCATCACAGCACATGGCAGCAGATGGGGCAGCACAGCACAACATGGCACAGCACAACACAACATACATCACGGACGGGAAATGACACAACAGCTTTGGATGCTGTGGAATCAAAATGGAGTAGACAAGGCTTCTAAGGAGCCAAGGCAGCTGGTAGAGGTGCTTGGTGCACATGGGGGTTGAGGACGCAGCATAACAATGCTGTGACTCGCAAGTGACCACAGCACGGCACGGCACGGTATGGCATGACATGGCATGGTGCGGTACCGTATGGTAGGGTATGGTATGGTATTGTATGGAATGGTATGATATGGAATGGTGTGGCAAGGTATGGTAGTATGCTATCGTATGGTGATGGCATGGCATGGCAAGGCAAAGCATGGCATGGCAGTTACCACGACGAGTGGAGTGTCCTCATCGAATTGTGCCTTGACGTCAGCGACAAAGGCATCGTTCTTCACCATGCCTGCACGCACCCATGGCATGTCATGATGATGGCAGAGACATGGCATGATGATGGCAGAGACATGGCATGATGATGGCAGAGACATGGCATGATGATGGCAGAGACATGGCATGATGATGGCAGAGACATGGCATGATGATGGCAGAGACATGGCATGATGATGGCAGAGACATGGCATGATGATGGCAGAGACATGGCATGATGATGGCAGAGACATGGCATGATGATGGCAGAGACATGGCATGATGATGGCAGAGACATGTCATGATGATGGCAGAGACATGGCATGATGATGGCAGAGACATGGCATGATGATGGCAGAGACATGGCATGATGATGGCAGAGACATGGCATGATGATGGCAGAGACATGGCATGATGATGGCCGAGACATGGCATGGGTACAGGTGGGACTGGCTGTTGCAGAATGACCGGATGTGAGACTCACTCCAGAAGTCAACGACACGAGATGGATGGATGGATGATGGGAGGTTGTGGTGAGAGGCAGGAAGACGCATGGAGGCAAAGATGGCATGGGCACGGTGGGATGGTGACACGGTGGCACGGTGGCATGGCATGCATGGCAGACAGACAGTCAGACAGACCCGAGGGCGACTTGAGCATGAAGGGGATGTTCACTGCTCCCTCCACATGTGCTGCCCGGAACTCCTCTGGCGTTCTGATGGAAGAGCGTGATAGGGCAAGGCCTAACAAGGGATGATTTAACATATCATGGCATGGCATGGCATGGCATGGCGTGGCGTGGCGTGGCATGGCATGGCGTGGGATGGCATGGCATGGCATGGCGTGGCATGGGATGGCGTACGAACGGATCCCTCATGCATAATAAGTTCAGGATTGAGGATCCGATCATCCAGGATTAAGGTTTCCAAATACGAAATTCAGGAGCCAAATTCAAATTCATTCAAACACGCGCACGCACAAGCCTAAGCCTCACCGCACGTCCAGGTACGTGTGGCCTGCCGCCACCAGCTCACGCGCCTCGCCCACCGACACGCTCGTGACCGCTGGCGCGCCGTCGTTGGCGGCGCGAGCAATGCCGACGCGGTACCTGACGAGAGGAAAAACGAGAGGATGCGAACGGAACGAAGAGAGGGGACGAGGGGGGGTAAGGAAAGGGGGGTGGGGTGGTGGTGGGTGGGGGGGATGCGGGAGGGATGTAAATCTAGCAAAAGACGAGTTGGTAGTTGCAGCGAGGTTTCAGAAACCGACTTGTCGGGGCACGTGAGGGGGGAGTGGACGGGAAGCGTGCGCCGCACGGTGTGCGTCGCGCGGTCGCTAGGCGACGTCCGAAAGCACCCTCGCTGGCCTCTCCAAGTGGACTCGGAATCAGAATGCAAGGGGGTAAGTGCCGAGTCGGCCTCGCTGCACTGGTACCTTCGACGAGGCAGATCACGAGCGGACGCAGGACGAGACGCGACTAGGGTGGCGTGACGCGCGGTCGCGAATTGCGGCGGAGTGCTGGACGGGGTGCGAGCGATGGCGAGAGAAGCGAGCGGAGCGCATGCGAGGTGAAGGGCGAGTGCGGACGCCATTGTGGGTAAGGGCGACGTGAGGGAGAAGGTGCTTTCATAAGGGAATGGAGAAGCGGAATTGCGGCGCAGGGAATGGGTGATTGTAGAGTGGTGATGGGCAGTGGCAGCTGGAGCTGAAATCTACTAACGAGTACGAACTCATGCTTGGACTCCAGAAACGTCTACGTAAAAAATGTTTCCAATTACAAGATTTTGCACTGTCCACCACTTTGTAGACATATTGGCGTAAAGAGAAATTAAAATTTCCTTACTGCGCACCTGAATTCAACGAGTACAGCACCATTCAAGGGCTCAAAAGTTTTTCGCCCGTTACTAGTTAATGATGTTCGTAACCTGTTACACTATCTTTGCCGAACCACGCAATATATATATATATATATTTATACTTCACCTGATGATTAGATATTATCAGAAAAGCATGAACAGACGACGTGTGCTGGTTTACTACTGATTATGGATTTGTGTTGCTAATGTGTAAAAACGATGTACGTATGATACAAAGGAGTGTATATGTCAGGTGAACACACGAAACAAGGGGAATGAACGAGCTGCCGCAGCGGGGATTGCTCTCTCACCCAGCCACCTTTCACCCTGAATTCCTGCCAGTTTTCCACATGCGTGTGTATTTACTCTGGATCCCACGTGTGACTTGCGGCCAGTTTCAGGGGGTCCTCCTTCGGCGCGTCGTGAGGCAGCACTACTCGTCATCCGCAGCTGGAGGAACCCTTCGTAACCACGTGGTGATCTTTGTTGGGACGAGTGAGAACGCCACGTCGTCTTTTGCTGGGGTGATTCTGTCATTGCGTGTTCTGGTTGGTCGGAGAGGCGGTATTTCGGATCACGTGGTTAGCATCTGGTGCCTGTTGCCCGTATGCCTGCGTCAGAGTGACGTGTTCTTCTGTGACCTGTGCAACAACCACGCCACTTTTTCGCGATTTCTCAACGCTCTGACGTAGGCGAATGTTAGAATGTCGTCTTTTCGCACGCGTTACGAAAGGCTCCTTGAAATCACCTGATTTCTCGTACGTTTGCAGTATGATTGCGGGTTTACCGCAATTCCATGTCAGCCATGTCGAAATCAGCATCCACCAACTGCATTTCAGCAGTCAGTGCTTGCTGGCAGAGGAGTGATCCCGCGTCGCTCCTGACCTCGACATCCCCGAACCGAAATCATTCAGTTGATGGCCCCCCCGACCAACGCGGCATTTTTCATGGTTGCGTGCGGGGGTTCGGGAATCGGGGGACCACGCCGCCGAACCGCACCTCATGCTACAAAACAGCAGAAACCAACCGAACTCAAACCCCTACCACCTTTGGCATTCTCATAACCACCATCGTCACCCAATCCAACGGGTGTGCGGCGCCAAGCTTCGAGGAGCATCGCGATTCGCAGCGCAAGTGTTACGCAGCAGGGAAGAATGGAAGGACGAGTGAAACGAACGACGAACGCCGTCAGTCGGCCACTTTCGTACGTTCGATGCCTTTTCGAAGCTTTCCACCAGCGCAGCTTCTCGACCGCCACGCAGACCGGGCAGCAAACCGACGCGGCATTTCCGCCGCCTCCCAATGGATGTCAGTCGCGGATTTCCGCTCTCATCTCCATCATCATCGCGACAAGATATTTTGTTCAAATCACGTCCGCTTCGTTACGTTGCACTTCGTCGTTCTCCCAGTCACCCCAAGAATCTCGCTGCATTTCACCCGAAACCCAGTCCCGTTCTACTCATTTTTGCTCGTTCACTTGAGAAGCGTTGCATCTAGCGTTGCCATCCAATCTCCATCGAACGAAACCCTGCCGAGAGACCTCTGTGCTTCCCTCCTCTCACCGCCCCCCACCTCCACTCTCTCCTTGGGCTCATCTCCTTACCCACAGCCAGATCCGTCGCATCAGGATTCACAAACCCTCACACCAGCTGGGGTATTAGAAGCTCTGGGCCATCTCGAATCTTTCCAACCTCATCAATCATCAGTTTCAACGCCTGTGAGAAGCATCGCTGTTAGGGAAGCGGCTGCTTGCCCAGTTTTGTGGCCCTTCCGTGACTGCACAGCTTCTTTCTCTCCTGCTCGTACATTTTCGAGCGGATATACTCCTGACCGCCGCCATGGCGCACAGCAGCTGCGTGGGGAGTCTCCTCATGGATCTTTCCGCAACCAACGCCACCACAGCCGCCGCCGGCACCTTCGGCGCGACCAGAATCTGCCGAGGTGGCAGCGCGAGCTGCGCCGAGCGTGCGACCGCTGCTTTCTCTCGCTCGTCCAACCTCCGTTCCAACATCCATCTCTCCTCCCTCGCACTGCCCAGATCCACGGTTCGCTCCAGAAGACCCGCAGCTGCGAAATCAGTCCCGCGTGCCGAGTGGATTACGGACGACAGCAACAGCAAGGAGGAGACCACTACCTCCTCCTCTTCCTCCACTTCCTCCTCGCAGCAATCGCCCTCCGGTCGACCATTCGTCATCCCGTCGCTTCCTGCGTCAGACCCCACGGCCTTCAGCATCGTTCGGGAGCCGCGGAGCATCGACGGCGCCGTGCCGCGATGCGCGGAGGTCCGTCACTCCATGTCCCTTCCCGAGTCCACCGCGCACCCGTCGCTCTTCGACGTGCCCGGCCCATCGCCCTCCGTCGGCGCGAGAAACTCCGAGGCTGTTAGGGAGGAGCTCGAACGGTTAATCCGTGCGACGAGTGCGGCGGAGAGTGCGCGTATCCAGGAGCAGCAACAGGAGCAGGAGCAGAGGCAAGGCTGGAATCCGTTTTCGGGGGTGGTGAAGAAAGTGGAAGATGCCATCCCGGCCCACGTGCGAGGCCTCGTTCTCCTGAACGTCCTCACCTTTCTATACGGTGAGTCACGTCCCTGCACAAGTAACCTGTTTCTCTTAATTCTCCGCCACCCTCGCTTCTTCGTTTCCGTTCCCGTGTTAATTTTGTCCTTCCTATTTTTTTTGTTCCTCTCCTGCGCCTGCGTCTCGTCCTCCCAGGCAGCAACATTACGGTGGTCAAGGAGGCCGCGTCCGTCCTCGACCCCTTCACCTTCTCCGCGACGCGCTTCGCCATCGCCGCGGCGGCCTTCGCGCCGTTCCTCGCCTCCGCGTTGCGCACGCCGCACGTGCGCCGCGCGGGGCTGGAGCTGGGCGTGTGGGCGAGCCTCGCGTACGTGACGCAGGCCGTTGGACTCCTCACAACCGACGCGGGGCGCGCGTCGTTCATCGGCACGTTCACCGTCATCGAGGTGCCCATCCTCGCCGGCCTCTTCGGCGCCAAGATCCCGCCCGTCACGTGGGTCGCCGGCCTCGCCGCCATCTGCGGCGTCGGGCTCCTTGAATCCTCCGGCGCCGACTCCTCCTTCGTAAGTTGCTGAGTCATTCAACGCTTCAATTCTCTTCCAGACACTTCCATCTTGTCGAGTCATTCAATTCTCCTCTTGATTCTTGGTTAGCTCTCCGAGGTCTCTCTCCGCCCCGCCTTTCCCTCGCCGTGCTCTAGCTCAGTCTCCCCATCCGCATTCCGCCCGTTTTATCCGCGCCGCGCAGATGGGCGACCTGTGGACCATCGTTTCGGCGCTCGTCTTCGGCGTGCACATCCTGCGTTCCGAGCACCACGCCAAGCACGTTACCACCGCCGAAGCCCTCCCGCTCATCTCGCTCCAGCTCGCCGTCACCGCCGTGCTCTCCACCCTCTGGGTCTCCGTCGGCTCGTCCTCCGGCCTCCTCGCCGGCTGCGGCTGGGAGTCTCTCATCGCGGGCGACTGGCGGGAGCTCGCGGCGTGGCCGTGGGTGGAGATGGTTTATACCGGAGTGCTGTCGACCGCGCTGTGCTTGTGGATTGAGGTCGTGGCGCTCAAGGACGTGTCGGCTCCCGAGGCCGCCATGGTGTACACGCTCGAGCCGCTCTGGGGCGCCGCTTTCGCGTGGGTGTTGCTAGGCGAGCGGTGGGGCCCGGCTGGATGGGTTGGCGCTGGGTTGATTCTTGGTGAGTTGCGCGCGATCAATTTCCGGATCGTTTTGCTGTTCGAGTCACCACCATCCCTTCCGTTTTAGACTCGACCTCTTGCTAAATTTATATGTGTTCTATCTTTGGTTCTTTTTGACTGGTTTCAGGTGGAAGCGTGTCCATGCAGATGTTCGGGCAGGTGGAGGAGGAGCATGAACATCACGCCACCACCCCCGCCATAGCCGCCACCTCTCCCGCAGCTAAGCCCCTTCTTGCTCCCGCCGACAAGACCTACCCCTCTCCGGCCTCCCCTGCGCTCTCCGCTCTCGGCGTGGCCGCAGCAGTCGCACTCGTGATGACAGCTACAACCACGGGGCTCCCTGTGGCTGACATGGGCAGCAGCACGAACAGCGTGCTGACGTGGGTGCGCGGGCTGGGCCGGTGGGGCGGCAGCGAGATGGAGATGGTGATGGAGGGCGAGCGTGAGGTGGAGATGACCACCGCCGCCGCCGTGGCCGCACTTGGCGGCGAGGAGCTCGCGAGCCTCGCGTCGCTGATCAAGGTGTATGCTCTGGTGCGCCAGGATGAGGAGGCCGCGGAGGAGGAGGAGGGTGAGATGGAGACGGTGGCTATTTGAGAGGAGACATGGAAGATACGAGCAGGAGGAGTGTGTCACCATCTTACTGGCATGGTTTCTAAGGCGCTGATGTTTAAGCTGATGGTGGTTCAATATTAACTGTGACCTGGCGGCGGTCTGCTGCGTCTGCTGCTAAGACCAGGCGCTCTCTCCTCGGGTTTGACAGTGCGGAGCTTCATGCTGAGATGGGTGATTCATCCCCCTCTTCCACACTGCCTTGGCTTGTTCCCTTGTGGGCAGCCATACCGTAGCAGGTGTAGGAGGATGGGGGCTCTTTTTGATGTCCCTTGGCTTGCCCTGTCCTCTGACTGTCATGCTGGCAGTGGATGGACAGGCAGCCCCAATTTTGCCTCAGCTGCAATCCAGTGGCTTTCTCGTTATGAGCATGCTCTCCGGCTGCTTATACTTGCTTGCTGCTCCTACCCCCATTATCGCACTTGGGAGGTGGTGCTTTGTTGCCCCCCCAGTCAATTTTGGACCCTGCTAGGCATTGGATTCTTGATCCCGTTCTCTATGGCATTTGTGGTACTTATTTTTCTCTGTAAATGATTTTCTTTAGTTGAATGTCGTCCTGTTAATACAACAGAATATTTGTGTTAGGCCCGACGGCCTAAGTCCGCTAAAGAATTAGCGGGGTTGACTAAGTCGAGGATAAAACGCGGCGGAAGACTTTGGCGAAAAAACTATTGGCGAAATAGGCGAAAAAGTTACTGAGTAATTGAAGAAGAGTTGAATGAGAATTGATTGATAATGGCAAGTACAAGCAAGGTTTATATAGCATGCAAGGTTTATATAGCATGCAAGAAACAAGGTTGGAAAGTGGAATGTGGGACCAAGAATTGGAGTGCAAGAAAAGAAGAGTGCCACTTGGCACTAGAGAATCTGAGAAGATAAGGATAATGGCGACTAGGAATGTACTGTTCGGAATGAACAGTAAACACCCCTCTAACACTACCCCCCGCCCAAGAAGGCGACGTCCGCGGCGCCTGCAGACTGAAGGTACGCTTGGAGGCAAGCGTTGTCAGGAGACAGCGAGGACGAAGGAACCCAGCTGTCGTCTGCTGCGTCGTAACCACGCCAACGAACCAAGAAGTCGATGAAAGTGACACCCCCCTGGAGACGGCGACGGTGCCTGAGGATGCGCTGGATCTGGTAGTCGGGCTCGTCGGTGTCAACAGCTACCGGCAGTGGAGTGCGATCACGGCCCGAGAAGGTGGCATTGGGATCGGTGTATGGGCGAAGGAGAGACACGTGGAATGACGGGTGCATGCGGAAATGTGCGGGAAGGCGAAGGCGGTATGCGACTGGACCTAGTGCGCGCTCAATGACGAATGGACCAATGAAACGTGGACGAAGCTTGCTGTCCTGTGGCAGTCGGAGGTTGCGGCTATCCAAGAGAACACGGTCGCCGACTGCGAACGACACCTCACGACGACTGCGGTTGGTGGTGCGTGCCATGCGTGCATTTGCGAGCTCAAGGTGCTTCCTCACGTGATCATGAATGAAGGTGAGATGCTGGTGGAAGTTGTCCGCACGAGGGACTGTGGGTGTGAGATCGACACGAGTGGGGACATTGGGGTGCTGACCGTAAAGTGCAAAGAACGGTGACATGCCTGTGGCGGAGTGGTGCGTGTTGTTGTAGGCGAACTCTGCCATGCTCAGCTTCTTGTCCCATGCGGCTGCGTCGTGCATCGTGATGCTGCGAAGGATCTGCTCCAAGGTCTGGTTCACACGCTCGGTCTGTCCGTCTGTCTCTGGGTGGTACGCAGACGACATGGCTAAGCGAGTCCCAAACAGTGCGAAAAGCTGCTTCCAGAACTTCGAAGTGAAACGAGGGTCGCGGTCTGAGATGATGGAATCTGGAACCCCGTGCAGTCGGACTACGTTATCTACGAACAGCGTCGCGGCTTCCTCTGCTGTGACCTTGCCGTGCGTGGGGATGAAATGCGCTGCTCGAGAAAACTTATCCACTACTACGAAGATGGCGTCGTGACCCCTAACTGTGCGCGGTAAAGCCATGATGAAGTCCATGGTAACTACCTGCCAAGGGCGGTCGGGCGGTGGAATCGGCTGCAAGAGTCCTGCTTTGCGCTGGCGAGAGGACTTCGTACGCTGACACGTGTCGCACGAGCGAATGTAATCCTCTACGTCTGCTGCAAGCCCGGGCCAGTAGTACGTGCGACTAAGCGTCTTAGCCGTCTTATCTGCTCCGAAGTGCCCTGCACTAACTACATCGTGCGCCTCTGAGAGAAGGAGCTGTCGAAGAGGGCGGTAGGCTGGAACCCAAATCCGTGTGGTACCCTTCCGTATGTAGACACTACCCTGCACCTCTGCTCCTGCGAGCGGCTGCGGTGTGAAGTCGGGATCTACTGTGTAACCGTGCTCGAAGAGTGCTATGAGAAGTGGGTGGCCAGCAGTAACTGTGAGACTGGCGAGCTCACAACTAGGGCGAGTGAGCGGATCTGCTGGGTTGCGCACGCCTGGCTTGTACTCTATCCTGTAGTGAAAGCTCCCTTCCATGAACTCCATCCACCTAGCCTGGCGACGACTCACCTGCGGCTGCGACTTGAGGA
This sequence comes from Closterium sp. NIES-65, assembly GCA_948144175.1. Lineage (NCBI taxonomy): Eukaryota > Viridiplantae > Streptophyta > Zygnematophyceae > Desmidiales > Closteriaceae > Closterium > Closterium sp. NIES-65. The sequence continues at coordinate 2,992,182 of CANXME010002378.1, forward strand.
AACGAAGCGAACAGTGGTCCGTGCGTATAACACTATCTGCCCCCTCTAGGTAGCACCTCCACACCTTATACGCATGGATGATCGCGAGCGCCTCCTTGTCGTGTATGGGATAGTTCAACTCCGCTCCCCTAAGCTTACGCGACTCGTACGCGATCGGCTGCAACCCGCGTCCCTGGTCCTGAAGAAGCACTGCTCCTATGGCCTGATCAGAAGCGTCGATCACTACAACGTATGGACGAGTGGGATCAGGGTACGACAGTGTCGGTGAGGACGTGAGCGACTGCTTCATCTGCTCGAACGCCTGTTGCTGCGCTGGTCCCCAAACGTACTCTACGCCCTTCCGAAGTAGGTCGGTGAGTGGACTAGCGATCGATGCGTAACCCTGAACGAAACGACGGTAGTAGTTCGCGAAACCGAGGAAGCTCTGCAACTCCTTGACTGAGGTCGGTGCTACCCAATCCTGTACTGCTGCGATCTTCTTCGGGTCAGTCCTAATGCCACTAGCGGATACGACGTGTTCTAGGAACTCGTCCTCTGGAAGGAAGAACTCGCACTTCGACTGCTTAGCGTATAACTGCTCCCTCCGTAAGACCTCGAAGACCTTCTGCAAGTGCTGCACGTGCTCATCTTTCGTCTTAGAGAACACTAGGATGTCGTCTAGGTAAACGACAACGAACGACCCTAGGAACTCGGAGAGGACTGTGTTCATGAGCGTCTGAAACGTCGCTGGGGCGTTGGTCAATACGAACGGTAGAGCCCTAAACTCGTACAACCCCTGCTTCGTACGAAACGCCGTCTTGTGCTGGTCCTCTGGAACTACTCGAATCTGGTGGTAACCCGAACGAAGGTCGATCTTTGAGAAGACTCTAGCGCCCTGCACTGCATCGAGAAGATCCTCTACTCTCGGCACCGGGAATCTTTTCTTGACGGTGGCGGCGTTCAGTGCGGCGTTCAGTGCGCGGCGTTCACCGCGGGACGATGACGTCGTAGTCTCGTCGTCGACGGTCGCTCGTTGGAAGTCGCTCCCCGCGAAGGCTCTGATACCAAGTGTTAGGCCCGACGGCCTAAGTCCGCTAAAGAATTAGCGGGGTCGACTAAGTCGAAGATGAAACGGGGCGGAAGACTTTGGCGAAAGAACTATTGGCGAAATAGGCGAAGAAGTTACTAAGTAATTGAAGAAGAGTTGAATGAGAATTGATTGATAATGGCAAGTACAAGCAAGGTTTATATAGCATGCAAGAAACAAGGTTGGAAAGTGGAATGTGGGACCAAGAATTGGAGTGCAAGAAAAGTAGAGTGCCACGTGGCACTAGAGAATCTGAGAAGATAAGGATAATGGTGACTAGGAATGTACTGTTTGGAATGAACAGTAAACACCCCTCTAACAATTTGTCTCAATAGTGGGTAATCTAAATCTGCATGCCAACCGAAAATGTGTGCGAATCCGCCATACGGTACTAGGTAAAAATGATAGGCCAATAAACTTACATCAGTCTGACCAGCTTGATAGCTGAAGCCCCGCTCATGGACTTCCGTAGTGTGCAGAAAAACTCAAAACATTTTGTGAACTTATTGTAGCATTTATTGTATTGGAAGTTTGCAAGGAGCAAGTTTAGTGGAGCATGCGAGCAGTCTATAATGTTGCAAACTAAATCCATCTTGGCAAGCCACTGTTAAGAATTTTCACAATATTATTCCTCTAATGTTTGGCATAGACTACACCCGTCTTTAAAGAGTAAATACAGGTAACAACCTCGTTTTGCCCAGAAACTTAATTTCTGAACCACGCTGCTTCACATCACGACGTCTGTGCTTTGCCCTCTTCCCCCTCCTCCCCTTCACCCTTCCCCTCTTCTTCCTCCTCGTCGTCGTCAAGAGCCCCCTTAGCCAGGAGCTCCTTGACCCGCTTGAACTCGTCATAGTGCCGCCTCCTGTGCTCCTCAAAGTCATCATCTGTACCGCCCCCCTCGCCACCGCCCTCCCCGCCTAGCGGTGGGTTTTTGGGTGGCAGGTGGGAGCGAGAGGGGAGAGTTGGCGGAGAGGGAGGAGGAGAGATGGGGAACAGGGAACACACAGGGTGGAGAGAGACAGTGGGAGGTTGGGAGGGGAGAGAGGGGAGAGGGGAGCAGGCAGAAGAAGGAAAAAAAAGGTATGTGTGCATGTGTGTCTGTGCGCGCGTGCGGTGTGTGTGTGTGTGTGCGTGTGGGTGTGTTCGATAATTGAAAACTAGGTCAGAGAGGCTAGGCCTGGCCGATTCAATCAAAGGGGAGCATACCAGCATTAGCACGGAAAGTGCTAGGGTCAAGTGTTTGGCCACGCTCCTGCATCCAGCCTGAGCGGGAAGACGCACAGGGGGAGGGTTGGGGATCCCAAGGGACCATGAGACAAGGTTGGGAAGAGGGGGCCTGGGTGACAGGGTGGATATGTATATGGCATGTGCTTGGGATTGGGAGACGAAGGGAGTGGAGGGATGGGTGCATTGTGGGTCCGAGGGTTTGTGCAATGGATTGCTTGGAGGAAGTGGGCCATAAGACCAGGATGACGAGAAACGTGTAACGAGAAAGTTATTGTCTGTCTAACACACGAATCCACTCTGCAACAGTTCCATACTCCTCCTCCCTACACATCCTCCTCCCTTCCATCCACTCTTCATCCGTTAAGAACGAAATTCTGGAGAGATTGTTCCTGTCTTGGTTATTCTAGCTAATGTTTTTCGAGACACCTCCAAGCTCTTCTGTTGCTGGCCTCACCTACTGCCAATCCACTCACGTTCGAAATCCGCCCTGTCACATGCACCCTCAGCAGCTGACGTAGCAGCAACCTCTGCCAGCTTGGCCTGGATGACGTCAGCCTGGGCAGCAATGCTGTGAGCGGGGTCGGGTACGGGCGGCAGCACAGGGGAGAGAGCAGCCGCTGGGAAGGGAAGGAGGAAGAGGGGGGGTGAGGGGAAAGAGCGGGGAGAGGAGGGGAAGTCAGGCATAGATCGGATCGAGGGTGAGAGGGTGGATTGGATAAAGAGGGGAACGGAGCTGAGTCTATGGATTAGAATGGTTACTGGGATCGGGAAGGGAAAATGGGGGGAGGAGATAATGTCAAGAAATGAAGGGAAGGTGGGAGGTGGAGAAAGGAGTAGCAGCAAAGTGACAAAACAAGGCGAGGCAGGGAAAAGCAGGGTTCAGAGTGTAGCACGGGCGAGGGCGAGGCCGAGGGCGTGGGCGGGTAGGGAGGGAGGGACCTTCGTCAGGGTCGAGGGAGAGCTGGTGGAAGGGCGTCTTGGGCTCGTCGATGGTCATGGTGGCGCTCTTGTGCTCCTCGTTGTACGTCAGATTGCCCTCGTCCCACTGCACCTTGCGCCTGGTGCACTCACGCACCACGCAAGAATGCACGCACGCATGTATGCATGCATTGGCACGATTGCACACAATCGCGCGTGATTGTTCATGGTGGCAAACAGGAAACGCGTGGAGGCTCGTGATTCACGGACGCACGCACGCAGTAACATACAGACGTTCGCCAACGCGCATTTCGATACACATTCCCTCTACCACTCGCACACACGGACACACAGCCGCCGGAAGGTTTTATGGTTGCAGGATGCGCGCAAGAAAACAAGAGCGAGGTCAAGAGCGCAAATCGGAGGGCGACGGGCGCGCACAGGACTGCTGTGAAGGTAACATGGGAGCACGTGGGGAGGGGGTAGATGAGAAGCAGCACGTGGGTAGCGCACGTGGGATGACAAGGAAGGGAGGTGCGGTGAGTCGAAGAGGAGGGGGAGAGATAGCAGGTTGACATCCCTGTGGGGTGTTCCTCCCACTACTCATCGTTGACATCCCCATACTTCCCCTGCAGCGCCCTCCTCCCTCCAGCCCCCAAGTCCCTTTCATCCCTCCCATCCGTACCGCGGTTTCTTCTCTTTCGAGCCGTGCGCCAGCCCGCCCCTTCTATCCGCCACTCCCTCGTGCTCCTCGCCCTGGTGGTCCGCCATAAGCGGCGTCTGAGGTGGGACAAGAATGCGCTGTTGGTTTAAACGGAGTAACGCCTGCTAAAAGTCGTGCGAAGTGAAGACGAGCTGTGCTGCTGATGCGTTGGTCCTGGGGAAAAACCGCTCTCGTTACCGCGGGAGGAGCGCAGACAACCGGACGAAACGTCGCACTGAATTGCAGCTCACTTTTTGTGTCGCAAAATAGCTGCGGTGTCGCAGAGGCCAGAAGACACTGAGGAATAATCTCGACAGTGCACGGTATGGTGAGATGTGGTGAATTGGAGAATGTTGGTTGGTGTAAGGAATTTTCTCGGCATTCCTTACGGAGCCGACTACATCGCGTACAGCAACAGCCGATTGTTTGCCCGTTACTGCTAACGGGACTTCGCCGACTTCGCGCGCACTGTTTTGCCAAACCTCGCACTGCTGGCATGGCCGTATCGGCCTACGCTTCGGGACTAGCCCGAGCCTCGCTCCAGCGTAGCACTAGCAAGCTCGCACGCACCGCGTTACCGTTTTGCATGTTTCGCGTATAAATGTTCGCTCATGCCTTCGCTCACATTTTGTACTCGTTTGACACCTTAGTGCAATTCTCGCTACCTCAATTCATTGCACCCGTAACACTTGGTTATCAGAGCCCCTTTCTTTCGGACCGCGCATCTCCGCACACCAGGAAATCAACTTTTGATTTTTCACTCGAAGGGACTTACGCACCTTAGCCCCTAGGAGCCGCTGTCCTCGCGTTCTCTCGTAAACGCGTGCAGCCACGACTGCGCCTAGACTAAGACGAGCCGACGCCCTTCGTCATGGCCGAAAACATCGACGTCACTGTCAGAATGAGGAATGGATGTTGCATTGATGTTGGTTGGGGTACATATGACAAACCCTAACTTCTGTACCCCCTAAGACAAACCTCACTACAGGCTACAACATTTGACACACCCCCATAGCCTAAGTGAGGGGTGCCTAGCAAAAACAAAAAAGAGTACGGTCACAAGACCAGTCCAAAAGAAAACAAAGCTCAGGGTGGATCACAACGTCACCACACACTCTGAGCACAAGCAACAGTGGCCACAAGGCCAGTCCAAGAGATCACAAGTATATATAGTAAGTGTACAGACGAAGCAGGCAATAAACTCAAGTCTACGCATGACTAGAACCTGTGTCAACAAGGCCTAACTGCACACAACACCTCTGGTGGTCACAAGGCGGAAGCGCCTTGGTGAAGATGTCTGCAGTGTTGGCCTCGGACTCTACAAACTCGAAGCGAGCCTGTCCACGCCTCTGCAACTCTCGCAGAAGAAAGTACCTGACGTGAATGTGCTTCACTCTGCTCTCCAGTCGCGGCTCACGACAGAGGAGGATCGACGCCTTGTTGTCAGTAAACAAGGTCGGTGCAGAGCTCGGCCGCTCACCAAGGTCGGCGAGCAAGAAGGTCAACCACCGTAACTCCTGTGCCGCCATGGCACCAGCGTAAATCTCAGCCTCAGCTGTAGAGGTCGAGACAGAAGAGGAGCGCGTGGAACGCCAGGAAACAGCTCCAGAACCCAGACTGAAACAGTACCCCTGAGTAGACCTGTGAGTCTCAGCGTCGTCAGCGTAAGAGGAGTCACAGTGACTAGTGAGTACGACAGACTGCTGCCCTCCAAGAACTAGCCCCACGCCTGATGTAGTCGCTAGGTACTTCGCCACCCTCACAGCTGCCGTCCAGTGAACAGGACGGTGTCTCCCTGGCGCAACAAAGCGCGCAAGGATGCTGAGAGGGAAGGCGAGGTCCGGGCGAGTACAAGTCATCAGGTACATGAGGCAACCCACAAGCTCTGCGTAGGGACCACTAGGCTCAAACGGCTCGTCAGGAAAGGGACCAGTGAGTCTGTGGTCAACAGCTAGAGGTGTGCGCTGTACGGTGGAGTGCTGAAGCCCGAACCGCTGAAGGACCTGCTGCACCATGTGTGACTGTGAGAGTGTAATGGTGCGAGCGGCTCTGTCCCTGGTGATCTGCAGGCCAAGGTAGTGGCGCAGCTCACCAAGATCAGTGCACGTGTGTCTCTTCTGCAGTTCGGACTTCACGTCTGCCAAAGCAACCCTGTCCGAAGTGGCGAAAACGAGGTCGTCGACGTAGACCAGAACAAAGAACGGTGTGGAGCCACGACGAACGAACAGCGACGGGTCGGCAGAAGACGGCTGGAACCCAAGGTCAGAGAGGGTAGAACGCAGAGTGTCGTGCCACTCACGAGGGGCCTGGCGAAGACCGTAAACAGGTCGCCTCAGCCTCCACTGGGTCCCAGGAGGGAAGGTGCCAGTGAAGGCCGAGGGACGACGCAACCAGACCTCCTCGTGTAGGCTGCCCTGAAGGAAAGCAGTGGAGAAGTCGAGAGAGTGTAACTCGTAGTCTCTCTGTGCTGCTACGTGTAGTAACACCCGAAGAGTGGTCATCTTCGGGGTAGGTGCGAAGGTCTGAAAGAAGTCAACTCCCTCGCGCTGACTGAAACCTCTAGCCACGTAGCGCGCCTTGAAGACCGGGGGAGATCCCGGTGGCCGCTTCACCCTGTAGATCCACATGCCGTCGACTACGTTCGCCCCAGGGGGGGGAACCTCATCGACGTAGGTGCCTGTGGATCTGTAGGAGGCCATCTCTGCGTCCATGGCAGCTCTCCACTGAGAGGCCCAAGGCCCTGACACTGCCTCAGCGTAAGTGCGAGGAGTCGGAATGTCAAGGGCGTCGGGGTCACCCTCAGGGGCGAGGAGCATGGCACAGAGATGAGGGGAAGCGGCCGCCAGGAACTCTAGCTCAAACTGCCTGTCCTCTAGGGCGTCACAGCCAAGGGCAGACACACCCCCGACGGCCAGAGGACTGGTAGGAGGAGCAGCCACAAGCGTGGTGGCGTAGTCAAGGCGGCGGGTAGAGGCAAAGTCAGTAACTGCGGCAGTAAGAGCGGACACAGAGGACACAGAGGCACGAGGGTGAGTAACAAGAGAGGCGAGAACACGAGAGAGAACAGGACAGTACGTGCGGTAGTAGTCAGTGACAGGAGTAGGGAGCGACACAGTGAGGGCCGACTCAGGAGGAGACGGAAGCACAGACTGAGACAGACGAGGTGGACTAGAAAGAAGGAAGGCAGTACGAAGGTCAGTGAAGGGAACAGGAGACGAGGGACGAGCACGAGGGGAGCGACGAGTAGCCCAAGAACGAGACGGAGGAGGAGAGGACAAAGGCGGAGAACTGGGGAAAACAGCGGGGGAGGAGTCAGGAGGAGGAAACGTGGGACCGTAGACAGGAGGAGAGGCGGAGGAGGGAGGAGAAGGGGAGGGGAGACCAAGGATCCGAAGACCCGAGACAGGAGGAGGAAGTGGCTGCTGCTGCTGCGGCTGCGACTGCTGCTGCTGCGGACGCGGCTGCTGCTGGGACTGCTGCTCCTGCGGGTCCAGCTGCTGCTGCTGCTGCTGCTGCTCCTGCGGCTCCAGCTGCTGCTGCTGCTCCTCCAGCCGCTGTAACTCCCTCTCCTCTCTCTCCAACGCCAGCTGCTCGTCACGGGCACGGCGAACACGAGCCTGGTGCCTAGTCGGGTAGGGGTGGGGGGGTGGAGTAGTGTCCGAAGCAGCGGCAGCTCCAGAGTCCACCTCAGAAGAACTAGGCGCACCACCCCCAGAGGCAGCACTAACACCAGCTCCAGAACCAGGCTCACCTGAACCCGAAGGAGGCGCACCCTCACCCCCAGACGCAGCACCCCCAGTGTCCGCGCGGCCAGCACCAGCTCCCGGACGACAAGAGTCCTCTGCACCCACCGGGTCAGCTCCAACTCCAGAACCAGAAACTCCAGCTCCAACCCCAGCTCCAACTCCAGTATCCCCAGAACTAGAAACTCCAGTGCCAACTCCAGCTCCAACTCCAGCTCCAACTCCAGCACCCCCAGAACCAGAAACCGGTACAGGAACAGGCGCCGCACCAACCTCTCGAGAGCTAGCACCAGCGGCACGCTGCGAGGAGGACTGTGGGGAGGGAGGCTGTACCGGAGGGGCTACCGAAGGAGGAGGGGTAGCCTGGGACACACCTGACAGGGCTGGACCAGGGGGGGGAGGCTGTACCGGGGGAGCAGGAGGGGGAACGGCAGTCAGGAAGAGGGGGGGAGGAGGAACCGGGAGACCTTGACTGGGGTACCTGATGTAGTACGGAGTGGACTCCTCGAAACGGACGTCACGGGAGTCAAAGAACCGGTGAGAGGGAGGGTGGTAAAAGGTGAAGTCAGAGGAGTCCTCAGGGAAACCAAGGAAGACACAGGGGACGGCACAAGGCGAGAGCTTGTCCGCGGAGGTGTCGCGGACAAGAGCCAAGCACCCCCAGACACGAAACCGCGACGCAACACCAGGGGACCCTGTCCAAAGACTGGTCGGTGAAACCTCTGGTCGAGAGACACGTGGCCAGAGGTTCAGCTGGTGCGCGGCGTACCTGACCGCGTAGGGCCACAGAAAATGGGGGGCACAGGCGTGAGTCAGGGAGGTGCGGGCGATCTCCATGACCAGGCCTATGCGGCGCTCAGCAACCCCATTCTGCTGTGGGGACTCTGGAAGCGTCCAGGACTGACGAATGCCCTGCTCGCGACAGAATCCAGCGAGAATGCCGGAGCGAAACTCACCCCCACGGTCGGAGTGGAGACAGCTGACACGACGACCACGAGTGTCCTCAGTGGTGAGCAACCACCTGATCAGCGTAGAAGTCACCTCAGACTTCTTCGCCAGAGGGAACACTGTGGTGTAGCGGGAGAAGTCGTCAACTACCACCAGAAAGTAACGCTCACGCTCAGGGCCTAGACGAGGGGCTGGGCCCCAGACGTCCAAGTGAAGCGTCTCAAAAGGCTCGGTGGCCGGACGAAGGGAGGAGGAGTGAGGGGTGGCGCGGAGCTTACCCTCGACGCAGGGACGACACGGCGGCGCAGGCGAAGGCGGCAGCGACGGCAAGACACGTGGGAGGCCTAGGACAAGACGCTGACTAGACATAGCGCGCAGACGTGGAAGGGACGGGTGCCCCATCCGGTGGTGCCACAGAACGGTGGGGTGGGCAAGCGACCGGCAGGAGCACGACGCAGCGACTGGAACAGACGTAGGAACCTGACACGACACAGACACCTGGGGGGACGTAGCAACCTGGTGAGACGCGGGGACCCGAACGGGGGGGGGGAACCGGGGGCAGTGGCAGTAGGGGGGGATGCTGGTGCGGCCGCTGGTGCTGCTGCTGCTGCTGCTGCTGCTGCTGCTGCTGCGGCTGCTGCTGCTGCTGCGGCTGCTGCTGCGGCGCACGCGGGCCAGTGTGAAGAGTGTAGAGACCCGAGCCCGGCTCAGCAGTAAAGGTAGCAAGAGGCTGGTAAGAGTCTCCGTCAACACACACCGCAGTCTCTCCAGAAGGCTCAAACCACACACCCACGTGCTGACTCACGAGGGGTCGCACGCCCACCAAGTTCCGGGAGAACGAGGGGACGTGAAACCCAGTGAGAGACCCGGAGGGAGCAGCAGGACACGGTAAAGTGGTAGTGTGACGTGCAGTGACTGGTCCCGTAGTGGGATCAGCCAACGCTACAGAAACAGGCGCAGGAAGTGGTGTAAGTGTCGTGCTGTCCCGAAAGAAGCAGTGGGAGGCTCCAGAGTCCAGTGTGAACGACAGCGAAGCGTCCTCTGAGGTAGTCGCTGGTCTAGAGTCTACACAAGTACCTACACTAGCAACAGGCAACTGAGCAAGACTAGCACCTAAGCTAACAACACCAGAGTAAACAGAGTCAGAAACACTAGAGTCAACAACAGCATATATAGCATGAGGAGCACTAATCAGATCAACTAACTGCTCAGCAGACATGCCCCACAGAGCGGAGCCGTGGCGCTGAACCAGAGGAAGCCAGTCAGGAGCAGGACCGCCAACCCCGTAGGTCAACCGGACCGTGTCAGTGAGCTGAGCAAAGCACTGACCAGGGGGGTGAAAGCGGCCACAAGGGTGGCCCCGACGAGGACCTGTCTGAACCTGGTAGGGGCAGGGAGGGTAAGCAGCACCGCGCTGGGGCTGACGCAGCCCCGACCCCGGAGCCAGCTGCTGACGCTGCTGCTGCTGAGGCTGCTGGGAGGAAAGGGGCTGCTGCTGCTGCTGAAGGTGCTGCTGACGCTGAGCCTGGTACCACGCCGCTGCTCCACCTAGCGGGGCCGGCAGTACAGGAGGCGACTGACGAGCTCGAGGGTCGCCGCCACCAGCAGGTGCAGTGGAGTCACCAGCCGCTGCACGAGGGGTCTCTCCAGACGCTGCACTCCCACCACCGCCAGTCGCAACAGCACCCCCACTACCTCCGCTACCTCCGCCTCCACCTCCACCGGAACCACCTTTCTTGCCCCCCCTGCTGCAGGACCGCGACGCAGTCGTAACAGCAGCCGCAGTCGCGTCAGTAGCGGCAGTGGCAAGAGAGGCAGTGAAGGTGGGTAACTGCGGGACTGTGCACCCGTGGAAGAGTGGGGGGGACACAGTACCAGAGGCGGCAGCTACTGAACGAAGGTTGCTCTCGACGTCCTTGAGTGCAGACTCAAGGACCTCGATAGTCAGCTCACTAGGGTGCTTCAGCAGAAGCGCGTCACGAACAGAGGCAAGGCGGTCAGGGAGGCTAGTGGCGATGAAATAGACAGTAATCGCCATGGGGGGAGGAAGCAGTGCAAGCTGTGCCTCAGTGCAAGCAGCGCGGTAACTAGCGTCGAGCGAGCGGAGGTGAGCGATCAAGTCAGCAGAGCGCTCAAACGAGGCAAGATCAGGAAACAGGAACGGGAGGAAAAGACGGCCGAGAGAGACAGTAGCGGGAGTAGAGTAGCGGGCCTTAATCGCAGTGAGGTACGCAGCAGCGGTGCGAACCTGAGTAAAGTGGACCTCCTCGGACTCAGGGAGGAGGCTGCTGAGTGCGATGCAGGCCGCAGCATCACGCGACGTCCAAGCCGCCCGGTCAGCGCGCTGACGGGCAAAGCGAGCCGTAGCAGCGTCGTCAGGAGCAGGGCCTAAAGCGGTAGGCTCGGGGGGCTCGGGGAGGTCACCAGTAGCGTGTGACCAGAGGGTCTCGCCCCCCTGGACCTGACTCTCTAACAGACGACGAGCGCGAAGAAGCCAGACGGAAAAGTCAAGGGGTCTACCGTCAGCGTCGAAACGAAGAACTCGCGGAGTCGCCATAGTGAGAACCAACGCGAACGAACAGGCGAGTAACAACCGGGGGGGAAGAGGACTCAGTCGCAGCGGAAGAGCGGGCTAGGGCGACGGACCAAAACGTAGGGTAGGGCAACGGGCCAGGGCCTAGGGTAGGGCGACGGGCCAGAGCCTAGGGAGGGCGACGGGCCAGGGCCTAGGGAGGGCGACGGGCTAGGGCCTAGGGAGGGCGTCGCGACGGGGGAAAGGGCGGGAGCGACGCGACGGGGCAGGGCGACGCGACGGGACAGGGCGACGCGACGGGGCAGGGCGGCGCGACGGAGCAGGGCGACGGGACAGGGCAGGGCGACGCGACGGGGTAGGGCGACGCGACGGGACAGGGCGACGGGACGGGACGGGACGGGACAGGGCGACGCGACGGGACGGGACAGGGCGACGCGACAGGACAGGGCGACGCGACGGGACGGGACAGGGCGACGCGACGGGACAGGGCGACGGTACGGGACAGGGCGACGCGACGGGACAGGGCGACGGGACAGGGCAGGGCGACGCGACGGGACAGGGGGGGAACAGGAGGGCGCGACGCGACGGGGGGAACAGGCGCGACGCGACGGGGGGAACGGGCGCGAGGCGACGGGGGGAACGGGCGCGACGCGACGGGGAAAACGGGCGCGACGCGACGGGGGAGATGATGCTAGGCTCGGTACTAGGCGCGGTAACAACTAAACTGGTACGAACGAGAGGTAGGATCAGGCTCGGGAGGTACGAACGGAGAACGGAGGAACGGGATCCCACAGGATCCTAACCTAGCTGATACCATGTCAGAATGAGGAATGGATGTTGCATTGATGTTGGTTGGGGTACATATGACAAACCCTAACTTCTGTACCCCCTAAGACAAACCTCACTACAGGCTACAACATTTGACAGTCACCACTCTCACGCAGGAGCGTTTGAACGATCTGCTGCGACAACTGCACGAAAGCTCCGAGGAAATCGCGGCATTGACGGCAGAACGCTCATCACTGCAAAATGACCTCATGAGAGCACAATCTCAAGCACCTGGCACTCCGATTCAACCCGCACCCTCAACATCACAACACGAGAGTGTGGGGCAACCCGCGAGCGCGGCCAGTGATGGCGTCGTCCGCCCCGACGGAGACGACGACCACGGCACGACACACCCCAGAGCGACACCTGCGGCCCCAAGTCAGCCTCGCGTCACGATTTCGGCACCAACCCACGATTCGGGACTGCCGTCACCGATGCCGCTGAAGCCGCAGCGCCCGCCATGCTTTGATCCGAGTCAACGGGGTGGTCCTTCCGTTCAGGCGTGGTTGTTCACGATGAATGTCTTCTTCGATGCCAACTACGTCTCGGAGGACTCGGCGAAGATTCGATACGCCGTGTCGTTGCTGCGAGGACCCGCCATGGACTGGTGGCGCGTCATCGTCACGAAGCCGACCGACTACGCGACACTACCGACACGGGAAGGACAAACCGGACCCTGGGCGCCGTCGTATTTCGTGGAGGTGCCCCAGTATCGCACGTGGGACGCGTGGTGCGCAGGTCTGCGCGCTCGATTTGAGCCAATCGCGGCCTCGATCTCGGCGCGACAGAAGCTCCGCACTTGGCGCCAACTCGGTTCCGTCCAGGATTACACGAGCGGATTTCTGGCGCTATGCGAGCAGGTGGGCTACATGCATGAGAGCGAGCGCATCGACCGCTACATCGGCGGCCTGAAGCAGGACATCGCTCAGGAAATCCAGCTTCGCGGCGTCACTGAGCTTCAGGAAATTCTCGCTATGGCGGAGAAGCTCGACTTCTTTCGCCGACCGAGACCGGGGTCCTACGGAAACAACACCTGGGGACATCGGCCTCGTGGGACGAACGAGAGCGCCACGATACGCGCCGTCGCCGCAAATGCCGCTGCCGCACCGTTCAAAGGGCGCTGCTTTGCGTGCAATCGGCCGGGACATCGCAAGAGCGAATGCCCGGAAAACGCTAAGGGAAAGGGGGAAGTTGAGCAGCAGACACAGACCAAGCAGCAGGGAAACGCTGGAAGTCAGTAGCAGACGGGCCCTCTACTGACAGGTCACGCCGCTCGCCCGACCCAACCGACCCTCACCGAGTGATTGTGCCGGTTCACGCAATCGACCACACCCGGCCGAATAAGGAGGGTACCACGGTAGACAGCCCTATACTGCTCAGTGGGAAAATTGGGACGGACTTAGTTAAAATCTTCGTAGACGGGGGAGCCAGCCACAGCCTCATTAACACTGCTACAGCACGGAAACTGCGACTGCCACTGGACAGATGCTTACCTGAGATCGACGCACGACTGGTAGACGGCACGCCGGTGGCAATAAGGGAACGCGTAGACCGAGTTCGGATTCGATGCGGGGGTAACTTCACGTTTAGCCAGGAAATGCTCGCAACGACCCTCGACGGAACCGACGTTTTACTCGGGCGTGATTGGCTGCGACGACACAATCAGCGAATTGACTGGACGACGGGTGACTGCACCGTGCGAGTGAACGGTAACAACATCGCCTTACCTCGCTGGGGATCGCCTGAGTCTTTGTCGGTGCGTGTCAATGCGATCACGATGAAACGCGCTGTAGCGGCCGGAGCTGACGTGTACGCGGTTGACATTCGGGAAGCCGAGGCAGCAGACAAGGGAGGGGATTTACAGAAACTGCTGACCGACGTACCGAGTGATCTGGCAGCACTGTTAACACAATACAGTGACATTTTCCCGGATGACTTACCGACGGGACTGCCACCTCAGCGACCGCACGATCACAGGATAGAACTGGAACCGGGAGCACAGCCAACAGTACAGCGACAGTTCAGACTGACCCAACCCGAACTAGACGAACTAAGGAAGCAGCTCGATTACCTGCTCGAGAAAAAATTCATTCGCCCGAGCTCGTCGCCCTTCGCCGCACCAATACTGTTCACACCGAAAAAGGACGGGGGTTTTCGCATGTGTATCGACTACAGGGCACTGAACAGGGTTACCATTAAATCCCGTTACCCCATCCCACGAGCCGACGAACTGATCGACCAACTGCGCACAGCCCGGGTTTTCTCGAAAATTGACCTCCGAGGAGGCTACCACCAAATCCGCGTCAACCCACCCGACTGCCCTAAAACCGCATTCCGAACACGCTACGGATCCTTCGAATACACCGTCATGCCATTCGGACTGACCAACGCCCCCGCCACTTTCCAAATGACCATGAACGAAGCATTCCGCCCGCTTTTAGATAAGTGCGTCATCGTTTATCTCGACGACATACTGATTTACAGCCCTGACAGAGCACAGCACTTACACGACATCGAGGCAGTTTTTAAAATCCTGAGTGAGAACCGCCTACTGACCAAAGCATCTAAGTGTGAGTTTTTACAGGACCGCCTGGAGTTTTTGGGACATGTTATTTCAGCTGCAGGAGTGGAAATAGACCCGAAGAAAATTGCGACGATTCAGGCTTTGCACGCGCCGACCAACTTGACCGAGTTGCAGAGTTTCCTGGGGTTCGTCAGCTACGTGCGCCGGTTCGTCCCCGACATGGCGAAGCTGACTGCCCCGTTGACCGACCTGCTGAGGAAGGGGGTTGAGTACACGTGGGGGGAGAAAGAGCAAGCTGCCTTCTCGGCCCTCAAAAATATTTTGTGCTCCCCGCCCGTCCTTCACATTGCAGATCCCCACCGTCCGTTCGAGCTCGTCACCGACGCAAGTGACATCGCTGTGGGAGCGGTACTGTTGCAGGACTTCGGGAACGGCCTCCAGCCAATCGCGTACGAGTCCCGCAAACTACACCCGCCCGAACGTAACTACCCGATACACGACCGCGAGATGCTAGCGATCGTGCACGCGTTCAAAGTTTGGCGATGTTACCTGACTGGCGCCGACGTGACAGTACGGACAGACCACCGCTCGCTACAGTACCTTCGCGCCCAACCGAACCTCAACCCACGACAGATTCGCTGGTTGGACTATCTCGAGTCCAATTTTCACTACACCGTTACGTACGAAAAAGGCGCATCCAATATCGCCGACGCTCTCACCCGCCCCACCGCCCAACTCCACGCCATCCTACTCGCCCAGACCAACCCGCTTTTAACTGGCCTATTCACCCGCGGATACCGCACCGACCCATTCTTCACGACCGGAAATTCACAGCAACTGGCAGAAGCAAAAGGAGTTTATTACGTAAAAACGGGCACCAACCGCATTTGGGTACCCGCGTACTCGCTACTGAGGGAGCTGCTACTGCAGGAGGCACACGACGGGATTACCTCGGGACATTTCGGGGTAGAAAAAACGCGACAGCAACTGCAGCGGTATTATTACTGGCCGGAGCTGTTGACCGACGTACAGCAGCACGTGGGCTCGTGCCCGACGTGTCAGGTGATGAAGAGTTCAAGGAAGCGGAAGGCGGGTCAATTGCAGCCAATCCCACCGCCCGAACGCGCCTGGCAGCAAGTAACCATGGACTTCGTCACAGGGTTACCTTTGAACCCTGGGGGTAACGACGCGGTGATGGTCGTCGTGGATAGGTTGACGAAGATGGCACACTTCGCTGCGTGCAAGAAGTCGATCTCAGCCGAAGAGACCGCTCGCCTGTTCATCGCAGCCGTTGTTCGCCTGCACGGGATACCAGCAGCAATTATCAGCGACAGGGACACGAAGTTTACCAGCAACTTCTGGAAGAACCTCTGGGAGCAGTTCGGGACCAGGCTACAGTTCAGTTCGTCGTACCACCTCGAGACCGACGGCCAAACGGAGCGGACAAATCAGACGATGGAGCAGTTGATTCGTGCCACGTGCGACGACCCCACGACCTGGGAGCAGCAGCTGCCGCTGATCGAGTTCGCGTACAACAACGCCACATCAGCCACGACGCAGCAGTCCCCGTTCTACCTGAACTATGGGCAAAACCCCACAGTGCCCATGACGCCGAGTCCGGACAACCCAACGCCACGTGCACAACAATTCGCCGAAGTCCTGCAAGCTGCCCGCGCCAGAGTTGCCGAAGCAATAAAAAAGGCCAACGTCATCGCTAAGCGCAACGCTGATCGCCACCGCCGCCCTGTCACGTACCAATCTGGAGATTACGTGCTGCTCGACACGCAAAATCTGCGACTGCCCGACGTCCCAAAATTACGACCGCGCTACTGTGGACCATTCCAAATCAGTCACATGATCACACTCGTCACCGCGCACCTACTGTTGCCAACCGACTGGTACATCAGCCCTTCGTTCCACGTCAGCCTACTTCGCCCATACATCCCGACCACAAGTCAACTGCCGCGTCACCGGCCACAATCAATGACTTGCCCTGCATCAGAGCCGATCATCGAGCCCGAAAAAATTCTGAGCCATCGGATCCGCCACCCCACGGGAATCAGGAGGATTGAATTCCTCGTTCGCTGGAAAGACCGCACGCCAACTGAAGATAGCTGGGTGCCCCTGAGCAACATCGAAAATCACCCTGCCCTGCAAGTGTACCTGAGGAGCCGGGGATTCCGCGATATACACGCACTCGCGTAGCGGAGGGGGCTTCTTAAGGGGGGGGGTAGTGTAAGGAATTTTCTCGGCATTCCTTACGGAGCCGACTACATCGCGCACAGCAACAGCCGATTGTTCGCCCGTTACTGCTAACGGGACTTCGCCGACTTCGCGCGCACTGTTTTGCCAAACCTCGCACTGCTGGCATGGCCGTATCGGCCTACGCTTCGGGACTAGCCCGAGCCTCGCTCCAGCGTAGCACTTGCAAGCTCGCACGCACCGCGTTACCGTTTTGCATGTTTCGCGTATAAATGTTCGCTCATGCCTTCGCTCACATTTTGTACTCGTTTGACACCTTAGTGCAATTCTCGCTACCTCTGCATTGCACCCGTAACAGTTGATCCTGCCTGCTGGTCACATTGAGCAGCTGAATTGGACTGTTCATTGATCGTGGTTGGATGGGGATCCCTCAACCATACGCGCTTAAGTACATTCTAGAAGTTGTTCGAGCATCAACAACATGCGCTGACAACATGCCCAGCGTGAACGCTTACTGTTCAACCAGAAGATCGACAGCGGTTACCAACCTTCGCCCTGAAGAAGCCATTCAAACTGATTTCCTGCTTGAGACTGGAATTGCAACACAAATTTAACCATTCCAGAGCACCAGTTGACCTGAAGCGCGTCTGCTAACAGAGATTCATGCCGATGCAGAGCTGATTGTGCGTTTCATGGTATTACGTGGTGTGTTTCAAGTGAAAATTGCACTAATTACAATTAGGAAACAATTTCACGCATTTAAGCACCGGGGACGAAGCTGGTGGCATAGGCCCAGGCGTTATTGATGGAGGGCTCAGCCAAGTGGTCGTTCAGGTTCTCCAGCGGGGACTTGCCGGTGACGATGGCCTGGAAGAAGAAGCCGAACATGGACACCATGGCGAGACGGCCGTTCTTGAGCTCCTTCACCTTGAGCTCGGCGAAGGCATCGGGGTCGTCGGCCAGGCCGAGGGGATCGAAGTTGCCGCCGGGGTAGATGGGGTCCTCAACCTCCTGGAAGCCCTCGAGGCCACCCACGCGGTAGCTCTCGACGGCACCCATGAGGAGCACCTGAGTAGCCCAGATGGCGAGGATGGACTGGGCGTGGATCAGGGAGGGGTTGCCGAGGTAGTCGAGGCCGCCAGCGGAGAAGATCTGGGAGCCAGCCTTAAACCACACGGGCTCGCCGAAGTCGAAGGAGCCGGCGAGGAGCTCGGGGGTGAGGCATCCCAGAGCACCGAGCATGGCCCAGCGAGCGTGAATGACCTCCAGCTCACGGTTCTTGGCGAAGGTCTCGGGGTCCGAGGACAGACCAGCAGTGTCCCAGCCGTAGTCACCGGGGAACTCGCCGGTGAGGTAGGCGGGGGTCTGGGAGGAGAAGGGGCCCAGGAACTTGGGGCGGTCGGGACCGTACCTGAATGTACAAAAAACGAGAATCATAAAAACAAAATGGGAGAAACGGCGAATACGAACGAAAACCGGAGATATTCACACACATCCGAGTAAGGTACTTACCAGTTGCTCTCGGGGGCGCTCTTCACGGTGCGCCTCATGGTGACACGGGCCTCGGCATTGCCGACGGACTTGGCCAACTCGGAGGTCTGGCCGACGAAGACGCTGGAGAACACAGCGGATTGGGCGACGGCAGCCATGGGGACGGAGAACAGGAAATCGGAGGTGAAAGAGAGCTGATTGTTGGCACCACAGAAATCCTGTTAACGATTGTAAAATGCTTCAAGTGACGAATAAATAGTAGAGGCCGCTTTGTCGGGGCTGGTGGGTTGGTTGCCCAAAGGCTTGGAACTTCGAGAGAGCTCATCGACTTGGCATCGCATGACAGGCTGAGAGTACCACCAGAAGATCTCACAATCAAAGCTCGCCAATCAGGGGATAGAAATTCTTTCACGACATGGAATTTCAGTGACGTGGCAGACACCAGAGCATCGGCGGAACCTTGCTGGAGAGTTTCGCATCAGTGCAAGGACTGGTGAGATTCCCAGGTGATGGTCTTCCGGAACTTCCGGTGCACTTTATTCCATTTTGGCCCCTGAATGATGTTTTTGTACAAGGCTGCATGTTGAATAACAAAGTTCAACACACGTATATTGCTACATTGGGTAACGTTGTATTAACAATTATCAAAGGCTTGTATATAAATCATTAACTATTATCAAAAGCTTGTATGTAAAGGTGGATAATAAAATACTACTGAATTTACCTATTATTTCAAAGTTTTCAGTAAAAATATAGAGAAATAAATTGCCCAGAATGGTAATGTTAGTGGGGTATTTTCACACAATGATAAGAATTGTGCAGCTGATTTAATGTGGCACATTATGCAGCATCAATGTTTCTCTTAGGTTATGGGACACTGCTTCTGCCACCGCTCTACTACGAAAACCAGTTCCCTTTCACGTATCGAGTATGGCGAAGGAAGCCTCAAACCCACAACCGCATTGACGTAGTTTATACTGGGCAAGCAGCGCGTCTTGCCCTGAACTCGACACCCAATCAAGCCCATATGTAGATTGCTCCTAGTACCACCATCGCCGATGGTTCAAATTAAACGCCGTGCCATCCGCATCGCGTTGCATCTCCAGCAACCCGAATCTCTGCGTCCATCAACATCCTCTTCTCCTTCTCCCTTCCTTCTGACTGCACCGCTTGTGTCCGCGAAGCTGGGGGATACCATCGCAGCGTTGTACGGGACAGAAGGCCTCGTCTCCTTCTCCACTGTCGACGGTGAGAAATTTCCTCTTTCGTCAACCCTGCGTGCTCGTTCTCGAACCTACCGCGCAGTGTCCCCAGTTCGGTGTCCCTCCCTTTCGTTCCTCCTGCTTGCAGTGGTGTTTATCGAGCGTAACAGTGTAACCACTCGCTTCATCGTGCGCTGTACCCGCTCGTTCCTTCCTTGCATGCGCACGGCCATCGCTGCCATCCGTTCCATTCAAGATTGTCCCGTCTCTGCAGCCATCGAACACGTATCAGGTGCGTATCCATCTGTTCAGTAAACTTGCAAGCCACATCACGGCATGCTTTACCTGATTATAGGCGTTCCATCCGCAATTATCCTCCTCATTTATACCACACCATGTCATGCCTTACCCTCTCGTATGCATTTCACTGTTTCACGTCCATCTCCATACCATGTAGTGGCATTCCTGCTATCGCATACAGCAGTGACTGAACTGCTGCTCATCTACTCTGGGTTCACTCAGACGCTCATGTGCAAAACTAGTAATCTCCGCATCCGTGTTTAAATGCCGACACCTCCAATGTTATTTGCTGGATAGACGTCAGCTGTCGATGCCACCAAACATAACCATTCTTGTCAATGCAGGGGGTTGGGAAGGCAAGCGGGACCTGACCATTGCAGCTTAAGGTCATGCTATGCACGGGTGCAATTCTTGCACTGCTAGTAAGCATAAATGCAGATATACAAGCTTGTGGCTGACTGCTGGAAGATGTGCTCACTTAGGGCATCCTGGAGAATTTGCTTGGTTGTTGCATAGATGTGGCAATCTATCACGTAGTACATCTGTTTATCTTTGACTCCATTGATGTACATGGTATAACTGTTTAGGACATCCCTAAACACTATCACACATCCCTATATCGCCTACTCTCAGTTTCTCGATTTAGGCGGAGCAAACGAAGCATTTGACCCCTCGCACAACAAAGACGCTGAACCGTATCGCATTGGATTGAACCACACGGTAACGTGCTTAACCCCTCACAGCGATGTTCTTGAGTGCTTCTTTATGCCAGGTGTCCCACAACCCGTTGCCCAACACTGTCGTCAGCAACATCTGCTCCCCCCACAACAGCTTTACAAAGGATACCTTCGATCGCGATTGGCTGCATGCAACGCATAGCGCAGCGGTGCTGACGATTTCCCTCTGCTCGGAAAGTGGGTGATCAGAGCTGTGCGACGAGCCGCGAATGGCGAATAACTGAAGCTGCGGCAAATGGAGCGAGCGAGAGGAGGAAAGAGGACTTCAGTCAAGAATGCCAACTACTATCATATATCGCGGCGCTCAATCGAGAGGAGCAACTATGTGAGGGGATTTGAGAGGAGCGAGCGAGATCGAGAGTGCGACCGAGAGGGAGAGAGGGAGGGAGTCGCCTTTCGTGGCATCGCGTCCTGCCATGGCAGCCTCGCGCCGAGCCACGTCATGCGGCGAAGCAGCTGCCTCGCGCATGTCGCACGGGCTGGGCCCTCTTTCGGATCATCCAGCGTGACCCACACGGCGCCACGCAGACACGTCGTAACCATCCAGCCCTGCCCCAGGGCCCGTCGCTGTCCCTGCTGCTTCTCCTCGCCCCTCCTCGCCCCTCCTCGCCCCTCCTCGCCCATCCTCGCCCCTCCTCGCCCCTCCTCGTCCCTCGCCCGTCTCGCCCTCCCCGCCCACGGAACGGAGAACGGAGCTCAAGCCAGTTAGTAGATATTTGCGCGTGCGCTCTGCTCGTTGTGCCTTACCGTTTTGCAGTATTCCGACTGTTTCACTCGCTCCCACTGGGCCGATCACGCAGCGAGAGAGGGTCACAGCTAGGTTGTAATCGAGCGCTGACCGGAGGTCGTTCGATCTGAGAAGAGCGCGTCGAGTAGAGAGCTTTGAACCAAGAGCGGAGGGTGCGGGGATTGCATGAGACCAGAGGTTGCATCCATGGCGAACACTGGCGCTGCTGCGCCGCGTCACTCCGTGACCGTGGCTCCCGGCACTCCCGTGACGTGGAGGCGCCCAGTCATCACGGACGACCTGTCCAGCTACGTGGACAAGCCACGTAAGCAGCTGCAGTTGGGAATTCTATTTGTTTACTCCTCCTCTTCACATGATGCTGTCAAACGGTCAGGCATCTTGCAGTACTGTCATGCCATTTTTTTTTTTACAAACTTTCCACACTGCAGTACGCTAAATCTTTTTTTCTGCATTTCTCCATTATTAATCTCACCACCTCCACCTCCCTCTTCCCTTTTCCCCGTCCCTCCTCCTGATTGGCTTGGCGATCCCCTTGTGCAGATTTGCCTCGTGCGGAGGTTGCTGCGGACAGGGAGCACCCGAACGGGTCCAAGGGCCATGTGACGGGCGGCATGACGGTGCTGCAGCAGCACTTCGCCTTCTTTGATCGCAACAATGACGGCATCATCTACCCGTGGGAGACCTATGAAGGTGGGTCTTCCCACCTCGGGAATTCTGGACGCCTTCGGAATGCTTCCTGTGTTTCCTTGTCATCGTATGTCAAAAGAATCTGCTTGCTTGTCTGTTCACTTGTCTCTGGATGATTGCAGCATTTTCTGCTTGGCTAAATTTGAAGATTCGTTCTCCCCTCCTTGCCCAATGGCAGGATTCCGTGCTGTTGGTTTCAACATGCTGTTGTCCTTCCTTGGCATGCTCATCATCAATGGAAGCTTCAGCTATTTCACTCTTGATGTGCGTCTGTGGGTTCCTTGGATATCTGCTATCTTTTCCCTTCTGCTAGTCTCCCAATCACTGCCGTGCAGCTGTGCTCATCTCCTGGTATGTCACTTGTCTTCTGCTGTGCAGGGGTGGATTCCGTCGCCCTTCTTCCCCATATACATTCGCAATGCCCACAAGGGCAAGCATGGCAGTGACTCGGAGGTGTACGACACTGAGGGCAGGTGTGTGAATACATGGCACTTAAACCACCACGATGGCACTGTGGATTTTTCATTTCTTTTTCCTATTGAAATTTTGTTGTATGCCTCCTGGATCGCAGGTTTGTTCCTCAGAAATTTGAGGAACTCTTTTCCAAGTACGATCGTGACAGGAAGGGAGGTCTGACATTGATGGAGATGCTTGAGATGACTGAAGCCAACCGGAATGTTATGGACTTTTTTGGCTGGTACGTGCAAGTATCTGCTGCCATCTCTGCTGCCATCGTTGTTTCCTGCTTCATTGACCTGACTCGCTTGGTTCCCTTCACCCACATACTGTCATCATATGTACGGTATTATTTCTTTTGTGTGTGCAGGGTGGCATCGAAGTTGGAGTGGGGTGCCACCTGGTTGCTGTGTCGCGATGACAGGGGAGTGGTGACCAAGGAGCAGATCCGGGGGATCTTTGATGGTAGCTTCTTTGAGCGCATGGAGAAGCAGCGGCGTGTGGGGATCAAGGAGTACAGGCAGTACTAGATCATGAAGTTAATGGAAGGATGTGGATGTATGTAACATGTACATATGAAGTTTATGTCAGTCATCAATACCAGTCACTTGCATTACACATGTTGCGTGTTCAATCCAAGCATGTCGGAAATGAGTACCGTAAACGTTAACCCTACAGTCTCTACCTACAGGAATGATTTATTATGTTACTAACACAGGTCAAGGTAACACGTACGGTACCACAACACAAGTGGTAGCATAAAAACCAGCGAGCGTAGAATGGAGATAAGACCCCAACTCCCCAGGAACTGCAATTAGACTTTTCCCTGACGAATTCTCCTGAATCCCCCCTTTCTTGACCCCTTTCCTGATGGCCTCTCACCCTCCATCCCAGTTTCACCCCCCCTCGTGCTCAACTCCAAGTTTCCAAGCCCTGGTGCCCCAGGCACTCGTTGAACGTACCTTCCACCACCAATGCCAGCCCTCTGCATCCCTGGGATAGACGCAAATCTGGGCGCCTGGGAGAACTGGGGCTTGTCTAGAGGGTTTCGCTGCACAGCCAGAGCTGTTTGTGCCTGTGGCTGCAGATTGCTGCTGTCTTGCAGAGGTGCGGACAGGGGGACCGCTTCTGCGGTTTGCCTGCGTGCCCGCCGGATTCGAGAGTCTGCTGACAAGGCTGGAGGAAGAGAAGGGCGCGAGAAGCCCGAGGGAGCAGCCCGCTCTGAAAGATGAGCAGCTGGTGCATTTTGGGGATGGGCGGATCTGGAGGGAGGGAGCTGCAGGTCAGGCAGTATTTGCACAGCCTGCATGTTCTGCTGCTCTTCCCCCAAGTCGCCTGCGAATCTGGTAGTGTCCCCATTTGTGGCCTTACCCAAACCGTTTGAGAGTCTCTCTAGCTCTATAGCCCATGCTGCTGATCCTCCCTCCTCGATATCATCTTCGTCCCCTGAGGGAAAGAGCAAGCCATGGCGTGGAGCAGGAGCAGCAGCAGCAGCAGAAGCAGGCACAGCAGCGGAAGCTGCAGACCTTACAGCATCATCTGCAGACTTTGTCTCCATTTCACCATCTGCAGGAGGGGTGCTCAGGTACCCTCTATTCGCTGGTAGTGACTGTCCTGGAGCACACACTGCAGCAGCAGCAGAAGCATTGGCAGTGGCAGTGGCAGGGTCAATACCCTTTCCTGTTTCAACTGTGCTCTCCATGCGACCCACAGTTTCTTCCCCTGCTCTCCCTGCCGGATGCCCTGTTACAGGAGACAAAGTAGTGACGATGAAGCGGGAGGAGGGCTGGGAGTGGGAAGGCGCACGAGGGGGTCCGGAGAGGTAAGGAAAGAGCTTGCGGTGGGAAGGGGAGGATGAGATAGCACCAGAGGCGGGTGACTGGAAGGAGGGTTGTGTGGTGCGAGGTGGGGGAGGGGTGGGGACGAAGGGTGGCCGCAGGGGCTGTGTTGCGGCAGTTGCTGCTTGTAGGCTGCTTGCTTGGTGCCCTGAGGAGAGCTCCTTCTGAAACTGCATCTGTTGCTGCTGCTGCTGCAGCATCTGCTGCTGCTGCGGCAGCTGATTCCGCTTCTCCTTGATCATCTGAAGAATCTGTGCTGATCTCTGCCCTCTTGAGGCCCTGGATTGCCAATCCTCAGCAGCGGAAAGATCCGAATCCGCACCATGCCTCATCCCCACCTTCCCAGACTCCCTCTCTGGATCCATAGAGGCAGAAACAGGAAGTGCCCCCCACCCACCACCAGCCCCAGCGCCAGCGCCAGCAACAGCAGCAGCTCCAGCAGCAGCAACGAGCAATGAAGAGCCAGACCTCCTCCTCTCCCTTCTCCCTGAGACAGCAGCGAGCTGAGCAGGGGAACTCCCTCCTGGACTATCAGATGTGGTGGCAGCGATGGCTGACGGTGATGAGAACGAGGGGGAGCGTGAGGAGGAGCGAGAGCCATGCGTGACAGAGTGCAGGTTGGAGCCCTGGCGGCCAGGAGGTATGGGCCTGCGAGGGCAATGGAAATGGGAGCATGCGGGATAAATGGGTGCATGGGGCGAAGAGGAGCTAGCAGCGAGAAAGGGCTAGGAGAAAAGCACTGCATCAGTAGCATTAATTGAAACATAACTCACTCGCCCAGCAGCCCATACCCAGACCCATGCCCATCTACCCATACCCCTGCCCAAACCCATCCCGCATGCCCATGCCCACGCCCATGCTGTGTCCCATTTCATCCCCAAAGCCATGACATCCCCTCACTGGAAGTACAAGCTCTCTTTGAGCAGCCACTGCAGGCGCTGGTGGCAGCCCCGTTCCACCTCCACTGGGTTGAACGCCTCCTCCTCCAGCTGGTGAGGGAGTGCAGAGCGGTGCAGTACGGTTTGGTTTGAGTTGTAAACAGGAGCATAGAACACAAGAAAGGTAGAGAATTAGGTGATTGAATAGGAGGCAGTATGAAGATCTAGTGGCGATGAATGTAAGGCTGCTGATGGAGTACCCTTGCCTGACCTTGCTCACAATGACTGATCGTCCCACCACTTACTTGACAGTGGTGAGGTGAAATGCTTAACCCTTGTGGGGATTTTCAAATACACGCCTACCACCAGCAACCACGTAGCCATCGTGGAAGACATTGCATGGTAGACATTGTGTGTTCGAGAATAGTGGCCTGAAGGGGAGTCACCTGAGACAGTGCCAAGTCGACAGCAGCAGCCACCTCTTCCCCCTTCTCGTCGTCCTCCTCCCCGTGGTTGCTGATAGGCCTTGGTGGCAGGGGCAGCAGCTCCTCTGCTGAAGCCACCCTCTGAAATCAAGGTAAAAGACAAGAATAAACACATCATGCTGAACGATCAGCTAGACGAGAATGGAATTAACAGGCAGTGAGAAAAGGAAAGGGTAGGCCGCCATTGTTGCGTAACAGGGAACTGGAGAGGGGTAGCATAGTTGACCTACCCTCAGGAGGAGCGATCCAGCTTCAGTGGGCAGCAGGAGGTAGTAGCAGGGGAAGGAGACGTCCATGCGCGTGTCTGCATCGACGAGGCTGGAGCACAGCAGCCCGTTGTCATGCTGGTTCAGTGAGCGGCACAGCGCAGCAAACGCTGCAACACCAAGGACAGGACGGGTTTCACGAGAGGACGATTGAGAACGAGGAGGGAGTGGGAGAAGAGGGAGGTGAACGTATAGATGGAAAGTAAAAGCAGAATGGAAGGGGAAAGAGAAGGATGGGAGTGAAGTGGCTTGTGTGATTTATGCTCACCGTGCTCGTTTCTCTCCATTTCGGAGAGCTCTGTGCTGTTAGAGAAGTCGAGCTCCAGATCCTGAGATGGCATGAGAACGTGTGGGAGGCCAAATATGAGACCTGCACACAAGCGTGCGTGCGTGCACACACACACACACACACACACACACACACACACACACACACACACACACACACACACAGACACACACACACACACACACACGCACTCACACACACACACACACACACACACACACACACACACACACACACACACACACACAAGCACAAATCAGCAGATACTTCATTGCCCAGAAACGGTTACCTTCCAGCAAATACTTCACGTATGTCCTACCCGTGTCTCTCCTGAATCAGCACAAGCACATCACAACACCATGAATAGTGACTTTTCCCGTGACTGTGTCTTCCCTGATTGAGTGCCCTTATTTCTTGCCTGGACTACCTTCGCTGACTGACGACAGCAGCACTCGCTTGACCACAGTCAGAGGCACAGCAGGGGTCCCCCCTCCATGCAGCCGAGGAGCCTCCATAGCCGCCTTAAATGACGGCAAGTGCAGAAGCGTTCCCCTCCCCCCACTCCCACCACCACTCGCGTCACCCACGTCATCCCTACCTACCCTCCCTCCTCTCGACCTCCCCCTAGACCCCCTCCTCCAAGCATCCTCCTCCCCTCCACCGCTCTCTCTTGACATCCTGCAAGAGTCAACCCCAGGATCCCCATCCCATGAGCCACCACCACCACCACTGCTCCGTCTCCCACCAGTGCCTGAGGCTCCCAGCAGCACAGTGTTGCTGGTCACATCACTCGCATCCAGCCTCTGCCCGGAGACAGGGCATCGCAGGCTTGGGGGCTTGGCGAGAGGCAGGGAAGGGTTGGAGGGGCGAGACGAGGGGTTCGAGAGGTTGGGTAAGGTGGAAGGGAATGGCAGAGGCACTCCGTGACAGCGGCAGGTCTGGCGGGAAGTGGGAGAAGGGTTGAGGTGAAAGGGGGGACAGGAGGTCAGGAAGCAGGAAAAAGAGAGAATCTGAATGCACTGAGAGTAAGGAACAGAGAATTGGGTTGGCCAGGACGAGCACCACACAAAAGAGGCAGCGTGAAGACCAGAGATTTGGCATAGTGAAGGTGAACTCGCGCTGGTGTGCTCAAGGAGGTGAAGTGATGAGGGAACTCGAGTGGCAAATGGACATCGCTCACATCATAGGTACAGCATGTACTGCAAGCACTGCAGCTCACCAGGCACGGCTGAATGGTGTCGTGCAGTTGCAGCACCGTTGGATGCGCAGAGCAGGTTATGCTGAGTGGAGCCGCCGTCCTTCCTGCCCCTGCGCCAGTGTTGTCTCCCTGGGTCCTCTTGCTTTTCGCCTTGGACGTTCCGAACTGAAGGGCGAAATCGATGGTGGTGTCTGCGCCACATGAATGCAGGTGCTGCAGCCAGCGCTTTGTGTAAGCATCCAGCTGCAGAGGATCTGCAGGGGGTGAGAGCAGCATCCACGTGGTTGGAACTTGATTGAAGCAAGGGGGGGGGACCAATCTCAGCTGTAGCGGTATGTGTTGAAGTGAGACATGCAGGAGAACATTCTGAAGAACGAGAAGGTCTTGATGAGGTAAGGGAGATTACAGATCAGAGCAAGTGGCGGAACAGCATACCGCATAGCATGCAGTGCAGGGAGCAGTTCTCATAGCCGGACACAGCGTCCTCCAGCTCCTCCAGCCTTGATGAATGGCTAGTTGGGGGAGAATCAACATCGCCTGAATACCCTGCAAACAATTGCCTGTTAATTCCTGATTCGCCCACCGTGTCACCATCTTGGCATCACAGCATAAGTTCTGTACGAAAGCTTCAATGTTTCAGAATACCAGATCGCATCCAGTGGTGGTTTGCTGTGTTGCCCGTAGCAGGCTGGACTACAAGGAAGTCAACAGAGACACATCGAGTGGCAGCTTCCTGCAGAGCGAACTCGGGGTGAACTTTCTCGCTTGAAACAAAACAGCAGCAGATGCAGACACGTGCAAGAACGTGAACTGTCACACCCCCCCCCCTCTCTCTCTCTCTCTCTCTCTCTCTCTCTCACACACACACACACACACACACACACACACACACACCATCACGGCTGAGTGGAAGCTCTCATCAGAAGGGTCCTGCAGAATGGACCCACAGACGAAAATGACTTTGCAGCTTGCTCCAGCCAGCAGCTTGGATGTAGAAATCTGCGATACCGACTCTCCATTGTCAGCTTCTTCAACTACGCTTCCCCAAGCATTTGGCTGGGTAGTCATTCGCAGTAAGGATGCGAGAAAAGCCACTGGAGACAACAGGTTGGCAGGCATTGTTGGTTAATAGACAGATAAAAAAACGGAAACATTTGAATAATTGCTTTCTGGAATCACGGCCATCATCACTTACTCTGACTGCCAACCCCTCCACTGAGAAACTGTTTAGCACCACCCGCTTCTCCACCCGCCTCCATAAGAAATGGGTTTAATGGAGCCGCATCAGAGCCGCCATCGTTAGGATACGAGACGCTGAGGCTTCGTTGTAGCCTCTGAGCCAGAGATGTTGCGGATTGAGCGAGGTTTGCGGCTGACAGCGCATGGTTGAACTCCCTCAAACCGAACGTCTGGTTGAGTTTCTCGGCTGCTGGGTACACCTGGACAAGCTGGGAGAAGCAGAGAAAGGTGTTACATTTAAATGAAGAACGAACATTGAATATGAAACTCTAAGAGCGCGAGGGAGTAGGTGAATTGTAATTTGAGAAGCCATTTGCTGCAAAACATTTACCTCAAAGTGGCTGGACTCAGGAACCCATCGGTTGTGGTGGACTGATACGCTCGGAGTGGTGTTTCCACCATAGTTCCACGAATGAGGCTGACCGATAGCAATCAAATGTCCGAAACGCTGAAGAGCCTGAAACGTGCAATGAGACCAAGTAAGATCTCCAATGGAATGCTTCTCTACGGTACTATTCTCCCTTCAAATGCCTTATTTTCTGAATATGAACACCAGACAAATGGAACGACTTCAGGCCAGGTCTCACTTCTTTGACGATCGCCAACGACCTGCCGTCGATGGTTGAATCTAGCACGAAATGAAGAGACGCCATTGCGAGCACGAGCCTTACTCAGCAATGGGTTGAAAAGACCCAAACTAGCTTTTAAATGTCGTGTTGTCCTACAATCTATAATCAAATGGCGGATTACTAAATGTCGTGTTGTCCTACAACGTTCGAACTACAGATGCTTCCTTCAACAGTCCAAATGGTGAGTTTCTGACACAGGAGAGGCTGCTTGCAGCATTGGTGCTGGTACCACTTCGCAGGTACGAACACGTATCCCGAACAGCCGTATCAGGCAAAATCTGGAGATGTTTTCGCTGCACATGCTGGAACTGGACCACCATTGCTGCTCTCTCACGCACCTGTTCTATCCGCCAAGGTCTGTGGACAAGGGACAATCCCAAGGTGCCTGAAATCCCTGAAATGACTAAACTCGGGAGCCTTTTCCTTCACTGGAGTATAGGCAGGTACGAGGAGAAACCAAGGGATGACCATCAACGCCTCGGCTCTGGTAATTTTGCCACCCTCTCAGGGCGTATTTCGGGTTTGGGGCATGGGCACTGTTCCGGGCATGCGCCATTTGCGGATGCCCAGAACAACACGCAACACCAACCTCGAGGCATGCGCCCCATGCGACAGTTCGTTTGGGCGCCAAAATCCGCGCCAAACAAAATACTGGTAACACACGTCGCGGCCAATACGGCCGAGTCGTACATGTACCCCCACGAACAGCCATCAGCCGATAGTCCGTCTGACCCCACCCCAGCCACCGTCAAAATTCCCGGCGGGAAAGGTCACATTCAGATCTGCGCGGCTCCACATTCCCAGCCAAACCCACCATCCCAACAGCGTCCTTCCCACACCAGGGTTGTTGCATCCCACAAAAACACAAGCGCAACAAACTTCCAGATCTGCATGACACAGTTTCAACCGACGAACACCAACAGCCTCATCACCCACATCTGTCAAGCACAGAACGTGCAGCCATGCCGCCACGCCGTAGCACCCGTAGCAAGGGAAAGGAGACAGCATCCGACGATGAGCCTATGGCGGACCCTCCTTACGTCGTGTGGTTAAAGGAGCAGAAGAAACAGGGGAAGTCGCCCCCCTCCATCAAACGCATATCCAAGACCAAACGGGACTCTGCGGCCGCATCCACCAGCGGCGCGTCACGGCTTGCTTACGAGGATGGCGCCGATACCGACGTCAGCGATGACGACCTCGAGGAGATCGTCTCGGAATCGGAAAGCGATGACGACTCCGGTAACGACAAGGACACAACGGACGACGAGGAGGGAGAGTCCGACGGCGAAGGGAGTCGCCACGATCGCAGCACACGAGCGTCGAAGAAGGAGAAACGACCTAAACCGTCAAGCAACAAGAGGAAGTGGTCAGATGCGGAGCTGACGACCCTCGCCGCCGCCAAGTGGACTACGAAGGACGATCTCAAAGCGATGCAGGGCAAGCAGGGCAGCCAGTATTGGAGGAAGCTGCACGCCCACATCGTCGAGGGGGAACCGGGGTGGAACCGCGACGAGGGGCAGATGTCTAATGCGTGGAAACGCCTCGAGAAGCTTTACTTCAAAACGAAGCGGGGAGAATCGGCAAGCGGAGGCAAAGCCGTGAAGAAGAAGCCCTGGTGGGAGTACGTGTACAACTTGAAAAAACACTCGGCCAAAGCTAAGCCCCACGCCTTGGACGGCGGTGGCGCCGCCAGCGTTGACGTCGCGGCGTACGCAACTGTCCCCGGCTCCAACGACCGGGAGACTTTGGTTCCGCCGGCCTAGGCGCAACAGCGTGGAACACGCCGCCAAACACCAGACATCGGTCAGTGCTCTGATTTCATGTATTCGCCTACTGTTTAGGTTATATCTTACCAATGCGACAAATGTGCTAATACCCGAGCGGTTTAGTGTGTCTCTTATACAACACACTCATTTAAACGTCAAGTTTCCAATGTTCCAAAACATTGACAGACAAGGGAGGTACAGGCAAACAACGACATGAAAGGCCGCCTTATGACCGACACACCCTACTCCCACCCCTACAGAAACGGCAATCACCCCTCCACCGAAACGACGGAGGGTACAGGATACTGCGACAATGGCGGCAGCTAGGTTGGTGACCGACGCGATCAACTCCACCAACGTGAACGTGGTGCGCCAGCTCCAGGATTCAACGCAGGTCCTTGTCGCCGCGATGAACATGGCGGCGCTGCAGGCAGGCTTGCGCCTGCAGATGGTCGCCCAGCAAGCTTCTCAAGATGCGCCAGCCACCACCCCACCTCCGCCGCCGACAGCGGAGGAAGGAGACGCAACCATGGCCGGGTCAGATGAGGCGGGCGAGCAGCCAGCGCCTTAGCGCTGCCTCTTGGGCATTCGGCGACGCCTAAGGTAAGCCCTGTGGATATGCTTGCCGAAGTGGCGGCGCCTGACGCGCAGCTCGGTAAGAGTCGGGTTGTCCAGGCTCTCCCATTGGTAGCGATCCATGCCGCTTCTTGTCCACCAGCCATTTGGTAGCCCCGCCCAAATGAAGCGGCGGGGATTGAACGTCCTCATCCTTGGGGTGCTGACCACCTGCAGCATGTTGTGCAGGATGATGATGCAGGCGGTCCCGCCACACACGCGCCAGAGCTTGCTCTCGTGCCGGCGGGAGAAGAGCCTCCATCGACCCTTGAGTGCTCCGATCGTGCGCTCAACCACCATCCGCGTCGCCGATTGGACGTAGTTGAAGGTGTTCTCCCACTTCTTCATTAGGCGGCGGCGGGGAGCATGGAGGGGGGTTAGCATGTAGCTTTTCAGAGGATATGCCGCGTCCCCAAGCAGCTGATAGGGGGCGATTTCGCCGCTCTCTAGCCTGCCATGTAGCTCAGAGGTAGAGAAAACACCTTGATCATGCATAGACCCGGGGTTGCCCACTGTGTAGTCCCAGATGATCCCTTTCGAGTCACAAGTGACCTGTAGCTGTACACTGTATACAGATTTGCGGTTGTAGTAGTCGCTGCGGTGAGCATCCAGACCGCGTATCTCGATTTGTGTGCCGTCGATTGCTCCAATGACGTTCGGCACGCCCTTGATGGCGCGGAAGTCCAGCGCCATCTCCTCACGCAACTCTTCAGAAGGGAATTGAACCCAGTCACGCTTGAACTTGCGGGGGAACCACACCAAAAAGCAGTCCACAATGCGATGAATGAGACCCTTGGGCAAACCGAACATGAAACTCATGTCGTGATATGTCATGGCACTTGCAAAGTACTTGATGGGAATCAGGCAACAGAGAGATAACGGGACGTTGTTGTACTCGACGAAACGGGACATGGGGTGCGCCATCTTCTCCGCGATGAGGTCGAGCACCTCCCGCGTGATCCGGAAGGTGTCCTCGAACTCCTCGTCAAACATAGCGCGAATTTCCTCCACCCACTCCGCCACACGTGCCTCTCGACGGCGCTGGCGGCTTTCGCGGCGCGCAGTCGCACGTCGCTGGCGCTCCTCATCCTCGGCTTGGGCCATCGGTAGGATAGTGGTTATCCACTCTAGTGCGGCGAGGGATACTACACGCTGCCAGGTGTTGAGCACGTACTCATGCCAGAGGTGCAATGCTACACATAGAATGAGTACCTGTGGGGTAAGCATGTTTTATGGCCACAGCGGCTTTGGCCGACTGGCTTCCTGGCGGCCCTTTAGAGATGGTTCAGTACGGTGTCTTGCCTGCATCCTTGCTGGCGGAGCTGGCGACACGGGCGTGGTGGTGGCTGTGCTTGTTAGCAGGGCGGTTTGTGTGTCTTTGCATGTAGTGTGCTGGTCTGGCTTCTGGATGTTGTGATTGTTACGAGGATTAAGTTGTTTTACAAGGGTGTGGTGTACACGCCACATTGACGGGCGTGCACATCGCGCCGAACGGCCGATTTACAGAGGTTGCTCTACATGCGGTCGCGCAGCTCTGTGATTGGTGCGCTCCACCTTTTGTTTGACGGTCGCATGCAATGTTGAGCATGACCCGAAGTTCGAGTCGCGCGCGCTTTGGTGCTTGGGTTTGGGTCATGCGGTTGTTGCGGATGCCCTGTACAGTGCCTGAACAGTGCTCATGCCCCAAACCCGAAATACGCCCTCAAACTCCAAGGTGGCTATTTCGCGGCCCCAGATGCCCAAATCGTGATAACAGTTCTTTACACGAAAAGATACACTAATCCTATCTTCCCCTGTTTGAATCAATCCACTTAATTGTGAGACATTGATATCTCTTTTACGTAGAAGAGACTGTATCATCGTGTAATTTGTTTAAAATATATAGTTTTTGGAAAATTGTATGCATAAACGCATATATATATAATTAATGTTATACAAGAAACTTATTTAGTTTTTTGGCCAACACTAAATGTCATTCAAAACTATTCTGACAGGTCACATGTATCTTGAGATCTGTATGCAATTTGTGGCCTACTTATCTCCTCTATATTAATAATCATTTATCCCTAGTTTGAGAAAATCTAGCAATTGAGCATGTGCACGTCACGGTCTAAGAATACACAGATCGAGTATGTGTGTGGTGGCAGCCTTTCCTGCCAACTGTGTTCATCGTGGAACAGCTGGACAGACTCGAACCTCAATCACTCTGTAATAACCGTCGATGCAAGCAGCTTTGCAAGTCTTACGACAATTTGACGTGTACATACGTTTCATGACCTTAGCACATCACCATCGATCATACACGTGTCACATCCACGCGGCAATCCGATCACCAATATCTACCACCACCACTCCTGTCCCCCAATTTCCTCCACCACCACCCTTCCTCTGGAATTTGGGAGTTGGCTTGTATCCCAGCTGGACCTCCCATTTCTGATCTGAAATCCTCCGCCATGGCTCCTCCGTGGATTCCCACTCTACATATCTCAAGCAACATTTCCATTTCTCTGTTTCAGCTTTCTGTATTGTTTGTCCACCTGACGAGAGGTTGCTGTGTCTTCAGATTGCAGGGAAAGGCAACTTTTCTTTGCAAGCTTCCCTGATCGATCTGAATCATGGCAGCCGTCACATCGCGTGTGTCTGCGGCCCTCACGGGCGCCGTCAGCAACGCTGGCATCCGGCCGCTTTCCACACGCCAGCTCGCTTTTAGAGCCGCTCCATCCATCGGCAGGTGATTGTTTGGATACCTTACCGGGTCGATGTGGGTCTCCACTCTGTGGGTCTCAGCTGTAATCGCTCCCTCCCAACTTTACTGTTATGGTTAATTTCGCAAGGCGGCTTGCCTGCCCGTTTGTCGGATCGCCTCACTCGCGCGCTGGGTGCATGCATGCGTGCGTGTGCAAATGTCGGAAGCTGAAAAAATAATTGCGAATTAGTCCACGGCAGTGTCCAGTGATGTGAACCAATTGCCTGAATGACGCCAACCGTCTTCTCGCACGTGCCGCGCAGAGCTGCCTTGCCCTCCCCTTCTCCTCTCTCCCCTCCTTCACTCTCACCTTCTCCTCCTCTCCCTACCCGTCTCCTCCTTCTCGCCTCTCCTGTCTTCACCTCCTCCTTCACCTCCTCCTCTTCCTCCTTCCCTCCTCCTCCTGACTCCGCTTTCCTCGCCCTCCTCCTTTCCACGAGGGCTTGTCAGTTTTGTGTGGTAACGGCGAGTCGACACTGTAAGTGCGTCGCAAGTGGGTATTATGCTATGAGAGCTGAGGACACTCGTACTCCGTCGCCCGAGGCCATGTCGCCCGAGGCCATGTCGCCCGAGGCCATGTCGCCTGAGGCTATGACGCCCGACGCTTCCACATGAATTGTACATCTTACGAATTTATCTCCCACGCGACCTGGAATGAATGTCATCTAGCGTCACACCAGTTGTAGAATTTAAATACTCATCGTGTCCTTACATGTGTGCAGTCCGCCCTTGCCGTTACATGTTCTCGGCGCCCAAGTTTACATCCGGGTCGATACAATGGCCACCCACCACCTATTCTAACCTCACCACGCGTCGTTCCCTCCTTTCATCTTCCTGGCCTTCTTCCCTTCTCGCTTTCCACCCCGCTTTTTTCCTCTTGCCGTCCCTCTCTCGTCCCTCGACCCTCCTCCACCATCAGCGCGTCGCAGCGCCTCTCGTCGGTCGCACGTCGCTCGGAGCAGCAACAGCGCCGCCTACAGTGCCGCGCCAGCAGCGCGGAGTCGGACGATGCGTTCGGCGACTACAGGGCCACAGTCGCCGCGCTCTTCCCCGGTCAGGGCGCGCAGAGCGTCGGCATGGGCGCGGAAGCCGCCACCGTGCCGGCTGCGGCGGCGCTTTTCGCCAAGGCTAGCGAGATCCTCGGGTGAGTAGCGCGTGTTTGGGGATGATTATGTCCCTCGAGAAAAGGGGGGGAAGGGGAGGGGAAGGGAAAGGGATTCGGGTATATGGTGGGGTTGGGGGGAATGGGTGGGGAGAGGGCGAGGGGGAGAGACTGGAAGTGGTGCCGAGAACAATGAATGGGAGAATGGACTGGTTGGCCCCGCCCTAGACAGTCTATTGTGCATTCTATAAGGTTGGTAATGATCGTTTCCTTGGAGCGTTATTGCTGTTTTTTTATGCGCTACCGGCGTCCTCGACTCCGGTTTCGCCCGCACGCACTCTCCTTCCAGCCCCCTCTTTCTCTCACCCTCGCGATCCCCCTTGCGCTGTTCGTTCATCCCCCATCTCCTACCCTCCTGCGTCCCCCGTCTCATCCCCTACTGCCGCTCCCGCGTGCAGCTACGATCTGCTCGACGTGTGCGTGAACGGCCCCAAGGAGAAGCTCGACTTGACGGCCGTCAGCCAGCCGGCCATCTACGTCGCGTCACTGGCGGCCGTGGAGGCGCTGCGCGCGCAGGAGGGCGGCGCGGCGAAGCTGGCGAGCATCGACGTGGCGGCGGGGCTGAGCCTGGGCGAGTACACGGCGCTCGCGTTCGCCGACGCGTTTAGCTTCGAGGACGGGCTGCGCCTCGTGCAGCTGCGCGGCGAGGCCATGCAGGTGCGCGCGGAGATGAGGGCGACGATTGAGATGAGGGAATGGGGGCGGGAGGGCGTGGGCTGGTTAAGGGAACGGGGAATAGAGTGGGTGTATAAGTGCAGCATCGGGATTGCAGATTCGATAATTGTGTGTGCGCGTGGAGGCAACATATTTATGCGGGGAGGGTTTTGCGCGGGTATTCCGTGTGATTAATCGCGATACCCTTTTCCACGCTCATGTTCTTGGTCTTTGTCTCTTACAGCTCTGGTTCCTCCCCACCTCCCCCCT
Organism: Closterium sp. NIES-65; assembly: GCA_948144175.1. NCBI lineage: Eukaryota > Viridiplantae > Streptophyta > Zygnematophyceae > Desmidiales > Closteriaceae > Closterium > Closterium sp. NIES-65. The sequence goes on from CANXME010002378.1 coordinate 3,028,533, forward strand.
CCCCCCCCCCTCCCCTCCCCTCCCCTCCTCTCCTCTTCCTCCCCTTTTTTTCTCCTTGGCTGCACCAGGCGGCAGCGGACGCGGCGCCGAGCGCGATGGTGAGCGTGATCGGGCTGGGCGCGGACAAGGTGCAGGAGCTGTGCGACGCGGCGAACGAGGACGTGGAGGAGAGCCAGCGCGTACAGATCGCCAACTTCCTCTGCAACGTGCGTGCGCTGAGATGTGCAAGGAATCATGAGGGGGGGGGGGGGGGGGGGAGGGGGAGAGTGTTTGAAGGGAGGGGGGGGGGGGGGGAGTGAGGGGACAGGGAGAGATGGCGGAGGGGTGGTGTGCTCTTTGTGGTGGTACTTGCTTGATGTAAAGCACGTTGCATTTACCCCGTCCAATTTCCTTTCCCCCGCCATCTTCTCCCCCCTGCCTCAACCAGCCCTTGCTACCTCTCCCCGCCTCTTCCCGTCCCTGCCCTCTTGTCCCTCTTCGCCACTTTTCCTCATTCTGTGGCTAATTCTTTCTCACCCCCTCTGCTCCACCTGTTTTTTGCTTTGTGCAGGGTAATTATGCTGTGTCCGGAGGTGTGGAGGGGTGCAAAGCGGTGGAGGCCAAGGCCAAGTCGTTCAAGGCCCGCATGACAGTAAGCCCCCCTCCCTAACACGTTGTGGTCGCTTGTCTTCCACTCTCTCCACCTCGGCTCACTCTCTGGAACACTGTATTCCCATTTAATCTCTTTACCATCCAGATTGCTGTCTTCACGTCTCTTCTCCCATCCATTCCACCCCCACCCCCTCCCATCCTCCACCCCCCCTGTCTCCCAACCTCCCAGGTGCGTCTAGCCGTAGCAGGCGCCTTCCACACGCGCTTCATGGCCCCGGCCGTCCCTCGTCTGGAAGAAGCCCTGGCGAACACCACATTCCACACGCCACGCATCCCAATCGTGTCCAACGTGGACATGCGCCCGCACTCGGACCCCGCTGTCATCAAGCGCATTCTCGCTCAGCAGATTACGTCGCCGGTGCAATGGGAGGGATCGCTCAAGCAGCTACTGGCGCGTGGGTTGACGGAGAGTTACGAGCTGGGGCCTGGGAAGGTGATTGCGGGGATCATGAAGCGCGTTGACAAGGCTGCTCCTGCTGTGGTTAATGTCTCGGTGTAGAGGGGGGGCCCACCAGTTTTCACAAAATAATAAGATATGTTATTTGCAGACTCGATAAGAGAGTTGTGCAACCATACGAAGTGTGATTTGTTTTGTATCAAGGCCATCACCACCAGAACGTTCTTCCATTAGACATCAACCCAAGAGATTGATAGGTAAATAGCATCCAGACATCACAGCAAGTGCCAACAAAAGACCCTGGATTCCAATCACGCACCTGGTAGTGCATGTCCCGCACCAACATGTAGCATATTGAGTGCCTTGTGTGGAGTGGAATCAATTTGGTAGTATGACCAGGATAAGAATTGCCTGGCATGGCATGGATTACCTCTTCCATAGTGTGGTCTGTCAGCCAGCCAGCTAGCCAGCCAGCCAAGTATGAGCACTTCAGTACGGAAGTAGAGCAGCAGCAGCACACAGCACGGCACCTGCACGGGCGGCGGATTCAACGATGCGTGATGGTCCTAGCTACAAGCAGCAGCAGCGGCGACGGCGGAGGAGGTGGCGGAGGCAGCAGCAGCAGCAGCGGCGGCAGCGGCGGCGGCGGCAGAGGCGGCGGCGGCGGCAGCAGCAGCAGCTGATCTTGCGTCCTGTTCTACTTGTGGACATAACCGCGTGCCTTCCTCAGCTCCTCAAGACCCGTTGCATTGATAACATACGTCATGGACAGATTCACGAGCTTATTCCCCTGCTGGTGCAAGATGCACGCCTCCCCATACGAGATAGTTGCCGCACCAGCGCCTGCTCCCCTGTACCCAAAATCTCAAAATGTTCCCACGGCATTCCCCCCAGGTGCATGAACAGCGCGCTGTAGTGGTCCAGCTTGATGAACGGCGCCGCCATTACAGACGCCGCGTCCCGGTGCCCGGCGCGCCTCGCTTCGTCCATGACGCGCTGCTTGGGCTTGGCGGGCAGGCGGTGGAACGGCAACATGGCGGATTCGAACTGCACCGTGCGGTTGTTCCGCCACGCCGCTCGGCTCGCCGACTCCGCCGCCTCCGCCTGGGCTAGAACTGCCTCCGTCACGTCGTTCGGCGATTCCCACGCGGCGCGTACGGCGGCGGGGTCCGGGTTGGGCGCGCGCGGGATGTCGCGGAAGAGGTACTGCTGCGCGAGGAACGCGAGGATGAACCCGCGCTGGTCCTGCATGCAGTCGCGCACGTAGATCAGATCGATGATCTCCGCCAGCGCCCACGCGTACCCGACATAAGCACCCGCGTTAAGAAACCGATTCACGGAGTGCCTGTTCCTGGGCGGGTAGAAAGGTTCTAGTTTGCCCATATCCGGCCAGCAGTAGATCTCCGCGCCGATAACCACCGGCGCGTTGAGCGCAAAGAATGCGTCGAGGAAGTTTTGCGGGCGGCATTTGGGGTGCGGCATGAGAAAGACGTCGTCGGCGTCGGTGGTGATCACGACGCGATCGCGCGGCAGCCCCGCGACGAAGTCGCGGATGGAGCGCAAACGGCCGCCTTGTCCCGTCCAGGGCTGGCGGCTTCCGATCACGGAGAAACTTATGCCCACGGGAGAACTTGTCGGGAGGCAGCGGATGGCTGTCCCACGGATCCGCGCTCGCGTCGTACTGCACCGCGCACCCATCCGCGGGAGCCGGCGGCGGCCCCCCGCCCGATCCGCGCGCGCGCAACTCCTTCCCGCGCGCCATCAGCTCCTCGCCTCTGGCGACGGCGGCTTTCACGAGATCCGTGCACTCGTGCGCGCGCAGGTCCGACAACATGCTGAGTCTGAACAGATGCCCCACGCGCTGCGTCACGCACGAATCCCACGAGTCGCGGAACTCCTCCGCCTGCGGGGAGAGGTTCTGCCCGAAGACGGACCAGTAGCATATTGCTAAGAATGCTATGGCGGCTAGGGCTCCGCATGCTAGACTGAAGCAGACAACGGCAACGGTCACGGGCGAGCGGGATATCGCAACGCAGCTGAGCCTTCTAGCTGAGACGGCTTTCCAGAGAGTGTGGCATTGTTAAAGCTCGCGTCTCATATTTCTGCCATCCAACCAAGTGTTTACAACTCTCGGAAATTTGAGACTTGTGACCTCAACGTTGACAGAACCTGGGACCAAACCTGTCCCCCCTGGTTCGGAAACCTCCCAAACCAGCCCACCCTGGTTTGTTTTGGCCTCGACTGTTTGGGAGTTCGCTGTTTTTTTTTTCACCCACTCGTCAGATATTTCGTTTTTCGTCTCCCAATCACAGACGCACAAACCCAACCAAGTGTTAAATGGTAGGAAATTTGAGACGCGAGCTTTAAGGGAACCAAGACTGGCGCCGCGGAGCCATCGTGGAGCAATGCTAAACGTGGTTAGTAATGACGTAGTGCGTAAATCCCGTGATGGGAGTAACAGTAGTGATGGAGTTAGGGCCGAAACAGGTTTTTATCAGTTCTCGAACGAGAGGCTGATAAAACCGAATAGGTTACAGATGGTACAAATGTTACAAACTCTCATCTGAAACGGTGTATCGTGGTGCTCTTGAACATTTCGAACTTGTGAACTCCCTCTTGATCTGACGTGTTGCGAAAAACTGTTTCGCACGGTCTTCGCGACCTGTGTTCGCGATTCTCCGCAGACCACGCATGCTGTTCCTTTTTGCGATGGATCACTGTCCCAATAACGTCGTCCACATGTTACACGCCTCGTCAGAGTGTGAGGGTGTTCGACCAATGAAAGTGGCATCGTTCAGTGCAACACCTCCCAAACCAGGGGCAGAATTGCGCAACGCGCCAACGCGCGAACTTTTTTTAATCCCAGCGACCAAGCTCGCACCGCAGGTAGGGCGACCGAACCTCGTCCAAATGGATCAACCTACATACACTTCTACGTTATATTCGTACTGCGAACAGACATATCTTGCCGTTACAGGTGCAATTGGATTTACGGTCAGATTCACGAAATTACAGCATGGGGTTTCAATTCTTTCACCAAATACAGATTTTGCGACGTGTTACGTCACTTCAGTCTGGTCACGCCGACAAGGCTTGACTTATGCTGATTTTTTTTAGGTCTTGATTCTTATACGGTGTAAAACAAGCTAAAACCCCTAGGGAGGCAGGCACCGCTTTCAAAGTATCAACCCTAAACACCTTGCCAGCTCCCGTGTTTAGGGTTGATACCTCCCGAATTGCACCACATTCGAGGCATCAACCCTAAACACCTTTACAATTTTGTTTAGGATTGATGCCTCCCGAATTGCGTCCCTGTATTTCGGGGTTTATTTTTTGTCGGCCCTAGATTGAATTCCATGCTCCTTAAATGTTTCATCAAATCGCGGTGGACACGTGGCAAAAAAAATGAATCTAGGCAAGAAGCGTGACACACGCGCCAAACATTTTCGCGCTACCGAAACAATGATATCAAGAGGGACCATCGACTCCTACAGATCAAAACTTGTAGTTACAATCGCAAAAACGCATTTAGGTCGATCGATTTGGACGAGGTTCGGTCGCCCAACCTGCGGTGCGAGCCTGGTCGATGAGATTAAGAAAACTTCGCGCGCCCGTGCGTCGGGCAATTTTGCCCAAACCAAGTCCCGACCTGTCTCGCTACACCCAGGCCGTGATATTTGCCCTACTCCAACTAAGGTCGTATCCCGGACCAGTGTCAATCTTGGTTGGTGTGATGAGGTCGCTAAGGCGAGCATCGCACAGCGATGTGCGCAACAAGCTTTTGATGATGTTCTTGCGACTAAATCCTCTCTCACACTCCACTTTGCTTAGTGGAAGGACAGCGAGGGCCTGCTAGAGTGTCTTCAGGTTCGGATAGCTGCGTCGCCAAGACCCTGGTGGAAATCTTCCCCGGCGTGATGACGTGACAAGATGTGACAGAAGCTCCTTAGCTCCTTCTTCGCCGCCTTGAAATCGAATCCTGACGAGGATGGGGTTTGGGGCTGTGGATATTAAGGGGGGGTTGGTTGTTGGTTAGTGTGGTAGTGCCACATACAGTGCGCTAGCCGAATCAAACGCATATAATGAATATATTCTCACCTAGAAGCATGCCGCCAAACAACTCATCGTTTGCTGCCAGCCACTCAAGGGTCTTAAACTCGCGCTGGTCCTCCCTGAATGGCCAAGAATCCACTTGAAACTGCGGAGAGACACTCTACAAAGGTAGTGAGCTAGACTACGGGGGTTGGCACGAACTACTAAGAGTGATCGTAGTTTTGTCTAGTTCCATAGTGCTTGCACATTCACGGAAGAAATCGGCAAGAGTTTCCACAAGGCAAAGTCGAAATTACAGAATAATTGAACAAGAAATGACAACAACGCCTACATCAGGCACCTAGCAACCCTGCAGCTAGCCTGGTCGACCGCCAGCACAGCTTGGTCGATCGCTTGCCTGCATTGCGTAGAGGAGCCGCGCCAGCAGTGTAGAAAGGCGACCTGCCGACACAGCAAGTCGACGGCGTGCCAACGCTGCAGCAGTGCGGCTGTCCAACGTTGCACCCGTAGATGGCAGCAGCGCGCAAGCTCGCAGGTGCGCGCAGATGATTGGCCCGACTTGCACCGTTGTGCATCCGTCGGCTGTTGTCTGCGCCTGACGAGCCGCATCGACTTCGGGATACCAGCCCGAAGTCGCCTTCGCCATCGCGACCTCAACGACGTTCGCGTGCCTCCGCGAAACTCGTCGAGTAGGTTACCCAGTCGACCTGGACACCACCAAGTGCTTTGGTCGACCACCAAGCACCTCTGGTCGACCATCACATGCTTCTCGTCGACCACTAGTGCCTCTGGTCGACCATCACGAGTTTCTGGTCGACTACTAGGTGCCTCTGGTCGACCACGGCTCCTGTCGAGCTACCCCCTGGTCAACGGACCCCTTCCGTCGATCAGAACTGTCAGCTGTTGTCGCCGAGCTCCCCTCGTCGACTACTGCTCATTTGTCACTCGACCTCCCGGTCGAACTGCCCCTCCTAGTCGACGGCCCACCCATCGCCCAGACCAGTCATTTGTAGCTGTCGAGCTCCCTGGTCGACAGCAACACCACAGCGGTCCCCCCTGCAGCTCGATGAAGCCTGTCGAGCAGCTCTTCCATTGTGAACGGTCGGCTACTACTCCCGTACATTCGACCAAGTCGTCGGCGTTGCCCAAGCGAGGGCGGGGCCAACACTCCATTCCCATTAACAGACACAGCTTCGCAACGCCCATCTGCTGCAAGTCCCACATGCGGTACTTCATCCTCGCCACGATCTCCTTCGCGAATCCCGTGCATAACTTCACACAGTGACCAAGCGTGTGTCAGATTTATATGACATAGCTACTACATGCTATAGTTGGGTAGCACATATGGGGTACAGCTTTCTAGGGTTTGTATTTGTACCCAACTTTCCCTGAGTCATTTCATTCTCGTTCAGTTTCTCATGGTATCGAGCAGGTTCCCCTATGGGAACTGTTCCTAGGGCCCACCACCTTTTTTTTCCCTGCCCGGAGCGCGCTCTACACTGCCCGAGTCGCACTCCCCTCTCACATCCCCGTCGCGCCGCCCTTTCAACCCTGTCCCGCCGCCTTAGCGGCCCCGTCGCGCCGTGCTTGCGGCCCCGTCGCGTCGCCCTCGCGGCCCCTTCACGTCGCGCCGCCCTAGCGGCCGCGTCGCGCCGCCCTCGCGGCCCCGATCCGCCGCCCTCGCGGCTCCGTCGCCTCGCGCCGCCCTCGCGGCCCTTTCACGCCGCCCTTGCGGCCTCTTCAAGCCGCCCTCGCGACCCCCCCCCTCCTAGCCGCCCTAGCGGACCCGTCGCCTACCCCTGCGGCCCCGGAGCCGCCCTTCCCTGCCCCGGAGCCGCCCTTCCTTGCCTCGGCGCCGCCTCTGCTGGCCCCGTCGCCTACCCCTGCGGCCCCGGAGCTGCCCTTCCCGGCCCCGGCGCCGCCTCTACTGGCCCCGCCGCCGCTCCACCCGGCCCCGCCGCCGTCCCCACGCGGCCTCGCCGTCACCACCGAGCCGCCGGCGCCGCCGAGCTGCTGCCGAGCCGCCCGATCCGCCCGAGCCGCCGCGCCACCTGAGCCGCCCGAGCCGCCCTATCTGGTAAGAGCAGCACTTCTGTCACTGCACTGCCCTTACCCTACTATTCGCGCTGCTAGCCTACTGCTGTCATGGCTACCCCTAGTGTCCTCGCTTTTGACGCTGAGGGTCGGGCCATTGACTTTGACGTCTGGGTAGATGATCTGCAGCTTTTCCTACAGTGCGATAGGGGAGACGGTCTCTCCCTCTTTGACCTCACCTCTGGTGCCTCTCCTGCCCCTGCTGCTGATGCCGACGCCACTGTTCGCTCACAGTGGGCCACACGCGATGCTACTGCACGTCTTGCTGTGCGTCGCCACCTGCCTACCTCTGAGCGTGCGCACTTTAGCCAGTACAAGAGTGCTCAGACCTTGTATGACGCTGTAGTTGCGCGCTACTCTTCCCCTGCCACTGCTGCACTGAGCCGCCTCATGCTACCGTACCTCTTCCTTGACCTTGCTGCCTTTTCCACAGTCGCTGACCTCATTACGCACCTCCGCACTAGTGAGACTCGCTACCGCGCTGCGCTTCCTGCTGAGTTCTGGGCCAAGAACCCCTCCCCCCCATGTACATCACCCTCTACTACATAGTCACCCGGCTCCCTGACTCCCTTCGCGTAGTCAGGGACCACTTCCTCTCAGTTTGCCCCACCACTCTCACCGTTGACCTCCTCGAGAAGGCCCTCCTAGCAGCAGAGAAGAGCATAATCGCTGTAGGAGCCTCTCATGGTGAACCTCGCACCCCCGTCTTTGAGGGGTGTTCCCCCTCCCCCCTTTTGCCCTCTGTTGCCTTTGCTGCTGCGGCCGACCTCGTTGGTTTCGAGTCGGTCGGTGCTGCGTCTGCCCCGAGCAGGAGACGACGCACCAGCAAGGGCAAGGGGGGCAAGGGTGCTGGAAGGGCTGGCGGGGGTGGCGGAGGTGGCGGTGGAGGCGGTGGAGGAGGTGGGGGTGGTGGTGGGAGTGGTGGCGGGGGTGGAGGTGTCGGTGGCGGCAGTGGAGGCGGAGGCGGCGGCGGCGGTGGCGGTGGGAGCGGATGTGGCGGAGGTGGCGGTGGTGGAGGAGGCGGCAGCGGAGGAGGTGGAGCTGGTCGGGGTGGCGCTGCGCAGAGGGTCGGCTCCGGTGGTGGTCAGCGCCAACAGCAGTAGCAGCAGCGCACTCGTGACATCCCCCCTCCTCAGCAGCTCCGTGAGTGGTACGCTGCACGCTAGCGGGGTTGGGGTACTGGTCCGTGCACCTACGTCCTACGCACCGGCAACCGCGCGGGTGAGCAGTGCGAGGGTGCGCACTCCACCCAGCGCTGCTTTGGCCGCCTGACGGACGCTTGGCGTCACCAGTTCCATGAGGCCACTGAGATCCCCCGCTGGGGCGAGCTGTCTAGGGCGGGAGTAGCTGTCTTGGACCTTGACTTTGATGCTATTCTTGCTGCCATATATACTGTGACTATTAGTGATGAGGGTGATTGTTACCGGTGTTTTCCCCCGACCCGGGCATTGAGACTGCTGCTCTAGGTACTGGTGAGGCTGCTTCTCTAGGTGCTAGCGAGGCTGCTGCTCTAGGTGCTCGTGCGTCTGCTCCCCCAGGTGCTGGTGAGTCTGCTCTCTCAGGTACCGCGTCGGCTTCGGCCTCCCACACCTTCACCCTTGACTCGGGGGCTTCTTGCTCCTTCTTTCGAGACCGCACCACACTCACACCGCTTGGCCGGCCAGTTGCAGTCTCTCTGGCAGACCCCTCTGGGGGTCCTGTCCTTGCTCACTTCTCCACTACCCTCCCGTGTCCGGCGGCCCCCTCTGGCACCCTGTGTGGTCTTTACCTCCCCTCGTTCTCTACGAACTTGGTGAGTGGGACTGCCCTACAGGATGCGGTGGTTCAAAAGTTCACTCATGCGAGTCAGTGGGTTACCCACTGCACGGACGCTCGGACAGGCCGACACCTGGCCACGTTTACACGTCGGCCGGGGTCGAGCCTGTACACAGTGACCACTGCGTCTCCTCCAGTCACTGCGTCTGGTCAGGTAGCTGCGTCGGGTCAGGTGTTTGCTGCAGCGTCCAGGTCTGGTCCTGAGTCTGCCCCCTACTCGTGTCGCCTCCTGTCTCACGAGACTCTCCTCTGGCACCACCGCCTTGGTCACCCCTCCCTGCTTCGTCTCCGAGGCATGGCCTCCCGTGTCCTTGTCTCTGGTCTTCCCCGGTCCCTCCCTCCCCTTCCTCCGAGGCCTGGCCCTACCTGCGTCCCCTGTGTCGAGGGGCGGCAGCGGGCTGCCCCTCACTCCTCCCAGTTTCCTCCGACAGAGGCCCCGCTGCAGACGTGTGGGGCCCGGCCCGCGTCCGTAGATAGGGTCACGAGCGCTACTTCCTGCTGGTGGTTGACGACTACTCGCGTTACACCACAGTCTCCCCCCTGCGCAGCAAGGGTGATGTCACTGAGGTTTTGATCGATTGGATCCGCGCAGCTTGTCTCCAGCTCTGGCAGAGCTTTGGCTCGGACTTTCCTGTTCTGCGTCTGCACTCTGACAGAGGCGGAGAGTTCGCCTCTGGCCTTCTGCGAGGCTACCGTCGTGCACGAGGCATCCGCCAGACCTTCACGCTTCCGGACTCTCCACAGCAAAATGGGATTGCTGAGCGCCGCATCGGCATGGTCATGGACGTCGCCCGTACGTCCATGATGCATGCGGCTGCCCCCCATTTTCTGTAGCTGTTTTCGGTTCGGTACGCGGCGCATCAGATCAACCTTCAGCCCAGGGTCTCCATGCCGGAGACCTCCCCAGCTTTGCTGTGGACGGGGAAGGTTGGCGATGCGTCTGCATTCCGTGTCTGGGGATCTCGTGCGTTTGTCCGCGACTTGTCTGCGGACAAGCTGTCCCCTCATGCTGCTCCTTGCATCTTCCTTTGCTTCCCCCCTGACGCGCCAGGGTGGGAGTTCTACCACCCCACCTCTCGCCGTGTTCTGTCCTCCCAGGACGTCACGTTTGACGAGTCGGTCCCCTACTACCGCCTCTTCCCCTACCGCACTCCGTCCCTCCCCCCGCCACCGCTCTTCCTTGTGCAAGGTCCCCCCCCGGTAGACCCCCTCCCCCCTCATGGTCCTGCCCCTTCAGGTGTGTCCCAGGTAGACGAAGTCGAGCCTGTCGAGGTTACTGGTGACTCTGGTGCTGCTGAGGGTGCTGAGCCTAGGGGTGCTGACTCTGGGGGTGTTGAGCGTGTGGGTGCTACGCCTGGGGGTGCTGAGCCTAAGGGTGCTACTACTGGGGGTGCTGAGCCTGGGGGTGCTGCACCTTGTGGTGCTACCTCTGAAGGTGCTGAGCCTGGGGGTGCTGAGCCTGTGGGTGCTACGCCTGGGGGTGCTGAGCCTCGGGGTGCTACGCCTGGAGGTGCTGAGCCCGGGGGTGCGGAGCGTGAGGGAGCTGGGCCTGCTCGTGTGGCGTCTGGCGGTGCTGGGCCTGGAGGTTCTCCGGGTGCTTCGTCTCGGCGGGAGCCACTCTCTCCACAGGAGCAGCGTGAGTGGTTTGCCCGGCGCTGGAGGCGTGCTGCTTGAGCTGGAGGTTCTTCGGCTGCTAAGGGTGCTTGTGCCGCGGGTCCCAGAGGTGCTCGTACTGGGAGTACTGGAGCTGCTGGGCTTGCGGGTACGACTGGAGCTGGAGCTGCTGAGGGTGTTGGCGTTGAGGCTACTGCTCTCGGTCCTAGAGGCGGTCCTGCTGGGGGTGCTACTGGTGCTGCTGGAGGTACTGGAGCTGGAGGTACTGCTCGCGCTGGTGCTGCCGCTGGGGGTACAGGTGCTGTCCCTGCTGTGTCTGGAGTCGCCGCGCGGCCTCGGTCGTACTTCGTTCCGCTCCTTCAGCAGGTTCTTGGTCTCCCGCATTCTACTGGTCCTCCTCCTCCCTTAGAGTGTCTACAGCCTGTCGCGTCACAGTTACAGCTACAGCCGGCCTCCCCACTGCCTGCTCCTTCTCCCTACACTGGTCCTACTGGAGGTCTTGCTGAGCGTCGTGAGCCTGCGTCTCGCCCTGCGTCGCCTGTCCGGCCTGCTCGCAGTAGTGGTCGTGGTTCGCGTCACCGTCCTCCTCCTGTCCCTGGCACGCACCGGATGTCTCTACGTCCGTCCACTGCTCCTCTGCGTGCCCCTTCGCCTTCTCCTCCGTAGTCCTCTCTTCCTGCTCTTGCCGACCTGGAGTCGGACTCTCTTTGTGCTGCCAGTCCTACTGTCATGCGTCTCCTTGCTACTGTTGTCACCGACCCTTCCTTTGAGTCCACTGCTGCGTCTGCCTTAGTTTCTGAGCTTGTCAACTTTGCTGCTCGCTGTCGTCTAGACTACGCTGCTAGTCTTCTCGCTGAGTCTGAGTCTGTCTGTCCTCCGTCCGTCGGGGGTGAGTGTGCCCTTGGCACGGACGTCCTTGAGGACAGGCAGGAGGAGTTCCAGTGTTTGGGTGCTGCTTCACCTCATCTCGTGTCCGTACTGCTTACCCCTGAGGGAGACCCGGATGCACTTGACATCCCGATTCCGCGCTCTTACGCGGAGGCGATAGAGGGTCCCTACTCCTCTCAGTGGCAGGCAACTATGGACAAAGAGATGGCTTTCTGGAAGTCCACAGGCACCTACGTTGACGCCGTTCCCCCGCCTGGGCCGAACATCGTGAGTGGCATGTGGATTTTCAGGGTGAAGCGGCCGCCGGGTTCTCCGCCTGTCTTCAAGGCGCGTTACGTGGCTCGTGGCTTCAGTCAGCCGCAGGGAGTTGACTACTTTCAGACCTTCTCTCCCACCCCCAAGATGACCACTCTTCGAGTGCTGCTGCACATAGCCGCTCAGCGCGACTACGAGCTTCACTCTCTTGACTTCAGCACTGCTTTCTTGCAGGGCAGCTTGCACGAGGAGATCTGGCTGCGTCGCCCACCTGGCTTCACTGGGTCTTTTCCTCCTAGCACCCAGTGGAGCCTCCGGCGGCCAGTCTACGGTCTCCGCCAAGCGCCCCGTAAGTGGCACGACACACTGAGGACTACACTTGCGGCTCTTGGGTTTGCTCCTTCTACAGCCGACCCGTCGCTGTTTCTGCGCACCGACACCTCTTTGCCGCCGTTCTACATCCTCGTGTACGTCGACGGCTTGGTCTTTGCCACAACTGACAATGCTGGACTCGCCCACGTGAAGTCCGAGCCACATAAGAGACACACGTGCACAGACCTGGGTGAACTGCGCAGCTACCTTGGCTTGTAGATCACCCGGGACAGAGCACGCCGCACCATTACCCTGACTCAGTCACACATGGTGCAGCAGGTCCTTCAGCGCTTCGGCTTCACGTACTCCTCGCCTCAGGCCACTCCTCTGCCTACTCGCCACTCGCTCTCAGCTCTCCCTTCAGATGAGTCCGTAGAGTCGAGTGGCCCGTATCCAGAGCTTGTTGGCTGCCTCATGTACCTGATGACCTGCACACGACCTGACCTTGCATACCCTCTTAGCATTCTCCCACGCTATGTTGCTCCTGGGAGACACAGACCGGAGCACATGGCTGCAGCGAAGAGGGTGTTGCGCTACTTGTGCAGTACGTCGGGCATGGGGCTTGTGCTTGTAGGGCAAAGTCCAGTGGTCCTCACTAGGCACGCAGACGCTTCTTGGGCTGACGACCAGGCTACGCAGCGGTCGTCACAGGGTTACACCTTTAGCCTTGGTTCCGGCTCTGTTTCGTGGCGGGCTACCCGCTCGTCTTCTGTTCTCGGCTCCAGTTGTGAGGCTGAGATCTACGCCGGGGCCATGGCTGCACAGGAGCTTCACTGGCTCACCTACCTGCTGACTAACCTCGGTGAGCCGCCTCATTCTCCTCCAGTGCTGTACGTAGACAACAAGGCCATGCTGGCCTTGTGTTGAGAGCAGAGACTGGAGCACAGAACGAAGCGCATTGCTCTCTGCTACTTCCTTGCTCGTGAGCTACAGCAGCGTGGTTAGTTGCGCCTTGCGTACGTGGCCTCTGAGGCCAACACTGTTGATATCTTCACCAAGGCATTTGCGCCTTGTGATCATTCGTGCTTTTGTACTCAGCTGGGTCTTGTGCCTACCTTGCCTCACTTGCTCACCCCTTGACCTTGTTTGTACTGTTGCATTTATATATACACCTGCTCTTGCTTGTCTAGCCTTATATATATATGTAGTCCTGCATGTGAACTGGCCTTGTGGCCTTGAACTTGTGCTCGGAATGTGTGGTGACTTTGTGATCCACCCTGAGCTTGCTTTGCTTTGCTTGACTGGTCTTGTGACCCCTTCTTCTCCCCCACTTTGCCTATGGGGGTGTGTCAGATTTATATGACATAGCTACTGTAGGCTATAGTGGGGTAGCACATATGGGGTACAGCTTTCTAGGGTTTGTACTTGTACCCAACTTTCCCTTAGTCATTTCATTATCGTTCAGTTTCTCAGCGTGCCCCAAACTTGCGCTTCTTGACGGGTGTCTCGCTCAACTGGGAACGATGTGATTTCTGCCGCCTTTCTACATCACTCCCTTCAACCACCACTGTCCGCTTGTCTCCCACCTTGATCTTTGATGAATCAAGACAGCAGCTTGCTGATCCCGCCCCAAAATGTCTCGCTTGCGTGATGATGGTGATCGTGCGGTCAACAGCTTCGGCCACTTGTGTGATGTTTACCTGTACAGCACCATGCATGTCAAACAGGTTAGCAAGAGTAAAAATACAACTTGCACTTGTTTCTCAAAGTAAAGTAGATTTTTACCTTTCGGTGCTGGAAGAAGCAGTTGAGCGTGTTTAACTCTGCAAGAATGTCTGCGAGGAAGTACAAACAGAAGTGAAACTTAAACGTTTGCACTGTAGCAGCAATCTTGTGGCCGTACTCAACTATCATGACCATTGCCTCCCCGAAAACTCTGCACACCCCCACTATTGCGCCTCCCCGCAACAGCCACCTGACGTTGAATAGCCCTTGGTGCTCCAGGTTGGTATGGTGTAGCTTCTGTTGCAGCTCCTTGAACCGCTCGTACCAAATGTTCGAGCGGCATTTGATCTCTCCCACCGCACGCACAGCAGCATCGATCATGTTGAGGTCTGGGTAGGCTTTCGCTGCATCATTGACCACGAGTGCCTCCCTGCAACATAATGGGAAGGTAAGTGAGTTACAGTAGACATTGGGATTAAACGCAACTACAGCCTTACGAAATCTCAGCAAAGCAACACTTGTCTTATCGATGCGCTACGCAGTGATACCCGACGAGATGCAGGATACGCTCTTGCAAGTGGCATACAAGGCTGCTCTTCTCCCCCGTCATCACAAAAGCACCGTCGGTCCCCATGCCGGTCACCCGTTTCATGTCGAGGCCGATAGAGTCCAGGTGGCTCGTGAGCACGGCAAAAATCGAAAACGCATGGCACCTATGCTTCGTAAGCTGCGCCAAGAACTCCGTAACGGTGACGCCGTTCTTCAGGAACGTGGCAAACACAATCAAGTGTTTGCCATGCGCGCGGTTGGTGCTCTCGTCGCAAGTTAGGCCGACGAAGGGTGAAGCGAGAAGAAGCTTCAGCTGCTGAGTTTTATGGTACTTTGCCATCGTCGCGGCCATCTCGTTGAAGCTGTACCTGCCGCAAGCCATAGAGTAAAGTGAAAGCTATGTCGAATCCATTACTACACAGATGGCATATTGCAATAAACACAACAACAAGTACGGTAGACTTACTGTATTATGTAAATGCCGTAGGACTGAAGCGGGATGTCGGCAACTCCTTCCCCAAGGAAGCCTATGAGCTTCGGGAACATGGAGATCGGGGCGTCGTGATCGCATATGAACTTAACGCCGCGCATGAGACGAGTAAGCCGCGCGCCTTCCTTGTCGGTGTTGGCAAAATCGTCGATGCGCTTCTGCTGCTTGATCTCGGCCATGTGCGTCCGCTGTCTTTTCATTGCTTCGTCGTGGCGGCCACTCAGCTCGTGACATCTCATCAATCCGATCTGCAGATCGCGTCCCCCCGTTCCGTTGCGCCTGAATTTTGCGTTGTCCTTGCCGTGCTCCACGCATATACTATAGTGCAGGATGGGCAAACCATCCTCGTTCATATCAAGCAGCAGCCAATCAAATTTCGGTAGCCATTGCGTGATGTATACCTGCCGCGCCTTAAAAAATCTCTCCTCTGCCTTTTCAGCTCGGATGAGTTCACAAGACACACGCGAGGGAGTTTGGGCAGGAGCCGGAAGCGGAGCCCACTTAGCAGGGGCGTGCCGAACGGGATTACGCCTTGCGCGTATAGAAGCCTCTTCTTTGAGGCAGCAGACGAAGATTCGCCGACCTCTGTCACGCTGACAGTGGCGGGAGCACTATTCGGCGCGACGGCATTGGAACTAGTAGGACAATCAGGAGGCACCTTTTCGCCGCTGCATGATGACGAGCCGGCTGTGCAGGTAGGCGGAGGGTTGACATGAAGCCTGCGCAGGATATCTAAACCTGTCCGCGCGGTAGCGTCGTTTGGTGGCTCGTCAGCAGCTTCTCCTACATCGTTGTCCTGACTCTGCGCCATGGCTGCTGGTGTGTATCAAGAGAAACAGCTACCTCAGTTGGAAAGCCCAAATGAGGGAGAGGGCTCTTGTCCAGAAAGATGAGACCACAACCGTGCTGGTGACCCTAGTTCCCAGCGCATATGTTTCCTATCGTGCTGGCAAACGAAGATCACAGCCACCCACATCCAGAAGGGGACGCAGTGCCCAGTGGGCTAGTGGGCACCGAATTTCCACTACACTCAGCCATTTTTCCTGCACTCAGTGGCATTGTCTACAACGTAGCTGTATTTCTGGCAAATGGTGGCCCACTTCGTGCCAGCACATGTATTATCGAGGCTGAAATTTCGGTTTCGACTGTTGGCAATCGGGAATCCTGGGTTACGGGAAAGGGGGGGGGTGGGGGGAGTGGGGGGAGGGGGGGGGGGGGTATGGTACTCGCTTCAGAGTAAAACTTGCTATGAAGAACTGTAACCCTAAGGCATTAGTGTGCCTTAAATGTAAACCCTGACCGATCAGGAAAATCCTAGCTAAAAAAAAAATACCCTAGGCCATTAGTGTGACTAAAAAAAAAACACCCTCATAATCAAGGTTTAGGGTGATTTACATTCATAAAATTAGTCCTGGTGTCAACTCCTCTATTCGGAATACTCTAGGGACCAGTTCGGCTGGCATCACGGGCGTTTGAGCATTTTTAACCAACCTCGAAAAAACGTCAGCTCGAAAAAATCGTCGAAGTTAGGCGGCGCATGTAGTGCACCTTTGAAAAAACGGGCTGCCCTATTTGGCTGGCATTATGGGGGTTAAAACGTGATGGCGCGGAAGGAGTGTAAACTTCGAGAAAGTCAGGTCGAAGGTGAATAGCACCTTCGAACAGTCATATGATTGGCTGGTCTATTCGACCAGTCGCATACGATTGCCCGCATTACTGATCCCTCGCATGGTCTAAGCTCTCGGCCATGCACCATGCAGCAAATCAGTGGTGTGCCACTTTGCAAGGGAAAACGGTGTCTTGGAACCATCGTATTGCTAAAAACGCAGGCGTTAAAAGGGTTGTTTGGCAGGCATTTTGATGCGCTCAGGTTCGACATCAACCCGCCTATCTGGAACCTTGATAATCGATCGATCGTTTATCGTTTCGCTATAGCCGGTCCCCGAGCCAGATATTAACGCCGTTTTAAGGCCTGCCGAAAAGGGCCTAGGAGTCCCAGTGTTGTTTAAAGACTGATGAGTTTTTTTTCCCTTGCCTTGCAGATACGTGCTCCAGCAAATGGTTTACTGCCTCAGCACCTACTTGACTCAGACGCAGATGCAATACATCACATATTCACCATTTATTGGCTTGAGCACAGATGAGAGCACGGACCTGACTCACGAGAAGCATATGATTGTGTACATCACTTTCTTGCGCAATCGTCGTGTCGTTACCAAGTATCTAAGCATGAAACTGCAGGGAAGAGTTGGCGGTGAAAGATGCGGCCACAGCTAATTCTGATCTCGCCATGGTAGACACCATTGTGCGGACGCTGGCGGAACGCCTGGGCAGCTCAAACCACTGGAGCCAGAGGTTCAAGTACTTGCAGCGCATCATCTACAACACGAATCTCGATGTGCAGGGAATCCACAACGTATGCTGGCTGTCTCGAGGCAACGCGGTGAAGCGTCCGTGCAAGGTGCTCAAGGCCGCGGTTGTTCTATTTCACAAGAAAGAGCACAAGCTGTACGAGGTGGTAGCATCGTACATATTACAGTTCTGCCTCTTCTTCCTTGCTGACATCCTTGCGGACATGAACGATCTCAACCTTTCATTTCAGAAACGCCAGGTGAGCCAACTGTCAACGGGAGTGTTGTTAGGCCCCATCCTTGCTTGGGCGGAGCCGACCTCGTAGTCGGGTGTACGGGGGAGTGCAGCCGACCTGCGGCACTGGGCGAGCTGGTCGCCGGGGGTGGTCAACCTGCACGGGGGCCACTGTATTGGCGCCGACTTCTAGGCGCCGACTTTGGAATGGTCGACCTGACCTGATGGTCGACGAAGGAGGGGCCGACGTCGACCTTGACATGGGAGGTTGGGGACGTTGAGTTGGAGGGCGTTGAGTAGTAGGATGTCGAGCAGTTGGGCCTCGAGCAGCAGGGCTCCAGGGTGGAGGGCGCCGAACTTGGGGACTCCGAGCTTGCGAAACCGGCGACCGGCAAGGTTGGTTGCCCGATCGACCGAGATACCCGGGCGACGTGTGCGAAGGTCGCCGGGGTGACTTCTGCGAGGCTGACCTTGGGGGTGGTATCCCGAGGTCGACGTGGCTGTTGGGCGCAGTCACTGGCGTGGACTCCGCCGGGCGTCTGTACTACACCCGTGATAAGGAGAGGTGCACCAACCAGCTGCAGGCACCTACAAAGCGGGCGCAATGTTGTCCTACGGATGCAACGCTGTGCAGCCGACTTGCTGCAGCGTTGGGACACCGTGGACTTGCAACGTTGGCAAGCCGCGACTTTGCGCTGCTGGAGCGCGGTCGACCAAGTCGTGCTGGCACGCGGTCTACCGTGCTGTGCTGGAGGTCGAGCAGCAATTTTGCTAGTTTTGATGTAGACTTGCATGCCAACTTTGTTGCCATCATTCTGAATAATTGTTCTCAACATTTGCTAATGAAACTCTTGGGGTTTTTCCCTGTTAACGCACGAGTACTAGAGAACAACTAAATGAACAAACGCAGAGATCACTCCTACCCCGTGCCTAGCCCGCAGTCTAACTCCGGTTGATAGAGGTATCTCCGCACCACCATCTTGCGTTTGCACATGTATACTAGGCTTTAGCATCTACTAACTTGGCGGGTGGTTGTCACAACGGTGGCACATATCGTCCAATCTGTCACTGCCGACCTCGAGCACAGGTACCTTAACACCAAGGCCGTCTTTGATGGAAATGGAAATGGGTGGCTACCGAAGTTTATGAGGCTGCATGGGAAGCGGGCGGGTCAAAAGGTGCGAGTGTGTGGCGTGGATGATGAAGGCCGACCGGTTAACCACATGTACACCCTATATGAACGGCCAAGCAAGGGCCACATCTACAAGAGCGATCACAACGTCTGTGTGAGTCTCGGATGCAAATTCGCAAAAAAGTATGCGTCGACCGCCTCCTCTTTCGCCTGGACGATCCGCGGGGGATGGGTCCGACGAAGCTGTTTCGTGCCTCGAAGTGGCCGAAAAGAATGAATGCCCACAAACGGAAGTGCAGGATTGGCTGACTGGCTGCAGCGCACTTTTCAATAACAAGCTCCCGGGGTTCGACATCAAGTCAGCTTCGCGGGAGCTTGTAACCTGGTGCTCGATCATGAGTTGCACTACAATGAGGAGATCTTTGCATAAGGCCTCGCAAACTTCATGAAAAGCGGCGACGCGCAAAGGAACGACACACTGCTAAGCTTGTGCGTCTATTCACGTGATGTTGACGCTCTTGCTGATCCGTGTTTCTTCCTCGTGTTTGGCAGGCGCTGGCCCAACCTGATGTTATTGTGGCAGGTGCTGGCAGTTCTGCCACTATCAATTGTGGAGTGCGAGAGGGGGGCTTTTGCGCCAGAACATTATCAAATCGTGGGTCCGTGGATTTCTATGCAACGCCCGGCTCACGGAGCTGACGCGGATTTCTTTGTTGGAGTACAAGATGGACTGGCCTGGAGAAGAGGCGCCCGACCTAGAGCGTCATTTTCCCTGCGGATGAACGGAAGCGCAAGGGGAAGGAACCGGACGAAAAAAGAGAGGGGCCCAACGAGCCGATTGGCAAGGATGAGTTCGCAGAGTCGGACGACGATGATGAGTCCCCACCTTGAGAGACTCAGAGAAAGAGGAGGACGATCCATTCCTGTCCAATGGCGAGGAGGAGGGGGAAGAGTTTTACACATGGATAAGCCACTCCCGTAGAGGACAACGTAGTTTGTATGCCAAAGCAGTTGTTGTAGAGTAGTGATGTAATGAGGACTGTTTGTCACTCGCGGGGAAAACAAAATACAAGACTTTGATTATAGCTTGCCAACCCTGAACGAATAGATAGCCATTTTACTGGAGACAGAGCAATCAAAGTGGCCAAAATGTGGCCGAAGTGCCATCGAAGTAAAATGATATATATATTCTTTTGAATCAGGAGGGTAAAAATCGAAACGCCAGCCCTGGTCTTGGTGTCAGCTACACCGACCAATGGGATCGCAAGAAATCACCCAATGTACCCAATATTGACACCAGATTGGAGCCGCGTGCGGGCACGGCTCCACCTCGTGTCAAACGTGTTTGGCGTCTGATACAAACCGCATAGCAGAAAACTTTCATGTTGCCCATTCAAGATGCCTGTATCGAGTAAATAAGCATACTAGTAGCGGCTCGGCTTGAAGGAAAGAGGAATGGTGTTTGAAATTTGACCCTCTGTTACATTTCGATTGACCGAACGCTGTCACCCGCGATTCAAACGTCTAGTTTGTCAGAATGTTATAATTGTCTAGCCTGCAGTGGGGTACTCTATAGCGAGTACAACCCAATTAGGGTTTCCTATATGTATGCCACCTGTTGCTAGTGCAACCCTCTCTTCTTCAATCCTCATTTCTTCACATGCTATCAGAGCATCTATGCTCCTGGCATGTGGGCCCACCTAACTGCTTCCACTACTACTCTGTGTGCTGCACGCCCCGTCGCGTGCCCCTCGCGCGACCCTTAGCGGCCCCGTCGCCACCCCTTCCGGCCCCGTCGCCGCCCTTCTCGGCCCCTCGCAGCCCCTTCGCGGCCCCGTCGCCGCCCCTTCGCGGCCCCGTCGCCGCCCCTAGCAGCCCGTCGCCGCCCTCCCAGGCCCCTCGCGGCCCCTTCGCGGCCCCGTCGCCGCCCCTATCGGCCCCGTCGCCACCTCCAGCGGCCTTGTCGTGGCCCCTTCGCGGCCCCGTCGCCGCCCTTCCAGGCTCCTCGCGGCCCCTTCGCGGCCCCGTCGCCGCCCATATCGGCCCCGTCGCCGCCTCCAGCGGCCCCGTCGCTGCCCCTTGCGGCTCCATCGCCACCCCTAACCGCCCCGTCGCTGACCTTTCAGGCCCCTCGCGGCCCCTTCGCGGCCCCGTCGCCGCCTCCAGCGGCCCCGTCGCCGCCCCTTGCGGCCCCGTCGCCGCCCCTTTCGGCCCTGCCT
Organism: Closterium sp. NIES-65; assembly: GCA_948144175.1. Taxonomy (NCBI): domain Eukaryota; kingdom Viridiplantae; phylum Streptophyta; class Zygnematophyceae; order Desmidiales; family Closteriaceae; genus Closterium; species Closterium sp. NIES-65. The sequence goes on from CANXME010002378.1 coordinate 3,049,313, forward strand.
CGACCCTGCCCCGGCCCCGCCCCGGCCATGCTCCGTCGCCTGTCGCGGCGCACCGGGGGCACGTGCACCGCCCCACCTCTTTTCCCGTCGCCCGTCGCGGCTCCTTGGGGGGCCGCGACCTTGGGGGGGGGGGGGGGGCGAGCGTCGCCCCTTCTGCCGCCTGCTTTGGCGCCCGGGGAGGCCGCGCGTCGGCCCCCCCCTTCCCCCCCCCGCCCCCGTAACCTCCCTACCCGCCATCCCGCCCTGCCCTGTGTTAGGGTTTGGGGGTGGCGAGTAGGGGGTGGCGGGTGTGTGGTCTCCCCTGCTCCTCCTCCTCCTCTGTCTCCCACTGCTGCAGCTGCCGCTGAGGGGGGTGGGTGTGTGGGAGTCGACGGAGTGGTGCTAGGGGGTGGGCTGTGAGTGAACCTAGGGTGCAGCAGGGGGTGTGTGAAAGGGGGGTGCTGTGGGAATAGAACTAGGGGTTGAGAAGGGGGTGTGTGTCGAGAGGTGTGGGGCAGCTGGAGGAGGTTGTGTGAAGGTAGCTGTCGTGTCGCCTGCAGCGCCTGTAGTCCGTCGCCCTTGCTTCGGTAGCCAGTGAGCCTGTTGCACCAGTCGCCAGTGGGTCCGTTGCTCCTGCCGCTCGTCTATAGCCACGGAGCCAGTTACTCAAGTAGTCCGTCGCCCTTGCTTCGGTAGCCACTGAGTCAGCCGTTCCTGTGCCCGTGCCTCTACAGCTTTAGTCGTTGCCTCCCATCTTCTCTCCCTCCATAGTTCCTCCTCCTCCTCACTTGCCCGCTGTGATTAACTCTAGCTTTTCTCCCTATTGTGAACTCCTGCTCTATGCCTGCTTGCTCATTGTGCTGATTACACCCCACTTTGGCTATGGGGGTGTGTCAGAATGTTATAATTGTCTAGCCTGCAGTGGGGTACTCTATAGCGAGTACAACCCAATTAGGGTTTCCTATATGTATGCCAACTGCTGCTAGTGCAACCCTCTCTTCTTCATTCACCACTTCTTCACATAGTTGACTACATAATCGAGATAATTTAATATATCCAAACTAAATAGATATGCACCTGTTAAGGGGGGATTTATTGTTCACTTTGAACAGTACTTTTCAACTCACCCTGTCAGATTATTATAGCTGATGCATGTTTGTAGGCTATAGTGGGGTAGCACATATGGGGTACAGTTTGCTAGGGTTGCATTTGTACCCAACTCTGACTTAGTCAATTCATTTTCCTGTTCAGTTAGTTTCACATGGTATAGAGCGGGTCCCTCCTAAGGACCGTTCTTTGGGCCCACCCACGATTTTTTTTTTTTCCTGCCCGGAGCGCGCCCTATTCTCCCCGAGGCGCGCTCCCCCTAGTGCGCGTCGAGCTGCCCTTGTGGCGCCCCGAGAGTCGCGCGCGCGACTCATTTTTTTTCGCGCGCGCGGCCTAGGCCCCACTTCGCGCGGCCCTTACAGCCGAGCCGCGCCGCCCTCTCGGCTCTGCCGCGCCGCGCCGCCCTCAAGACGGCCGCGCGGCCTCTTCGTCGCTGCAGCAGGCCCCCCCCGCTGCACCTCTGTCGGCCCCGCAGCCGCCTTACCTGACGGCCGCCGCCTCACCTGACGGCCCGCCGCCTCGACTTCTGGCCCGCCACCTCACCAGACGGCCCCCCCCGCCTCACCTGACGGCCCACCGTCTCACCTGCTGGCCCGCCACCTTACCTGACGGCCCCGCCGCCTCACCTGACGGCCCGCCGCCACCTTACCTGACGGCCCCGCCGCCTCACCTGACGGCCCGCCGCCTCACCTACTGGCCCGCCACCTGACCTGACGGCCCCGCCGCCTCACCTGACGACCCGCCGCCTGACCTGCTGGCCCGCCACCTCACCTGACGGCCCGCCGCCTCACCCGCTGGCCCGCCACCTGACCTGACGGCCCCGCCGCCTCACCTGCTGGCCCGCCACCTGACCTGACGGCCCCGCCGCCTCACCTGACGGCTCGCCACCTCGCCTGCGGGCCCGCCACCTGACGGCTCCGCCGTCCCCTGTCCCGGCCCCGCCGCTGCACCCTGACGGCCCCGCCGTCCCCTGTCCCGGCCCCGCAGCTGCACCCTGACGGCCCCGCCGAGCCGCCCAGCAGCAGCCGAGCCGCCCAGCCGCAGCCGAACCGCCCAGCAGCAGCTGAGCCGCCCAGCAGCAGCCGAGCCGCCCAGCAGCAGCTGAGCCGCCCAGCAACTAAGCCGCCCAGCAGCAGCCGAGCCGCCCAGCAGCAGCCGAGCCGCCCAGCAGCAGCTGAGCCGCCCAGCAGCAGCCGCGCCGCCCAGCAGCAGCCGAGCCGCCCAGCAGCAGCCGAGCCGCCCGGTACCCGAGCTACCCGAGCCGCCCGAGCCGCCCGACCCAGCCCGAGCTGCCTGCTGCTGTCCTGCCCGACTCTCCTAGCCCGGTGAGACTTTCAGCTGCTACCATGGCCACCCCCAATGTTCTTACTTTTGACGCTGAGGGGAGGGCCATTGACTTTGCCGTCTGGATTGAAGACCTGCAGCTGTACTTACTGTGTGATGCGATAGATGAGGTCTCTCTCTTTGACTTTGTCTCTGGCGCTGTCCCTGCCCCGCCTGCTGATGCTGCCTCTGCTGCTCGCTCCAAGTGGGCGACCCGCGATGCTGCTGCACGTCTTGCTGTGCGTCGCCACCTCCTTCCTCTGAGCGTGCCCACTTTAGTCAGTGCAAGACCGCTCAGGCCTTGTACGACGCTGTAGTTGCACGCTACTCCTCCCCTTCCTCCGCTACCCTTAGCCGCCTCATGCTACCGTTTCTCTTCCCTGACCTCGCTTCCTTTCCCACTGTTGCTGACCTAGTTACCCACCTCCGCGCTAGTGACACCCGCTACCGTGCTGCCCTTCCTGCTGAGTTCCGCGCTGCGAACCCTCCTCCCATGTACATCACTCTCTACTTTCTCGTCACCCGTCTCCCTGAGTCCCTTCGTGTCGTTAGGGACCAGTTTCTCTCTGTCTGTCCCACCACTCTCACTGTCGACCTCCTTGAGGAATCCCTGCTAGCGGCTGAGAAGAGTATTGTCGCTGTAGGGGCCTCTCGGGGTGACCCTCGCACCCCCATCTTTGAGGGGTGTGGTCCTTCCCCCCTGCTGCCCTCTGTCGCCTCTGCCGCTGCGGCCGACCTCGCTGGTTTTGAGTCGGTCGGCGCGGCGTCTGCCCCCAGCGGCAGACGCCGCTCTGGCAAGGGCAAGGGGGGCAAGGGGGCGGGTGGAGCTAGAGGGGGCGGTGGAGGAGGCGGTGGGGGTGGAGGGGGGAGTGGGAGTGGCGGTGGGGGTAGTGGCGGGAGTGGAGGTACTAGTGGTGGCGGTGGAGGCGGAGGTGGCGGCGGAGGTGGTAGCGGAGGAGGCGGTGGGAGCGGTGGGAGCGACGGTCCTGGTGGGGGAGGTGGCGGTGGAGACGGGGGTGGCGGTGGAGGCGGGGGTGGCGGTGGAGGCGGGGGTCGGAGTGGCTCGTCCCAGCGGAGCAGCTCTGGGGGTGGTCAGCGCCAGCAGCAGCAGCAGCAGCAGCAGCAGCAGCAGCAGCCGCAGCAGCAGCAGCGCTCTCGCACCGTCCCCGGCCCTCAGCAGCTCCGTGAGTGGTACTTGCAGCGTCAGCGCGGTGGTGCACTTGGTCCCTGCCCCTACGTTCTTCGCACCGGTGACCGTGCGGGGGAGAGGTGTGGGGGCGCCCACACAGCCCGTCGCTGCTTTGGCCGCCTGACCGACGCCTGGCGTCAGCAGTTTCCGGAGGCCGCTGAGATCCCCCGCTGGGGAGAGCTGTCTAGGGCTGGAGTAGCTATTTATGATCTTGACTTTGGTGCTATTCTCTCTGCTATGTATGCTGTGACTGGTAGTGATGAGGATGACTGTTACCGGTGTTTCCCGCCCGACCCGGGCATTGGTACTGCCGCGTCAGGTACTAGTGAGGCTGCAGCTCTAGGTGCCAGTGCGTCTGTGCTCTCAGGTGCTGGTGAGTCCGCGCTCTCAGGTACTGTGTCGGCTTCGGCCTCTCACACCTTCACCCTTGACTCTGGAGCGTCTCGCTCCTTCTTTAGGGACCGCACCTCTCTCACGCCGCTGAGTCGGCCGGTTGCGGTGTCCCTGGCTGACCCCTCTGGGGGACCTGTCCTGTCTCGCTTCTCCACTGTCCTCCCGTGTCCAGCGGCCCCCTCTGGCACCCTGACTGGTCTCTACCTCCCCTCGTTCTCGACGAACTTGGTGAGTGGTGCTGACCTCCAGGATGCAGGTGTCCACCAGTTCACCCCTGCTCGTCAGCGTGTGACCCACTGTACGGAGGCGGATACAGGTCGTCACCTGGCTACGTTTACACGTCGGCCAGGGTCGAGCCTATACACACTGACCACTGCTTCTCCTCCAGGTGCTGCGTCTGGTAGAGTCCCTTCGTCTGGTCAGGTGTTTGCTGCAGCGTCCAGGTCTGGTCCTGAGTCTGCCCCCTGTTCGTGTCGTCGTCTGTCTCACGAGACCCTCCTCTGGCACCACCGCCTTGGCCACCCCTCTCTGCTTCGGCTCAGAGGCATGGCCTCGCGGGTCCTTGTGTCTGGTCTTCCCCGGTCCCTCCCTCCCCTTCCTCCGGGCCCTGGCCCTGCCTGTGTCCCCTGTGTCGAGGGGCGCCAGCGTGCTGCCCCTCACTCCTCCCAGTTTCCTCCGACAGAGGCCCCGTTGCAGACGCTTCACATGGACGTGTGGGGCCCAGCCCGCGTCCGTGGACAGGGTCAGGAGCGCTACTTCCTGCTGGTGGTTGACGACTACTCGCGTTACACCACAGTCTTCCCCTTGCGCAGCAAGGGTGAGGTCACTGAGGTGTTGATCGCCTGGATCCGCGCAGCTCGTCTTCAGCTTCGGAGGAGCTTTGGCTCTGACTTCCCTGTTTTGCGTCTGCACTCGGACAGAGGCGGAGAGTTCTCCTCTGGCCTCCTGAGTGCCTACTGTCGTGTGCGAGGCATCCGTCAGACCTTCACGCTTCCGGACTCACCACAGCAGAATGGGATTGCTGAGCGCCGCATTGGCATGGTCATGGACGTCGCTCGTACGTCCATGATGCATGCGGCTGCTCCCCATTTTCTGTGGCCGTTTGCGGTCAGGTACGCTGCGCACCAGATCAACCTCCACCCCAGGGTCTCTCGACCAGAGACCTCCCCAGCCCTGCTGTGGACGGGGAAGGTTGGCGATGCGTCGGCGTTCCGGGTCTGGGGATCTCGGGCGTTTGTTCGCGACCTGTCTGCGGACAAGCTGTCCCCTCGTGCTTCTCCCTGCGTCTTCCTGGGGTTCCCCCCCGACGCCCCTGGGTGGCAGTTTTACCACCCCACCTCTCGACGTGTTCTGTCCTCCCAGGACGTCACGTTCGACGAGTCGGTACCCTACTACCGCCTCTTCCCCTACCGCACTCCGTCCCTCCCCCCGCCCCCGCTCTTCTTGGTACCAGGCCCCCCCCCGGTAGTCCCCCTCCCCCCTCAGGGTCCTGCCCCTTCAGGTGTGTCCCAGGTAGACGCGGTCGAGCCTGTCGAGGTCACTGGTGACTCTGGTGCTGCTGCGGGAGCTGAGCCTGAGGGTGCGGGGTCTGGGGGTACTGAGCCTGGGGGTACTGTGCCTGGGGGTGCTGGGCCTGGAGGTGTCGAGCCTGGGGGTGCTGTTCCTGGGGGTGCTGAGCCTGGGGGTGCTGAGCCTGGGGGTGCTGAGCCTGGGGGTGCTGTGCCTGGGGGTGCTGAGCCTGGGGGTGCTGAGCCTGGGGGTGCTGTGCCTGGGGGTGCTGAGCCTGGGGGTGCTGAGCCTGGGGGTGCTTCGTCTCGCCGGGAGCCACTCTCCCCACAGGAGCTGCGTGAGTGGTTTACCAGACGCTGGAGGCGTGCTGCTGGTGCTGGTGGTTCTTCGCCTGCAGTGGGTACTGCTGCCGCGCGTCCCGACGGTGCTCGTACTGTGGGTGCTGGAGCTGCTCGGTCTGGGAGTTCTCCTGGAGCTGGTGCTGCTGAGGGTGTTGGCGCTGAGCCTGCCGCTGGTGGTCCGACTGACAGTGCTCCTGGTGCTGCTGCTAGGGGTTCTGGAGCTTCTGGAGGTGCTGCTGGAGGTGCTGCTGGCGTGGGTGCTCCTGACGGGGGGACTGGTGCTGTTCCTGCTGTTTCTGGTGTCGCCGTGCGGCCTCGACCGTACTTCGTTCCGCTCCTACAGCAGGTTCTTAGTCTTGCACCTCCTCCTGCTTCCTTAGAGGGTCCACAGCCTGTTCGGTCACAGCCACAGCTACAGCCTGCCTCCCCTTTGCCTGCTCCTTCTCCCTACGCTGGTCCGACTGGAGGTCTTACTGAGCGTCGTGAGCCTGCGTCTCGTCCTGCGTCGCCTGTTCGTACTGAGCGCGCTAGTGGTCGCGGGTCGCGTCAGCGTCCTCCTCCTGTCCCTGGCACGCACCGGATGTCACTGCGTCCGTCCACTGCTCCTCTGCGTGCCCCTTTGCCTTCTCCTCCTGCTTCCTCTCTTCCTGCTCTTGCCGACCCGGAGTCGGACTCTCTTCGTGCTGCCAGTCCTACTGTCACACGTCTCCTTGCTACTGCAGTCACTGACCCTTCCTTTGAGTCGTCTGCTGCGTCTGCCCTTGTCACTGAGCTTGTCGACTTAGCTGCGCGCTGTCGTCTAGACTACGCTGCTCGTCTTGTCGCTGAGTCTGAGTCCGCCTGTCCTCCGTCCGTCGGGGGTGAGTGTGCCCTTGGCACGGACGTCCTAGAGGACAGGCAGGAGGAGTTACAGTGTCTAGCGGCTGCTTCACCTCATCTCGCGTCTGTACTGCTTGCCCCTGAGGGAGACCCGGATGCACTAGACATCCCGACTCCGCGTTCTTACGCGGAGGCCGTAGAGGGTCCCTACTCCTCTCAGTGGCAGGCAGCTATGGATGCAGAGATGGCTTCCTGGAAGTCCACAGGCACCTACGTTGACGCGGTTCCCCCTCCTGGGGCGAACATCGTCAGTGGCATGTGGATCTTCAGGGTGAAGCGGCCGCCGGGCTCCCCGCCTGTCTTCAAGGCGCGTTACGTGGCTCGTGGCTTCAGTCAGCGGCAGGGAGTTGACTACTTTCAGACCTTCTCTCCCACCCCGAAGATGACCACTCTTCGGGTGCTGCTGCACATTGCCGCTCAGCGCGACTACGAGCTTCACTCCCTCGACTTCAGCACGGCGTTCCTGCAGGGTAGCCTGCACGAGGAGATCTGGCTGCGCCGTCCGCCTGGCTTCACTGGGACTTTCCCTCCTGGCACCCAGTGGAGCCTCCGACGGCCAGTCTACGGTCTCCGCCAGGCACCGCGTGAGTGGCACGACACACTGAGGACTACGCTTGTGGCTCTTGGGTTTGCTCCTTCTACTGCTGACCCGTCGCTGTTTCTTCGCACCGACACTTCCCTGCCGCCGTTCTACATCCTCGTGTACGTCGACGACTTGGTCTTTGCCACAGCGGATACTGCTGGACTCGCCTACGTGAAGTCCGAGCTGCTGAAGAGACACACGTGCACAGACCTGGGTGAACTGCGCAGCTACCTTGGCTTGCAGATCACTCGGGACAGAGCACGTCGCACCATTACCCTGACTCAGTCACACATGGTGCAGCAGGTCCTTCAGCGCTTCGGCTTCACGTACTCCTCGCCTCAGGCCACTCCTCTGCCTACTCGCCACTCACTCTCAGCTCTGCCTTCGGATGAGTCCGTAGAGTCGAGTGGTCCGTATGCAGAGCTTGTTGGCTGCCTCATGTACCTGATGACCTGCACACGACCTGACCTTGCATACCCTCTGAGCATTCTTGCACGCTATGTTGCTCCTGGGAGACACAGACCGGAGCACATGGCTGCAGCGAAGAGGGTATTGCGCTACCTGTGCAGTACGTCGGGCATGGGGCTAGTGCTTGGAGGGCGGAGTCCAGTGGTCCTTACCGGCCACGCGGACGCTTCTTGGGCTGACGATCAGGCTACGCAGCGGTCGTCACAGGGTTACACCTTCAGCCTTGGTTCCGGTTCTGTCTCGTGGCGGTCTACTCGCTCGTCTTCGGTTCTCGGCTCCAGTTGTGAGGCTGAGATCTACGCCGGGGCCATGGCTGCACAGGAGCTTCGCTGGCTCACCTACCTGCTGACCGACCTTGGAGAGCCGCCTCGTTCTCCTCCAGTGCTGTACGTAGACAACAAGGCCATGCTGGCCTTGTGTCGAGAGCAGCGCTTGGAGCACAGAACGAAGCACATTGCTCTCCGCTACTTCCTTGCTCGTGAGCTGCAGCAGCGTGGTCAGTTGCGACTTGCTTACGTGGCCTCTGAGGCCAACACTGCTGATGTGTTCACCAAGGCACTTGCGCCTTGTGACCATCAGCGCTTTTGTACCCAGCTGGGTCTTGTACCTGTCTTGCCTCACTTGCTCTCTTCTTGACTTTACTTGTACTTTGTCATATATATACCTGCTCCTGCTTGTCTAGTTTTATATATATGTCTGTACTCCTGCATGTGAACTGGCCTCTGGCCCTGCTCTTGTGCTCGGACTGTGTGGTGACTTTGTGATCCACCCTGAGCTTGCTTTGCTTTGCTTTGCTTGACTGGTCTTGTGACCCCTTGTTCTCCCCCACTTTGCCTATGGGGGTGTGTCAGATTATTATAGCTGATGCATGTTTGTAGGCTATAGTGGGGTAGCACATATGGGGTACAGTTTGCTAGGGTTGCATTTGTACCCAACTCTGACTTAGTCAATTCATTTTCCTGTTCAGTTAGTTTCACACACCCATATCCTTATCTTCCTAGATTTCCTAGTGCCACGTGGCACTCTACTTTCTTTGCCTTCTAGTTCCTAGTCCCACAATCCACTTTCCCACAATTTCTCTTGCATGCTATATCAACCTTGCTTGTATTCCCTCATACCAATCAATTCTCATTCAACTCTTTAATTACTCAAATACTTCTTCGCCTATTTCGCCAACACTCTCTTTCGCCATAGTCTTCCGCCGCGTTTATCCTCGACTTAGTCGACCCCGCTAATCTTTAGCGGATTTAGGCCAGTGGGCCTACGTGGGGAGCGACTTCTTACGAGCGACTGTCGACGACGGGACTACGACGTCATCGTCCCGCAGTGCCGACTTGCAGACTTGGAGTCGTCGAGCCAACATGGATGAAACCATGAACGCTCTCCCCAACGACATGGGCAATGCGCTTGCTCAACTCATGCGCCAACTCGTAGCGTTGACGCTAGAAAATCGTCAGGTACGGGCTGAAATGCAACAACTTCGTGAATTCGCGTCAATTTCTCATGGTCATGCCGCACCATCTCCTGCACCCAACACGTCGACTGGCGCGGAAGTGCTGCCGGAACGTCGAAGCGGACTCAAGCCGCAGAAACCCGAGTCGTTCGACCCAAGTCAACGCGACGTGAACCTGCGGACGTGGCTCTTCATGCTGAACAACTACTTCGCCGCGAGCGGGGTGCAAGAGGCGGACGCGCAGCAACGAATCGAGTACTCCGTTACGCTGCTGAGGGGCCCGGCCTTGGAATGGTGGCGCCAACTCACGCAAACTGTTGTAAGAAGGGTACAGACAGACGGGCATCAACAGGGCGTGGGGCCTGCAGCTGCAACTTCGAGCTTAGGGAGTTTAGCTTTGGGTGTTACCACGGTTCCGACCACATGGGAAGGATTTGAAGCGGCGCTGAAAAGTAGGTTCGACTTGGTGAACGCCTCCGAAGCTGCTAGGAAGCGCCTGCGTCATTTCCGACAGATAGGAAACGTCGAGGAGTACACACGATGGTTCTTGAGCATCTGCAATGAGATAGACGATATCACGGAAGCAGAGATGCACGATCGCTACCTCGAAGGGTTGAAGTCGGACATAGCGGAGATCATAGCGATTCACAGGTTGTCCACCTTCGAGTCGGTAGTCGCAGCAGCAGAACGCGTCGACGCAGTACGAAACCGACGGGGTCGTGACGATCGCGATAGGGGATACAACAGACCGATCAACGACACTCGATCGAGGGACGGACCATCGCCCATGGAGATTGGTGCAGTTAACAGTGACGGCTCACAGAAAACGGGATTTAGGGGGAACTGACACTACTGCAAAAAGCCGGGACACATGAAGCAGGACTGCCCACAAATTACGGAGCTGCAGTAGGGAAACGGAAACCGCCAGTATATAGCGGGTCGCTAGCTGGTGTGGACGCTTCCGAACCCGCCACGTCTACCAACGTAGAGGAGACGGCCTTAGAGCAGTCACCTACGTCGAACGAGGTAGACACCAGGCCTGTCGATTGACGGGCATATGCCCTTAATGCCCTGAAATTCCGGGCTGATTTTGCTCCATCTTGACTGCATAAAGTGTTAGGATCGCCCTGCACCCGTGCCACTAAGTGCTACGTTCGACCCTTCCCCGGATGCGTTAAGTGCTCCAACCAAGCCTTCCCCACCCACAAAGTTTTGATTTCCGGTTCTAGGCCTTAGCAGTTTCTAGCCAATCTCGTGTTTGTGATATCTCTAAGTCAGCTTTAGAGCAGCCAAACTTTCCCTTAGCTAAGATAGTGTAAGTGCAATCTCAGATATCAAGTTTTCCGTTTGGCCTGCGCCTGTGACCGTTAAGGGCGCCAAAACACTCAGCTACGGCCAATACAGGGTCAGATCGGGACGAGCTGGGGACTCCAAGTATGGGCTCCAGGAACTTCGACAGGCCTGGTAGACACTGCTGATCGTCCAGTCCTGCTTCTAGAGAAGCTTCGTGGAGTTCCAGTCAAGATTCTCATCGATAGCGGAGCTAGCCACTCGTTCGTTTCATCTTCGTCAGTTAGTCGTCTCCATCTCGAAGCAGATTCGGCAGTCAACTTCAAAGACGCTCGCATGGTAGATGGGACGCCACTTCACATAGGACCAGTAATTCGCAAGTTGTGCGTGGTGCTAGGACCAATCACAGTTAGACGCGACTTTGACTCTGCGACGCTGGATGGTTACGACTTCATCTTCGGTAGAGATTGGTTACGGACAGTTAGTACTCAGTTTGACTGGGCTCAGGGAAGCTGCAGCGTCAAGGTAGATGGCGAGTTCCGGGAGCTGCCACAGTGGAGCGATGGGGCCACATCCTACACATCCATCATCAATGCTGTTCGTGTGCGGCAGCTGGTGAAGCGAGCGGCACGGATCTTTGCGGTTTTCCTTGAGGAGGTAGAAGCTGAGGAGGGGAAAGGAGGGAGTGCAGTAGTTGGTGAGAAGGAGACTCTTCCTGTTGAGGTGAGTGCACTGCTAGCAGAGTTTGCAGACGTCTTCCCCGACGAGTTGCCCCCAGGGTTACCTTCCACCTGAGCAGTAGACCATCGGATAGAGTTGGAGCCGAGGAGCAGGCCAGTAGCAAAGCCGCAGTGGAGGTTGAGTCCAGCGGAGACAGAGGAGATAACACAGCAGGTTAGGCACTTTCTCGCGCAGGGGTTCATACAACCATCTAGATCGCCTTGGGCAGCACCGATCCTCTTCGCGCCTAAGAAAGACGGAGGGTTACGGATATGCATACAGTACCGCGCGTTGAACGCCGCCACCGTCAAGAATAGATTCCCGGTGCCGAGAGTAGAGGATCTCCTAGATGCGGTGCAGGGCGCTAGAGTCTTCTCAAAGACCGACCTTCGTTCGGGTTACCACCAGATTTGCATAGTTATAGAGGACCAGCACAAGACGGCGTTTCGTACGAAGCAGGGGTTGTACGAGTTTAGGGTTCTACCATTCGGTTTGACCAACGCCCCAGCGACGTTTCAGACGCTCATGAACACAGTCCTCTCCGAGTTCCTCGGGTCGTTCGTTGTAGTTTACCTAGACGACATCCTAGTCTTCTCCAAGACAAAAGAGGAGCACGTGCAGCACTTGTAGAAGGTAGTCGAGGTCTTGCGGAAGGAGCAGCTGTTCGCTAAGCAGTAGAAGTGCGAGTTCTTCCTCTCCTAGGTCGAGTTTCTAGGTCACGTTGTTTCAGCTAGTGGCATTAGGACCGACCCAAAAAAGATCGCATCAGTACAGAATTGGGTGGCTCCAACCTCAGTGAAGGAATTGCAGAGCTTTCTCGGATTCGCAAATTACTACCGTCGTTTCGTTCAGGGTTACGCATCGATAGCTACTCCACTCACCGACCTACTTCGGAAGGGCGTAGATTTTGATTGGGGTCCAGCGCAGCAGCAGGCGTTCGAGCAGATGAAGCAGTCGCTCACGTCTTCACCAACACTGTCGTACCCAGATCCCACTCGCCCGTATGTTGTAGTGACCGACGCATCAGATCGTGCCATAGGAGCAGTGTTTCTTCAGGACCAGGGCCGCGGGTTGCAGCCGATAGCGTACGAGTCGCGCAAGCTTAGGGGAACCGAGCTGAACTATCCGATCCACAACAAGGAGGCGCTCGCGATCATCCATGCGTATAAGGTGTGGAGGTGCTACCTAGAGAGGGCAGTAAGTGTTATACGCACGGACCATTGCTCACTTCGCTTTCTCAAGTCGCAGCCGCAGCTGAGTCGTCGCCAGGCTAGATGGATGGAGTTCATGGAGGAGAGTTTCCACTACAGGATAGAGTACAGGCTAGGCGTGCGCAACCCTGCGGATCCACTCACTCGCCCTAGTTGCCAGCTTGCTAGTCTCACAGTCACTGCCTGCCATCCACTTCTCACAGCACTCTTCGAGCACGGTTACACAGTAGATCGCGACTTCATACCGCAACCGCCCGCAGGAGCAGAGGTGCAGGGTAGTGTCTACATACAGAAGGGTACCACACGGATTTGGGTTCCAGCCTACCGCCCTCTTTGACAGCTTCTTCTCTCAGAGGCGCACGACGTAGTTAGTGCAAGGCACTTTGGAGCGGATAAGACGGCTAAGACGCTTAGTCGCACGTATTATTGGCCAGGGTTTGCAGTGTCAAACATTATATATGTTCTGCTTGTGTAGGCTACAGTGGGTTAGCCTATAGGGGGTACACAATTCTAGGGTTTCCTACTTGTACTCATTTTCACTGCTAGTTCATTCATTCCTGTTCGCTTATTCTCACATGGTATAGAGCGGGTCCTTCTACGGACCGTTTTTTTTTGGGCCCACCGAAGCGCCCCCCGAGGCGCGATTTTTTTTTTAGCGACCCCTCGGGTCGTCATTTTCCCTGCGGCCCCGCCGCTTTCACTGACGCGGCCCCGCCGCCCTCTCTGACGGGGCCCCGCCCCCGGCCCTTACGCGGCCCCGTCGCCGGCTCTCACGCGGCCCCGCAGCAGGCTCTGTCGCGGCCCCGCCCCGGCCTTTACGCGGCCCCGCCGCCTGCTCTCACGCGGCCCCGCCCCAGCTCCTTCGCGGCCCCGCCGCCTGCTCTCGCGCGGCCCCGCCCCGGCTTCTACGCGGCCCCGCCCCGGCTTTCACGCGGCCCCGCCGACGGCTTTGTCGCGGCCCCGCCCAGGCCCTTACGCGGCCCCGCCGCCTGCTCTCACGCGGCCCCGCCCCGGCTCCTTCGCGGCCCCGCCGCCTGCTCTCGCGCGGCCCCGCCCCGGCTTCTACGCGGCCCCGCCCCGGCTTTCACGCGGCCCCGCCGACGGCTCTGTCGCGGCCCCGCCCAGGCCCTTACGCGGCCCCGCCGCCTGCCCCCGTCGCGGCCCGGTCGCCTCCTGACGGCCCCGCCGTCCCTTCGTGACGACCCCGCCGTCCCTTCCTGACGGCCCCGCCGTCCCCTCCTGACGGCTCCTGCCGTCCCCTTCTACCGGCCCCGCAACTGCACCTGCTGGCCCCGCCGCTGCACCTACCGGCCCCCACCACCCACCCCCCCTTTTCCCGTCGCCTGTCGAGGCGACCTGAGGGGGCCGCTTGCGGCCTGAGAGGCCAGCAGAGGGGTGGCAGGTGTGTGGCCTCCCCTGCTTCTCCTCCTCCTTCATCGCTCACCTGCAGCAGCCGAGCCGCCCCACCGCCGAGCCGCCCTGCACCCGAGCCGCCCAGCAGCCGAGCCGCCCTGCCGCCGAGCCGCCGGGTCGCTGAGCTGCTGAGCTGCAGTTGCTGCCGAGCCGCCCTGCCGCCGAGCCGCCGAGTCACCGAGCTGCTGAGCTGCAGTTGCTGCCGAGCCGCCTTGCCGCCGAGCCGCCCGAGTCGCCCGAGCCGCCGAGCCGCCGAGCTGCCGAGCCGCTGAGTCGCCGAGCCTACTCTTCCCACCACTGGTGAGCTCTTGCCCTGCTAGCACGCTGCGCGTCGCCTGCTTGCCTGCCTGCCTGCCTTTTGGCTTGCCTGGCTGCCTGCCTTCCTGCTGCTAGTCCTGCTCCTGCTTCTGCTTGCGGAGCCAGATGCAGCCCCAGCGACGCCTGCGTGAGTCCCTCACGCCCCAGCAGCTGCGTGAGTGGTACGCTGGTTGGGGCTGTAGGGGTGGCGACGCTACTCCTACTACCACTCCTGCTGCTTCTACTCGTGGTGGCGGCCAGATGCAGCTCCCGCGACCCTCTCGCGTGTCTCTCACGCCTCGCCAGCTTCGTGAGTGGTACGCTCAGAGTGGAGGGTCTCTCAGTGCTGTTCGCTGCTCTTACGTGATTCGCACTGGTACTCGGACTGGTCAGCCTTGTGGGACACGTAGTCATACACAGTCCCGCTGCTTCGCCCATCTGAGCGACGCCTGGCGTACCCTGTTTGGCGACGAGGCTGAGCTTCCCGACTGGGTGGAGTTGCTTAGGCAGAGGGTAGATATATATGCTCTTGACTATGATGCTATTCTCACTGCCATGTATGCATTGCCTACTAGTGCTGACCGTGCCGGTCACCTGTGCGTCCCGCCTGACTCAGGTATAGGACCTGCTGCTCTAGCTACTGGTGAGGCTGCTGCTCTGGGTGCTAGTGAGTCTCCTGCTCCAGGTACAGGTGCGGCTGCTGCTCTAGGTGCTAGTGAGTTTGCTTCCTCAGGTGCGGGTGAGGCTGCGCTCTCAGGTACCGCGTTGGCTTTGGCCTCCCTCACCTTTACACTTAACTCTGGGGCTTCTCGCTCCTTCTTTCAGGACCGCACCACACTCACGCCGCTTGGTCGGCCGGTTGCTGTCTCCCTGGCTGACCCCTCTGGGGGTCCTGTCCTTGCTCACTTCTCCACTGTCCTCCCGTGTCCGGCTGCCCCCTCGGGCACCCTGTCTGGCCTGTACCTCCCCTCGTTCTCGACGAACTTGGTGAGTGGTGCAGACCTACAGGATGCGGGGGTTCACCAGTTCACTCCTGCGAGTCAGCGGGTGACCCACTGCACGGACGCACGCACAGGCCGGCACCTGGCCACGTTCTCGCGTCGGCCGGGGTCGAGCCTCTACACCCTGACCACTGAGTCTCCTCCTGTCCCCGCGTCCGGTCAGGTAGCAGCGTCGGGTCAGGTGTTTGCTGCTGCGTCCAGGTCTGGTCCTGAGTCTGCCCCCTGTTCGTGTCGCCTCCTGTCTCACGAGACTCTTCTGTGGCACCACCGTCTAGGCCACCCCTCCTTGCCCCGTCTTCGGGGCATGGCTTCCCGTGTCCTTGTCTCTGGTCTTCCCCAGTCTCTCCCTCCCCTTCCTTCGGGACCAGGACCTTCCTGTGTCCCCTGTGTCGAGGGGCGCCTCAGGGCTGCTCCTCACTCCTCCCAGTTTCCCCCGACAGAGGCTCCTCTGCAGACGCTTCACATGGACGTGTGGGGCCCGGCCCCCGTCCGTGGGCAGGGTCACGAGCGCTACTTCCTGTTGGTGGTTGACGACTACTCGCGTTACACCTCAGTCTTCCCCTTGCGCAGCAAGGGTGCTGTCACTGAGGTGCTGATCGACTGGATCCGCGAGGCTCGTCTCCAGCTCAGGAGGAGCTTCGGCTCGGACTTTCCTGTTCTGCGTCTGCACTCTGACCGAGGTGGGGAGTTCTCCTCTCGCCTTCTACGAGACTACTGTCGTGCACAGGGGATCCGCCAGACCTTTACGCTTCCGGACTCTCCACAGCAAAATGGGATTGCTGAGCGCCGCATTGGCATGGTCATGGATGTCGCTCGTACGTCCATGATGCATGCGGCTGCCCCCCATTTTCTGTGGCCGTTTGCGGTTCGGTACGCGGCGCATCAGCTCAACCTTCACCCCAGGGTCTCTCGGCCCGCGATGTCCCCAGTGTTACTGTGGACGGGGAAGGTCGGCGATGCGTCTGCGTTCCGTGTCTGGGGATCTCGGGCGTTTGTCCGCGACTTGTCTGCGGACAAGCTGTCCCCCCGTGCTGCTCCCTATGTCTTCCTTGGCTTCCCCCCTGACGCTCCAGGGTGGCAGTTCTACCACCCCTCCTCTCGTCGTGTTCTGTCCTCCCAGGACGTCACGTTCGACGAGTGAGTCCCCTTCTACCGCCTCTTCCCCTACCGTACTCCTTCCCTCCCCCCCCCACCGGACTTCCTGGTACCAGTTCCCCCCCCGTTAGACCCCCTCCCCCCTCAGGTTCCTGCCCCTTCAGGTGTGTCCCAGGTAGACACGGTCGAGCCAGTCGAGGTTGCTGCTGAGTCTGGTCCTGCTGCGGGTGCTGAGCCTGGGGGTGCTGCTGCTGGGGGTGCTGAGCCTGGGGGTGCTGAGCCTGGGGGTGCGAGGCCGGGGGGTGCTGAGTCTGGGGGTGCTGAGCCGGGGGGTGCTGAGCCGGAGGGTGCTACGTCAGGAGCTGCTGAGCCTGGGGGTGCTGGGCCTAGAGGTGCGGAGCCTGCGCCTGCTGGACCTGGGGGCTCTCCGGTTCTTCCGTCTCGGCGGGAGCCGCTCTCTCCACAGGAGCTGCGCGAGTGGTTTGCTCGCCGCTGGAGGCGTGCTGCTGGAGCTGGAGCTTCTTCGCCTGCTGGGGGTGCTGAGTCTGGAGCTGCTGAGCCTGGAGGTGCTGAGTCTGGAGCTGCTGAGCCTGGGGGTGCTACGTCTGGAGCTGCTGTGCCTGGGGGTGCTGAGTCTGGAGCTGCTGAGCCTGGGGTTTCTCCTGCTGCTGCGTCTCGCCGGGAGCCCCTCTCTCCACAGGAGCTGCGCGAGTGGTTTGCTCGCCGTTGGAGGAGTGCTGCTGGAGCTGGAGCTTCGTCGACCGTCGAGGGTGCTGGTGCTGCCGCTCCCGGAGCTGCTGGGCCTGCGGGTCCTACTGGAGCTGGAGCTGCTGAGGGTGTTGGTGCTGAGACTACTGCTGTCTGTCCTGGCGGTGGTTCTGCTGCTGGTGCTGCTGGAGGTCCTGCCGCTGGAGGTGTTGGTGGCGCTGGTGCTGTCGCTGAGGGTGCTGGTGCTGTCCCTGCTGAGTCTGGAGCTGCCGCGCGGCCTCGGCCGTACTTCGTTCCGCTCCTACAGCAGGTTCTTGGTCTTTCTCCTTCGGTAGACTGTCCACAGCCTGTCCAGTCACAGTCACTGTTGGAGCCTTCCTCTCCTCTGCCTGCTCCCTCTCCTTACACTGGTCCTACTGGAGGTCTTGCTGAGCGTCGTGAGCCTGCGTCTCGTCCCGCGTCGCCGGTTCGTGCTGCTCGCGCTAGTGGTCGCGGTTCGCGTCAGCGTCCTCCTCCTGTCCCTGGCACGCACCGGATGTCTCTGCGTCCGTCCACTGCTCCTCTGCGTGCCCCTTTGCCTTCTCCTCCTGAGTCCTCTCTTCCTGCGCTTGCCGACCCTGAGTCGGACTCTCTTCGCGCTGCCAGTCCTACTGTCACGCGTCTGCTTGCTACTGTCGTCACTGACCCCTCTTTTGAGTCCACTGCTGCGTCTGCTCTAGTCGCTGAGCTTGTTGATTTTGCTGCTCGCTGTAGTCTAGACTACGCTGCTAGTCTTGTTGCTGAGTCTGCGTCTGTCTGTCCTCCGTCCGTCGGGGGTGAGTGTGCTCTTGGCACGGACGTCCTAGAGGACAGGCAGGAGGAGTTACAGTGTCTAGCGGCTGCTTCACCTCATCTCGCGTCCGTACTGCTTGCCCCTGAGGGAGACCCGGATGCACTAGACATCCCGACTCCGCGTTCTTATGCGGAGGCCGTAGAGGGTCCCTACTCCTCTCAGTGGCAGGCAGCTATGGATGCAGAGATGGCTTCCTGGAAGTCCACAGGCACCTACGTTGACGCGGTTCCCCCTCCTGGGGCGAACATCGTCAGTGGCATGTGGATCTTCAGGGTGAAGCGGCCGCCGGGCTCTCCACCTGTCTTCAAGTCACGGTACGTTGCTCGTGGCTTCAGTCAGCGGCAGGGAGCTGACTACTTTCAGACCTTCTCTCCCACCCCGAAGATGACCACTCTTCGGGTGCTGCTGCACATAGCCGCTCAGCGCGACTACGAGCTTCACTCTCTCGACTTCAGCACTGCGTTCCTGCAGGGTAGCCTGCACGAGGAGATCTGGCTGCGCCGTCCACCTGGCTTCACTGGGACTTTCCCTCCTGGCACCCAGTGGAGCCTCCGACGGCCAGTCTACGGTCTCCGCCAGGCACCGCGTGAGTGGCACGACACACTGAGGACTACGCTTGCGGCTCTTGGGTTTGCTCCTTCTACTGCTGACCCGTCGCTGTTTCTGCGCACCGACACTTCACTGCCGCCGTTCTACATCCTCGTGTACGTCGACGACTTGGTCTTTGCCACAGCGGACACTGCTGGACTCGCCTACGTGAAGTCCGAACTGCTGAAGAGACACACATGCACAGACCTGGGTGAACTGCGCAGCTACCTTGGCTTGCAGATCACTCGGGACAGAGCACGCCGCACCATTACCTTGACTCAGTCACACATGGTGCAGCAGGTCCTTCAGCGCTTTGGCTTCACGTACTCCTCGCCTCAGGCCACTCCTCTGCCTACTCGCCACTCACTCTCAGCTCTGCCTTCGGATGAGTCCGTAGAGTCGAGTGGTCCGTATGCAGAGCTTGTTGGCTGCCTCATGTACCTGATGACCTGCACACGACCTGACCTTGCATACCCTCTGAGCATTCTTGCACGCTATGTTGCTCCTGGGAGACACAGACCAGAGCACATGGCTGCAGCGAAGAGGGTATTGCGCTACCTGTGCAGTACGTCGGGCATGGGGCTAGTGCTTGGAGGGCGGAGTCCAGTGGTCCTTACCGGCCACGCGGACGCTTCTTGGGCTGACGACCAGGCTACGCAGCAGTCGTCACAGGGTTACACCTTCAGCCTTGGTTCCGGCTCTGTCTCGTGGCGGTCTACTCGCTCGTCTTCGGTTCTCGGCTCCAGTTGTGAGGCTGAGATCTACGCCGGGGCCATGGCTGCACAGGAGCTTCGCTGGCTCACCTACCTGCTGACTGACCTTGGAGAGCCACCTCGTTCTCCTCCAGTGCTGTACGTAGACAACAAGGCCATGCTGGCCTTGTGTCGAGAGCAGCGCTTGGAGCACAGAACGAAGCACATTGCTCTCCGCTACTTCCTTGCTCGTGAGCTGCAGCAGCGTGGTCAGTTGCGACTTGCGTACGTGGCCTCTGAGGCCAACACTGCTGATGTGTTCACCAAGGCACTCGCGCCTTGTGACCATCAGCGCTTTTGCACCCAGCTGGGTCTTGTGCCTGTCTTGCCTCACTTGCTCTCCTCTTGACTTCACTTGTACTGTGACATATATATATACCTGCTCTTGCTTGTCTAGTTTTATATATATGTCTGTACTCCTGCATGTGAACTGGCCTCTGGCCCTGCTCTTGTGCTCGGACTGTGTGGTGACTTTGTGATCCACCCTGAGCTTGCTTTGCTTTGCTTGACTGGTCTTGTGACCCCTTGTTCTCCCCCACTTTGCCTATGGGGGTGTGTCAAACATTATATATGTTCTGCTTGTGTAGGCTACAGTGGGTTAGCCTATAGGGGGTACAAAATTCTAGGGTTTCCTACTTGTACTCATTTTCACTGCTAGTTCATTCATTCCTGTTCGCTTATTCTCACATGCAGTAGACGTAGAGGATTACATTCGCTCGTGCGACACGTGTCAGCGTACAAAGTCCTCTCGCTAGCGCAAGGCAGGACTTTTGCAGCCGATTCCACCGCCCGACCGCCCTTGGCAGGTAGTTACGATGGATTTCATCATGGCATTACCGCGCACAGTCAGGGGTCACGACGCCATCTTCGTGGTAGTGGATAAGTTTTCTCGAGCAGCGCACTTTATCCCCATGCACGGCAAGGTCACAGCAGAGGAAGCCGCGACGCTGTTCGTAGATAACGTAGTCCGACTGCACAGGGTTCCAGATTCCATAATCTCATACCGCGACCCTCGTTTCACTTCAAAGTTATGGAAACAGCTTTTCGTGTCATAATCCCAACCACACGACCATTGAGATAAAAGGGCTTGTTCGTGTAACAGGTCAGTGCGCCCATAACTCCCCAGGCCAACGTGCCTGTAACCCTTCCCTAGGATCAATCGGGGATCACCAGTGGACCTCTGACACCCCCCCGCACTAGGATGCCCGAAGTGCATGCACCGGGATTCGAACCCGAGACCTTCGCTCTGATACCATGTCAGAATCCCAACCACTAGACCATTGGGATAAAAGAGCTTGTTAAGTAGCAGGTAAGTGCGCCCATAAACCCCCAGGCCAACGTGCCTGTAACCCTTCCCTAGGATCAATCGGGGATCACCAGTGGACCTCTGACATTTCGCACTGTTTGGGACTCGCTTAGCCATGTCGTCTGTGTACCATCGAAAGACAAATGGACAGACCGAGCGTGTGTGTTAAGATACCTAGGCAAGTATGATTGTGTTAGGTCAAGATGGGCACAAGACTAGAAAGTGGAGGGAAATTCTGTACTCCCTAAAACTAGCCCCTATACAGCCTAACTAAACATTAAGCATATAGTTTGACACACCCCCATAGACGAAATAGGGGATAGCCAGAGCAAGGGCAATGGTCACAAGACAAGTCAAGAGAAGGAAAAAAGCACAGCTCAGGGTGGATCACAAAGTCACCACCTACTCTGAGCACAAACAAGAGGCCACAAGGCCAGTTCACATGCAGATTCAGAAAAGCAGAAGCAATACAGTTATCACAACCTAGCAGATATAAGCAGGCAGATATATACATAGATCACAGTACAAGTAAAGCCTACAGTAAGTGAGGAAACGTAAGCACAAGGCCCAACAAGGTACAAAAGCGCTGATGATCACCAGGCATAAGTGGCTTGGTGAATATATTAGCAGTGTTGGCCCGAGTGGCCACGTAAGCAAGACGAAGCTGACCACGCTGCTGCAACTCTCGAGCCAGGAAGTAACGCAGAGCAATATGCTTCGTTGTGTGCTCCAGTCTGTGCTCCTCACACAAGGCAATGGCGGCCTTGTTGTCGACGTACAGCACTGGAGGAGAACGAGGCCGCTCTCCCACGTCGGTCAGCAGGTAGGTGAGCCAGCGTAACTCCTGTGCAGCCATGGTTGAGGCGTAGATCTCAGCCTCACAACTGGAGCCGAGAACGGAAGACGAGCATGTAGAACGCCAAGAAACTGAGCCAGAACCAAGGCTGAAGGTGTAACCCTGTGACGACTACTGTGTAGCCTAGTCGTCAACCCAAGAAGCGTCCGAGTGACCAGTGAGGACAACGTCGTCCCGTCCTACAAGCACAAGCCCCATGCCCGATGTACTGCACAAGTAGCGTAGTACCCTCTTAGCAGCATCCATGTGCACCTTTTGGTGCCGACCAGGAGCCACGTAGCGAGCCAGAAGGCTAAGAGGGTACACAAGGTCAGGACGACTGCAGGTCATCAGGTACATGAGGTAGCCCACTAGCTCTGGGTAAGGACCACTCGGCTCTACGGACTCGTCGGAAGGTGGAGCTGAGAGCGAGTGACCTGTAGCCAGAGGAGTGGCCTGTGCTGAGGACCAGGTGAAGCCGAAGCGCTGAAGGACCTGCTGCACCATGTGTGACTGAGTCAGGGTGATGGTGCGGCATGCTCTGTCCAGGGTGATCTGCAAGCCAAGGTAGCTGCGCACCTCACCCAGGTCTGTGCACGTGTGTCTCTTTTGCAGCTCCGACTTCACCAGGGCGAAGGCCTCAGTGTCAGCAATGGCAAAGACCAAGTCGTCGACGTACACGAGGATGTAGAACGGCGGCAGCGAAGTGTCGGTGCGAAGAAACAGCAACGGGTCAGCAGTCAACGGAGCAAACCCAAGAGCCGCTAGTGTAGTCCTCAGTGTGTCGTGCCACTCACGCAGCGCCTGGCGGAGACCGTAGACCGGCCGCCGAAGACTCCACTGGGATCCACGAGGGAACGACCCAGGGAAGCCAGATCTCCTCGTGCAGGCTGCCCTGCAAGAAAGCTGTGCTGAAGTCAAGAGAGTGAAGCTCGTAGTCACGCTGAGTAGCAACGTGCAGCAGCACCCGAAGAGTGGTCATCTTTGGGGTGGGGGAGAAGGTCTGGAAGAAGTCAACTCCCTCTTGCTGTCTGAACCCTCGAGCAACGTAACGAGCCTTGAAGACAGGCGGAGAACCTGGCGACCGCTTCACCCTGAAAATCCACATGCCACTGACGATGTTTGCCCAAGGAGGGGGAACCTCGTCGACGTAGGTGCCTGTGGACTTCCAGGATGCCATCTCTGCGTCCATGGCTATCTACCACTGAGAGGAGTACTCACCCGCGATCGCCTCAGCGTAAGAGCGCGGTGTCGGGATGTCTGGAGCATCCGGGTCTCCCTCAAGGGCAAGCAACATGGACACGAGATGAGGCGCAGCGGCTGCAAGACACTCAAGGTCCTCCTGCGTGTCCTCAACGACGTCCGTGCCAAGAGCACACTCACCCCCGATGGACGGAGGACAGACAGACTCAGACTCAGCAACAAGACTAGCGGCATAATCTAGACGACAGGCAGCAGCAAAGTCGACAAGCTTAGCTACTATGGCAGACGCAGCAGTGGACTCAAACGACGGGTCAGTGACAACAGCGGCTAACAGACGTGTGACCGTAGGGTGCTCAGTACGGAACTGGTTAGACTCACGGTCGGCAGCGACAGGCAAAGAGGACTCAAGAGGGGACGGCAAAGGAACACAAGGCGAAGAAGAGGAAAGATGACAGACTACAAGGTGGGTGCCTGAAACAGCCGGCTGACGCTGACGAGGAACACGACGACCAGAACAATTAGAACGGACAGGTGAGACAGGACGCGACGGAGGCTCACGACGCTCAGCAAGACCTCCTGACTACTCAGTGTAAGGGGAAGGAGCAGGCAAGGGTGAGCCAGGCTGTAACAGAAGACCAGTAGACGACGGGAGGCTAAGAACCTGGCGAAGCACGGAGGCAGGCGGTGGCAGAGACGACGGAGAAGGCGGAGCAAGGAACAGGGGAGGCTGCGCAGCAGCACCAGCACCAGCGGCTCCAGCTCCCTCAGCAGCTCTAGCACCCTCAGCAGCTCCAGTACCTCCAGCAGCTCCAGTACCCTCAACAGCTCCAGCACCCTCAGCAGCTCCAGCTCCCTCAGCAGCTCCAGCAACCTCAGCAGCTCTAGCACCCTCAGCAGCTCCATCACCCTCAGCAGCTCCAACACCCTCAGCAGAAGCACCCCCAGAACTAGGGTCACCAGCCTCAGTGTCTCCAGCAGTAGCACCCCCAGACCCAGGGTCTCCACCAGGAGTACCCTCAGGCTCAGCAGCACCTCCAGCCCCAGCAGCTCCAGTACCTCCAGTACGAGCTCCTGTGGGGCCAGCACCACTCCTAGCTCCAGTGACGGCAGTAGAAGTACCTCCAGCAGCAGAGCCCCGAGCTCCAGAAGCGCGACCCTAACGGCGACCGTACCAGTCGTGCAGCTGCTGTGAGGTGAGAGGCACACGCGCACGAAGGCAGCTACTCCAAGGAGACCGCTGAGCATCAGTCCCAGCACCCCCAGACTCATCACCCCCAGGCTCCTCACACGCAGGCTCAGCACCCCCTGGCTCAGCACCCCCAGGCTCCTCACACGCAGGCTCAGCACCCCCAGGCTCAGCACCCCCAGGCTCCTCACGCTCAGACTAAGCACCCCCAGGCTCAGCACCCCCAGGCTCCTCACGCTCAGGCTCCGCACCCCCACGCTCAGCACCCCCAGAGACAGCACCCCGAGCAGGACCACCCCCAACAGGACCTGACTCACCAGTGACCTCAACAGGCGCAAGCACGGGAGGGTCTACATGAGAAACACTCGAAGGAGCAGGACTCGGCACGGGGAGGGGGTCTACCTTGGGAGGACCTGGAGCGAGAAAGAGCGGCGGGGGGGGGGGGCGAGGAGTAGTGCCGTAGGGAAAGAGACGGTTTAAGGGGATGGACTCGTCAAAGGTGACGTCCTGAGACGCAAAGACACGGCGCGTGGCTGGGTCGTAGAACTGCCAGCCAGGCGCGTCAGGGACAAAGCCAAGGAAGATGCAGGGAATGGCGCGAGGGGAGAGCTTGTCCGTGGTGGTATCGTGGACAAAGGCATGAGCATCCTAGACCCGGAAACGCGACGCATCGCCAACCTTTCCCGTCCAACGAAGTGTGGGCGAGGTCTCCGGCACGGAGACACGGGGCCAGAGGTTGAGCTGATGCACAGCGTACCGGAGTGCAAACGGCCACAGAAAATGGGGGGCAGTTGCATGGATCATGGAGGTACGAGCGATCTCCATGACTAAGCTAATGCGGCGCTCAGCAACCCCATTCTGCTGCGGAGAGGCCGGAAGCGTGAACGTCTGGCGGATGCTGTGCTCCGCACAGTAGGCCGCCTAGAGGTCTGAGGAGAGCTCACCACCTCTGTTAGAGTGCAGACACAGGACAGGAAAGTCCGACTGGAACCACTCGCGGAGCTGGAGACGAACAGCGCGGATCCAGGGGATCAGAACATCAGGGACCTCACCCTTGGTGCGCAAGGGGAAGACCGTAGTGTAACGCGTGTAGTCGTCGACGACCAGCAGGAAGTACGCTCGTGGCCCTGTCCCCGGACGTGGGCTGGACCCCACACGTCTAGGTGGAGAGTCTGCAGTGGAGCCTCTGTGGGAGGGAACGAGGAGGAGTGAGGAGCGGCGCGCTGCCGCCCCTCGACGCAAGGAATGCAAGGCGGCGCAGGCGAGGGAGGGAGGGCAGGCAGAGACCTGGGAAGGCCAGAGACCAGGAAGGCGAGGCAGGGAGGGGTGACCAAGGCGGTGGTGCCACAAGAGAGTGTCGTGCGACAGTCGACGGCACTCACACTGGGTAGCTACCTGAGCAGACACGTACAACTGGGGAGACAACGGGGTGTAGCGTTACGCAGTGGTGAGGGTGTACAGACTGGACCCAGACTCACGTGTGAACGTGGCCAGATGGCGGCCTGTCCAGGAGCACGTGCAGATCGCCACACGCTGTCCTCCAGGAGTAAAGGTGTCAACCCAGTGATTCTGAAGGACGGCGTTGCTCACCAAGTTAGTAGAGAACGAGGGGAGGTGGAGACCTGACAGCTCACCAGACGGGACCGCCGGGCACGAAAGCACAGTGGTGAACCGTGCAAGCACTGGGCCCCCAGAGGGGTCAGGGACAGGTCGACGAAGGGGAGTGACTGTGGTGCTGTTGCGAAAGAAACAGCGGGAAGCACCAGAGTCAAGTGTAAAGGTGTTCAAAGCCTGAGGGGACGCTGTACCAGGGAGAGCAGACTCACTAGCACCTAGGGTTGCAGGCGCTATCTCTGGGTCTATACCGGGGTCAGGCGGCACACACAAGTAACAGTCACCCTCAGCACTAACAGTCAATGCATACATGACTGCAAGGATTGCATCATAGTCAAGATCAAAGATAGGTTCATCACGCCTTAGCAGATCTGCCCAGTTGGGGAATTCAGTCGCATCAGGAAACTTGGCGCGCCAGGCGTCGCTGAGCCTAGCGAAGCAGCGGTACTCAGTGTGAAAGCCGTTGCATGGGCGACCCTTACGGGGACCGGTGAGAATGACATAGGGGTAGCGACAAGGACCCCCAGACGCCCCACGCCTGGCATACCAGTCATGGAGCTGCTGAGAAGAGGGGGTCTGGCGCTGCTGCTGCTGCTGCTGGCCCCCACTGGAACTCCCCTTCTGGCCGGTCCCACTCCCGCCCCCACCTCCACCGCCACCACAACTGCCTCCTCCCCCACTACCTCCGCTGCCTCCTCCACCACTCCCGGTTCCACCACCACCCCACCCACCTCCTCCACCCCCACGACCACCCCCACCACCGCCACCACCCCTGCCGCCTCCACCACCGCTCCCTCCACCGCCACCGTCACCACCCCTGCCACCCTTGCCGCCCCTGCCATTGCCGCGCTTCCCACCAGGAGCGGAAGCCGCTGCAACCTTCTCAGCACCGAGGAGGTCGACTGTAGCAGCAGCTGAGGCGTAGGAGGGGGCAAGAGGGGAGGGGGAGCACCCCTCAAAGAGGGGAGTGCGTGGAGTGCCACGCGCAGCACCTACAGCGAGGATGTTCTTCTCTGCTACTAGGAGCTGCTGCTCGAAGTCGGCTAGAGTGATAGTGGTAGGGTCCTTGGCAAGGAAATGGTCCCTGACCGAGCTAAGAGTGTCAGGGAGGCGAGTGACGAGGATGTAGAGGGTAAAGTACAGCGGTGGGTTGTTCGTGGCGAGGAACTCGTCAGTAAGAGCGGCACAAAAGCGGGCGTCACTATCGCGGAGGTGAGATATGAGGTCCTCAGCGGTGGTAATCGAGGACAGGTCGGGGAACAGGTAGGGCAGGATGAGGCGTCCTACGGCTGCAGTGGCTGGGGAGGAATAGCGCGCAACTACAGCGTCGTACAGCGCCTTAGCAGTCTTGTGCTGACTAAAATGCGCGCGCTCAGTGATCGGCAAGTGGTTGCGGATAGCGATGCGCGCAGTAGCATCGCGAGTCTGCCACTATGAGCGGTCGAGAGCAGTAGTCTCGACTCTCGAGTTCTTCGTACTTCTGCGTGATCACCACCGCAAATTCAGCACCGGGCACCGCGGACGCGACCTCATCTAGCTTGCGCGTCTGATTTTTCAGCTGCTCGTTCAAACGGAGGATCTACGCGGCCAGCTTCTCAGGAGCCATCTTCACCAGCTCCGAGTGTTTCCGCTTGCCCAAGACCGGACTCTTGCCCGCAAACTCGCCCGACGGGGTCGCGCTGCCATGCCGAGGGAACAGCACAGCCTAAAGACCGCGAATACTCTTCCCTGCAACCGCGACCGCGACCGCCGACCGCCCGGCATTGTTGGCCGCGATTTCCGCCACCTCCTCCTTCTCTTCCTCATCATCTTCGTCGTCCTCTTCCTCCTCCATTTCTTCCGAACCCACCAGCTCCAAATCACCGCGCTGGTGATCCTCCGCGGCATCCTCTTCGTCTTGACCGCGACACTGACCCTCTGCCTCGTCTACCTCGTCTTGACCGCGACCCATCAGCAATTACCGGCAAACCCGTACGTTAAACAGAACCAGCCTACAACAAGTCCCGCTGTACTCACTCGGACCAGAGGCAGAACGCGACCAGCTTACATCCAACGAAACCGTCAAACGCCACGTGCGCGGCCTCTCGACCAGCGACGATGTCCGCGACAACATTGGAGGGCACCACCTTAATTGCCTCCTGGAGCGACGGGGACACGCACTTCCGAACTACCACGCTGCACGGGAAACGGGAAAAATAGACACAGAATCATCGCGGTCGGGGTGTGGCGCTAAACGTGGAAACAACCCGAACGGGAATCAATGGTTTCGCGAGAGGAATCAAGGGGTCAATAGATGGATCGGACGGATCTGTATGAAGACAAAAATGTCACGCGGATACGATTTACGCGACCGCGATGCAAGCATCTGTGGATGACCTAAACAAGCCTTAAGCTGACGAGATGCGACCCCAAAAATGCGCCCTTAACAAGCTTGGCATCGCAAGGTAGACCTACCATGCGAGAAAGTCGAAGGAGGTCGCGGTGAAAGGATGCTTGGGGGGGAGCTCCACAGTGGCGCCCGCGATCAAGATCGTAGCAGTGTAAGTAGCGCCCTGCTCGCCACTGTTCAATAGCGCCTTCAATTCGCGACCGGCCATGGCGGGGGCAGAACGCGTGTAATTACCTACAGCGCGGTTGATGCGATGAGAAATGGACACGCGGATAAACCCTACGAGCGCCCACTGCCTAAACGTGAACGCGATCGCAAACTCTACAGCACAGAAGATCGCTCGCACCGAGACGTAGGCGGAGAGGACTTAGCAGGTTGACAAGAAGGAGAGCTAAGTGAGAAAGGTAAAATAAGCCCGTGAAACAGGGTTTCACGGGCCTAGTAGGGACGGGACGCATCCGGGATGGGGGCAGCGCGAGCAACAGGCACGGGGGTGCCATTGCGCGTGGAGGGGATGAACCCGCGGGCCCCTTCAGACATCCCGAGGTGGGGGGCGTTCCCGTTTATGCATGCGGGTGGAACCATCACCCGCCATGTAGCACCCCGACCGCGATCTGCATGCAAGGGGCGACGGTTACCACCTTGGGCGTGGTGTATTCCTCGTCGCGTCCGCCAAAAAGCAGGGTTACGATCCCAAACTACCACTTTCTACACAAACGAAGAATACACTACACGCGTGCAGAAATGTAATGTGAAGAATGAGGAATGTGAGTGGAAGAGGGTTTTCACTAGCAAGCAGTTGAGTACATATAGCAAACCCTAAATTGGGCTGTACTCACTATTGAGTGCCCCACTGCAGGCTAGACAAACATAACACTCTGACACACCCCCATAGCCTAAGTGGGGTGTAATCAGCACAACAAGCAAGCAAAACACAAGCTCAGGGTGGATCACAATGTCACTACACAATCTGAGCACAAGTACAAGAAGCAACAGTTTAAAGTTCACAAATGTAAGCAAAGCTAGAGGCTATCACCGAGGGCAAGTGTGGAGGAGGAGGGACTATGAGAGGAGAGGAGGTAGTGGGCGGCAGCTGAAGCTGCTGGCACACGACGCAACTGGAGCAACTGGCACACGGGCAACTGGAGCAACTGGCACACTAGCAACTGGAGCAACTGGCACACGGGCTACTGGAGTAGCTGGCTCCGCGGCTAACTCTGAGCGGCAGGAGCAACGGACTCACGGGCGACTGGAGCAACTGGCTCACGGGCGACTGGTGCAACGGGCTCACGGGCGACTGGCGCAACGATCTCACGGGTGACTGGAGCTGCGGGCTTCACGGCGGCCACCCCCCTTCAACCTCCCCAAGCTATCCCACTCCCCTTTTACACACCCCCTGCTGCACCCTAGGTTCACTCACACCCCACCCCCTAGCACCACTCCGTCGACTCCCACACACTCACCCCCCTCAGCGGCAGCTGCAGTAGTGGAAGACAGAGGAGGAGGAGGAGCAGGGGAGACCACACACCCGCCACCCCCTACTCGCCACCCCCAAACCCTAACACAGGGCAGGGCGGGATGGCGGGTAGGGAGGTTACGGGGGGGGGGGGGGGCAACGCGCGGCCTCCCAGGGCGCCAAAACAGGCGGTAGAAGGGGCGACGATTTACAACCAGGGGAATTTTAAATTTAATGGAACTGTCATGTGAAATGTCTATCGCGTTTGTTATTTGCGAGTAATAAAAAGAGTGTAACATCAGTACGTTGGGTGAACACTCTCCTAAATTGCAGATGATTTATGGGCGAACCCTGGCGAACCCTCGCACGCGCGAAGAGTATTTCGCGATGGGTTTCCGAACTAGGGATCCGGTATGGACCGTCACCAATTGGCCGGCGCGCACAGGCGACGCTTCGCACGGTCAACCAAGCATGCGAAGTGTTTCGCTAGGTCCATCCGGCCCCCAAGCCCATCGGAAACGGCACCGATTGGCCGGACCTGAGAAAGCTAAACGAGAATGAAATGACTAAAGGAAAGTTGGGTACAAGTACAAACCCTAGAAAGCTGTACCCCATATGTGCTACCCCACTATAGCCTACAGTAGCTATGTCATATAAATCTGACACACCCCCATAGGCAAAGTGGGGGAGAACAAGGGGTCACAAGACCAGTCAAGCAAAGCAAAGCAAGCTCAGGGTGGATCACAAAGTCACCACACATTCTGAGCACAAGTTCAAGGCCTCAAGGCGAGTTCACATGCAGAATTACATATATATATAAGGCTAGACAAGCAAGAGCAGGTGTATATATATATATGCAACAGTACAAACAAGGTCAAGGGGTGAGCAAGTGAGGCAAGGTAGGCACAAGACCCAGCTGAGTACAAAAGCACTGATGATCAGAAGGCGCAAGTGCCTTGGTGAAGATATCAACAGTGTTGGCCTCAGAGGCCACGTACGCAAGGCGCAACTAACCACGCTGCTGTAGCTCACGAGCAAGGAAGTAGCGGAGAGCAATGCGCTTCGTTCTGTGCTCCAGTCTCTGCTTTCAACACAAGGCCAGCATGGCCTTGTTGTCTACGTACAGCACTGGAGGAGAACGAGGCGGCTCACCGAGGTCAGTCAGCAGGTAGGTGAGCCAGCGAAGCTCCTGTGCAGCCATGGCCCCGGCGTAGATCTCAGCCTCACAACTAAAGCCGAGAACATAAGACGAGCGGGTAGCCCGCCACGAAACAGAGCCGGAACCAAGGCTAAAGGTGTAACCCTGTGACGACCGCTGCGTAGCCTGGTCGTCAGCCCAAGAAGCGTCTGCGTGCCTAGTGAGGACCACTGGACTCTGCCCAACAAGCACAAGCCCCATGCTCGACGTACTGCAAAAGTAGCGAAACACCCTCTTCGGTGCAGCCATGTGCTCCGGTCTGTGTCTCCCAGGAGCAACATAGCGTGCGAGAATGCTAAGAGGGTATGCAAGGTCAGATCGTGTGCATGTCATCAGGTACATGAGGCACCCAACAAGCTTTGGATACGGGCCACTCGACTCTACGGACTCATCCGAAGGTAGAGCTGAGAGCGAGTGGCGAGTAGGCAGAGGAGTGGCCTGAGGCGAGGAGTACGTGAAGCCGAAGCGCTAAAGGACCTGCTGCACCATGTGTGACTGAGTCAGAGTAATGGTGCGCTGTGCTCTGTCCCGGGTGATCTGCAAGCCAAGGTAGCTGCGCAGTTCACCCAGGTCTGTGCACGTGTGTCTCTTCTACAGCTCGGACTTCACGTAGGCGAGTCCAGCAGTGTCAGCTGTGGCAAAGACCAAGTCGTCGACGTACACAAGGACGTAGAACGGCGGCAAAAAGGTGTCGGTGCGCAGAAATAGCGACGGGTCGGTTGTAGAAGGAGCAAACCCAAGAGCCGCAAGTGTAGTCCTCAGTGTGTCGTGCCACTCACGTGGCGCCTGGCAGAGACCGTAGACTGGACGCCGGAGACTCCACTGGGTACCAGGAGGGAAAGTCCCAATCAAGCCAGGTGGGCGGCGTAGCCAGATCTCCTCGTGCAGGCTGCCCTGCAAGAAAGCTGTGCTGAAGTCAAGAGAGTGCAGCTCGTAGTCACGGTGAGCAGCTACGTGCAGCAGTACCCGAAGAGTGGTCATCTTCGGGGTGGGAGAGAAGGTCTGAAAGTAGTCAACTCCCTGCCGCTGACTGAAGCCACGAGCCACGTAACGCGCCTTGAAGACAGGCGGAGAACCCGGCGGCCGCTTCACCCTGAAGATCCACATGCCACTGACGATGTTCGCCCCAGGAGGGGGGACAGCGTCAACGTAGGTGCCTGTGGACTTCCAGGAAGCCATCTGTGCATCCATAGCTGCGTGCCACTGAGAGGAGTAGGGACCCTCTATCGCCTCCGAGTAAGAGCGCGGAGTCGGGATGTCAAGTGCATCCGGGTCTCCCTCAGGGGTAAGCAGTACGGACACAAGATGAGGTGAAGCAGCTGCCAAGCACTGGAACTCCTCCTGCCTGTCCTCAAGGACGTCCGTGCCAAGGGCACACTCACCCCTGATGGACGGAGGACAGACAGACTCAGACTCAGCGACAAGACTTGCAGCGTAGTCTAGGCGACAGCGAGCAGCAAAGTCGAGGAGCTCAGCAACTAAAGCAGACGCAGCAGTGGACTCGAAGGAAGGGTCAGTGACAACACTAGCAAGGAGACGCGTGACAGTAGGAATGGCAGCACAAAGAGATTCCGATTCCGGGTCGGCAAAAGCAGGAAGAGAGGACGCAGGAGGACAAGGCAAAGGGGCACGCAGAGGAGCAGTGGACGGACGCAGAGATATCCGGTGCGTGCCAGGGACAAGAGGAGGACGCTAACAAGAAGGAGAAGGAGTAGGAAAAGGGGAGGTAGGTTGCAACTTGAACTGTGATGGGACTGGCTGTGGACACGCTAAAGAAGGAGGAGGACCAGTAGAAGGCGGAAGACCAAGAACCTGCTGAAGGAGTGGAACGAAGTACGGTCGAGGCCGCGCGGCGACACCAGACACAGCAGGGACAGCACCAGCACCCCCAGCAGGAGCACCCGCTCCAGCTGCACCTCCAGTAGCGCCAGAACCTCCAGCAGGACAAGGAGTACCCGCAGCAGTACCGCCAGCAGTAGTCTCAGCTCCAACACCCTCAGTAGCGCCAGCTCCAGTCAAACCCGCAGGCCCAGCAGCTCCAGTACTCCCAGTAAGAGCACCTCCGGGACCCGCGACAGCAGCACCCTCAGTAGCCGAAGAACCTCCAGCACCAGCAGCACACCTCCAGCGCCAAGCAAACCACTCGCGCAGCTCCCGTGGAGAGAGTGGCTCCCACAGAGACGAAGCACCCGGAGAACGCCCAGGCGGAGCACCTCCAAGCGCAGCACCCCCAAGCTCAGCACACTCAGGCTCAGCACCCCCAGGCTTAGCACCCCCAAGCTCAGCACCCCCAGGCGCAGCACCCCCAAGCTCAGTACCCCCAGGCTCAGCACCCCCAGTCTCAGCACCCCCAAGCTCAGCACCCCCAGGCTCAGCACCCCTAGTGTCAGCACCTCCAGGCTCAGCACCCTCAGCAGCACCAGAGTCACCAGTAACCTCGAGAGGCTCGACTGCGTCTACCTGGGACACATCTGAAGGGGACGGACCCTGGGGGGGGAGGGGGTCTACCGGAGGGGGACCTGGTACAA
This sequence comes from Closterium sp. NIES-65, assembly GCA_948144175.1. NCBI lineage: Eukaryota > Viridiplantae > Streptophyta > Zygnematophyceae > Desmidiales > Closteriaceae > Closterium > Closterium sp. NIES-65. The sequence continues at coordinate 3,082,159 of CANXME010002378.1, forward strand.
GGAAGAGCGGCGGCGGGGGGAGGGACGGAGTGCGGTAGGGGAAGAGGCGGTAGTAGGGGACCGACTCGTCAAACGTGACGTCCTGGGAGGACAGAACACGGCGAGAGGTGGGGTGGTAGAACTGCCACCCAGGCGCGTCAGGGGGGAACCCCAGGAAGATGCAAGGAGCAGCACGAGGGGACAGCTTGTCCGCAGACAAGTCGCGGACAAACGCCCGAGATCCCCAGACCCGGAATGCCGACGCATCGCTAACCTTCCCCGTCCACAGCAAGGCTGGGGAGGTCTCCGACCTGGAGACCCTGGGGTGTAGGTTGATCTGATGCGCCGCGTACCTCACCGCAAACGGCCACAGAAAATGGGGAGGAGCCGCATGCATCATAGACGTACGAGCGACGTCCATGACCATGCCAATGCGGCGCTCAGCAATCCCATTTAGCTGCGGGGAGTCTGGACGTGTGAAGGTCTGACGGATTCCACGTGCGCGACAGTAGGCTCTCAGAAGGCCAGAAGAAAACTCTCCGCCTCTGTCCGAGTGCAGACGCAGAACAGGAAAGTCCGAGCCAAAGCTCCGCCTGAGCTGGAGACGAGCTGCGCGGATCCAGTCGATCAGCACCTCAATGACATCACCCTTGCTGCGCAAGGGGAAGACTGTGGTGTAACGCGAGTAGTCGTCAACAACAAGCAGGAAGTAGCGCTCGTGACCCTGTCCACGGACGCGGGCTGGGCCCCACACGTCCATGTGAAGCGTCTGCAACGGGGCCTCTGTCGGAGAAAACTGGGAGGAGTGAGTGGCAGCCCGCTGGCGCCCCTCGACACAGGGGACACAGGTAGGGCCAGGGCCCTGAGGAAGGGGAGGGAGGGACCGAGGGAGACCAGAAACAAGAAGACGAGAGGCCATGCCTCGTCAAAGAGGAGAGAGGGGTGACCAAGGCGGTGGTGCCAGAGGAGAGTCTCGTGAGACAAGAGACGACACGAACAGGGGGCAGACTCAGGACCAGACTTGGACGCTGCAGTAAGCACCTGACCCGACGTAGTGACCCTACCAGACTCAACAACCGGAGGAGACGGAGTGGTCAGTGTGTAAAGGCTCGACCCCGACCGACGGGTAAACGTAGCCAGGTGTCGGCCTGTGCTAGCCTCTGTGCAGTGCGTCACCCGCTGACGCGCAGGAGTGAACTGGTGTACTCCCCCATCCTGTAGGGCAGCACCACTCACCAGGTTTGTAGAGAACAAGGGGAGGTAGAGACCAGACAGGGTGCCAGAGGGAGCCGCCGGACACGGGAGGACTATGGAAAAGTGAGACAGGACAGGACCCTTAGAGGGGTCAGCCAAAGACACCGCAACCGGCCGACTAAGCGGCGTGAGTGTGGTGCGGTCCCGAAAGAAGGAGCGAGAAGCCCCAGAGTCAAGGGTGAAGGTGAGGGAGGCCGAAGCCGACGTAGTACCTAAGAGCGCAAACTCACCAGTACCTGAGGACGCAGACGCACTAGCACCTAGAGCAGCAGCGTCGCAAGCACCTAGGGCAGCCGCCTCACCAGTACCTAGAGCAGCAGTCTCAATGCCCGGGTCGGGCGGGAAACACCGGTAACAGTCACCCTCATCACTAATAGACACAGCATACATGGCAGAAAGGATAGCATCAAAATCAAGATCATAGATGGCAACGCCCGCCCTAGACAGCTCACCCCAGCGAGGGATCTCTGTGGCGTCCGGGAACTGGTGACGCCACGCGTCCGTCAGGCGGCCAAAGCAGCGCTGGGTGGAATGCGCACCCCCACACTGCTCACCCGCACGGTCGCCGGTGCGCAGGACGTAGGTGCACGGACCAGAACCCCCACCCCGCTGGCGTGCAGTGTACCACTCACGGAGCTGCTGAGGTGACAGGGTCTCACGACCGCGCTGCTGCTGCTGGCGCGGACCACCACCGGAGCCACTCCTCTGCGTAGACCCGCGACCAGCTCCACCGCCACCCCCGCCGCCTCCGCTGCCTCCGCCGCCTCTGCTACTACCGCTGCCTGCGCCGCCTCCACCGCCGCCACCTCCGCCTCCTCCGCTCCCACCGCCATCGCCGCCGCCGCCTCCGCCTCCACTGCCGCCACCGACACCTCCACCCCCACCACCACTCCCGCCGCCAACCCCACTCCCCCCGCCGCCTCCACCTCCACCTCCACCGCCCCCGCTCGCCCCTCTAGTGCCCCTGCCCCCCTTGCCCTTGCCAGACTGGCGTCTCCCGCTAGGGGCAGACGCCGCACCGACCGACTCAAGACCAAGGAGGTCGGCCGCAGCAGCAGAGGCAACAGAGGGCAGAAGGGGGGAGGGGGAACACCCCTCAAAGATGGGGGTGCGCAGGTCACCACGAGAGGCCCCTACAGCGACTATGCTCTTCTCGGCCGCTAGGAGGGACTTCTCGAGGAGGTCAACAGTGAGAGTGGTGGGACAGACTGAGAGGAAGTGGTCCCTGACTACACGAAGGGAGTCAGGGAGGCGAGTGACAATGTAATAGAGAGTGATGTACATGGGGGGGGGGGTTCTTGGCGCAGAAGTCAGCAGGAAGCGCAGCGCGGTAGCGAGTGTCACTAGTGCGGAGGTGCGTAATGAGGTCAGCAACTGTGGGAAAGGCAGTAAGGTCAGGGAAGAGGTACGGTAGCATGAGACAGCTCACTGCAGCAGTGGCAGGGGAGGAGTAGCGCGCAACTACAGCGTCGTACAAGGTCTGAGCACTCTTGTACTGGCTAAAGTGCGCGCGCTCAGTGGTAGGTAGGTGGCGACGCACAGCAAGACGTGCAGCAGCATCGCGCGTGGCCCACTGAGAGCGAACAGTGGCGTCAGCATCAGCAGCAGGGGCAGGAGAGGCGCCAGAGGTGAGGTCAAAGAGAGAGAGACCGTCTGCCCTATCGCACTATAAGAACAGCTGGAGGTCGTCGACCCAGACCTCAAAGTCAATGGCTCGACCCTCAGCGTCAAAAGCGAGGACACAGCAGTGCAAGCAGTAGGGAAAGGGCAGTGCAGTGACAGAGGTGCTGTGCTCACCGGACAGTGCTGCACGGGCGGCTCGGCGGAAGAGCGGCTGGGCGGTACAGCGGCTCGATTGCTGGGCGGCTCGGCTGCACGGCGGTTGGGCGGCTCGGCGGCAGGGTGACCCGGCGGCTCGGCGGCTCGGCTGCTCTGCTGCTGGGCGGCTCGGTTGTGCTACTGCGGGGCGGCGCGGCGGTCGGCAGCTCGGCTAGGTGAGGCGGCTCGGGCGGCTCGGGCGGCGGGCGGCGCTGCAGTAATTGAAGGCGGCGGGGCCGCAACTGAGGGCGGCGGGGCCGCAAGTGAGGGCGGCGGGCCGCAGGTGAGGGTGGGGACGGGCCGCAACTTAAGGCGGCGGGGCCGCAGGTGAGGGCGGCGGGGCCGCAACTGAGGGCGGTGGGGCCGCAGGTGAGGGCGGCGACAGGGCCGCAGCTGAGGGCGGCGTCGGGGCCGCAGGTGAGGGCAGCGACGGGCCGCAGGTGAGGGCGGCGACGGGGCCGCAGGTGAGGGCGGCGTCGGGGCCGCAGGTTAGGGTGGTGACGGGCCGCAGGTGAGGGCGGCGACGGGGCCGCAGCTGAGGGCGGCTTCGGGGCCGCAGGTGAGGGCGGCAACGGGCCACAGGTGAGGGCGGCGACGGGCCGCAGGTGAGGGCGGCGACGGGGCCGCACCTGAGGGCTGCAACGGGGCCGTAGGTGAGGGCGGCGGGGCCGCAACAGAGGGTGGCGGGGCCGCAAGGGAGGGCGGCGACGGGCCGCAGGTGAGGGCGGCGACGGGGCCGCAACGGAGGGCGGCGACGGGGCCGCAACCGAGGGCGGCGACGGGCCGCAAGAGAGGGGGCGGGGCCGCAACTAAGGGCGGCGGGGTCGCAAGTGAGGGCGGCGGGGCCGCAAGGAAGGCCGCTAGGGCGGCTCGACGAAGGTAGAGAGAGAAGCGCGACTCAGGGAGCGCGCTCCGGGCAGGAAAAAAAAAAATCGATGTGGTGGGCCCTAGGTACAGTTCCACGAGGGAACCTGCTCGATACCATGAGAAAGTTAGAACGAGAATGAAATGACTAAGGGAAAGTTGGGTACAAGTACAAACCCTAGAAAGCTGTACCCCATATGTGCTACCCCACTATAGCCTACAATAGCTATGTCTTATAAATCTGACAGGGCCCGCTTCGGCGTGCTCGGGGCCTGCGTGATTGGCTCACGAGGAGTTTCGCGAGGGGATTCACGAGCCAGGGCTGGGCTTCGGGGGACATCTGGGTGTGATCCCGGGCTACGTGGCGCTGGCGTGGAGGGGGCTCGGCGCGGGGCCAGCTGCCAGCTGACTCCGCCGCCCGGATCTGGCTAGGGACCTGCATGCGGGCGAGCAACTCCCTCTCGCGTGCGATTTCCAGCTGGGGGTCGCGACAGGCATTGCATCCGCGTGCGGCCCTGGTGGAAACTCGGTTCCACCAGGAGGGGGCCCTGGTGGATTTCAACCCACCAGGGCCCGGATGGACTGTTGTAGAACCGTTGGGAAATTTCTCCCAACCTAACGTCGGATGATGCAACACACACGTGGTCACGTTTGATCCAAAACCACACCTATTTTTTCCCAGAGCAGCCAACCTACCGACATTTTTATCAGTTCGGCCTGGGCTGGGCCGGACAAGGAACCTATGGGAAATTATCAAACTGGGGCCGAAGGGTGCCAGAGGGATAACCGAACTAGGCCCAGAAAATCTCGACCGTAGGATTTCGACCCCGAGCTGCCCAAGAAGCTAGGTGAACAAGCAGTTCCGTGAGTGAAAGACAAATGCTACCAGCACCAAACATCGCGTCCAACTTATTGAAAAAATGGTTACGACCGCCGTCTACTACTACGCGCACATCGCGTTCTTCTGGAAGTAAATATTGCTGTGTTAATTTGGGAGTCCAAAAACAAAATCATTATGGGTGATAAATATCACTCCCTAATCGGAAACGCGCAGAAAAAAACAAAATATTACCCATTCGGAAATGGGTGCGACTAGGAAAGCATCAACCCTAAACACAACGAAGGTTCTCGTTTTTAGGGTTGATCCTGTCAGAACATTATAGCTTATGCTTTTGTGTAGGCTGTAGTGGGGTAGCCCATATGGGGTACAGCCCAATTAGGGTTAGTACTTGTACCCAACTGTTTCATAGTTCATTCATTCTCGTTCACATTTTCTCATGGTATCGAGCAGGTTCCCCCGTGGGAACTGTGCCTAGGGCCCACCACATCGACCTTTTTTTTTTTTTTTTTTTCCTACCCGAAGCGCACTCCGCCCGAGTCGCACTTCGTCGAGCCGCCCTAGCGGCCCTTTCCCCTAGCGGCCCCGCCGCACGTCACCTTGGCCCCGCCGCCCGTCGCTTCGGTTCCGCCGCCCGTCGTCGCGGCCCCACCGCCCTACCTCGCGGCCCCGCCGCCCTACCTCGCGGCCCCGCCGCCCTACCTCGCGGCCCCGCCGCCCTACCTCGTGGACCTGCCGTCCTACCTCGCGGCCCCGCCGCCCTACCTCGCAGCCCCGTCGCCCTACCTCGCGGCCCCGCCGCCCTACCTCGCGGCCCCGCCGCCCTACCTCACGGCCCCGCCGCCCTACCTCTCGGCCCCGCCGCCCTACCTCGCGGCCCCGCCGCCCTACCTCGCAGCCCCGTCGCCCTACCTCGCGGCCCCGCCGCCCTGCTCAGCGGCCTCGCCGCCCTTCTGCACCGGCACCGCCGCCCTACTCCTGCGGCCCCGCCACCCTACTCCTACGGCCCCGCCGCCCTACTCCTGCGACCCCGCCGCCCTACTCCTGCGGCCCTGCCGCCCTACTCCTACGGCCCCGCCGCCCTACTCCTGCGGCCCCGCCGCCCTACTCCTGCGGCCCCGCCGCCCTACTCAGCGGCCCCGCCACCGTTCACCAGCGGCCCTGCCGCCCTACACCGCCCGCGCCGCCCGAGCTGCCACAACAGCCCGAGCCGCCCGAGCCGCCCGAGCCGCCCGAGACACCCGAGCCGCCCGAGTCGCCCAAGCCGCCCGAGCCGCCCGAGCCGCCTGATCAGCCGAGTCGCCGGTGCCGCAGTCGCTATTGAGCCGTCTGAGCAGCCGTGTTGCCGTGTTACTGCACTACTGAGCTGCCCAACTTGCCCTGTCTGGTGAGACCAGCGCTTCTGTCACTGCACTGCCCCTATCCTACAGTTGGTCTCGCTAGTCTACTGCTGTCATGGCTTCCCCTAGTGTTCTCGCTTTTGACGCTGAGGGTCGAGCCATTGACTTTGAGGTTTGGGTAGATGACCTGCAGCTCTTCTTACAGTGCGATAGGGCAGACGGTCTCTCCCTCTTTGACCTCACCTCTGGTGCCTCTCCTGCCCCTGCTGCTGATGCTGACCCCACTGTTCGCTCCCAGTGGGCCACGCGCGATGCTGCTGCACGTCTTGCTATGAATCGCCACCTGCCTACCTCTGAGCGCGCGCACTTTAGTCAGTACAAGAGTGCTCAGACCTTATACGACGCTGTAGTTGCGCGCTACTCTTCCCCTGCCACTGCTGCACTGATCCGCGTCATGCTACCGTACCTCTTTCCTGACCTTGCTGCCTTTCCCACAGTCACTGACCTTGTTACGCACCTCCGCACTAGTGACACTCGCTACCGCGCAGCACTTCCTGCTGAGTTCAGCGAAAAGAATCCCCCCTCCATGTACATCACTCTCTATTATATAGTCACTCGCCTCCCCGACTCCCTTCGCGTAGTCAGGGACCACTTCCTCTCAGTCTGTCCCACCACTCTCACCGTTGACCTCCTAGAGAAGGCCCTCCTAGCAGCGGAGAAGAGCATAGTCGCTGTAGGAGCCTCTCGTGGTGACCCTCGCACCCCCATCTTTGAGGGGTGTTCCCCTTCCCCCCTGTTGCCCTCTGTCGCCTCTGCTGCTGCGGCCGACCTCGTTGGTCTTGAGTCGGTCGGTGCGGCGTCTGCCCCTAGCGGGAGACGCCGCTCTGGCAAGGGCAAGGAGGGCAAGGGCGCGGGTGGGGCTAGCGGGGGTGGTGGAGGTGGCGGTGGGGGCGGCGGGGGGAGTGGGGGTGGCGGAGGGAGTGGTGGCGGGGGTGGAGGTGGCGGTGGCAGCGGCAGAGGCGGAGGCGGCGGTGGCGGTAGCGGTGGGAGCGGAGGCGGCGGGGGCGGCGGAGGTGGAGGCGGCGGTGGTGGAGGAGGTGGAGCTGGTTGGGGTGGTACTTCTCAGCGGAGCGGCTCCGGGAGTGGTCAGCGCCAGCAGCAGCAGTAGCAGCAGCAGCAGGGTTCTCGGGACATCCCCCCTCCTCAGCAGCTCCGTGAGTGGTACACGCAGCGTCAGCGTGGTGGGGGTTTTGGCCCGTGCACCTACGTCCTCCACTCCGGCGACTGCGCGGGTGAGCAGTGTGGGGGTGCTCACCCCACCCAGCGCTGCTTTGGCCGCCTGACGGACGCTTGGCGTCAGCAGTTCCCGGAGGCTAGTGAGATCCCCCGCTGGGGAGAGCTGTTTAGGGCAGGCGTAGATATCTTTGATCTTGACTTTGATGCTATCCTTGCTGCCATGTATGCTGTGACTATTAGTGATGAGGGTGACTGTTACCAGTGTTTCCCGCCCGACCTAGGCATTGGTACTGCTGCTGTAGGTACTGGTGAGGCTGCTGCTCTAGGTGCCAGTGCGTCCGCGCCCTCAGGTGCTGGTGAGTCTGCGCTCTCAAGTACCACGTCGGCTTCGGCCTCCCTCACCTTCACACTTGACTCAGGGGCTTCTCGCTCCTTCTTTCGAGACCGCACCACACTCACGCCGCTTGGTCGGCCAGTTGCAGTCTCCCTGGCAGACCCCTCTGGGGGTCCTGTCCTCTCTCACTTCTCCGCTGTCCTCCCGTGTCCGGCTGCCCCCTCTGGCACCTTGTCTGGTCTTAACCTCCCCTCGTTCTCTACGAACTTGGTGAGTGGTGCTGACTTGCAGGATACGAGGGTTCACCAGTTCACTCCTGCGAGTCAGCGGGTGACCCACTGCACGGACGCTCGGACAGGCCGACACCTGGCCACGTTTACACGTCGGCCGGGGTCGAGCCTGTACACACTGACCACTGCGTCTCCTCCAGCCACTGCGTCTGGTCAGGTAGCTACGTCGGGTCAGGTGTTTGCTGCAGCGTCCAGGTCTGGTCCTGAGTCTGCCCCCTGCTCGTGTCGCCTCCTGTCTCACGAGACTCTCCTCTGGCACCACCGTCTTGGTCACCCCTCCCTGCCTCGTCTCCGAGGCATGGCTTCCTGTGTCCTTGTCTCTGGTCTTCCCCGGTCCCTCCCTTTCCTTCCTCCGGGGCCTGGTCCTTCTTGTGTCCCCTGTGTCGACGGGCAGCTCCGAGCTGCCCCTCACTCCTCTTAGTTTCCCCCGACAGAGGCCCCGCTGCAGACGCTAAACATGGACGTGTGGGGCCCGGCCCGCGTCCGTGGATAGGGTCACGAGCGCTACTTCCTGCTGGTGGTTGACGACTACTCGCGTTACACCACAGTCTTCCCCTTGCGTAGCAAGGGTGATGTCGCTGAGGTGTTGATCGACTGGATCCGCGCAGCTCGTCTCCAGCTCGGGAGGTGCTTCGACTCGGACTTTCCTGTTCTGCGTCTGCACTCTGACCGATGCGGAGAGTTCTCCTCTGGCCTTCTGCAAGCCTACTGTCGTGCGCGAGGCATCCGCCAGACCTTTACGCTTCCGGACTCTTCACAGCAAAATGGGATTGCTGAGCGCCGCGTTGGCATGGTCATGGACGTCGCTCGTACGTCCATGATGCATGCGGCTGCCCCCCATTTTCTGTGGCCGTTTGCGGTTCGGTACGCGGCGCATCAGATTAATCTTCACCCCAGGGTCTCCATGCCGGAGACCTCCCCAGCCTTGCTGTGGACGGGGAAGGTCGGCGATGCGTCTGCGTTCCGTGTCTGGGGATCTCGGGCGTTTGTCCGCGACTTGTCTGCGGACAAGCTGTCCCCTCGTGCTGCTCCCTGTGTCTTCCTTGGCTTCCCCCCTGACGCCCATGGGTGGCAGTTCTACCACCCCACCTCTCGTCGTGTTCTGTCCTCCTAGGACGTCACGTTTGACGAGTCAGTACCCTACTACCGCCTCTTCCCCTACCACACTCCTTCCCTCCCCCCGCTACCGCACTTCCTTGTGCCAGGTCCCCCCCCGGTAGACCCCCTCCCCCCTCAGGGTCCTTCCCCTTCAGGTGTGTCCCAGGTAGATGCAGTTGAGCCTGTCGATGTTGCTGGTGAATCTGGTACTGCTGCGGGTGCTGAGCCTGGGGGTGCTGACTCTGGGGGTGCTGCGCGCAAGGGTGCCGAGCCTGGGGGTGCTGCGTCTGGGGATGCTGCGACTGGGGGTGCTGAGCCTGGGGGTGCCGAGCCTAGGGGTGCTACGACTTGGGGTGCTGAGCCTGGGGGTGCTATGACTGCGGGTGCTGAGCCTGGGGATCCTTCGCCTGGGGGTGCTGCGTCTGGAGCTGCTGAGCCTGAGGGTGCTGAGCCTGGAGCTACTGAGCCTGGGGGTGCGGAGCCCGCGGCCGGTGGACCTGCTCGGGTGGCGTCTGGCGGTGCTGGGTCTGCTGGTTCTCAGGGTGCTTCGTCTCGGCGGGAGCCACTCTCTCCACAGGAGCTGCGCGAGTGGTTTGCCCCGCGCTGGAGGCGTACTACTGGAGCTGGTGCTTCTTCGGCTGCTGAGGGTGCTGGTGTCGCCGGTCTCGGAGGTGCTAGTCTTGCGAGTGCTACTGGAGTCGAAGCTGCTGAGGGTGTTGGCGCTGAGGCTACTGCTGTCAGTCCTGGCGACGGTCCTGCTGCGGGTGCTACTGGTGCTGCTGGAGGTACTGGAGCTGGAGGTGCTGTTGACGCTGGTGCTCCCGCTGGGGGTGCTGGTGCTGTCTCTGCTGTGTCTTGAGTCGCCGCGCGGCCTCGGCCGTACTTTGTTCCGCTCCTTCAGTGAGTTCTTGGTCTTCCTCCTCCCTTAGAGTGTCCACCGCCTGTCCAGTTGCAATCACAATTACCACCGGTCTACCCACTGTCTTCTCCTTCTCCGTACACTGGTCCTACTGGAGGTCTTGCTGAGCGTCGTGAGCCTGCGTCTCGTCCTGCGTCGCCTGTTCGTGCTGCTCGCACTAGTGGTCGCAGTTCGCGGAAGCGTCCTCCTCCTGTCCCTGGCACGCACCGGATGTCTCTGCGTCCGTCCACTGCTCCTCTACGTGCCCCTTTGCGTTCTCCTCCTTAGTCCTCTCTTCCTCCTCTTGCCGACCCAGAGTCGGACTCTCTTCGTACTGCCAGTCCTACTCTCACGCGTCTCCTTGCTACTGTTGTCACTGACCCTTCCTTTGAGTCCACTGCTGCGTCTGCCCTAGTTGCTGAGCTCGTCAACATTGCTGGTCGCTGTCGTCTAGACTACGCTGCTAGTCTTGTCGCTGAGTCTGAGTCTGTCTGTCCTCCGTCCGTCGAGGGTGAGTGTGCTCTTAGCTAGGACGTCCTTGAGGACAGGCAGGAGGAGTTCCAGTGTCTGGCAGCTGCTTCACCTCATCTTGTGTCCGTACTGCTTACCCCTGAGGGAGACCCGGATGCACTTGACATCCCGACTCCGCGCTCTTACGCGGAGGCGATTGAGGGTCCCTACTCTTCTCAGTGGCAGGCAGCTATGGATGCAGAGATGGCTTCCTGGAAGTTTACTGGCACCTACGTTGACGCTGTCCCCCCTCCTGGGGCGAACATCGTCAGTGGCATGTGGATCTTCAGGGTGAAGTGGCCGCCGGGTTCTCCGCCTGTCTTCAAGGCGCGTTACGTGGCTCGTGGCTTCAGTCAGCGGCAGGGAGTTGACTACTTTCAGACCTTCTCTCACACCCCAAAGATGACCACTCTTCGGGTGCTGCTACACGTAGCCGCTCAGCGTGACTACGAGCTTCACTCCCTTGACTTCGGCACTGCTTTCCTGCAGGGTAGCCTGCACGAGGAGATCTTGTTGCGCCGTCCACCTGGCTTCACTGGGACTTTCCCTCGTGGCACCCAGTGGAGCCTCCGACGGCCAGTCTACGGCCTCCGCCAGGCACCGCGCGAGTGGCACGACACACTGAGGACTACACTTGCGGCTCTTGGGTTTGCTCCCTCTACTGCTGACCCGTCGCTATTTCTACGCACCGACACCTCTTTGCCGCCTTTCTACATCCTCGTGTACGTCAACGACTTGGTCTTTGCCACAGCTGACACTGCTGGACTCGCCCACGTGAAGTCCGAGCTTTAGAAGAGACACACGTGCATAGACCTGGGTGAACTGCGCAACTACCTTGGCTTCCAGATCACCCGGGACAGAGCACGTCGCACCATTACCCTGACTCTGTCACACATGGTGCAGCAGGTCCTTCAGCGCTTCGGCTTCACGTACTCCTCGCCTCAGGCCACTCCTCTGTCTACTCGCCACTCGCTCTCAGCTCTGCCTTCGGATGAGTCCGTAGAATCGAGTGGCCCGTACCCAGAGCTTGTTGGCTGCCTCATGTACCTGATGACCTGCACACGACCTGACCTTGCATACCCTCTTAGCATTCTTGCACGCTATGTTGCTCCTGGGAGACACAGACCAGAGCACATGGCTGCAGCGAAGAGGGTGTTGCGCTACTTGTGCAGTACGTCGGGCATGGGGCTAGTGCTTGGAGGGCGGAGTCCAGTGGTCCTCACTGGGCACGCGGACGCTTCTTGGGCAGACGACCAGGCTACGCAGCGGTCGTCATAGGGTTACACCTTCAGCCTTGGTTCCGGCTCTGTTTCATGGCGGGCTACTCGCTCGTCTTCTGTTCAAAGCAAAGCAAAGCAAGCTCAGGGTGGATCACAAAGTCACCACACATTCCGAGCACAAGTTCAAGGCCACAAGGCCAGTTCACATGGATGAGTACATATATATAGAAAGCTAGACAAGAAAGAGCAGGTGTATATATATATGTAACAGTACAAACAAGGTCAAGTGGTGAGCAAGTGAGGCAAGGCAGGCACAAGATCCAGCTGAGTACAGAAGCGCTGATGATCACAAGGCGCAAGCGCCTTGGTGAAGATATCAGCAGTGTTGGCCTCAGAGGCCACGTACGCAAGGCGCAGCTGACCACGCTGCTGTAGCTCACGAGCAAGGAAGTAGCGAAGAGCAATGTGCTTTGTACTGCACAAGTAGCGCAACACCCTCTTTGTTGCAGCCATGTGCTCTGGTCTGTGTCTCCAAGGAGCAACATAGCGTGCTAAGATGCTAAGAAGGTATGCAAGGTCAGGTCATGTGCAGGTCATCAGGTACATGAGGCAGCCAACAAGCTCTGGGTACGGGCCACTCGGCTCTACGAACTCATCCGAAGGCAGAGCTGAGAGCGAGTGGCGAGTAGGCAGAGGAGTGGCCTGAGGCGAGGAGTACGTGAAGCCGAAGCGCTGAAGGACCTGCTGCACCATGTGTGACTGAGTCAGGGTAATGGTGCGGCGTGCTCTGTCCCGGGTGATCTACAGGACAAGGTAGCTGCGGAGTTCACCCAGGTCTGTGCACGTGTGTCTCTTCTGCAGCTCGGACTTAACGTGGGCAAGTCCAGCAGTGTTAGCTGTGGTAAAGACCAAGTCGTCGACGTACACGAGGATGTAGAACGGCGGCAAAGAAGTGTGGGTGCGCAGAAACAGCGACGGGTTGGCAGTAGAGGGAGCAAACCCAAGAGCCGCAAGTGTAGTCCTCAGTGTGTCGTGCCACTCGCGCGATGCCTGGCGGAGACCGTAGACTGGCCGCCGGAGGCTCCACTGGGTGCCAGGAGGAAAAGACCCAGTGAAGCCAGGTGGGCGACGCAGCCAGATCTCCTCCTGCAGGCTGCCCTGCAAGAAAGCAGTTCTGAAGTCAAGAGAGTGCAGCTCGTAGTTACGGTGAGCAGCTATGTGCAGCTGTACCCGAAGAGTGGTCATCTTTGGGGTGGGAGAGAAGGTCTGAAAGTAGTCAACCCCCTGCCGTTGACTGAAGCCACGAGCCACGTAACGCGCCTTGAAGACAGGCGGAGAACCCGGCGGTCGCTTCACCCTGAAAATCCAGGCGTACACCGAAGGATTAAAAATGGAGATTCGGCGGCAGGTGATTGCGGCGAATCACAACAGCTACAGAGACATCGTGCGTGCTGCCGAGCGATACGACGCGCTGACTCGAAATCAACCCGAAACATGACGCTTCACGCCGAACCGTACATTCGGCACGGAGTGATCGGCACCCCCCACGTTCACCGAATCGATGGATATCGACAAATACGACGCGAAGCAGCAGCCGACAAAATGTGAATTTTGCGGCGCAGTAGGACATCAGTTTTTGTCGTGCTACAAAATGAAGAAAGAACGTGCCGCACTCCGGGACGGAAACAGTGGAGCACCCCCGAAGTCAAAAAACGGGAATCGCCAGTAGCCGCGGATCGACCTGGCGATCGCGTAAAGATCCGAAAAGCAGGAAAAGGCGACGACGTGGCGACTTCGGAGCGGGTGAAAAAAGGAGAAAATGATGGCGCGAAATTAAAACGTCACGACCGGCCGGCATCAGGGGAAATCGCCAAGGCGAATGGAGGCTCCGCGAAAAAAGACTCTGCACCGACCGGGAAACTCCAGCCGAACACCCACGAAAGTAAGAATTCGTTAAAAGTATCCTATAAAGATGCTCTAATGAAGAATATTGCTTCTCGTGGTTTACAAGCCTTCAAAAAATTCAGGGGAGGTCTAGAGGCCAAGAAAAAGCCTGTAGAAATTATTCAGGTACCTGAGAAGTTGGGCAAAATACTACGGAGCGTAGAGAAGGGTCGTGCGTTCCGTGGAGTTAATATTCTCTCCCCGCAGCACAGTGTTAAGGCTCCCCGTCGCCCACAGGTGAAGCCTACACAGCTGCCAAGGCTTAGAGGAGACATCCAGGCTCAGGAAAAATTATACAAGCCTCGGAACAATCCTCCTACCCCCCAGGTGAAGTTGGAAAGCGCTGAGTCAGGTATAGGAAAAAGGGAAGGTATTAAGTTTGATGTACCCTATGATCCTGTTAACGAGACCCTCTTTGGCTACTCAGCACAGCAGAAACCACTACTCCTCGAGGTGTTATGCAATGGGCGACGCCTCCAGGCACTGGTGGACAGCGCTGCATCTCACTCGGTGTGTGACCGCGGAGCATTGGAGAAAATTGGAGAGAAGGCGGAAGAGACCCAGTTTTCAGCAACCATGGTGGACGGTACGAAGCTTCCTATCCACGGCAAAGCATCACTGCAACTGCATATAGGTGTGTTGAGGTGGAAGCCGAAGCTACCAGTCACCAACATTAAAGGATTAGATTTTATCTTGGGGCGAGATTTCCTGAAGCGGTTCAACCCCGAGATCGATTGGGTCAACAGCAAGGTGTGCATCTACAACAATGGGAAGCGGATAGCACTGCGAAGCTGGACGGATACAGGGGACGTACCTGAAACGACACTGGCACGGTTCGAACAGACGGTGAACAAGAGTAACACGGGTTACCTAGCACTGGTTATGGCAGCAGCAGAGGAGGAGAAGCCGAGTTCCGAGCTACCTGCCGCAGTGAAAGAGGTCTTGGAGCAGTACAAGGATATAATGCCCGACGACCTACCTGCAGGCGTACCTCCAGCACGCACCCACGAGCACGAGATCGTGGAGGAACTAGGTGCGAAACCCGTCTCACGTGCACCATACCGACTGAGTCCGATTGAACTGTCAGACATGAAAAAACAGATAGAGTATCTACTGGATAGACAACTGATCCGCCCATCCACCTCTCCCTACGGCGCACCAGTTCTCTTCACTCCAAAACCAGACGGCAGTCTACGGATGTGCATCGACTACCGCGCACTGAACAAACAGACAGTCAAAAACAAATATCCCATACCGCGCATAGACGACCTACTCGATCAACTGCGTGGAGCAACAGTATTTTCGAAGTTGGACCTACGATCGGGCTACTGGCAGATCAAGATGGCGGACAACTTGATCCACAAGACGGCATTCCGTACCATATACGGCTCCTACAAATACCTGATGATGCCGTTCGGACTCTGCAACGCACCAGCACCGTTTCAGGCGGAGATGAATCACATCTTACGGCCCTTGCTGGACGAGTGCGTGGTGGTGTACCTGGACGACATTCTCATCTACTCCAAGAACATGAAGGAGCACGTGGAGCATCTGCGGAAGGTGTTCGAGATCCTGCGGAAAAACTAGTTCTACATGAAGCTGTCAAAGAGCGACTTCGCCCTGAAGAAGGTGTGAAACTAACTGAACAGGAATGAATTGACTAAGTCAGAGTTGGGTACAAATACAACCCTAGCAAACTGTACCCCATATGTGCTACCCCACTATAGCCTACAAACATGCATCAGCTATAATAATCTGACACACCCCCATAGGCAAAGTGGGGGAGAACAAGGGGTCACAAGACCAGTCAAGCAAAGCAAAGCAAAGCAAGCTCAGGGTGGATCACAAAGTCACCACACAGTCCGAGCACAAGAGCAGGGCCAGAGGCCAGTTCACATGAAGGAGTACAGACATATATATAAAACTAGACAAGCAGGAGCAGGTATATATATGACAAAGTACAAGTAAAGTCAAGAAGAGAGCAAGTGAGGCAAGACAGGTACAAGACCCAGCTGGGTACAAAAGCGCTGATGGTCACAAGGCGCAAGTGCCTTGGTGAACACATCAGCAGTGTTGGCCTCAGAGGCCACGTAAGCAAGTCGCAACTGACCACGCTGCTGCAGCTCACGAGCAAGGAAGTAGCGGAGAGCAATGTGCTTCGTTCTGTGCTCCAAGCGCTGCTCTCGACACAAGGCCAGCATGGCCTTGTTGTCTACGTACAGCACTGGAGGAGAACGAGGCGGCTCTCCAAGGTCGGTCAGCAGGTAGGTGAGCCAGCGAAGCTCCTGTGCAGCCATGGCCCCGGCGTAGATCTCAGCCTCACAACTGGAGCCGAGAACCGAAGACGAGCGAGTAGACCGCCACGAGACAGAGCCGGAACCAAGGCTGAAGGTGTAACCCTGTGACGACCGCTGCGTAGCCTGGTCGTCAGCCCAAGAAGCGTCCGCGTGGCCGGTAAGGACCACTGGACTCCGCCCTCCAAGCACAAGCCCCATACCCGACGTACTGCACAGGTAGCGCAATACCCTCTTCGCTGCAGCCATGTGCTCCGGTCTGTGTCTCCCAGGAGCAACATAGCGTGCAAGAATGCTCAGAGGGTATGCAAGGTCAGGTCGTGTGCAGGTCATCAGGTACATGAGGCAGCCAACAAGCTCTGCATACGGACCACTCGACTCTACGGACTCATCCGAAGGCAGAGCTGAGAGTGAGTGGCGAGTAGGCAGAGGAGTGGCCTGAGGCGAGGAGTACGTGAAGCCGAAGCGCTGAAGGACCTGCTGCACCATGTGTGACTGAGTCAGGGTAATGGTGCGACGTGCTCTGTCCCGAGTGATCTGCAAGCCAAGGTAGCTGCGCAGTTCACCCAGGTCTGTGCACGTGTGTCTCTTCAGCAGCTCGGACTTCACGTAGGCGAGTCCAGCAGTGTCCGCTGTGGCAAAGACCAAGTCGTCGACGTACACGAGGATGTAGAACGGCGGCAGGGAAGTGTCGGTGCGAAGAAACAGCGACGGGTCAGCAGTAGAAGGAGCAAACCCAAGAGCCGCAAGCGTAGTCCTCAGTGTGTCGTGCCACTCACGCGGTGCCTGGCGGAGACCGTAGACTGGCCGTCGGAGGCTCCACTGGGTGCCAGGAGGGAAAGTCCCAGTGAAGCCAGGCGGACGGCGCAGCCAGATCTCCTCGTGCAGGCTACCCTGCAGGAACGCAGTGCTGAAGTCGAGGGAGTGAAGCTCGTAGTCGCGCTGAGCGGCAATGTGCAGCAGCACCCGAAGAGTGGTCATCTTCGGGGTGGGAGAGAAGGTCTGAAAGTAGTCAACTCCCTGCCGCTGACTGAAGCCACGAGCCACGTAACGCGCCTTGAAGACAGGCGGGGAGCCCGGCGGCCGCTTCACCCTGAAGATCCACATGCCACTGACGATGTTCGCCCCAGGAGGGGGAACCGCGTCAACGTAGGTGCCTGTGGACTTCCAGGAAGCCATCTCTGCATCCATAGCTGCCTGCCACTGAGAGGAGTAGGGACCCTCTACGGCCTCCGCGTAAGAACGCGGAGTCGGGATGTCTAGTGCATCCGGGTCTCCCTCAGGGGCAAGCAGTACAGACGCGAGATGAGGTGAAGCAGCCGCTAGACACTGTAACTCCTCCTGCCTGTCCTCTAGGACGTCCGTGCCAAGGGCACACTCACCCCCGACGGACGGAGGACAGGCGGACTCAGACTCAGCGACAAGACGAGCAGCGTAGTCTAGACGACAGCGCGCAGCAAAGTCGACAAGCTCAGTGACAAGGGCAGACGCAGCAGACGACTCAAAGGAAGGGTCAGTGACAGCAGTAGCAAGGAGACGCGTGACAGTAGGACTGGCAGCACGAAGAGAGTCCGAGTCCGGGTCGGCAAGAGCAGGAAGAGAGGAAGCAGGAGGAGAAGGCAAAGGGGCACGCAGAGGAGCAGTGGACGGACGCAGTGACATCCAGTGCGTGCCAGGGACAGGAGGAGGACGCTGACGCGACCCGCGACCACTAGCGCGCTCAGTACGAACAGGCGACGCAGGACGAGACGCAGGATCACGACGCTCAGTAAGACCTCCAGTCGGACCAGCGTAGGGAGAAGGAGCAGGCAAAGGGGAGGCAGGCTGTAGCTGTGGCTGGGACCGAACAGGCTGTGGACCCTCTAAGGAAGCAGGAGGAGGTGCAAGACCAAGAACCTGCTGTAGGAGCGGAACGAAGTACGGTCGAGGCCGCACGGCGACACCAGAAACAGCAGGAACAGCACCAGTCCCCCCGTCAGGAGCACCCACGCCAGCAGCACCTCCAGCAGCACCTCCAGAAGCTCCAGAACCCCCAGCAACAGCACCAGGAGCACTGTCAGTCGGACCACCAGCGGCAGGCTCAGCGCCAACACCCTCAGCAGCACCAGCTCCAGGAGAACTCTCAGACCGAGCAGCTCCAGCACCTACAGTACGAGCACCGTCGGGACGCGCGGCAGCAGTACCCACTGCAGGCGAAGAACCACCAGCACCAGCAGCACGCCTCCAGCGCCTGGTAAACCACTCACGCAGCTCCTGTGGGGAGAGTGGCTCCCGGCGAGACGAAGCACCCCCAGGCTCAGCACCCCCAGGCTCAGCACCCCCAGGCACAGCACCCCCAGGCTCAGCACCCCCAGGCTCAGCACCCCCAGGCTCAGCACCCCCAGGCTCAGCACCCCCAGGCTCAGCACCCCCAGGAACAGCACCCCCAGGCTCGACACCTCCAGGCTCAGCACCCCCAGGCACAGTACCCCTAGGCTCAGCACCCCCAGACCCCGCACCCTCAGGCTCAGCTCCCGCAGCAGCACCAGAGTCACCAGTGACCTCGACAGGCTCGACCGCGTCTACCTGGGACACACCTGAAGGGGCAGGACCCTGAGGGGGGAGGGGGACTACCGGGGGGGGGCCTGGTACCAAGAAGAGCGGGGGCGGGGGGAGGGACGGAGTGCGGTAGGGGAAGAGGCGGTAGTAGGGTACCGACTCGTCGAACGTGACGTCCTGGGAGGACAGAACACGTCGAGAGGTGGGGTGGTAAAACTGCCACCCAGGGGCGTCGGGGGGGAACCCCAGGAAGACGCAGGGAGAAGCACGAGGGGACAGCTTGTCCGAAGACAGGTCGCGAACAAACGCCCGAGATCCCCAGACCCGGAACGCCGACGCATCGCCAACCTTCCCCGTCCACAGCAGGGCTGGGGAGGTCTCTAGTCGAGAGACCCTGGGGTGGAGGTTGATCTGGTGCGCAGCGTACCTGACCGCAAACGGCCACAGAAAATGGGGAGCAGCCGCATGCATCATGGACGTACGAGCGACGTCCATGACCATGCCAATGCGGCGCTCAGCAATCCCATTCTGCTGTGGTGAGTCCGGAAGCGTGAAGGTCTGACGGATGCCTCGCACACGACAGTAGGCACTCAGGAGGCCAGAGGAGAACTCTCCGCCTCTGTCCGAGTGCAGACGCAAAACAGGGAAGTCAGAGCCAAAGCTCCTCCGAAGCTGAAGACGAGCTGCGCGGATCCAGTCGATCAACACCTCAGTGACCTCACCCTTGCTGCGCAAGGGGAAGACTGTGGTGTAACGCGAGTAGTCGTCAACCACCAGCAGGAAGTAGCGCTCCTGACCCTGTCCACGGACGCGGGCTGGGCCCCACACGTCCATGTGAAGCGTCTGCAACGGAGCCTCTGTCGGAGGAAACTGGGAGGAGTGAGGGGCAGCACGCTGGCGCCCCTCGACACAGGGGACACAGGCAGGGCCAGGGCCCGGAGGAAGGGGAGGGAGGGACCGGGGAAGACCAGACACAAGGACCCGCGAGGCCATGCCTCTGAGCCGAAGTAGAGAGGGGTGGCCAAGGCGGTGGTGCCAGAGGAGGGTCTCGTGAGACAGACGACGACACGAACAGGGGGCAGACTCAGAACCAGACCTGGACGCTGCAGCAAACACCTGACCAGACGAAGGGACTCTACCAGACGCAACACCTGGAGGAGAAGCAGTGGTCAGTGTGTACAGGCTCGACCCTGGCCGACGTGTAAACGTAGCCAGGTGACGACCTGTATCCGCCTCCGTACAGTGGGTCACCCGCTGACGAGCAGGGGTGAACTGGTGGACACCTGCATCCTGGAGGTCAGCACCACTCACCAAGTTCGTCGAGAACGAGGGGAGGTAGAGACCAGTCAGGGTGCCAGAGGGGGCCGCTGGACACGGGAGGACAGTGGAGAAGCGAGACAGGACAGGTCCCCCAGAGGGGTCAGCCAGGGACACCGCAACCGGCCGACTCAGCGGCGTGAGAGTGGTGCGGTCCCTAAAGAAGGAGCGAGACGCTCCAGAGTCAAGGGTGAAGGTGTGAGAGGCCGAAGCCGACACAGTACCTGAGAGCGCGGACTCACCAGCACCTGAGAGCACAGACGCACTGGCACCTAGAGCTGCAGCCTCACTGGTACCTGACGCGGCAGTACCAATGCCCGGGTCGGGCGGGAAACACCGGTAACAGTCATCCTCATCACTACCAGTCACAGCATACATAGCAGAGAGAATAGCATCAAAGTCAAGATCATAAATAGCTACTCCAGCCCTAGACAGCTCTCCCCAGCGGGGGATCTCAGCGGCCTCCGGAAACTGCTGACGCCAGGCGTCGGTCAGGCGGCCAAAGCAGCGACGGGCTGTGTGGGCGCCCCCACACCTCTCCCCCGCACGGTCACCGGTGCGAAGAACGTAGGGGCAGGGACCAAGTGCACCACCGCGCTGACGCTGCAAGTACCACTCACGGAGCTGCTGAGGGCCGGGGACGGTGCGAGAGCGCTGCTGCTGCTGCGGCTGCTGCTGCTGCTGCTGCTGCTGCTGGCGCTGACCACCCCCAGAGCTGCTCCGCTGGGACGAGCCACTCCGACCCCCGCCTCCACCGCCACCCCCGCCTCCACCGCCACCCCCGTCTCCACCGCCACCTCCCCCACCAGGACCGTCGCTCCCACCGCTCCCACCGCCTCCTCCGCTACCACCTCCGCCGCCACCTCCGCCTCCACCGCCGCCACCAGTACCTCCACTCCCGCCACCACCCCCACCGCCACTCCCACTCCCCCCTCCACCCCCACCGCCTCCTCCACCGCCCCCTCTAGCTCCACCCGCCCCCTTGCCCCCCTTGCCCTTGCCAGAGCGGCGTCTGCCACTGGGGGCAGACGCCGCGCCGACCGACTCAAAACCAGCGAGGTCGGCCGCAGCGGCAGAGGCGACAGAGGGCAGCAGGGGGGAAGGACCACACCCCTCAAAGATGGGGGTGCGAGGGTCACCCCGAGAGGCCCCTACAGCGACAATACTCTTCTCAGCCGCTAGCAGGGACTCCTCAAGGAGGTCGACAGTGAGAGTGGTGGGACAGACAGAGAGAAACTGGTCCCTAACGACACGAAGGGACTCAGGGAGACGGGTGACGAGAAAGTAGAGAGTGATGTACATGGGAGGAGGGTTCGCAGCGCGGAACTCAGCAGGAAGGGCAGCACCGTAGCGGGTGTCACTAGCGCGGAGGTGGGTAACTAGGTCAGCAACAGTGGGAAAGGAAGCGAGGTCAGGGAAGAGAAACGGTAGCATGAGGCGGCTAAGGGTAGCGGAGGAAGGGGAGGAGTAGCGTGCAACTACAGCGTCGTACAAGGCCTGAGCGGTCTTGCACTGACTAAAGTGGGCACGCTCAGAGGAAGGGAGGTGGCGACGCACAGCAAGACGTGCAGCAGCATCGCGGGTCGCCCACTTGGAGCGAGCAGCAGAGTCAGCATCAGCAGGCGGGGCAGGGACAGCGCCAGAGACAAAGTCAAAGAGAGAGACCTCATCTATCGCATCACACAGTAAGTACAGCTGCAGGTCTTCAATCCAGACGGCAAAGTCAATGGCCCTCCCCTCAGCGTCAAAAGTAAGAACATTGGGGGTGGCCATGGCAGCAGCTGAAAGTCTCACCGGGCTAGGAGAGTCGGGTAGGACAGCAGCAGGCAGCTCGGGCTGGGTCGGGCGGCTCGGGCGGCTCGGGCGGCTCGGGCGGCTCGGGTAGCTCGGGTACCGGGCGGCTCGGCTGCTGCTGGGCGGCTCGGCTGCTGCTGGGCGGCTCGGCTGCTGCTGGGCGGCTCGGCTGCGGCAGGGCGGCTCGGCTGCTGCTGGGCGGCGCGGCTGCTGCTGGGCGGCTCAGCTGCTGCTGGGCGGCTCGGCTGCGGCTGGGCGGCTCGGCTGCTGCTGGGCGGCTCGGCGGGGCCGTCAGGGTGCAGCTGCGGGGCCGGGACAGGGGACGGCGGGGCCGTCAGGGTGCAGCGGCGGGGCCGGGGCAGGGGACGGCGGGGCCGTCAGGGTGCAGCGGCGGGGCCGGGACAGGGGACGGCGGAGCCGTCAGGTGGCGGGTCAGCAGGCGAGGTGGCGAGCCGTCAGGTGAGGCGGCGGGGCCGTCAGGTCAGGTGGCGGGCCAGCAGGTGAGGCGGCGGGGCCGTCAGGTCAGGTGGCGGGCCAGCGGGTGAGGCGGCGGGCCGTCAGGTGAGGTGGCGGGCCAGCAGGTCAGGCGGCGGGCCGTTAGGTGAGGCGGCGGGGCCGTCAGGTAAGGTGGCGGCGGGCCGTCAGGTGAGGCGGGGGGGCCGTCTGGTGAGGTGGCGGGCCAGAAGTCGAGGCGGCGGGCCGTCAGGTGAGGCGGCGGCCGTCAGGTAAGGCGGCTGCGGGGCCGACAGAGGTGCAGCGGGGGGGGCCTGCTGCAGCGACGAAGAGGCCGCGCGGTCGTCTTGAGGGCGGCGCGGCGCGGCAGAGCCGAGAGGGCGGCGCGGCGCGGCTGTAAGGGCCGCGCGAAGTGGGGCCTGAGCCGCGCGCGCGAAAAAAAATGAGTCGCGCGCGCGACTCTCGGGGCGCCACAAGGGCAGCTCGACGCGCACTGGGGGGAGCGCGCCTCGGGGAGAATAGGGCGCGCTCCGGGCAGGAAAAAAAATCGTGGGTGGGCCCAAAGAACGGTCCTTAGGAGGGACTCGCTCTATACCATGTGAAACTAACTGAACAGGAATGAATTG
The DNA here is from genome assembly GCA_948144175.1 of Closterium sp. NIES-65. NCBI lineage: Eukaryota > Viridiplantae > Streptophyta > Zygnematophyceae > Desmidiales > Closteriaceae > Closterium > Closterium sp. NIES-65. The sequence goes on from CANXME010002378.1 coordinate 3,104,804, forward strand.
ACTAAGTCAGAGTTGGGTACAAATACAACCCTAGCAAACTGTACCCCATATGTGCTACCCCACTATAGCCTACAAACATGCATCAGCTATAATAATCTGACAGAAGGTGCAGTTTCTCGGGCACATGGTGAGTGCCGAGGGCGTACACGTGGACCCACGAAAGATCGAAGCCGTCAAGAAGTGGAAAGTACCAGAGAATGTGAAGGAGTTACAGCAGTTCCTAGGCTTCGCCAACTACTACAACAGGTTCGTGCCGCAGTACGCTAAGATAGCAGCGCCACTGACCGACCTACTGAAAAAGGATACGCCCTACAAATGGGATACCCTTCATCAGCAAGCCATGGAGCAGCTACACACAGCACTGACTACAGCGCCAGTACTCATCTTGCCGGATCCAGACAAGGACTACGTGGTGGAAGCAGACGCTAGTGACCAACCAGTCGGAGCAGTACTGATGCAGGATCACGGACGCGGTTTGCAGCCCATCGCCTACCTCAGTAAGAAGCTACTCGGAGCATAACTAAACACCCCATTCACAACAAGGAAGCCTTAGCGATACTCATAGCCTTCAAGGCGTGGAGGTGTTACCTAGAGGGAGCCAAGACTACACTCTATACTGACCACTGCAGTCTCAACTACTTGAAGTCACAGCCGACACTCTCACGACGACAGGTGCGGTGGGTGGACTTCCTGGAAACTCACTTCCACTACGACATCGTCTACAAGCCCGGGCTACACAACAAGGCAGACGCGTTGAGCCGCCCCGAACATGTAGCAGGCATCCAGCTCGACGGGATGAACCCTCTGCTCAAGGGTCTATTCCAACATGGGTACTCCGTGGACGCAGAGATTGCTACAGCGCAGACCAAGAAGCTATTACAGTGGGAGAAAGACCTAGCTGTAAGGAAGGGTTCAGGAAAGATTTGGGTACCAAATTACGCCCCGCTACAGCAGATCCTATTGGAGGATTTCACAATGTACCTTACGCGGGACATTTCGGGAGCAACAAGACGTTACCAGGGATAGCGAAGTATTACTACTGGCCCGGGATGGCAGCAGACGTGCAGCAGTTCGTCACCTCTTGCGACACGTGCCAGCGGATGAAGAGCAGCAAGCAGAAAAAAGCAGGGTTACTTCAGCCTCTACCCGTACCGGAGCAGCCATGGCAGGTCGTTAGCCTCGACTTCATCACAGGGCTTCCTTCGACCTCACGGGGGCACGATTCCATCCTCGTAGTCATCGATAAGTTCTCCAAAATGGGTCACTTCATACCGACCAACGCCACAGCTACAGCTGAAGCAACTGCTCGACTCTTCTTCGACCGCATCATCACCATCCACGGCATCCCCGCTACACTCATCTCAGACAGAGACCCCAAATTGATGAGTAAGTTCTAGAAGGAGCTCATGGGACTGTTGGGGACAAAGCTTGCAATGTCTTCAGCATACCACCCCCAGACTGACAGACAGACAGAGCGACTCAATCAAGTGGTTGAACAGTTACTGCGCACAGCTTGCAAGGACAACATCAGCCACTGGGACACACAGTTACCAACCCTAGAGTTTGCTTACAACAACGCATCACATGCGGCCACAGGGAAAACTCCTTTCTTCCTGTGTTACGGACGGGAACCACTCACACCACAGCAGCCAACTACACCGGCACACGTCCAAGCCGCACATGACTTCGTCACCACCATGCAGCAGCTATGGGAGAAGACTCAGCGACGTCTCACCACGATGCAGAACTCCCAGAAGCAGTATGCCGATCGTCAGCGACGTGATCACACAGTAGCAGTCGGAGATCAGGTGCTTCTTGACACGCGCAACTTGAACATGTCTCACCTCCCATCCAAACTCCGGCCTCGCTTCTGTGGTCCTTTTCTCGTTGAGGCACAGGTGACACCAGTTACATTCCGCTTGCGCTTACCAGATACATGGAAGCTTCACAACGCTTTCCATGTCCATCTACTGAAGCCCTACAAGGACCCCAACCAACAGTTCCAGGAACGGCAACTACCGCCACCACCACCCGTTCTCATACAGGATGAACCCGAGTACGAGATCGAGCGCGTTCTCACCCATCGGCGCCGCGGTGGCAAGACCCTCGAGTTCCTGATACGCTGGAAGGGATACGACCCCAGTGAGGACAGTTGGGTTGCAGAAGCTGATATGGGCAACGCACGCCGTGCTCTCAAGGACTATCTTGTCTAGCAGGGTGTATCTCACGCCACCCAGCTTTGAGGGGGGGACGTGTGAGAGTACGACGGCTTATGCCAGCTATGCTTGCTTGCCTTTACTTTTATCTTGCTATTTCTAGCATAGGATATTTATATGCATGCATGAATTGCTTGATTTCCTAGGCTAGGTGCTTTCCTATATTTTATTATAGTTATAGCACCGAGCTAGGTTGCGTGCACCGAATTCTGGCTTTTCGGTTGCCACCGAATTGCCTTCTACCAAATTCGGTAAGGATCCGTTCGGGATGCTACGCGGCCCGCGGAACCTTCGCGTAACACCTGGTTACGGGGCCTTGTGTCGAGCCTATATATAGCCTCGTGTTGTACCCAGGAGGACGCTGACGCGAACCACGACCACTAGTGCGAGCAGGACGGACAGGCAACGCAGGTCTAGAAGAAGGCTCACGACGCTTAGCAAGACCTCCAGTAGGACCAGTGTAGGGAGAAGGAGCAGGCAGTGAGGAGCGGAACGAAGTACGGCCGAGGCCCCGCGGCGACTTCAGACACAACAGGGACATCACCAGTACCCCCAGTGGTTGCACCGGTGCCAGCAGCACCTCCAGCTCCAGCACCCCCAGCAGCTCCACTAGCTCCAGGACCTCCAGCAGCACCAGTAACACCCCTAGCAGGACCGCATCCAAGACCGTCAGCAGTAGCCTCAGCGCCAACACCCTCAGCAGCTCCAGCTCCAGTCGTACCCGCAGGCCCAGCAGCTCCAGTACTCCCAGTACGAGCACCTCCGGGACCCGCGACACCAGCACCCTCAGTAGCCGAAGAACCTCCATCTCCAGCAGCACGCCTTCAGCGCCGGGCAAACCAATCGCGCAGCTCCTGTGGAGAGAGTGGCTCCCGCCGAGACGAAGCACCCAGAGAACCTCCAGGGACAGTACCGCCAGACGCGACACTAGCAGGCCCAGCTCCGTCAGGCTCCGCACCCCCAGGCTCAGCACCTCCAGGCGTAGCACCCCTAGGCTCAGCACCCCCAGACGTAGCACCCCCAGGCTCAGCACCTCTAGGCGTAGCACCCCCAGGCTCAGCACCCCCAGCAGTAGCACCCTCAGGCTCAGCACCCCCAGGCGTAGCACCCACACGCTCAGCACCCCCAGAGTCAGCACCCCCAAGCTCAGCACCCTCAGCAGCACCAGAGTCACCAGCAACCTCGACAGGCTCGACTGCATCTACCTGGGACACACCTGAAGGGGAAAGACCCTGAGGGGGGAGGGGGTCTACCGGGGGGGGACCTGGCACAAGGAAGAGCGGTGGCAGAGGGAGGGACGGACTGCGGTAGGGGAAGAGGCGGTAGTAGGGGACCGACTCGTCAAACTTGACGTCCTGGGAGGACAGAACACGGCGAGAGGTGGGGTGGTAGAACTGCCACCCAGGCGCGTCAGGGGGGAAGCCAAGGAAGACGCAAGGAGTAGCACGAGGGGACAGCTTGTCCGCAGACAAGTCGCGGACAAACGCCCGAGATCCCCAGACACGGAACGCAGACGCATCGCCAACCTTCCCGGTCCACAGCAAAGCTGGGGAGGTCTCCGGCATGGAGACCCTGGGCTGAAGGTTGATCTGATGCGCCGCGTACCGAACCGCAAACGGCCACAGAAAATGGGGGGCAGCCGCATGCATCATGGACGTACGAGCGACGTCCATGACCATGCCAATGCGGCGCTCAGCAATCCCATTTTGCTGTGGAGAGTCCGGAAGCGTGAAGGTCTGGCGGATGCCTCGCGCATGATAGTAGGCTCGCAGAAGGCCAGAGGAGAACTCTCCGCCTCTGTTAGAGTGCACACGCAGAACAGGAAAGTCCGAGCCGAAGCTCTGCCTAAGCTGGAGACGAGCTGCGCGGATCCAGTCGATCAACACCTCAGTGACATCACCCTTGCTGCGCAAGGGGAAGACTCTGGTGTAACGCGAGTAGTCGTCAACCACCAGCAGGAAGTAGCGCTCTTGACCCTGTCCACGGACGCGGGGCGGGCCCCACACGTCCATGTGAAGCGTCTGCAGCGGGGCCTCTGTCGGAGGAAACTGGGAGGAGTGAGTGGCAGCACGCTGCCACCCCTCGACGCAGGGGACGCAGGCAGGGGCAGGCCCCGGGGGAAGGGGACGGAGGGACCGGGGAAGACCAGAGACAAGGACACGGGAGGCCATGCCTTGGAGACGAAGCAGGGAGGGGTGACCAAGGCAGTGGTGCCAGAGGAGAGTCTCGTGAGACAGGAGGCGACACGAGTAGGGGGCAGACTCAGGACCAGACCTGGACGCTGAAGCAAACACCTGACCTGAGGCAGCTACCTGACTAGACACAGGGACAGGAGGAGACTCAGTGGTCAGTGTGTACAGGCTCGACCCCGGCCGACGTGTAAACGTGGCCAGGTGTTGGCCTGTCCCAGCGTCCGTGCAGTGGGTCACCCGCTGACTCGCAGGAGTGAACCGGTGAACCCCCGCATCCTGTAGGTCAGCACCACTCACCAAGTTCGCAGAGAACGAGGGGAGGTAAAGACCAGACAGGGTGCCAGAGGGGGGCCGCCGGACACGGGAGGACAGTGGAGAAGTGAGCAAGGACAGGACCCCCAGAGGGGTCTGCCAGAGAGACTGCAACTGGCCGACCAAGCGGCGTGAGTGTGGTGCGGTCTCGAAAGAAGGAGCGAGAAGCCCTCGAGTCAAGGGTGAAGGTGTGGGAGGCCAAAGGCGACGCAATATCTGAGAGAGCAGACTCACCAGCACCTGAGGGAGCAGACGCACTGGCACCTAGAGCAACAGCCTCGCTAGCACCTAGAGAAGCAGCCTCACCAGTACCTAGAGCAGCAGTCTCAATGCCCGGGTCGGGCGGAAAACATCGGTAAGAGTCACCCTCATCACTAATAGTCACAGTATATATGGCAGCAAGAATAGCATCAAAGTGAAGGTCAAAGATAGCTACTCCCGCCCTAGACAGCTCGCCCCAGCGAGGTATCTCAGTGGCCTCAGGGAACTAGTGACGCCAAGCGTCCGTCAGGCGGCCAAAGCAGCGCTGGGTGGAGTGCGCACCCCCGCACTGCTCATCCGCGCGGTCGCCGGTGCGTAGGACGTAGGTGCACGGACCAGTACCCCCACCCCGCTGGCGTGCAGCGTACCATTCACGGAGCTGCTGAGGGGGGGGGATGTCACGAGTGCGGGCGCTGACCACCACCGGAGCCGACCCTCTGCGCAGCGCCACCCCGACCAGCTCCGCCTCCTCCGCCGCCGCCTCCTCCTCCGCCGCCACCTCCGCCACCTCCGCCCCCACCGCCACCGCCGCCTCCACCTCCACCTCCACTGCCGCCACCGACACCTCCACCCCCACCACCACTCCCACCACCACCCCCACCCCCTCCACTGCCGCCACCGCCACCTCCACCGCCCCTGCCAGCCTCTCCAGCGCCCTTGCCCCCCTTGCCCTTGCTGGTGCGGCGTCTCCCGCTCGGGGCAGACGCAGCACCGACCGACTCAAGACCAACGAGGTCGGCCGCAGCAGCAGAGGCAACAGAGGGAAAAAGGTGGGAGGGGGAACACCCCTCAAAGACGGGGGTGCGAAGGTCACCACGAGAGGCTCCTACAGCGACTATGCTCTTCTCTACCGCTGAGAGGGCCTTCTCGAGGAGGTCAACGGTGAGAGTGGTGAGGCAAACTGATAGGAAGTGGTCCCTGACTACGCGGAGAGAGTCAGGGAGCCGGGTGACTATGTAGTAGAGGGTGATGTACATTGGGGGGGGGGGGGGGTCTTGGCACAGAAGTCAGCAGGAAGCGCAGCGCGGTAGCGGGTGTCACTAGTGCGGAGGTGCGTTATGAGGTCAGTGACTGTGGGAAAAGCAGCAAGGTCAGGGAAGAGGTACGGTAGCATGAGGCGGCTCAGTGCAGCAGTGGCAGTGGAGGAGTAGCGTGCAACTACAGCGTCGTACAAGGTCTCAGCACTCTTAAACTGGCTAAAGTGCGCACGCTCAGAGGTAGGCAGGTGGCGCCGAACAGCAAGACGTGCAGCAGCATCGTGTGTGGCCCACTGTGAGCGAACAGTGGCGTCAGCATGAGCAGCAGGGGCAGGAGAGGCACCAGAAGTGAGGTCAAAGAGGGAGAGACCATCTGCCCTATCGCACTGTAGGAAAAGCTGCAGGTCATCTATCCAGACGTCAAGGTCAATGGCCCGACCCTCCGCGTCAAAAGCGAGGACACTAGGGGTAGCCATGACAGCAGTAGACTAGCAGCGCGAACAGTAGGGTAAGGGCAGTGCAGTGATAGAGGCGCTGCTCTTACCGGACATGGCGGCTCGGGCGGCTCGGCGGCTCGGCAGGAAGTGCAGCTCGGCGACTCGGCGGCTCTGGCGGCTCAGGCGACTCGGCGCTACGGCGGCTCGGCAGCAACTACGGCTCGGCGACTCGGCGGCTCTAGCGGCTTGGCGGCTCGGCGGTACGGCGGCTCGGCGGCTCGGCGGTACGGCGGCTCGGCAGCTTGGCGACCCGGCGGCTTGGGCGGCTCAGGTGGCGCGGCGGCTCGGGCGGCTCAGGTGGCTCGGGCGGCTCGGCAGTAGCTCGGCGGGGCCGGCGGCTCGGTGGTGACGGCGGGGCCGTGTGGGGAGGGCGGCAGGGCCGGTAGAGGCGGCGCCGGGGCCGGGAAGGGTAGCGCCGGGGCTGCAGGGTAGGCGACGAGGCCGCAGGGTAGGCGACGGGGCCAGCAGAGGCGGCGCTGGGGCCGCAGGGTAGGCGACGGGGCCAGCAGAGGCGGCGTTGGGGCCGCAGGGTAGGCGACAGGGCCAGCAGAGGTGACGCCGGGGCCGCAGGGTAAGCGACGGGGCCAGCAGAGGCGGCGCCGGGGCCCCGTAGGGTAGCACCGGGGCCGCAGGGTAGGCGACGGGGCCAGCAGGGTAGGCGACGAGGCCATCAGAGGCGGCGCCGGGGCCAGGAAGGGCGGCGTCGGGGCCGGGAAGGGCGGCGCCGGGGCCGCAGAGGTAGGCGACGGGGCCGCTAGGGCGGCTAGGAGGGGGGGGGGGGGTCGCGAGGGCGGCTTGAAGAGGCCGCGAGGGCGGCACGAAAGGGCCGTGATGGCGGCACGAACGGGCCGTGAGGGCGGCGCGACGCGACAGAGCCGCGAGGGCGGCGGATCGGGGCCGCGAGGGCGGCGCAACGCGGCCGCTAGGGCAGCGCGACGTGACAGGGCCGCGAGGGCGACGCGACGGGGCCGCAAGCGCTACGCGACGGGGCCGCTTAGGCGACGCGACAGGGTCGAAAGAGGGGAGCACGACTCGGGCAGAGTAGAGCGCGCTCCGGGCAGGAAAAAAAAGGTGGTGGGCCCTAGGAACAGTTCCCACAGGGGAACCTGCTCGATACCATGAGAAAATGAACGAGAATGAATTGACTAAGGGAAAGTTGGGTACAAGTACAAACCCTAGAAAGTGGTACCCCATATGTGCTACCCCACTATAGCCTACAACAGCTATGTCATATAAATCTTACACTCCAAATGATATCGGCTGTGCGGGTCCTCGAAAGCCGCAATCCTCCTTCGCCTCGTTCTTGTTTGTGCGGTCTCTGCACTCTTAGTCTTTGCGTATATCTGCAACTGGAGCATCTTCGGTGTGAACCTCTCGCCGCAGGCAGAGGAGTTCTGGGATTCATGGGATTCGTGCGTGACGCAGCGCGCGGGGCATCTGTTCAAGCTAAACATGCTCTCGGACCTGCATTCGCAGAAGTGCACGAATTTAGTTGAAGCGGCCGTCGCGAAAGGGGAAGCATTGATGGCACGCGGGCGGGGCCTGCGCAAACGCGGGCAGACGGAGGTTGCGGACGGGTGCGTGGTGAAGTACGACGCGAGGACGGATCCGTGGGACAGCCATCTGCTGCCTAGCGAGAAGTTCTCCCAGTCCAGTTGCAAGCTAGAGTGGGTTATTTACTCCTCGGAATGCGGGGTGAACATGGTGCGCCTCGCGGATTTCGCGCACATGGCGGGCATCAGCTTCTCGATCATCGGAAGCCGCTAGCCCTGGACGGGCCAAGGCGGCCGTTTGCGCGCCATCCGCGACTTCCTCGCGGCGCTGCCGCGCAATCGCGTCGTGATCACCACCGACGCCGACGACGTCTTTCTCATGCCGCACCCTAAATGCCGCCCGCAAAGCTTCCTCGACGCATTCTTTGCTCTCAACGCGCCCGTTGTTTTCGGCGCGGAGATTTTCTACTGCCCGGATTGGAAGAAGCTAGAGCCGTTCTTTCCTCATAAAAGAATTTCGTCCGTGAATCGGTTTCTTAACGCGGGGGCGTATGGTGGGTACGCGTGGGCGCTAGCGGAGATCATCGATCTGATCTACGTGCGCGACTGCATGCAGGACCAGCGCGGGTTCATCCTCGCTTTCCTCGCGCAGCAGTACCTCTTCCACGACATGCCGCGCGCGCCCAACCTTGACCCCGCCGCCGTGCGCGCCCAACCTTGACCCCGCCGCCGTGCGCGCCGCGTGGGAATCGCCGAGCGACGTGGCGGAGGCAGTTCTCGCGCAGGCACAGGCGGCGGGGTCGGCGAGCAGAGCGGCGTGGCAGAACAACCGCACGGTGGAGTTCGACTCCGCCATGTCGCCGTTCCACCGCCTGCCCACCAAGCCCAGGCAGCGCGTCATGGACGAAGTGAGGCGCGCCGGGCACAGGGAAACGGCAGCGGTGATGGCGGCGCCATTCATTAAACTGGACCACTACAGCGCGCTGTTCATGCACCTTGGGGGGCTCAAGTGGGGCAACTTCACGATCCTGGGTACAGGGGAGCAGGCGCTGGTGCGATAGATGAATTCGGGGGGGGAGGCATGCATCTTGCACCAGCGGGGGAATAAGCTCACTAATATCTCCATGACGTATATAATGAAGGAGATCGGTTTGGAGGAGCTGAGAGAGGCGCGAGGGTATGTTCCCTAAATGATTGAGGTGCAAGCGAATGTCAACGTCATCGTTTTCTGTTGGCTGTGGTTTCTCCTGATGTTGCTTTTGCTTCTGCAGCTCAACAGCTGCCAATAATGACGGCTGCTATTTCTGCTGCTGCTGTTTCTGCAGCACTATGCTGCAACTTTGCGTAGCTATTACATAGGGCGGTGTTCGGCAAGTGTAGGAAAGCAGGAAGTGGGAAGCCGTGGAAGTGGGTGTGACTTCAATTCAAGTGGGCTGAAGAGAGGATGCAGAGGAGGGTGCTATAGCTGTGCACACTCTGCATGGCTAGCATGTGGCTGTTGTGCTGATAACTGTGGGACTGCATAATACACACAGAATGTCAGAGTTGTGGCGCTCCTCTATTTCGCACATATAGGACTTGGAGACTATCCATAGGACACTTTAGATATGTGTTTAACATCAGAAGTATCTATATATGTGTAGTGTAATAGAAACTTGTGGGAATAGTTTGGCATATTTTCGACCTAAAGTCTATAATGCGTCAGATACACATTCGCCAACATGGTTGGGTTGGGGCCTTCCAATTCGTCGCCGACTTTCACCCTCCAAAATTGATACCCACGTGTACATACAACTGTGCATGGAACCATAGACCAGTGTACACATGATGCCCAGCCCGTGCACGCGAGAATACATCGGATGGAAACCCTGCACCCGAGGTTTTTTCCCTAGCCAGTTGCACGCACGTTATAAGCACGTCGCGCAGAACAGACCGAAGTCATACTGAAGAGACTGAAGACAAAATGTCAACAGACAGTTTTTATAAAAAAAAATATAAGCACCTGACGAATGCTTTTTTGCTAGCTGCGAATCGACGAAACTTGTGCGAAGAGCTCATTACAGCTTATAAGCCCCCTTCACAAGGCAACCGGGAGTGGATCAAACGGGCATCATGTGTAGGTCACGGCATCTCAAAATCCTCATGTGTGGTGCTTGTTTGAGTCGAACACCCTGTTTTCATTTCCACAGGTCTGCCGCGCGTGGTGTGTGGACATTCAATAGCTGCAGTACTGTAACGACACTTGAGTAAAACTGCCTTGCAGTGGGCTGATAGGACTCGATTATGCACCGAAACCCCCATTCCCCGAATATAATCGTCGGATGCCTATACAGTTTGCATGCGAGCACCTTCCAGTCTCTTTCCGGGTAACTCCGCCTCGTAATTCTGGGCGAGGACCACCCGGAATCGCGATTCCCCAGCCCAATCAATGTGCTGGACGTGCTTTCCAAGACCTCATCCGGGTCAACGAGCATTGTCAGCCTGTCAGAAGGAGGTTCGCACGTGCTCACCTTGAGAGAGTGGGGTGGAAATGCCCAACCTCGATACAGCGAGGCCGAGGAGTGCAAAAATGGCGGATAACACCTAAGGGGGCTCCTACCCATTCCTTAAGGCGCTGTTCTGTAGGCGTTGAAATTTTGAAAAACTGGGTCCGCAGAATCTTCTTTGATAAGTGGTCTTCTGACTATCAAGGTTTTGTGATAAGAAAGGTCCTGCCGAGCCTGTTTGCGCCAAATTTAACGCATCAGCCTGCAAAACGCCACTTTTGGGGCGCACGAGGTTCGAAGTTGTTGCTTCGCCGGGCAAATGGTCACACAACTGGTGCAGTGCTAATTCTACCTCGGGAGCTAGCGTCAGCCTCCGCACAGTTATGCGAGGCAGCAACATCCGCGCAGCGCAACCAGCATGAATGCGCCTAGAAAATGCACGGAAGGCTACCACGGTCAAATTGGTGCGGAACCCTAAACGCCTGCAGAGCAACGCCTGTACCTTCAAGACCTGCCCCCTCACTAGAGCACGTAGCATCGAGCCTGCTTCCTGTGGCAAATTGGTCCTTTACCTTCGAGAGCAAGTTTCTCAAGCAGCAGTCGTGCGGTCCTCTCCCATGGCGCCTACTCCAAGTTTAATCTCCGATGTTTTCCGCCTGTGCTGCTCCTCCAAGATCGCGATCGTCCTCCGCCTCGTTCTCGGATGCACTACATTTGCACTCGTAATCTTTACGTCCATCTGCTACTGGACCATGGTTGCCACCAACCTCTCGCCGCAGGCGGAGGAGTTCCGCGACACGTGGGATTCGTGCGTGACGCAGCGCGCGGGACACCTGTTCAAGATGAACATGCTGTCGGACCTGCATTCGCAGAAGTGCACGAATCTGGTCGAAGCCGCCGTCGCCAAAGGGGAGGCTTTGATGGCGCGCGGGCGGGACCTACACGAACGCGGGGAGGCGGAGCAGCAGGTTGACGGGTGCGCGGTGAAGTACGACGCGAGGGCGGATCCGTGGGATAACCATCCGCTGCCTAGCGACAAGTTCTCCCAGTCGGGTTGCAAGCTAGAGTGGGTAATCTACTCCTCGGAATGCGGGGTGAACATGGTGCGCCTCGCGGATTTCGCGCACATGGCGGGCATTAGCTTCTCCGTGATCGGAAGCCGCCAGCCGTGGACGGGCCAAGGCGGCCGCCTGCGCGCCATCCGTGACTTCGTCGCGGGGCTGCCGCGCGATCGCGTCGTGATCACCACCGACGCCGACGACGTCTTTCTCATGCCGCACCCCAAATGCCGCCCGCAAAACTTCCTCGACGCATTCTTTGCGCTCAACGCGCCGGTGGTTATCGGCGCGGAGATCTACTGCTGGCCGGATGGGACGAAGCTAAAGCCTTACTTTCCTCTTGAAGCCAACCCGAACAGGCCAAGACACTCCGTGAATCGGTTTCCTAACGCGGGAGCGTATGGCGGGTACGCGTGGGCGCTGGCGGAGATCATCGATCTGATCTACGTGCGCGACTGCATGCAGGACCAGCGCGGGTTCATCCTCGCGTTCCTCGCGCAGCAGTACCTCTTCCGCGACATGCCGCGCGCGCCCAACCCCGACCCCGCCGCCGTGCGCGCCGCGTGGGAATCGCCGAGCGACGTGGAGGAGGCGGTTCGCGCGCAGGCGGCGGCGGCGGAGTCGGCGAGCAGAGCGGCGTGGCGGACCAACCGCACGATGCTGTACGACTCCGCCATGTCGCCGTTCCACCGCCTGCCCGCCAAGCCCAAGCAGCGCGTCATGGACGAGGCGAGGCGCGCCGGGCACAGCGGTGCGGCGGCGGTGATGGCGGCGCCGTTCATTAAACTGGATCACTACAGCTCGCTGTTCATGCACCTGGGGGGACTCAACTGGGACAACTTCACGATTCTCGGCACAGGGGAGCAGGCGCTGGTGCGACAGGTTAATTCGGGGGGGGAGGCGTGCATCTTGCACCAGCAGGGGAATAAGCTGAAAAATATCTCCATGCCTTATATAATGAAGGAGACCGGTTTGGAAGAGCTGAGAGAGGCGCGAGGGTATGCTCCCTAAAAGACTGTGACGCAGGCGAATGTCAAGGTCATTGTTCTCCCTTGGCTGCGGTTTCTCCTGCTGCTGCTGTTGCTTCTGCAGCTCAACCCCGCCCTGAACAGCCGCAGATCTTGGTGGCTGCTGTTTCTGCAGCAGGCAACATTATGTAGCTATCTCCCAGGTTGGGTTTCCCTAAGAAAATCCCAATCTGGCTCCTACGTACTTTTGGCAAGTGGAGATGGAAACGCAGGTGGAGCCCAAGGAAACAGGCAGTGGCAGGCCGTGGGAGTGGGTGTGATGTGACTTCCAGAGTGTTCTGAAGAGCGGTGTGGACCACAGCGGTCATGAGGGAGGAGTTGTAGGGTTACTGTAGGTCCAGCAATAACCACTGACTTGGCTTGTTGTGTTTGGCTTGTTGCATCTTGTTGTGTGGCAAGGTGCTTGGCGTTGAGGTCTGTTGCAAACGGGAGTTATAAATCCTTGGGAATTTTAAAAGCTGGTTACCTAATTGTAGCGAGAGCCACACGTACCTAATTGTTACCTAATTAAGATCCGCAGGCGATGTACCCCCAACGCCCCTCAGGACTGGCCCACCCCTCAGTGACACCCTGACTTCAAAACCTTAGAACCAGCAAAAGTATACATTGTAGCGAGAGCCACACGTGCCTTATCCATAAGTAAGCTCGTCAACCCGCATAAGCTGGTGGAACGAAAAGTTGTTTTTTGGGACGCAAGCGCCTAGAAGGGGGGAAAACAAGGGGCTAAAAGGGGGAAAATAAGGGTTAGCAGGGGGGAAACAAAAGGCAGGGACGCGAATGGAAGCGAAAGGTTGGAAAGAGGATGGAATTGAAGGTACCGGTAAAAAGATGTAAGGGAAGGCGGGCCCGCCACCCGCGGAGGACGCGAGTGACAGCGTGTGAGAGGGGAGAAGAGTGGTAGTGGGAGTGGTCCCCCGGTCACGACGAGCTACGGTATGGTGCGGCGCGGTGTTATGAGAGGGGTGATGAGTGAACGCGGGCGCGGCGCATTGGCTGTGGAAGATAAACATCTCTTCTTGAAACGCATGGAAGGAGGGCCCGCCGAGTGGGAGGGTAGCGGCGGGTCCCACCGAAAGCTGCATTGCATCGGCGGGCCAGCCCAACCGGCGAAGGCGGGGTTCCTAATCACATGAGATGGAGGGCCCGCCGAGCTGGGCGCGGGTGACTAGTGCACAGCGGGGAGAGGAGCGGTATGGCAGTGGAGAGCCAGTGGGCGGCGCGGTGCTGAGTGAACGCTCTTGCGGCGAGGGCACTATGTACCATCACTGCCTCGAGGCCAGCGAGGTCGCGGGCCTCGCACGAATTGCCACGAGGCCAGACTGATGCCCATCATTGTAGTACGTTCCTGCGAGTTAACCTTATCCGATTGGAACACGCGCTTATGACTTCTACTTCACTCGTGCAAGTATGACGAATGCGCTGTACCACGATGGTCCTGCTAATGAGTTTGCCAAGGTTGTGAGCATAGTGGTGAGAATATTTATAAGCGGTTCGTCCTCCTGATATTCTAGCTTCCACCCCCTCAAACTTCAACCCCAGGGGGGACTTTCTCAAAAGTTTCATTTCGCACATGCAAAATCACATCGCCAGAAGATGTTCTTGTCAGAATGAGAACTACAGCGGAATGAGCTGTGTTGACAGAATTGGGGTACATCACCTAACCCTAACTAGTTGTACCCCATATAGCCCAACCCAGGCTATAATATTTGACACATCCCCATAGCCTAAGTGGGGAAGACCAATCAACAACAAGCAACCTACGGTCACAAGACCAGTCAAAAACAAGAGAAAGAAAACAAAGCTCAGGGTGGATCACAACGTCACCACCTAATCTGAGCACTAGCAAAGGGCCACAAGGCCAGTCCAAAAGTGTGCAAACAAATATATACATACATATATATATATATATATAAGGTACAAGCAAGCAACAGACAAAGAGCACCATACAGCAGTCAACTAGACCCAGTCTCAACGAGGCCTAACTGCAGACAAAACCGACGGTGGTTACAAGGCTGGAGGGCCTTGGTGAAGATGTCTGGAGTGTTGGCCTCGGAGGCCACAAAGTCCAGACGAGCCTGTCCGCGTCTCTGCAACTCTCGAAGGAGGAAGTACCTGACGTCGATGTGCTTCACTCGGCTCTCCAGTCGAGGCCCACGACACAGGAGAATCATCGCCCCGTTGTCAGCAAACAGGGTCGGTGCAGAGCTCGGCCGCTCACCAAGGTCAGTGAGCAAAAAGGTCAACCAGCGTAGCTCCTGAGCAGCAAGGGCCCCAGCGTAGATCTCGGCCTCTGCGGTAGAAGTCGCAACAGAGGAGGACCGAGTAGACCTCCACGAAACAGCTCCAGAACCCAGGCTGAAACAGTAACCCTGCGTAGACCTCTGAGTCTCAACGTCGTCAGCGTAGGAAGAGTCACAGTGACCGGTGAGTACAACTGGCTGTGTCCCTCCAAGTACAAGCCCCATAGTGGTAACCCTAGTGGTCGGGAAGGGCGGGCCTAGGACTAGGAGCGCTAACCTACTGCTGATACCATGTCAGAATGAGAACTACAGCGGAATGAGTTGTGTTGACAGAATTGGGGTACATCACCTAACCCTAACTAGTTGTACCCCATATAGCCCAACCCACTACAGGCTATAATATTTGACAGTTCTCTCGATACGTGCCTGTATATCTTGTCATGGCTCTGTATAGTAATAATGCCCTTGCTCGGAAAACCCGAAGGGGACACTCGGCAGCTCTTTGAACTTATCTGACACATGCCCACCCTGGCCTTCTTGATTTCCCAGAACTCTTTCCCCCCCTCTTCATCATCGCACCTCATCACACTGCAACACACACTTCTGCACCCATCGATGATTCTGTCAACACTCCGTCAAACATGCTCACAAATTCGTCTGAATGCGGGTCAATGAGGCATACTGTAGTACTTTGCAAGAACTCACCCTCGGAACTTGCCCTAACATGCTTGGCCTGTTCTGCTCCAGAATTCTCTGAGAGTCGACTGTGGATATTCTTCACCGACTAGTGGAGTCGGGATGATTTACCTCAACTGACGAAAGACGCTGCCCAATTTCGCGGTTCAGAAGGGACAACGGCCCCCCTCGGGATTGACAAGCTCGCGACGACCTCCGAGCTCCAACCCGGGCCCAAATGGCGTCCCAGGGGCCTCGGGAGCCCTCGGGAATGTTGACAATCCGACGACATAGGTTTGCGCTGAGAGATTCCTGAGAGTAAATCTCAGCGGAAAAAATAGGAGAGCTCGCCACGTCGAGCCGCGACTGCCGCCACGCGGACCAATAGGGGGGAGCCGGACCGTCCCCACCGTGTACTAGGCTGCCACGACGTGGCCGTTGTGGCCACGTGTCGCCCCAGCGGTGATTTTCCCAAAGCGGGAAAACGTTCACACCCTTGAAAACGGGCCAGCCCGATCCACGCGGCAAAAATCGGACCATCTAGGATGTAAAGGTTCTGTGGCATCGCCTGTTGCATCCGATGTCGGTGTCGACCAGTACATCCAGAGGCCCACAACCAAGCCACGCGGCACAATCCCAACGCTTCTATGTTCAATGAACCTAAGGAAACAACCAAGCGCGCCGAATGTAAGTCGGCGCCGATCTTTGGGCGCCCACGGTAGGACTGCCACGGTGGGATTCAAGAATTCCGGAACCCTCGGAGATTCGAGCCTGCATGCACTAATTTCTACTGAGAGGCCAATGTCGGCCCCAAGCCACGTAACACACGCCCATTCCACCGTGGAAAGGGCCTGGCTTACGGCCCTTCGGTGCAGCACGAAGTCACAATAGCCATGCTTGGCGCGTGGCACTTCGGGCAGTGCGCCGCCTATGCGAGAACACATGCACGGCGGCAGGAGCATAGGGGTGTGCGTGAATCGCGGCAGCGTCGGAGTCGCTCAGGACCATACCCGTCCGTGACCGTGCGGGCCTGCTCATTCCCATGTCCGTTCCTGCGTTTCTTCCTGCTCTCTCGTGCACTTAGAATTTTCAGCTGCCAGTAGGTTACTCGGTTACCGACTTGTTCAGTAGTCGTCGACGTCGACGTCAGTCGGCGACGCATGGCCAGAGGTCGCCCTAGAGCACAACTGCCGCAACCCATTCCACCCCCTGCCGACTCCCTGTAGACGACGACATCAAAGCGCAGTTGGAACGGCTCGAGGCCGAAGCCGAGTAAGACGCACTTGAGTGAGAATTCGCACGTTATCTAGAGGAAGACCGCCGCGCTACTCTTCGGTCGTACACCGCACCCGTGAATCAGTACCGTCTCTGGTTTACCGACCTCCGCATCGCAAACCGTCGACGCTAGAGCAACATACGTGCTGCCACATGGCCGACGTCGACATGGCTGACGCTAGACCATCCACCGACCACAGTCCGACATCTACCGAGGAAGAGACGCTACCCTTACTCTACGATCTTGACAATCTGACGCAGATTCCGGAAGGGGAGTTCACCAAGGACATTCCCCCACCGCCGGTCGGGGAGTTCAACAAGAAAAAGAAACAGAATCCGAAGCGAAATGGACGCCCAGGAACTTCGTCGGCATCGGCCGGCTCTGGAAACCAGGTTGAGGTCAAGGAGGAGGAGGATGGGGGGGAGGAGGAGGAAGAGGAAAGCGATGACGAATACGACGAGCGTCCGCCGCGTAGCACTAGTCAGCACACCTTGGAAGAACGGCTCAGGCGGGAACTTGAATACATAGATGATCTGCTCGAACAGGACGAGGATACCGACCAGGAGTACTTGTCGGTGCCGCGCGAACAGTGGAGGGCGGCAGACTTCGTCGAGGAAGACATGGTGTACGCGACCATCGACATGCTCGTCTTGGACGCCCTACGCCACCTGCAGACCGTGGAGAGGAACAGCACGCTGAGGCAGTACACCTCGTGGATCTACCACTACAAGAGGTGGGCGGCGAAGATGTTGATGCAAATTCGCAACAAGCTTCAGCAGGAATACAGGCTTAAGCGCGTCGACGAGATAGGGCACTACATCCGGGACAACAAGAAGAAGAACTGGGACCAAGAGGCCGATGTCCCCCGGTCGCACGTGTGGCTGCACGGCCCTAGGGTCACCCCGTCCCGGCTTCGCGCATACGTGAAGGACATGGTTCGGGAGATGAAGCTCGATGCCGAGTCCAGCAAGGAGGGCGACAACGCCACAGGAACACAGCCTGTGCAATCTACAACGGTGCACACGCTCCTCGGGCGCATAAAGGCATGCCAGATGGCGGCGAGAGTGGAGGCGACGATATACCGGGAGAAGGAGCTGAGCATCATGCGTGAGATATCGGTGGTCAGGTCGGAGGTGCGGTTCATGTTCCGCACCAAGAACGAGCGGGACCTCAAGAGAGTTTTTGTTTAACCTCTGTCGACCACTCTCTTGTTGTCATGTACTGTGTCGACGTCTCCCTAAATGCCCCTTACCCTCGGCATTGTCGGCAGGAACTGCACCGATCGGCGTCGCGGAACCATTGGCGATACCTACACCGCAGAACAGTTCTGCCAGATCATGTTCAGGGTGCTGCCGACGTGGGTGGCCAAGGCTTGGAACCCGCGGGCTACGGGCCCGTCGCAGACGCTGTAGCGGTTTCTGTTGTTGAAGATGCTCACGCTACTCTCCCACCATTCTCTCCTGCGCGGCGCAAGCATCCGCGAGATCACGCTCCCCGACATATTCTTGTACCGACTGGCGAGCACCTCGTCGGTGAACCCGGAGAACCAGCCGGTCGTCATGGTCATCGCTGCGCGGAACTCGAAGACGTCCAAGGATGCGCGTTTGCAGCAGAGCTACGCTGCGCGGCACCTCGAAGCGGAGTTGTGCGCCGTCGGCGAGACGGGCCTGTGGTTGCACTTCATCCTCGACCAGATCGGCCAGTTTCACGGCGTCCGCCTCATTCCGCCGGTGGACACCAGCACACGCGTGAGCTGGTACAAGAAGCACCTCTTCTTCGCCAGAAACGACACCAACCAAGGGGAGCTCTCTGCGGCAAGCCACCAACGCTGGACGAGGCAGTTGTGGGACAAAAACGGGGTCTTCTGCAAGAGGAACGTGCACGCCGCTCGAGCCGAAGGGGCCCAGGAGCTGGCCATCGACGGCACGCCGCGCGCCAAGATCGCGGAGCTGGGACACTGGGCGCTCGACAAGATGACGCGAGCGTACATCACCGCCATTCCGGTGGGGGTGGTGAGGAAAAAGGCCGGTTACTCTGGTTACAAGCAGGACTACTTCTTGGGCCGGAGCAGGGTGGAGCCCTCCGATGCTCTTGAAGCTCCTCGCCGAGCACATCTTCCCCGGCGTTGACGACATGCTGAAGACGGTATGTTAGTCGACGCCCTCGTATCCTTGTTTCCGAGTCGTGTTGCCGACAGCGTCTGAACTCCTAATACACGTGACGAATTGCAGGCGGAAGGGAAGGCTGCCGAGGGGTCCGACGCGGACAAAGCCGCGGTGCACTTCTGGCGCACACTCGCGATGTTGCGCCGCATCGTCGCCGAGGACCTAGCGGTGAAGCTGGTCCGCACACCATGGCACCCATACGTCCAAGGCTCCCTGCTCTGCCGGATCCCCCTCTTCCAGCACTGGGCGAAACGGGTCAAGAGGGTCGACACCGAGACGATCAACAAGCGTCGGGACCCGACCCAAATTCAGGCAGAGGTAAGTCGACGACGAGCTGGATGTAGGGCATTCCAAACCACCTCGCGGCTAACGTCTTTGTCCTACCGCTGCAGGAAATCTCTGTCCGCATGGACACCGACTACTACAACATATCCCTCAAGGCGACGCTGACGAAGGAGATGGAGCGTGCCGCGAACGAGAGGATTGACTTCCTGGAGGAGCTCGAGAAGCGCGACGACACCATTGCGTCTCTCACCGCCGAGATAACCCGTCTCACCGAGGCACTCCGTGTGTCAGAAGCACGGAGAGTGCCGGAGGCCCCGCCGTGCGCTACCGCGCAATCTCCCAGCGAGGGTGGCTTGGCGGATTCGACCAACATGGGAGCCGGCGCCGACGGAGGGGACGACAAACCCCCGCCACCCCCACAGACGGACGAGGAGGCTAGTTACGAGCTCAACGTGGTACAACCGTGGCGGGAGGCCAAGACCGTGAGGGACGCCTGGCGCCTCTGGAACTCCGCCACCGCTAATGACACCCGTCGGCTTTGCGACAGGATCGCCGAGCCGCGGTTCATCGACCGCCACACCCTCCTCGCCGGCGCGACGCAGGGTGCACTCAACAAGAGGGTGCGCCGCATGCTGAAGGTCATGGATGCGGTGCGCCAGCTATGCGCGAGCGACGGCGAAGCCGACACCGAGGCCTTGGTCGACACACTGCACAGGATCGCGGCATCGGGCATCGGGACCTTCGCCAATGCCCTCACGGTGCTCAAACCAGGAACGGCACCGATGTTGTCCAAAGAGGCTGGCATGGGAGTCAAGGGGCTGGGTCCCAAGGTGGTCTCGAAGCTGCGCCTCGCCTGTGCGCTTGTGGCGCTCAACCTGAAGCAGAGTGATTGGGTCGAAACCCTGTTTCCAGACACGTGGGAGGAGCAGATGCCGAAGACCAAGGCCGACCTGGCGAAGCCAATGGCACCGGCAAAGTCGACAGCACCGGCCAAATCGACCGCTCCGGTGCACCGTCCTCCGACCAAGAGGATGAAGTCGGCATGAGCGCGCTTGTAGGATATGCGTGTGCGTAGTTCGATGCTGTTAACTGTGGCAGACTTTAAACCCCCCTCCCCCCCCCCCCCCCCCTCTCTTTTTTCAAATGCTGTTCTGGTAGTTTGTAACAACCCACAGCAAGGCCTTTGCGAACCTACTTGATCCCGCCGTGTTAAATGTAGTCGGTCGCTCATTACTAATCAAAACACAGATACATGACGTCGTCTCGCAGGCTTGCATGTTGCTAGGCTATCGACATGTACCTAGTCATAGCTCGTCGCCGAGTAGCATGTTCTTCTTGATGTCGACAGATGCGCCGACATGGCTCATTGTTCAAAGACGGCTAGCAAGTTTCAATGTGAACAGTAGGGTTTAGGGTCATCACAAAGTGAAGCAAACATAAACGAAGAAGATTCGTGCCCTACGATTGTGGTCGACTACGTGCGCCGACTACGCATTGTGGTCGACATGGTTCATCGCCAAGGTCGTCAACGCCGACTGCACAACCAAAAATTCACTTACACTACCAGAGAGTCACAAGCACTCCCACAATGTCACATGCATACCAAAAAGTTACATGCACTCCCGTAGCTACAAAGCCTAAACCAGAATACAACCTAGCAATCAAATGCGCTCCCTCTGCGCGCCGACTACGCATCCGTGTTGTCCTTTACCTTCCTGCCCTTCTTCCCCTTCGTCTTCTTCGTGCTGTCCTTGCCCTGCTTGCCCCTCTGCCCCTTCTTTCCCCTCTCTTTAAAATCGTGCTCCATCTGTGCGTCACAAGGCACAGCGATACCGATCTCCTCGAGTTTCGGCCCAGCGACGGGGCACATTCCCCAAAAAGCCATGGTCTCCACCATCGCTCTAGCGACCACGACGGCTTCATGTTCTGCATCCATCCCCGGATAGAGCTTTTGCAGAGCGGCACTCTGCAGAGCCGGCGCGACGTTGTGCGCGACCTCCCTGAGGGGTTGCTCCCTCTCGATCTCGGCCTGAATCACCGCCTTCATGACTTTTTTGAAGACGTCTGCGGTCGTCTCGCTCGCACCGACCACCATCGCCGCCGCCATCCCCTCTCTCACAGCATCGTCCACGGAGGCGTCATCGTTCTCGACTAAGCACCACAAGGCGGAAGCCGATGCCGCCCATGCCTGTGCCACCAGCTCCATCTTCTCCACGACGCTCGCAGCGACCTTCCCATACGCCGCGCACATGGACACGCGACTAATCAGGGCCAACATCGCAGCATCCACCTTCTCTTGGCCTTCCTTCGTGTCGGCATCGACGGGGAACCAGATCGCCGGCAAGAGCGCGTCGTGGTGCGCATCGCCCGAGCTCTTGTACGCTTGATACTTGTCGAGGATGTCGTCGAACCTGTCACGCAAACACAAGAAACGGTTCTACCGTTAGGGACTACGACATCGACAACAGCACTCGACCTAAGGGACGCCGACTTACCGTGTTCGTGGAAGGTACGCGCCCCGTGCCCATATCACCGTCCACATCCCTGTCGGCAGGATCCTGACCTCCTCCCACACCCTCCTCCACTCCTCCATCTCGGCGTCCTTCAAGCCGGTGAGTTCGTCAATGAGAACCTTGCTGACGTAACCGTCGTAGACCATGAACGCGATCGAGTGCAGGTACGCCAGCTCCATCTTGACGCGTGACTTGCCGATGTACCGATTGTGATTGAGCACTTTAATCTCGCCCACCCACCCTAACCCGTCGCCCGTGCTGTCAAATTATAATATTGTGTAGGCTATAGTGGGGTAGCCCATATGGGGTACACATTTCTAGGGTTGCATATTTGTATCACTTCCATTCCTTAGTCATCTCATTCTCGTTCTACTTTTCTCATGGTATCGAGCAGGTTCCCCCTTGGGAACTGTGCCTAGGACCCACCACATCGAGTTTCAAAAAAAAAAAAAATGATCTCCTGCCCGAAGCGCGCTCCGCCCGAGTCGCGCTCCGGGCTCTCACCTCGCCGAGCCGCCCTCGCGGCCCCCTACGCCCTAGCGGCCCCTTCCCCTAGCGGCCCCGCCGCCCTTCGTTTCGGCCCCGCCGCCCTTTAGTGTGGCCCCGCCGCCCGTCTCCGCGGCCTCGCCGCCCGTCGCTGCGGCCCCACCCCCCTACTCCTCAGCAGCCCCGCCCCCCTACTCAGCGGCCCCGCCGCCCTTCTCCTCAGCGGCCCCGCCGCCCTACTCAGCGGCCCCGCTGCCCTACTCAGCGGCCCCGCCACCCTTCTCCTCAGCGGCCCCGCCGCCCTACTCAGCGGCCCCGCCGCCCTTCTCCTCAGCAGCCCCGCCGCCCTACTCAGCGGCCCCGCCGCCCTTTCCTCCGCGGCCCCGCCGCCCTGCTCAGCGGCCCCGCCGCCCTCCTCCTCAGCGGCCCCGCCGCCCTACTCAGCGGCCCCGCCGCCCTTCTCCTCAGCGGCCCCGCCGCCCTACTCAGCGGCCCCGCCGCCCTTCTCCTCACCGGCCCCGCCGCCCTTCTCCTCAGCGGCCCCGCCGCCCTACTCAGCGGCCCCGCCGCCCTTCTACTCAGCGGCCCCGCCGCCCTTCCGCAGCGGCCTCGCCGCCCTTCTCAGCGGCCCAGCCGCCCCTTGCACTAGCGGCCCTGCCGCCCTACACCGCCCGCGCCGCCCGAGCCGCCTGACCTGCCCGAGCTGCCCGAGCCGCCCGACTCTCCTGAGCCGCCCGAGCCGCCCGACCAGCCCGAGCCGCCCGAGCCGCCCGAGCCGCCCGAGCCACCCGAGCCGCCTGAGCCGCCCGAGCCGCCTAAGGAGCCGAGCCGCTGGTGCCACGGAGCCACAGCTCCTGCAGTGCCGTCTGAGCAGCCGTGTTGCCGTGCTGCTGTACCGCTGAGCTGCCCGACCCGCCCTGCCTGGTGAGAGCAGCGCTTTTGTCCCTGCACTGCCCCTGTCCTACAGTTGGTACTGCTAGTCCACTGTTGTCATGGCTACCCCCAGTGTTCTCGCTTTTAACGTTGAGGGTCGAGCCATTGACTTTGAGGTTTGGGTGGATGACCTGCAGCTTTTCCTACAGTGTGATAGGGCAGACGGTCTTTCCCTCTTTGAGCTCACCTCTGGTGCTTCCCCTGCCCCTGCTGCCAATGCTGACGCCACTGTTCGCTCCCAGTGGGCCACTCGCGATGCTGCTGCACGTCTTGCTGTGCGTCGCCACCTGCCTACAACTGAGCGCGCACACTTTAGCCAGTACAAGAGTGCTCAGACCTTGTACGACGCTGTCGTTGCACGCTACTCCTCTCCTGCCACTGCTGCACTGAGCCGCCTCATGCTACCTTACCTCTTTCCTGACCTTGCTGCCTTTCCCACAGTCGCTGACCTCATTACGCACCTCCGCACTAGTGACAATCGCTACCGCGGCGCGCTTCCTGCTGAGTTCTGCGCCAAGAACCCCCCCCCCCCCATGTACATCACTCTCTATTATATAGTCTGTCCCACCACTCTCACTGTTGACCTCCTAGAGAAGGCCCTCCTAGCGGCGGAGAATAGCATAGTCGCTGTAGGAGCCTCTCGTGGTGACCCTCGCACCCCCATCTTTGAGGGGTGTTCCCCTTCCCCCCTGTTGCCCTCTGTCGCCTCTGCTGCTGCGGCCGACCTCGTTGGTCTTGAGTCGGTCGGTGCGGCGTCTGCCCCTAGCGGGAGACGCCGCTCTGGCAAGGGCAAATGGGGCAAGGGCGCGGGTGGGGCTAGCGGGGGTGGTGGAGGTGGCGGTGGGGGCGGCGGGGGGAGTGGGGGTGGCGGTGGGAGTGGTGGCGGGGGTGGAGGTGGCGGTGGCAGCGGCGGAGGCGGAGGCGGCGGTGGCGGTAGCGGTGGGAGCGGAGGCGGCGGTGGCGGCGGAGGTGGAGGCAGCGGTGGTGGAGGAGGTGGAGCTGGTCGGGGTGGTGCTTCTCAGCGAAGCGACTCCGGGAGTGGTCAGCGCCAGCCGCAGCAGCAGCAGCGTTCTCGGGACATCCCCCCTCCTCAGCAGCTCCGTGAGTGGTACACGCAGCGTCAACGTGGTGGGGTTTTTGGCCCGTGCACCTACGTCCTTCGCTCCGGCGGCCGCGCGGGTGAGCAGTGTGGGGGTGCTCACCCCACCCAGCGCTGCTTTGGCCGCCTGACAGACGCTTGGCGTCAGCAGTTCCCGGAGGCTAGTGAGATCCCCCGCTGGGGAGAGTTGTCTAGGGCAGGCGTAGTTATCTTTGATCTTGACTTTGATGCTATCCTTGCTGCCATGTATGCTGTGACTATTAGTGATGAGGGTGTTTGTTACCGGTGTTTCCCGCCCGACCCGGGCATAGGTACTGCTGCTGTAGGTACTGGTGAGGCTGCTGCTCTAGGTGCCAGTGCGTCCGCGCCCTCAGGTGCTGGTGAGTCTGCGCTCTCAGGTACCACGTCGGCTTCGGCCTCCCTCACCTTCACACTTGACTCAGGGGCTTCTCGCTCCTTCTTTCGAGACCGCACCACACTCACGCCGCTTGGTCGGCCAGTTGCAGTCTCCCTGGCAGACCCCTCTGGGGGTCCTGTCCTCTCTCACTTCTCCACTGTCCTCCCGTGTCCGGCTGCCCCCTCTGGCACCTTGTCTGGTCTTAACCTCCCCTCGTTCTCACGAACTTGGTGAGTGGTGCTGACCTGCAGGATACGAGGGTTCACCAGTTCACTCCTGCGAGTCAGCGGGTGACCCACTGCACGCACGCTCGGACAGGCCGACACCTGGCCACGTTTACACGTCGGCCGGGGTCGAGCCTGTACACACTGACCACTGCGTCTCCTCCAGTCACTGCGTCTGGTCAGGTAGCTGCGTCGGGTCAGGTGTTTGCTGCAGCGTCCAGGTCTGGTCCTGAGTCTGCCCCCTGCTCGTGTCCCCTCCTGTCTCACGAGACTCTCCTCTGGCACCACCGTCTTGGTCACCCCTCCCTGCCTCGTCTCTGAGGCATGGCCTCCCGTGTCCTTGTCTCTGGTCTTCCCCGGTCCCTCCCTCCCCTTCCTCCGGGGCCTGGTCCTTCCTGTGTCCCCTGTGTCGAGGGGCGGCTCCGAGCTCCCCCTCACTCCTCTCAGTTTCCCCCGACAGAGGCCCCGCTGCAGACGCTTCACATGGACGTGTGGGGCCCGGCCCGCGTCCGTGGACAGGGTCACGAGCGCTACTTCCTGCTGGTGGTTGACGACTACTCGCGTTACACCACAGTCTTCCCCTTGCGCAGCAAGGGTGATGTCGCTGAGGTGTTGATCGACTGGATCCGCGCAGCTCGTCTTCAGCTCAGGAGGAGCTTCGGCTCGGACTTTCCCGTTCTGCGTCTGCACTCTGACCGAGGCGGAGAGTTCTCCTCTGGCCTTCTGCGAGCCTACTGTCGTGCGCGAGGCATCCGCCAGACCTTTACGCTTCCGGACTCTCCACAGCAAAATGGGATTGCTGAGCGCCGCATTGGCATGGTCATGGACGTCGCTCGTACGTCCATGATGCATGCGGCTGCCCCCCATTTTCTGTGGCCGTTTGCGGTTCGGTACGCGGCGCATCAGATCAACCTTCACCCCAGGGTCTCCATGCCGGAGACCTCCCCAGCCTTGCTGTGGACGGGGAGGGTTGGCGATGCGTCTGCGTTCCGTGTCTGGGGATCTCGGGCGTTTGTCCGCGACCTGTCTGCGGACAAGCTCTCCCCTTGTGCTGCTCCCTGTGTCTTCCTTGGTTTCCCCCCTGATCCCCCTGGGTGGCTGTTCTACCACCCCACCTCTCGTCATGTTCTGTCCTCCCAGGACGTCACGTTCGACGAGTCAGTACCCTACTACCGCCTCTTCCCCTACCGCACTCCTTCCCTCCCCCCGCCACTGCACTTCCTTGTGCCAGGTCCCCCCCTGGTAGACCCCCTCCCCCCTCTGGGTCCTGCCCCTTAAGGTGTGTCCCAGGTAGATGAAGTCGAGCCGGTCGAGGTTGCTGGTGACTCTGGTACTGCTGCGGGTGCTGAGCCTGGGGGTGCTGACTCTGGGGGTGCTGCGCGCGTGGGTGCTGAGCCTGGGGGTGCTGAGTCTGGAGGTGCTGCTACTAGGGGTGCTGAGCCTGGGGGTGCTGAACCTGGGGGTGCTACGATTGGGGGTGCTGAGCTTGGGGGTCCTTCACCTGGGGGTGCTGCGTCTGGTGCTGCTGAGCCTGGGGGTGCTGAGTCTGGAGCTACTGCGCCTGGGGGTGCGGAGCCCGCGGCCGCTGGACCTACTCGTCTGGCGTCTGGCGGTGCTGGGCCTGGTGGTTCTCCGGGTGCTTCGTCTCGGCGGGAGCCACTCTCTCCACAGGAGCTGCGCGAGTGGTTTGCCCGGTGCTGGAGGCGTACTACTGGAGCTGGTGATTCTTCGGCTGCAGAGGGTGCTGGTGCCGCCGGTCTCGATGTGCTAGTCCTACGAGTGCTACTAGAGTCGGAGCTGCTGAGGGTCTTGGCGCTGAGGCTACTGCTGTCAGTCCTGGCGGTGGTCCTGCTGCGCGTGCTGCTGGTGCTGCTGGAGGTACTAGAGTTGGACGTGCTGTTGACGCTGGTGCTGCCGCTGGTGGTGCTGGTGCTGTCCCTGCTGTGTCTGGTGTCGCCGCGCGGCCTCGGCCGTACTTTGTTCCGCTCCTTCAGCAGGTTCTTGGTCTTCCTCCTCCCTTAGAGTGTCCACCGCCTGTCCAGTCGCAGTCACAGTTACCGCCGGCCTCCCCACTGCCTTCTCCTACTCCGTACACTGGTCCTACTGGAGGTCTTGCTGAGCGTCGTGAGCCTGCGTCTCGTCCTGCGTCGCCTGTTCGTGCTGCTCGCACTAGTGGTCGCAGTTCGTGCCAGCGTCCTCCTCCTGTCCCTGGCACGCACCGGATGTCTCTGCGTCCGTCCACTGCTCCTGTGCGTGCCCCTTTGCCCTCTCCTCCTTAGTCCTCTCTTCCTGTGCTTGCCGACCCTGAGTCGGACTCTCTTCGTGCTGCCAGTCCTATTGTCATGCGTCTCCTTGCTAGTGTCGTCACTGACCCCTCCTTTGAGTCCACTGCTGCGTCTGCTCTTGTTGCTGAGCTCGTCGACTTTGCTGGTCGCTGTCGTCTAGACTACGCTGCTAGTCTTGTTGCTGAGTCTGCGTCTGTCTGTCCTCCGTTCGTCGGGGGTGAGTGTGCTCTTGGCACGGACGTCCTTGAGGACAGGCAGGAGGAGTTCCAGTGTCTGGCTGCTGCTTCACCTCATCTCGCGTCCGTACTGCTTACCCCTGAGGGAGACCCGGATGCACTAGACATCCCGACTCCGCGCTCTTACGCGGAGGCCGTAGAGGGTCCCTACTCCTCTCAGTGGCAGGCACCTATGTGTGAGAGTACGACGGCTTATGCCAGCTATGCTTGCTTGCCTCTACTTTATCATGCTATTTCTAGCATATGATAATCATATGCATGCCTGAATTGCTTGATTTCCTAGGCTAGGTGCTTTTCTATATTTTATTATAGTTATAGCACCGAGCTAGGTTGCGTGCACCGAATTCTGGCTTTTCGGTTGCTACCGAATGCCTTCTATCGAATTCGGTAAGGATCTGTTCGGGACGCTTCGCGACCCGCGGAACCTTCGCGTAACACCTGGTTACGGGGCCTTGTGTCGAGCCTATATATAGCCTCGTGTTGTACCCACGTGATCATTCAATTCAATTTGAATCTTTTCTGAGCTCGATCCTAGATCCTCACACTTGGTAATCAGAGCGGGTTTACACGCAAGGTCTTCAACCGCTTAGTTCCGGCATTTAAAAACCGCGGGGGCGACGACGAAAGCGCCGATACGGGTATGTAAAACCAGTTCCGCGCAGTTTTTCTAAGTCCCCCTTGATTCGGTTTTCGAACACCTCTCAGATTTACTGGTGGAAAGGTTGGAGTTTCGACCGTTCGATCGAGTTTCATCTCAATGGCCCAGAGAATTTGACCTATAAAAGTTGGAATTTGGAGCGTCGGAATGATTTTCTCCTCAACGGCCAAGATCGGACGCGAATTTCGCCTAAGAGAGATTTACGCAACCTACAGAATTCGCGCTCGTCGATTCTACAGTCAATTTGACTCGCAGTAAGTCGACCAGCACCTAGAATTCGATTATTTTCGTCGCGCATCTTCCTGTAAATCACCAAATGGAGGGAAAAGGAGATATTTCAGTACAGAAAATCGCGGAGTTACGTGCTGAGCATAAGCAAATATGTGCAGCGCTCCCACGACTCGAAAAACTCCTTGCGAACTAGTCGGCAACTGCCACAGCAGCAGCGACAACAGTAGCAACAGCAGCAGCGGCTACACCGACAATTCTACATGCGACAACGGCAGCAGCTACAGTTAACCTCGAAGCAGTGAAGCTGAGGCTACCGGAGGCGTTCGATCCTACAGTAAAAAGGAACGACGTTCATCGATTTGTAGCTGAACTCGAAATTTACTTCGAAGCCGTTAGATGCACGACCCCGACAAAAGACGCAATGCGCATACGGCTCGCAGCAACACTGTTACGAGGCCCAGCTCTAGAGTGGATCAACAACAGAATAGTCCAAGGCGAGGGGACGTGGGCGCAGTTTCCAGTAGCACTGATCGAACAGTTCGACACGTTGAACAGTAGCTACTACGGAACACGACGCAACAAGCCAACTAGTGGCATAGGGCGATTGGCACCACCCACGACTGCCGACCCGATGGAGAACGACGAGGGCGATGTGGAGCAGCGGCTAGCAAATAATGAGACGTGCAAATTTTGCGGCGCTACAGGACATCGTATCTTGGCGTGTTGGAAAATGAAGAGAAGGTGTGCGGAGCTGAAGGACAAGAACAGTGCGGCACCCCCGAAGCAGAAAACGGACAACGTGGCAACTTCGGAGAGGGCGAAAAAAGGAGAATATGGTGGCGCAAATTTAAAAAGTCACGACCAGCCGGCACCAGGGGAAATCGCCGAGACTAATGGAGGATCCGCGAAACAAGACCCTGCACCGACCGGGAAACTCCAGCCGTATACCCCGACAAGTAAGAATATTACTTCTCGTGGGTTTCAAGCCTTTATTAAGGGAGAGTTAGAAATTAAACCGGTACCGGGTATTATGGGGACCCTACCCCAGAGCGCTAATACGGGTCGAGCGTTCCGAGGAGTTAATATTCTCTCCCAGCAGCACTGTTTAAAGGCTCCCTGTTCCCCACAGATGAAGCCTACACAGCTGCAAAGGCTTAGTGGAAGGTTCCAGGCCCAAGAGAAGCCGAATCGGCCTCGGATAAATCCTTCTAACCTTTCTCAGTTGAAAACTGATACTGAAGCTGCATCTTTGAGTGCAGATTCTAGGGATAACATATTCGACGTACCCTACGATTCTATAAGCGATACCATCTACGGATACTCGGAGCAGCAGCAACCACTAGTACTCGAGGTGATCTGCAACGGGCGTCGCCTCCAGGCCCTGGTGGACAGTGGTGCGTCCCACTCGGTGTGCGACCGCGGGACGTTGGAGAAAATTGGAGAATCCTAAGAAGAAACCCAGTTTACAGCAACGATGGTGGACGGTACGAAGCTTCCCATCCACGGAAAGTCAACACTACAGCTGCAGATAGGGGCGTTGAGGTGGAAGCCGACGTTGCCGATCACGAACATCAAGGGATTAGATTTCATCTTGGGGAAAGATTTTCTTAAGCGGTTCAACCCCAAGTTCGACTGGGTCAACCGGAAAACGTGCATCTACATCAACGGGAAACGAGTGGAGCTGCGAAGCTTGACGGATACAGGGAGCGTTCCTGAAACGACACTGGCACGGTTCGAACGGACAGTGAACGAGAGTAACACGGATTACTTAGCACTGGTTATAGCAGCAGCAGAGGAGGAGGTCTTGGAGCAGTACAAGGATATAATGCCCGACGACCTACCCACAAGCGTATCTCCAGCACGCACCCACGAGCACGAGATCGTGAAGGAACCAGGTGCGAAACCCGTCTCACGTGCACCATACCGACTGAGTCCAACTGAACTGACAGACATGAAAAACAAATAGAGTATCTACTAGACAGACAACTGATCCGCCCATCCACCTCTCCCTACGGTGCACCGGTTCTCTTCACTCCAAAGCCAGACGGTAGTTTACGGATGTGCATCGACTACCGCGCACTGAACAAACAGACAGCACTGACTTCAGCGCCAGTACTCATCCTACCGGATCCAGAAAGAGACTACGTGGTGGAAGCAGACGCTAGTGACCAAGCAGTCGGAGCAGTACTGATGCAGCATCACGAACACAATTTGCAGCCCATCGCTTACCTCAGTAAGAAGCTATTACAGTGTAAGAAGGACTTAGCTGTAAGGAAGGGTTCAGGAAAGATTTGGGTACCGAATTACGCCCCGCTACGGCAGATCCTATTGGAGGAGTTTCACGACGTACGTTACGCGGGACATTTCGGGAGCAACAAGACGTTAACAGGGATAGCGAAGTATTACTACTGGCCCGGGATGGCAGCAGACGTGCAGCAGTTCGTCACCTCTTGCGACACGTGCCAGCGGATGAAGAGCAGCAAGCAGAAAAAAGCAGGGTTACTTCAGCCTCTACCCGTACCGGAGCAGCCATGGCAGGTCGTTAGCCTCGACTTCATCACAGGACTTCCTTCAACCTCACGGGGACATGATTCCATCCTCGTGGTGATCGATAAGTTCTCAAAAATGGGTCACTTCATATCGACCAACGCCACAGCTACAGCTGAAGCAACTGCTCGACTCTTCTTCGACCGCATCATCACCATCCACGGCATCCCCGCTACACTCATCTCAGACAGAGACCCCAAATTGATGAGTAAGTTCTGGAAGGAGCTCATGGGACTGTTGGGGACAAAGCTTGCAATGTCTTCAGCATACCACCCCCAGACTGACGGACAGACAGAGCGACTCAATCAAGTGGTTGAACAGTTACTGCGCACAGCTTGCAAGGACGACGTCAGCCACTGGGACACACAGTTACCGACCCTAGAATTCGCTTACAACAACGCATCACATGCGGCCACAGAAAAAACTCCTTTCTTCCTGTGTTACGGACGGGAACCACTCACACCACAGCAGCCAACCACGCCGGCATTCGTCCAAGCCGCACATGACTTCGTCACCACCATGCAGCAGCTATGGGAGAAGACTCAGCGACGTCTCACCACGATGCAGAACTCCCAGAAGCAGTATGCCGATCGTCAGCGACGTGATCACACAGTAGCAGCCGGAGATCAGGTGCTTCTTGACACGCGAAACTTGAACCTGTCTCACCTCCCATCCAAACTCCGGCCTTGCTTCTGTGGTCCTTTTCTCGTTGAGGCACAGGTGACACCAGTTACATTCCGCTTGCGCTTACCAGATACATGGAAGCTTCACAACGCTTTCCATGTCCATCTACTGAAGCCCTACAAGGACCCCAACCAACAGTTCCAGGGACGGCAACTACCGCCACCACCACCCGTTCTCATATAGGATGAACCCGAGTACGAGATCGAGCGCGTTCTCACCCATCGGCGCCGCGGTGGCAAGACCCTCGAGTTCCTGATACGCTGGAAGGGATACGACCCCACTGAGGACAGTTGGGTTGCAGAAGCTGATATGGGCAACGCACGCCGTGCTCTCAAGGACTATCTTGTCTAGCAGGGTGTATCTCACGCCACCCAGCTTTGAGGGGGGGACGTGTGAGAGTACGACGGCTTATGCCAGCTATGCTTGCTTGCCTCTACTTTTATCATGCTATTTCTAGCATAGGATATTTATATGCATGCATGAATTGCTTGATTTCCTAGGCTAGGTGCTTTCCTATATTTTATTATAGTTATAGCACCGAGCTAGGTTGCGTGCACTGAATTCTTACTTTTCGGTTGCCACCAAATTGCCTTTTACCGAATTTGGTAAGGATCTGTTCGGGACGCTTCGCGACCCGCGGAACCTTCGCGTAACACCTGGTTACGGGGCCTAGCGTCGAGCCTATATATAGCCTCGTGTTGTACCCAGGTGATCATTCATTTCAATTTGAATCATCTTTTCTGAGCTCGATCCCAGATCCTCACACTATGGATGCAGAGATGGCTTCCTGGAAGTCTACAGGCACCGACATTGACGCGGTTCCCCCTCCTGGGGCGAACATCGTCAGTGGCATGTGGATCTTCAGGGTGAAGCGGCCGCCGGGCTCTCCACCTGTCTTCAAGGCGCGGTACGTGGCTCGTGGCTTTAGTCAGCGGCAGGGAGTTGACTACTTTCAGACCTTCTCTCCCACCCCGAAGATGACCACTCTTCGGGTGTTGCTACACGTAGCCGCTCAGCGTGACTACGAGCTTCACTCCCTTGACTTCAGCACTGCTTTCCTGTAGGGTAGCCTACACGAGGAGATCTGGTTGCGCCGTCCACCTGGCTTCACTGGGACTTTCCCTCCTGGCACCCAGTGGAGCCTCCGACGGCTAGTCTACGGTCTCCGCCAGGCACCGCGCGAGTGGCACGACACACTGAGGACTACACTTGCGGCTCTTGGGTTTGCTCCCTCTACTGCTGACCCGTCGCTGTTTCTACGCACCGACACCTCTCTGCCGCCGTTCTACATCCTTGTGTACGTCGACGACTTGGTCTTTGCCACAGCTGACATTGCTGGACTCGCCCACGTGAAGTCCGAGCTGCAGAAGAGACACACTTGCACAGACCTGGGTGAACTGCGCAGCTACCTTGGCTTGCAGATCACCCGGGATAGAGCACGCCGCACCATTACCCTGACTCAGTCACACATGGTGCAGCAGGTCCTTCAGCGCTTCGGCTTCACGTACTCCTCGCCTCAGGCCACTCCTCTGCCTACTCGCCATTCGCTCTCAGCTCTACCTTCGGATGAGTCCGTAGAGTCGAGTGGCCCGTACCCAGAGCTTGTTGGCTGCCTCATGTACCTGATGACCCTGACCTTGCATACCCTCTTAGCATTCTCGCACGCTATGTTGCTCCTGGGAGACACAGACCAGAGCACATGGCTGCAGCGAAGAGGGTGTTGCGCTACTTGTGCAGTACGTCGGGCATGGGGCTAGTGCTTGGAGGGCGGAGTCCAGTGGTCCTCACTGGGCACGCGGACGCTTCTTGGGCAGACGACCAGGCTACGCAGCGGTCGTCACAGGGTTACACCTTCAGTCTTGGTTCCGGCTCTGTCTCGTGGCGGGCTACTCGCTCGTCTTCTGTTCTCGGCTCCAGTTGTGAGGCTGAGATCTACGCCGGGGCCATGGCTGCACAGGAGCTTCGATGGCTTACCTACCTACTGACTGACCTTGGAGAGCCGCCTTGTTCTCCTCCGGTGCTGTACGTAGACAACAAGGCCATGCTAGCCTTGTGTCGGGAGCAGCGCCTGGAGCACAGAACGAAGCACATTGCTCTCCGCTACTTTCTTGCTCGTGAGTTGCAGCAGCGTGGTCAGTTGCGACTTGCGTACGTGGCCTCTGAGGCCAACACTGCTGATGTTTTCACCAAGGCACTTCCGCCTTGTGATCATCAGCGCTTCTGCACTCAGCTGGGTCTTGTGCACGTCTTGCCTCACTTGCTCACCCCTTGACCTTGCTTGTACTCTTACATATATATATATATACCAACTCTTGCTTGTTTAGCCTTATATATATATGTGTACTCCTGCGTGTGAACTGGCCTTGTGGCCTTGACCTTGTGCTCGGACTGTGTGGTGACGCTGTGATCCACCCTGAGCTTTGTCTGCTTTGCTTGACTGGTCTTGTGACCCCTTGTTCTCCCCCACTTTGCCTATGGGGGTGTGTCAAATTATAATATTGTGTAGGCTATAGTGGGGTAGCCCATATGGGGTACATATTTCTAGGGTTGCATATTTGTATCACTTCCATTCCTTAGTCATCTCATTCTCGTTCTACTTTTCTCACGTGCTGTCCTGGCGGATGCCATGACCCTTCCGACCCTTCTCCTTCTCCTCCGCCTCCTTCTCCGCCTGCTCCTTCTTCTTCTCCTTCTCCTTCCCCTTTTTCACCGACCTACCGTTGCCGACCGTGGCCTTCTCCTTCCCTTGCTTCGCCGACGTGCCCTCGCCGACCGACTTCTCTTCCTGATTCTGCTCCGCAGCTGAGTTTGCTCGTGTGATCCTCTGCGAGATCGCCCTCCCTGTCCTTGTGTCGGCCTTCCCATTCCGCTTCGCTTTTCGGTCGCCGACAGTCCCACTGGACGTCTTTGGCACCGCTGAAACACCAGGGGGACACGCCGCGGTCCCCACATGCGCCGTGTCTGCGATGGCCAGCGCCGGGGGGGGGGGGGGGGGGGGGGGGGGGGGGCGGCGGGGCGATGTAGCGCTTCCAGCAGGTTATGGATGGCGGCGATGTCGGCGTCGTTGTGGCCTTTCGCCGCCTGTGCAGGGTCACCGCCTCCGCCACCGGTGGCTAGCGCTGCACTCACGCTCTTCTCCGCCGCCGCATCGACAACAGCTGCGGCGGGAGTGGGATCAGCCACGCCTGCCGACGTCTGCTTCGCGCCTGAGCCGGCTGCCGGCCGAGTACGTGTTGGTGCAGCCGCACTACGTGCGCCTAACCGGGCGCGAAGCAATGCGGACTTTGGGTCCGCGGGAGGACGGGCGGCGACCTGAGGCGCGGTAGGTGGGGCGTTGGACGCAGCGGCGGCGACTTGCGGAGCAACCGAGGGACGCGCTGTTTCGAGAGGGGCGGCATCGACCGATGGAGGCTGCTGCACGTCCTTGCGATGGGTCTCCATGCGGTGGAGCAGTTCCCTGAGCGCATCCGGCTTTCTGGCGGCCGAAGCATCGCGCTCGGCCGCAGCGCCCTT
Source organism: Closterium sp. NIES-65 (assembly GCA_948144175.1). NCBI lineage: Eukaryota > Viridiplantae > Streptophyta > Zygnematophyceae > Desmidiales > Closteriaceae > Closterium > Closterium sp. NIES-65. The sequence continues at coordinate 3,139,771 of CANXME010002378.1, forward strand.
CGCGTCGCCCGTGGCGGCAGTCCGGACTGCTGGAGCAGGAGTCGGCGCAATCTCCGGCCCAACTTTGTTGTCGGGCGACTGGCCGACCGGCGCCCTGCTAGCCCCAGGGGGGTCAATGGGAGTCGACGTCGTCCCCGCCACCCCAACTGACGGACCCTTGACGGCTCCGGCGCCGCCATCTCCCGCCGCGTGAGGTGTGGGGGTCTCCTGGTTGGGGACCAAGGGCGGGGCTGTTGGTACAGCGTTTGGAGCGGCGACCCCGTCGGCAGGGCCCCCATCTGCACTGCAGATCCCATCGCCCTTGCGGTGCAACCTTATCACCTCTACCCCTTTTTTCTTGAGCTGGTCGACCACGCTCTGACCTTGAGTCCGCGAGCCGCCAGGACCCACCGCGCCGACGCCGCGGCTCCCATCTCCCCCCTTGCTCCGCTTAGTACTTGCTGAATCGCCCCCGTCTCCCCCTCCGCCTCCGGCACCCCTCTTCCGACCATGTTTCTGAGCATCCTGTCGTTGCGCCTGGCCAGCATCGTTGGCCGACGGCGACGACTCGCGTCGACCAGGCGCCGCATTTCTGATCATCTCGGTCAATGCCTTCATCCCAGACGCAACAAACGACTGCTGTGTCACCTCCGTCACCGCTTTCAGCACGTCGGCCTTGAACGACAAAAGGAACTCTTCTGGTATGGCTTGAGTTGGGGCGAGAGGAGGAGGTGGCGGCGTTGGCAGGACGATGGGGCAAGAAACCGCGGCGGCAATGTTGGTTTGTGCGGCGCCGATGTAGCTGATGATGGTCTCCTCCAGGCCTTTCCACACTGCAGTCTGGTGGTCGACAACACAATTTACCGCTGCTGCGCGTTCGACTGCCATGGTTCCTTGGGGACCACTGATTTCATTCAGCCAGTCCACCACAAATCGCGACACCGACTTCGTAGCGTCGATGGCGTCCGCGATGTTGTCGGTGATCTCGTCGGCGATAGTGGTCGACATGGCCGAAGTGGCGTCTTCGATACGTTTTGCCGCTTTCTGGTCGGTGGCGGCAACCTGTGCGGTCAACGCCGTGAGCTTGTCGAGGAGTCCAGCTACCGCCTTCGCCAAGATGTCGACCCGTCTCGTCTGGTCATTGAGCGACTCCTGCAGGCGTGCGTTGTCGGCCCGCAACCTCGTGTTCTCCGCTCGCAACAGCTCGACTACGTCCACCGGTGCCTGCCGACCGGACGCCGCGGGACCGGGGTGACCACGCGCCGCCTTCTTCTTCCTTCACCACCCCCCCACCGCCTTGGCCTCGGTAGGCCCATCCATTCCCGTCCGCGTCGTTGCCGGCGCGGTATCCCTGCCTACACCGGCCATGACGCCAGCCACATCGCCGACCACGACCTTCTCGCTCCGCCCAGGTGCCGCCCCCACGCAGGCGTCGTCGGCCGCATCCTCATCCGCCGTCCTCCCACCCATTTTCTCCGCTCCGTCGTCGCACTCCACCACCTCTTCCATTATCTCTAGCTCGACCACTTCCTCTTCCTCCCCCTCTTGCTGCTTCTCCGCCTCCCCGTCAACCGCCACCTCCTCCTCATCTTCCTCCTCGTCGTCGTCGTCATCGTCGTCGTCCTCCTCTTCCTCTTCCTCCTTTTCCTCCTCCTCCTCCTCTTCCTCTTCCTCATATTCCTGACCCTCGTCATCCGCCTCCTCTTCCCGATCCTCGTTGTCGTCCTGGTGCTCCTCTGCAGTCCCAGTCACCGCCCTTCCTGCCCCCTCATCCATCATGTCGACGTCGGCTCCTGGCTCTCCTTGTGGAGTCCCCCGCGCATCGTCGTAGGTGTGGGCGACACCTACAGCTTGGGATGCCGAAAGGGGATCGTCGCCGTCGTCGTCACAGTCGTCGGCCGCAATACCGACATGGCCCGCCCGTTTCCTGTCAACTTCCCCCTTGACGAACGTTATCATCTCATTCCGCAGCGCCTTCAACCCCGTAACATTGACCTTGTCCATGCTGGTCTCACGGCGACGGAGGTCGCCGGTCAGACGTTCCAGCCTCCGCACCACCCAGTACAATCCGCTCCTTGCTAGCAGGCCGGAGCCCGCGTGCTCGTCCCGGACGACGTCGGGCACTTTCTGCATACAACAAAGCAGAGAGAACGTGTGAGCTCCGCGTTAGGCAATTCCGTGTGCCAGGGTTTTGAGGAAAGTAGAACGAGAATGATTGACTAAGGAATGGAAGTGATACAAATATGCAACCCTAGAAATGTGTACCCCATATGGGCTACCCCACTATAGCCTACACAATATTATAATTTGACACACCCCCATAGGCAAAGTGGGGGAGAACAAGGGGTCACAAGACCAGTCAAGCAAAGCAGACAAAGCTCAGGGTGGATAACAACGTCACCACACAGTCCGAGCACAAGGTCAAGGCCACAAGGCCAGTTCACATGCAGGAGTACACATATATATACATATAAGGCTAAACAAGCAAGAGCAGGTGTATATATATGTAAGAGTACAAGCAAGGTCAAGGGGTGAGCAAGTGAGGCAAGACATGCACAAGACCCAGCTGAGTGCAGAAGCGCTGATGATCACAAGGCGCAAGTGCCTTGGTGAAAACATCAGCAGTGTTGACCTCAGAGGCCACGTACGCAAGTCGCAACTGACCACGCTGCTTCAACTCACGAGCAAGAAAGTAGCGGAGAGCAATGTGCTTCGTTCTGTGCTCCAGTCTCTGCTCCCGACACAAGGCTAGCATGGCCTTGTTGTCTACGTACAGCACTGGAGGAGAACGAGGCGGCTCTCCGAGGTCAGTCAGCAGGTAGGTGAGCCAGCGAAGCTCCTGTGCAGCCATGGCCCCGGCGTAGATCTCAGCCTCACAACTGGAGCCGAGAACAGAAGACGAGCGAGTAGCCCGCCACGAAACAGAGCCGGAACCAAGACTGAAGGTGTAACCCAAGAAGCGTCCGCTGCGTAGCCTGGTCGTCAGCCCAAGAAGCGTCCGCGTGCCCAGTGAGGACCACTGGACTCCGCCCTCCAAGCACTAGCCCCATGCCCGACGTACTGCACAAGTAGCGCAACACCCTCTTCGCTGCAGCCATGTGCTCCGGTCTGTGTCTCCCAGGAGCAACATAGCGTGCAAGAATGCTAAGAGGGTATGCAAGGTCAGGTCGTATGCAGGTCATCAGGTACATGAGGCAGCCAACAAGCTCTGGGTACGGGCCACTCGACTCTACGGACTCATCCGAAGGCAGAGCTGAGAGCGAGTGGCGAGTAGACAGAGGAGTGGCCTGAGGCGAGGAGTACGTGAAGCCGAAGCGCTGAAGGACCTGCTGCACCATGTGTGACTGAGTCAAGGTAATGGTGCGGCGTGCTCTTTCCCGGGTGATCTGCAAGCCAAGGTAGCTGCGCAGTTCACCCAGGTCTGTGCACGTGTGTCTCTTCTGCAGCTCGGACTTCACGGGGGCGAGTCCAGCAGTGTCAGCTGTGGCAAAGACCAAGTCGTCGACGTACACGAAGATGTAGAACGGCGGCAGAGAGGTGTCGGTGCGCAGAAACAACGACGGGTCAGCAGTAGAGGGAGCAAACCCAAGAGCTGCAAGCGTAGTCCTTAGTGTATCGTGCCACTCACGCGGTGCTTGGCGGAGACCGTAGACTGGCCGTCGGAGGCTCCACTGGGTGCCACGAGGGAAAGTCCCAGTGAAGCCAGGTGGACGGCGCAGCCAGATCTCCTCGTGCAGGCTACCCTACAGGAAAGCAGTGCTGAAGTCAAGGGAGTGAAGCTCGTAGTCACGCTGAGCGGCTATGTGTAGCAGCACCCGAAGAGTGGTCATCTTCGGGGTGGGAGAGAAGGTCTGAATGTAGTCAACTCCCTGCCGCTGACTGAAGCCATGAGCCACGTACCGCGCCTTGAAGACAGGTGGAGAGCCCGGCGGCCGCTTCACCCTGAAGATCCACATGCCACTGACGATGTTCGCCCCAGGAGGAGGAACCGCGTCAACGTAGGTGCCTGTGGACTTCCAGGAAGCCATCTCTGCATCCATAGCTGCTTGCCACTGAGAGGAGTAGGGACCCTCTACGGCCTCCGCGTAAGAGCGCGGAGTCGGGATGTCTAGTGCATCCGGGTCTCCCTCAGGGGTAAGCAGTACAGACGCGAGATGAGGTGAAGCAGCTGCCAGACACTGGAACTCCTCCTGCTTGTCCTCAAGGACGTCCGTGCCAAGAGCACACTCACCCCCAACGGACGGAGGACAGACAGACGCAGACTCAGCAACAAGACTAGCAGCGTAGTCTAGACGACAGCGAGCAGCAAAGTCAACGAGCTCAGCAACAAGAGCAGACGCAGCAGTGGACTCAAAAGAGGGGTCAGTGACGACAGTAGCAAGGAGACGCGTGACGGTAGGAGTGGCAGCACGAAGAGAGTCCGACTCCGGGTCGGCAAGCGCAGGAAGAGAGGACTCAGGAGGAGAAGGCAAAGGGACACGCAGAGGAGCAGTGGACGGACGCAGAGACATCCGGTGCGTGCCAGGGACAGGAGGAGGACGCTGACGCGAACCGCTACCACTAGCGCGAGCAGCACGAACAGGCGACGCGGGACGAGACGCAGGCTCACGACGCTCAGCAAGACCTCCAGTAGGACTAGTTTAAGGAGAGGGAGCAGGCCGTGGGGAGGCGGGCGGTAACTGTGACTGTGACTGGACAGGCGGTGGACACTCTACAGGAGGAGAAGGACCAAGAACCTGCTGAAGGAGCGGAACAAAGTACGGCCGAGGCCGCGCGGTGACTCCAGACACAGCAGGGACAGCAGCAGCACCCTCAGCGGCCGCACCAGCGCCAACAGCACCTCCAGCTGCAGGACCTCCAGCAGTACCAGTAGCACCCGCAGCAGGACCACCGCCAGGACTGACAGCAGTAGCCTCAGCGCCAACACCTTCAGCAGCTCCAGCTCCAGTCGTACCCGCAGGCCCAGCAGCTCCAGCACTCCCAGGACGAGTACCTCAGGGACCGGCGGCACTAGTACCCTCAGCGGCCGAAGAAGCTCCAGCTCCAGCAGTACGCCTCCTGCGCCGTGCAAACCACTCGCGCAGCTCGTGTGGGGAGAGTGGCTCCCGCCGAGACGAAGCACCCGGAGAACCTCTAGGCCCAGCACCGTCAGACGCCACACGAGCAGGTCCAGCGGCCGCTGGCTCCGCACCACCAGGCTCAGTAGCTCCAGACGCAGCACCCCCAGGCTCAGCAGCTCCTGACGTAGCACCCCCAGGCTCAGCACCCCCAGGCTCAGCACCCCCAGTCGTAGCACCCCCGGGCTCAGCACCCCTAGTCGCAGTACCCCCAGGCTCATCACCCCCAGTCGTAGCACCCCCAGGCTCAGCACCCCCAGTCGCAGCACCCCCAGACTCAGCACCCCCAGGCTCAGCACCCATGCGCGCAGCACCCCAAGAGTCAACACCCCCAGGCTCAGCACCCGCAGTAGTACCAGAGTCACCAACAACCTCGACCGGCTCGACTGCGTCTACCTGGGACACACCTGAAGGGGTAGGACCCTGAGGGGGGAGGGGGTCTACCGGGGGGGGGACCTGGTACAAGGAAGTGCGGTGGCGGGGGGAGGGAAGGAGTGCGGTAGGGGAAGAGGCGGTAGTAGGGGACTGACTCGTCGAACGTGACGTCCTGGGAGGACAGAACACGACGAGAGGTGGGGTGGTAGAACTGCCACCCAGGGGCGTCAGGGGGGAAGCCAAGGAAGACACAGGGAGCAGCACGAGGGGACAGCTTGTCCGCAGACAAGTCGCGGACAAAACTCACGAGATCCCCAGACACGGAACGCAGACGCATCGCCGACCTTCTCCGTCCACAGCAAGGCTGGGGAGGTCTCCGGCCTGGAGACCCTGGGGTGAAGGTTGATCTGATGCGCCGCGTACCGAACCGCAAACGGCCACAGAAAATGGGGGGCAGCCGCATGCATCATGGACGTGCGAGCGACGTCCATGACCATACCAATGCGGCGCTCAGCAATCCCATTTTGCTGTGGAGAGTCTGGAAGCGTGAAGGTCTGGCGGATGCCTCGCGCACGACAGTAGGCCATGGGACGCAATTTCGCAATTTCGCAATGCCTCGCGCACGACACATGCAAGTCGATGTCACGTCCCCTGGCCTCGGTCAGCCATGGGACGCAATTTCGCATGCGCCGCGAAGCGATTGGAATCGATTTCGCTACGCCCGAAATACCGCATGCGCCCTTTGCGAAACGGTGGGCGAACACGTGTCGTCACCGCACCGGGTCGCGAAGTTGTCGAGTGTCCCGAGGGGGGGGCCGAATTTTCGCCAGGCCCTCGCCTGCCCGTCCGGGCAGGCCGCGATGGGTTACTAGGACGTCGCGGGCAGGTGGCACGGTTGGGCTGCCTCCGCGCGAGGGTTACTTTCCCTCGTGCGAGGGGTCGCCAGTTCGCCGACTCCACCCGGTAACGTGGGCCACTGTTCACTCTCGGAGCGGGGCTACGGGGCGGCGGTCGTTCGCTCGGCCCAGCCCTGGGCCAGGCTGGCGGGCCCGCATGCGCGTCAGTCTCCCGCCTCGTCATTCTCGGCTCCGACGACCCCCCTCGACGACACAGGCAAACCCGTCTCGACGACCTAGTTCCGATGAGCCTTTCGGTGAAGAAGACCCACAGTCGACTGTACAGTGTGCAGTACAGTACACATCTTCACCGAAGAACGGCATCAACAGCAATAGCACACCACACTGTTTCCAAACCTCATGACAGACCAAGCTGACGCTCTGTTACCAGCCAGCTCTCACAAAACCCTATTCCCAGACCACCTCCAGAGACTCGCACCGCAGGTCCGCAGCACCAGGCTCAGACGGCACCCAGACACACACCGTCAGGTTTCCTTGCTTGAAAAAAAAGGCGGTCATGGTTTTTCGTCGAGGGTTCGTTTAACGCGATTCATTACGGTCGCCCACGTTTGGGAACGGTTTAGAATTCGTACCGCTTTCAACCATTGTGCACCATAATGAACCTTTCAAGTCGCTATAGACAAAAAATATGAACCACGCCTAAACCAAGAAGATGCAGCACACCACCACAACAAGCAGATGAATCAGGGAACTCAAACGAAGAGGCAGACCTTTGCTTATGTGATGTTGTAACTTGTTCACTCTCGCCTTTCAGGCTAGCAACCTTGAGCAGCTGCAGCTCACAAGATCAGTCAGCGTGTCAGCGCGGCGCGTCCTTTGTGACAGCACCTTCCGTCTTTCGGTGACCAAGGACATATCCTGCCAGATACCGTATCACTAGTACTTCGTTTCTCTAGTCCCGGAATCTCGCGAACGCTTCCCCCGTCGTTCGTTCCACGGTGTTAGTACAGCCTCCGAGGCCTGACGCCATCCTATGCAGCCCGAAGCGTCTTTTGGCTCTTGAATCAGTTCCGAGGCGTCTCGGTAGCCAATTACGCAATCGAAGGTGGAAGCAGCTGATCCTCTTACCCGAGATAAGCATCAGCACTCGAGCCTCGGAGACCACCCATCATGTAGTCGTGGTCCGAGCGGAATGTGTGGCAATGCCATGGCCCCCCCACGGCTGCAACCGATGGCGTCGAAACCGGGAAATACCAGCCTTTCGCCCGTAACCCCTCGCGAGCTGCCGTTCACCGGTCGTCACAGTCAGCATACCTCGCCGTTACTTCTACCGTCGCCGCTCGAACCACCCTCGCCAGCGCGGCCAACGCTGTCGCTGTCGCTGTCGCCGACACCGCCTGCAGGAGTGAGTCACTGCCACCGTAGCAGCACGCGTTTTGTATTAGGATCTACCGTTGGATCTACCGTTTTAAACGTTTGCGAGGACGGACGTTACTGACGTTACTGAGCTCCGCGCCGAGTCGTGGTTGATCCCCGCCTCTTTGCCTTGATGAGTTGGAAAGAGCTAGAATGCGGGGTGTTACGCACAAGCTCTATCGTGACAGGGAGTGGCGACGGAATGCTCTACTGTCCCTATTCGCTTGATTCGACTCTTGCTACAACCGGTAGCAGTTAGGGGATTCATTAGTAGCTTAGTTAGTCCTGCAGTGACGCGAAAGCGCCTCAATTACCACGGTTTCTAAGGCAGCGAAGCGAATGCGACAGCTATTGTGACTGCAACTGCGGATGCGAGTGCGAGTGCGAGTGCGAGTGCGAGTGCGAGTGCGAGTGCGAGTGCGAGTGCGAATGCGAGTGCGAGTGCGAGTGCGGGTGCGAGTGCGATTGCGATTGCGATTGCGACTGCGACTGCGACTGCGACTGCGAATGCGGATGCGGCTGCGATTGCAAATGCGCGCGCAAAAAGCGTACAGTTGTAGGCACCTCGCACACAATTCAATGTCTCTGTCCGCCTCAGCGTTAGCCGCCTGCTTCCGCCATGCCGCGCCGTTCTTTGCGGTTCGTGGGCATTCCATGTCTCTCCATCACCCACACCACATTCGCTTCTCACCCATTTCCGCACCTCACCCATCCCCTCACCTCACCCACACCGCACCTCACTCATTCCCGCACCTTTTTCTCATCCGGAATTCTTGAGAGCTCCGCACGTTGTGTCCGTAACGCCGTATCGGCCACACTCAATAATCACAATCTGGCGGAGTCGCATTAACTCCCCGACCGCCTCTCTCCCCCCTCCCCTCTCCCCCCACTGCCCCCCTCCGCCTCCCACCCCCCTCCATCTCACTCTCTGCTCTGCCCTGACCCCCCTGTACTTCTCCCCTCCCCTGTCCCCTGACACACATGAACTCTCCCTTGGGGGACAGGGCGTGGGAAGCCGGGGCACAGAGGGAGAGGCAGCAGAGACTATTCTCGGCATGGGTGGAGAGGGGCGAGCAGAGGTCGCAAGCGGTGGCGGCAGAAAGGGGAGAGCGCGTTTAGGGTGTCCTGGTGGCAGTGGTGGCGGTATGGGCACCAGCAGCACTGGTCTCAGTGCTAGTGTTTCCAGCGGCGGCAACTGTAGCCGTCGTGTTATTAGCAGCCGCGTTAGGAGGAGCAGGTGTAGGAGCACGTGTTTTAGTATTGAATGTGCTGGTAGTGGATGTGCTAGTAGAGGAAGCAGCGAGGCTTGTAGCAGTAGTAGCAGTGGGAGCACAGTTGGTAGCAGTGGCAGCATCAACGGTGGCACGCTTTCGTCCATCGCGCCTATGTCTGCACACAGCCCCGCTGCTGCTGCTGCTGCTGCTGCTGCTTCTTTGATAGTTTGCAGCAGTACCGAAGCAACTCGTAGCAAGCGAGCGCTAGAGCCCGCACATCCCCTTAGAAGAAACGGCAGGCGTGGCTCGTCCTCTGCGTTGGCTCATCAGCAGGCGCCACAGACCGCGTTCAAGTCACACCATAAGGAGACCGGGGAGAGCAACTCTGGGGGGATGGAGAGGGGTGGTGAGCGGTTCAGGGGACGACGGCTGCAGGCTGGACGAGCATGGCGGGGGAGGGTTCGAGCAAGGGGGTTGGCGCACTGCTCTCTGCTCTCGTGGCATGTGTGGGCGGCTGTGTTTTCTGTGGCTGCTCTTCTCAGCAGCAGCAGCAGCGGTGGCGTGCTCTTTCGCCCCTTGGTTGCAGCGGCTAGCAAGGCCCCCTTGGATAGTCAAAGTACGTGCCAGCACCCTACTCCTACTCAAATCCTCATCATCCTGCTCCTCCTCCTTGTCCTCCCCCTACCTACGGCGTTCCGTCCCATGCCTAGTCTATTCCCTTCTTCCCCTGCGAGTGCATTGCTTTCCCTGTCCCAGCAGCACTCCTCCTCTCTCTCAGCTCCTCTCCAATGTTGCCCCCTCTCCTCCTGCAAGCCACGTCCATACCTCTCCCACTATACCCCACCGTTCTGCCCTCTCCCCCCTTCCCAACCCCCCCGTGCTTCTCACCTCCCTCTTTTAGGTTCCAGTCCCCCACTTCTGCCCGACGTCTGTCCCTGCCTCTCCCGACCCGACGTCTCCTCTCACCTCTCCACTCCCCTTCCCCACCTTCCCCCGACACGCGCCCCCCCCCCCCGTACTCCCTCCACCGTCCTCTCCCACACCCCACCAGCGCAAGTGCTGCAGCAGCTGAAGGCGGAGTGGGGGCCCGCGTTCCCAGCAGCAGCGTCGTGGACGTCAGGAGCGGCGTGCGATGCGCTGGTGGGCGTGCTGTGCGACGAGCACGACGACTTCATCCAGAGCCTGTCAGCTAACTGCCTGCCTTCCCCCGCTGCCTTCCTACCTGCCTGCCTCCCCCCCCTGCCTGCCTGCCTCCCTGCCTGCCTCCTTGCTTGCCTCTCTGCCTCTCGCCCTACCTACCTGCCTCCCCCTCTGCCTGCCTCTCCTCCTGCCTCTCTCCCTGCCTGCCTCTCTACCCCCGCTGCCTTCCTTTTTGCCTGCCTGCCTCCCTGCCTCCCTTCCTGCCTGCCTGCCTGCCTCCTAGGAACGCCTCCCTGCAGCTTCTCATTTTTTCGCTCATCTTCCTTTCACTCTTCCCGCAGTCCCAGTGTCTCCGTAACCTCTGTTGAAAAATGTCTCAGAGACAGCCTTAATGTGTCCGCCAGCGCTCTTCCCACGTCGCTCATCCCTTGTCTTCACGGTGGCGGGTGGGTGCTGCAGGGTGTTGGATTCGCAGAACCTCACAGGGTTTATCCCAGGGGCCATCACAGGGCTCATCGGCCTCAAAGTGCTGTGAGTGCCAGTAGCAGCTGGGCAGTGCTGCGAGTGCTGTAGTGTGGTGGGGTGAGGAGGAGACGGAGAATGCTGATTGGTGCGTCATCGGGTGATGTTTGTGCTGTGCATAGTAGTGCTGTGCCGTGCTGGTAATATGTAACATGTACAAAAACATATTGTACAGTCGCAAATTGATTCTCACATGCTTGTGCATGCCTGTGTGTGTGTGTGTGTGTGTGTGCGTGCATCTGTGTGCATTTGCGTGCGTGCATTTGTGTGTTTATATGTGTGTGTGCCTGAGTGTGCATGCGTGCACGAGTGTGCGTATCTGTGTGCATGTGTGTGTGTGCGTGTGCATGCATGTGTGTGTGTGTGTGTATGTATGTGTGTGTGTGTGTGTGTGTGTGTGTGTGCATTTGTGTGTGTGCATGTGTGTGCGTGTGCATGCGTGCTTGTGTGCGCGCGCGCGTGTGTGTGTGTGAATATGTGTGTGTGCGTGCATGTGTGCGTGTGTGCGTGTGTGCATGTGTGCGTGCATGCATGTGTATGTGCGTGCGTGCGTGCATGTGTATGTGCGTGCGTGCATGTGTTCATGAGTGCGTGTATGATTGCGTGCGTGCGTGCATGCGTGCCTGTGTGTGTGCGTGCGTGCATGCTTGTGTGCGTGAGCTTGTGCGTGCATGTATGGGTGCATGTGTGCGTGCATGTGTGCGTGCTTGCGTGTGTGTATCCTGTGGTCTCAACAGATCCCTCAGAGACAACCAGCTCAACGGTGACTTGCCATTCTTCCTCAACACCCTCGGATCTCTCACAGAATTGTACGCTCAAATCCTGCCCCACTTGTTCCTCCCTCCCCACCTCTACACTTCTCCACTTCTCCCCTTCTCCCCAACCCCCTTAGCACCCCTCTCTTGCTCCCACCAGTACCTATTCTGCACCACTCTCTGCTCTCTGCATCTGATTATCTCCACGAGCAGAGTCTCTCCACTAGCCATCCGTGCCGGTGATGGTCGTAAGGCCATTCATAACCTATAAGCCACCAACGCGCACGCACAATCATCAGCACCAATTACCTGGAGCCCTTTACCCTCCTCAAGCTCACCCCGCTGTTTGTTTCTCCTCCGGCGGTGCTTGTCGCTTCGCTTCTCTCGCTTGCTCGCAGGGATCTAGGGAGCAACGAGTTAAAGGGTGCCATACCTCCTGCACTGTCCGTTCTCACCAGGCTACAGAAGCTGTAAGCTCAACAACCATGCCATGCCATACAATGCCATGCCATGCAATGCCATGCCATTCAATGTCATGCTATGTGATGCCATACCATGCCATGCGATGCTATTCCAGGCAACGCCACGCCACGCCATGCCACGTCACGCCATGCCACACCATGCCATGCCATGCCACACCATGCCATGCCATGCCATGCCATATCATGCCTCTCCATGGAGAATCGGTGACATACCACTCCTTCCATGCGCTGCATTCCCATCGGACCATGTGCACTGTGCCTGTCTCGCTTCGTATACCTCTGTCCCATCCATCCCATCCATCCCATCCATCCCATATTGTGCAGGCATATCGGGGGCAACGAATTAGACGGGTCGATACCACCAGATTTGAGCAGACTCACTGGCCTTACCAGCCTGTGAGCCACGGCACTCCTCCAGCACTTCGTGCCTTCCTATCCCTCCCTCCCTCTGTCCCTCTCTCCCCCTTCCCTCCCTCTGTCCCTCTCTCCCCCTTCCCTCCCTCTGTCCCTCTCTCCCCCTTCCCTCCCTCTGTTTCTCTCTCCCCCTTCCCTCCCTCTCTCCTTCCCTCTCGCCCTTCCTCCCCTCATGCACACCTGCCGTCCTCTCCTCTCTCATTGTCACACGCTCCAACAAGAACCCTCTCGCTGCATCCTTGCCTCCATCTCTCACCCTGCAACACGAAGCACATTGCATTGCATCGATTCTGAGTCCAGGAAAGATCACCTCGGTGTCGTATCTTTCCCGCTCCACCTCAGTGCTCGGAGCATGAGCTGAGCTCCCATTTTTTCCCAGTTGTTTGTCAAGCTGGAGCCAGACGGAATCAGAATTCGCTTTGTGCATGCATGCGTACGTGTGTGACGTATCTCCTCCTCGTGTCTGGCTCGTGCCTTCTAAACCCTTCTTACCCTCTTGCCTTGATGCCTCCGTGACTTGATGGTGGCTCCGTGGCTTTATTCATGGCAGGGACATGAGTGGCAACCAGCTCGCTGGACCCATACCTCCGGAGTTCTCCGCCCTGACTGCGCTTCAAGACCTGTAGGCACCACACCACACCACACCACACCGCCCTATTCTCTCCATCCGTGTTTCCTCAAAGCGGTACATACATATGAGCATGCCGCTGGCACGTGTTGTCATCACGGAGCAAGTAGTTGCACTCATCACAGACAGCAGCTGGTGTTTACTACCACCCGCTTCCTTTCTCCCTCCCCCTCGTTCGCCCCTTCTTTTCCCCCATCCCCTCTTCCCCCCCTTCCCCCTTCTCCCCTTTTCGACCCTCCCCCCTTATCCTGTCCCCTTAAATGGCTGCCTCGCTTTTATTATCCACTCCATAGCTTAGTTAGTGGGATTGAAATATAGTTAATGGCATTATGGCGCATGTTCAGTTAATTTCACACGGCGCAAGCAAGTGTTCTATGTGAAGGTGCAGCAACGCAGCAATCACACATGCTCTTCACCTGACCACATAGAACACTTGCTTGCGTCGCTTTGGGGCTCAGGTGAAGCGACACATGCTCTTCACCTGACCACCTCACTTCACCTAAGCCCCTCACCTCACTCACTCCCACTTTCACCCCCTCCCATTCCACACACCATCTCCTCGCGTTTTTCGCGCCCTCCCCCTCACATTTCTGTCCCCTCACATTCTCGTGCCCCATCACCCCCTCACACCCTCACTCCCTCACACCTTCACGCCCGGACACCTCACACACACCTTCACTCCCTCATCGCCTCACATCCTCACTCCATCACCCCCCATCGCCCCCATCAGGCAGCTGCAGGGCAACCGGCTGACAGGCAGCTTGCCTGTGGGGCTCAGCGAGCTCGTCTTGCTATCCTCGCTGTCAGTGCCCCCTGCCTTGCCTTGCCACTGCCCTTAGAGTTGATTCACGTGTGTGGGTGGGGTGCGGTGCGGTGCATGTGAAGGTTGCTTGCATGTGAAGGGTGCATGTGAAGGGGTGTGTGTGTGTGTGTGTGTGTGTGTGTGTGTGTGTGTGTGGTGTGTGTGTGTGTGGATATGGCTTTGACAGGTCAAGTCGGGTCGCGGGTCGACCTGACCCGACGGGTCGGTAATAGCCGTACGGGGCACGACGACCTAGCCGCTCAAGAAACAAAAATCCCGGTCTCAGATCAACCTGGTCCGAGCCCTACGGGCCTACCCGAGACCCTGGGCCAGGGTCTTCGCACCTGTGTATGACCCATGGGGTTTGTCTCGTTTTCCTTGAAAGAAAAACACGAGTTGATGGATGGAAGTAGGGCCTCCGCAGCCCATCTGTCTGCTATTGACCGAACCCGATCCGAGCCCTACGGGCCTACCCGAGACCCTGGGTCAGAGTCTTCGCACCGCACCGCACCTGTGACCTGACCGGCCCAAAAGCCTGGTCGGGTCGTTGTTTGGTGATGTCTTGGCTCTCCTCCTCCTATGGCCCACTCCGTTCCCCTCTCCTGCTCATCCTCTCTTCAACTCCACCTCGCTAGCACTCCCACTACCTTCATGCACCACACTCCTCATCCCACCCCACTCCACTCCATCCCACTCCACCCCACTCCACCCCCAGCGCGGTGTCCAATAACCTGCTGTCCAGCTCACTTCCTATGGAGTACGTCGCGCTGACTAGCCTGCAGATCCTGTGAGTGGCCCGCCATTCCTGTGGTTGAGGTGGCTGGCGCACAAGCATGTCTTGTGGTTGTGCGGCCCGGCCGCTGATGCTCACTTCACTGCCTGGCACACGCACACCCTCTCGTCTCGTCTCGTCTCGTCTCGTCTCGTCTCGTCTCGTCTCGTCTCGTCTCGTCTGTCTGTCACCTCGCCTCTTGTTCGGCAGACTTACTCAGTAATAGAGAATCTCTCGTCTCCTGCAACACCAATCGCTCATTCATTCATTCCCGCTTGCCGTTCGCAGCCCTCCGTCGGAATACTTGCATACCCGTAGTCTGCTGGAGCAGACATACTCACTCAAACTTGGTTGGCAAATGATTCCGGCTAAGCTCCCAACTAGCCTCCCCTTCTTTTCAAAACGTCACATTCGTCCTTTGCATCTTTTGGTCCATCCGTCTCTCAGTTTCGGATCAGATCGGATCAGAGCGGATCTCTCATCCCTGCAAAGAAAGGATTCTATTCTAGGACCACCTCTGTGCCTGCCTGCCACAACCAGCCCTCCCACCAACTCACCTGTCAAGAATGTGTCTGTGGTGAACTGTACTGCTCCTCCTGTCATGTGTGTGCGGTGCGGTGCGGTGCTGGTCGTCCAGATCGCTTGACAGCAACCGCTTCTCAGGCCCTCTATCCGACTCGTGGACTCAGCTCACGGTGCTTCAAGAACTGTGAGCAACAGCAGCTGGGTCTTATTGTTTTTGTTCTGTTCTTGTTGCTCAAACAGTCCTTTCCTTGTTTCATGCTTGCTTCCCTGTCCAAACATGTTTCTTGAGAGAGAGAAAAAAAAACATCAAACCATCTATTGCCATTCCCCTTATTCTCTCTTCCCTTGTCTGATCTTTTCAACGGCCCCTCTTCCTGTTCCCCCCGTTTTCTCCTTCCCCCCACCTGCCCTGCCCCATTTGCATGCCGGCGTGTATGCACCGTTCGTGCAATGCCCTTCTCCTTGTCTCAGCCGTGCGTCGCGCAACCAACTGACTGGCGTTATCCCAATCTCGTGGGTGGGATTCGTTGCTATGCGCATCCTGTATGTACCGCACCCCACTCGCAATATTCAGGTGGTCTTTGAGGATTCCGAAAAATCCCACTGGCACAATATTCATTGGTGAAAGAAAGTGCACACCTCAATTCAAGCCATTCCTTCCTCCTCCCGTCACGCCACCTCCCCGCATCCACGACCTTGATAGACAATACACCCGACAGACAGACAGACAGACAGTGGAATTTCGGCACAATGTGCTGACGTGGCAGTGCTGCTTCTGCTGCCGCTGCCGCCACCGCTGCTTTATGTCGGCGTTGCATTAGGTCCAATATGCTGCTGACGTGGCGCTGCTGCTTTAGGTCCTGTCCAGGGACCGGTTCCACAACAACACAGCACACAGCTTGGCAGCATCTCTTCTCTGATTCGTTTTTTGAGTCGACTCAAAAGTCATCTCAAGACTTGAAAGCTCGCCTCGCCTCGCCCCTCCTGCGTGCGTGTGCGTGCATTGCAGGGACCTGTCGTACAACGCACTGTTTGGCAGCATCCCTGATGTGCCATCTACTTCGATGCTCACACATTTGTGAGTCAACTCCCTCAGTTCTCACCCCTCTTCCTGCTCCTCCCACTGTTTTCCGATCCAACTGCTTTCCCTGTCCCTGTCCCTGTCCCTGTCCCTCTCCCTGTCTCTATCTCGGTCCCTCCCTGTGCTTGTCTCTGTCTCTGTCCGTGTCCCTGTGTCTGCATCTGTGTCGCTCCCTGTCCCCATCTCATGCTCTGCTGCTGCCACTCCCCCTGCCACTGTAACCGGGACCCGCCGCTGCTGTTTCTGTCATCACTCTGCTGTCATCAATCACTGCTGTACTGTTAGTCTGACGCGTCTGTTACTAATCAACAGCGTCTGCTGCCTTTTGCGTTGCTGTTCCACTCTTGCTGCTGGCAGTGCTGTTGCTGCACCATTAACCATTGCTGCTGCTGCTGTTGTTGCAGCTCATACTTATGCTCCTGATTCTGTTGATGCTTCTGCTGCTGCCTTATAATCTGCTGCTGCGTTGTACTTCCTCTTGCAGGCAATACATTCTCATGCCCCTTGTTCTCTTTCCTTGTTTTCCCACCTTCTGCCACCTGTGCCTGTGCTCGCTGTGCTGTGCTGTGCTTGTGGTGTGCTTGTGGTGTGCTTGTGGTGTGCTTGTGGTGTGCTTGTGGTGTGCTTGTGGTGTGCTTGTGGTGTGCTGTGCTTGTGCTGTGCTTGTGGTGTGCTTGTGCTGTGCTGTGCTTGCGCTGTGCTGCGCTGTGCTGCGCTGTGCTGTGCTGTGCTGTGCTGTGCTGTGCGGTGCTGTGCGGTGCTGAGCTGTGTGTGCTGCCATGTGTGCACCATCAGTCTGCTGAACGACAACCAGTTCACAGCAAACTTCCCCGAAATCAACGCGGCTAAGATTGTCACCATGTCAGTCACACATGCTCCTGGCCACTCTTCAGTATTCACTCATTCACTCAGTGACTCACGCACTTACCCAATCAGTCACTCGTTCACGCAGTCACTCACTCAGTCAGCCTTTTCACCCAGTCTCTCGCCCTACGTCCATTCTTCGTCTTAGACTTTCTGTAGCACCCTCAAGTCTCCCTGCTGTTTCAATGCTCCATTCCATCGTCCCATAGTGTATCTTTGTCTCTTCCCCAGTCTCTTTCCGCACAACATTCCCCCATTGTGTGCCATTAACCCCCCTCCTCCTCCCTTCAAAGACCCTCTCTTTTCTCGCATTATCCCCTCTTTCTCGCCACCCTGCTCATGAATTGCCCCCTCTCTGGCCCAACTGGCCCTTCGTATCGAGAATTCAAGTCGAAAATTCAAGAAAGCAAGGTCATATTCAGGCAATGTCCAAGCCTGTTGCTCCTCCCAACGAATCCCCAACGATTCCCCAACGAAACCCCAATGAAACCCCAACGAAACCCCAACGAAACCCCAACGAAACCCCAACGAAACCCCACATCTTGCAGATCCCTGGCGAACAACCTCATAGGTGGCGGCTTTCCTGCATCCTATTCCAGCCTTTTCAGCCTCCAGAACCTGTGCGTTCTCTGCCTCACCTACCTTGCCTTGCCTTGCCTCGCCTCCCCTTGCCTTGCCTTGCCTTGCCTCGCCTTGCCTTGCCTTGCCTCGCCTTGTCTTGCCTCGCCCTGCCTTGCCTTGCCTTGCCTCGCCTTGCCTTGCCTTGCCTTGCCTCGCCTTGCCTTGCCTTGCCTTGCCTTGCCTTTGATAGAAACGAAGCTCAACTGATTGATTAGTAAAGAAGGCACTAGGCCTTAAGTACAATGAGGTTGGGTTGGGAAAGGCTAGGGAAAGGATGGGATGGGAATCCTAGCAAATCTCCAATTGGTGAGTTGGCAGATTTGCAGGATTACGAGGGAATCCCAACCAGATAGGGTTGGGATTACAAACTACACCCAACCCGCAAATAACCTATGCGATATAAAATATAGTACAAAATGTTGACAGCCTAATTCTTACAGCCTTGCCTCGCCTTGCCTTGCCTTGCCTTGCCTTGCCTCGCCTCGCCTTGCCTTGCCTTGCCTCGCCTCGCCTTGCCTTGCCTTGCCTTGCCTTGCCTCGCCTTGCCTTGCCTTGCCTCGCCTCGCCTTGCCTTGCCTTGCCTTGCCTTGCCTCGCCTTGCCTCGCCTCGCCTCGCCTCGCCTGGCTTTGCCTTGCCTTGCCTCGCCTTGCCTTGCCTTGCCTTGCCTCGCCTGGCCTGGCCTTGCCTTGCCTTGCCTTGCCTTGCCTGGCCTCGCCTTGCCTCGCCTCGCCTCGCCTTGCCTTGCCTTGCCTTGCCTTGCCTTGCCTTGCCTCGCCTTGCCTCGCCTCGCCTCGCCTCGCCTTGCCTTGCCTTGCCTTGCCTCGCCTCGCCTTGCCTTGCCTTGCCTTGGCCCGAGGCGGCTCAGAAGTTGCCAGCCCTTCCACCCTTGCGCACCTGTGGGTGGGGGGTATTCGCATTCCTTGGCTTCGCCCCTGTTCTTTCACTGCACCTTTCCGTTCTATGGCGCTTGTTGAAATAGGAAGGTTGTGCGGATAGCTCGCTGCGTTTTAGTCTGTGTATGTAGTGTAGTATGGGGGTTTGTAGCATTGTGTAGTGGTAGCAGACGGTATACAAGGAAACAATGGCACAACATGATGGCAAGCAAGTGTGGGCTTGTGATTTGATGCGGGGAAGGGAAGGGAAGGTGTGTCGAGTCGAATCCCGGTGGGCTGTTGGGCGCTGCACGTGCGTAAGCATGGAAACACAGAAGACTGCAACACTGTGAAGTGAAGTGAAGTCAACAACTCTGTAACGGGGCCCCGCTCGCTCGTTTGAAGTGAACCGGCTCGCTGGCTCTCGCTCATTTGTTTGGTCTCATCCGCAACAGATCTGCTGCCTTTTGTCTCCCCTCCCCTCTCTGTGTTTCTTTGCCTCTCTCGAACAGTCCCTTTGTATCGATAAATTTCAAGTACAAGCACGTATTCCTACACCTCCATTGGGACTTCAATCAAAACAACCCTTTTTCCTGTTGCTCCATCCCTGCACCGCCTTTCCCTGCTTGCTTGCTTGCATGCATAACAGCAACATCAGTTACACCAAAATGCCAGACTCTGAGATCCCACCTCTAACTGGATTCGCCTCACTCAGAGTGCTGTACGTGGCCCGCTCTCCTTCTCGTGCCCTGCTCTCCTTCTCGTGCCCTGCTCTCCTTCTCGTGCCCCCTGCTCTGCTTCTCGTGCCCTGCTCTCCTTCTCGTGCCCCCTGCTCTCCTTCTCGTGCCCCCTGCTCTCCTTCTCGTGCCCTGCTCTCCTTGTCGTGCCCCCCCTCTTGTTGTGGCACCAGGTGTGGTTGGAAACCAGGGTTGGTTTAAAGCTCCCATTTCTTAGACTTTTTTTAGTCGACTAAGAATTCACCGGGTGTGGTTGGAGAGAGACTGGTGTTGAGAGAAGCTCCCACTCTCTAGGAGGTTCATTCTAGTGCCACTCACTCTTGTGTGCTTCTCTGTGCATGCATCTGCGCTTGCACCCTTTTCATCCTGTGCTGAGGCTTGTTAAGGGCGATTGTCACTCTCACACACAATCAGCTGCCCATCTTCTGAACGGTTGTGTTTATTGCTCTTCCTAGTATCTCATGTTAAGTTTCACAGCTAGTGAGGTGAGGTGAGGTATTATCTTCAGATCCAAATTCTGCTGGAGTGGAGGTTTTGCGCAGTGCAACCTGCCGTGACAGCAGCGGTGAGGCAGTATCAAACTCTGGCACCAAAACTCGTTCCACCTCCCTCTCTCTTTCTCGAATGGCCCTTTCATTGATTAACATAGGACGTACAGGCATGCAAGGTGGGAACTATTGTGAGTCTGGCACATAAAGCCTCTTACTACTCCCCTCTCTCTCTCTCTCTCTCTTTCTCTCTCTCTCTGCTCTGCCAGAGACATGTCAGGGAACCGGATGAGTACTGTCTTCCCTTTATTACCGCCATCACTGCTCTACCTGTAAGTACCTCGTTCTCTCGTGGCGTTTCTCACTTGGCCCTTCATGTCAACGAGCACGGAGCAGCAACATCAACCAGCATTCACGGAGCAGCAACATCAACCAGCATTCACGCAGAGAGGGTAGGTAGGCAGGAACACGTTCCAGGCTTCTCAAGATAGGGTGGGCAGGAACATGCATGCTAACAAGTCAACCTGCAGCTCCACAGTCCCAGCTAGCAAGCTAGCTACCCCCCCACTTGCTTAGGCTAGGGCAGTGCAAGAGGAGGCTCCAGGCAGGAAGTGGAGAAGGTGATGTGGCGATTTCTGAGAGGTGTTGAAAAAAAGAGGAAGGTTTCTGCCTACTAGCTAGTCTGGTTGGTTCATCTCAGCTGGCCCTGCTATCTACCACCCGCTGCAGGAGCACTCGCTGACTGTAGTAACACTCGCTGCACCTGTAAAAGAGAAAGCAAAGGAGATCAGTTTAGTTTTTTTTTTTTTGTCTTGTTTTTTTGTTCTTTATGCTTTCGCTGGGGAGAAAAGAATGTCAAAGGAGGGGACGGGGGAGCTCTCTCTGTTTGTGTTTGTGTGTTGCTTAGCCCAGTGCCATAGTGTGTGTGTGTCTGCATAGCAGCCGGATCCACAATCCAGCAGTCGAATCTGATGTGGCTTTCTCAGGGATAGCAATTCAGATTCCACAATTCTGCCGTGTGTGAGTAGAATTGGCTTGCAATCCTCCTGGCGGGTTGTGTGTTGCATTTCTTTCTCCCCTTTTTTGGCTCTTTTTCTTACTCTTCCAGTGACATTTCAGGAAATAATCTGATTGGAAATGTTCCTGGATTACCTCAGACACTGCAACACCTGTAAGACCCTCGTTTCTCTGACACACCTCTCACACCAGGCTTGAAATAAGAGCCTGCTCACAACTGCACCTGCCATTCTCTCTCCCACTCTCTCGCCCCACTTCTTTCCCTCTCTCTCCCTCTCTCGCCCCACTGCTCTCCCTCTCTCTCTCTCTCTCGCCCCACTGCTCGTTCTCGTGCACTCACTGTGCTGGCTTAACACCGTGCGTGCATTGCAGGGACTTAAGCGGCAACATGATGTTGAACATTCTACCCAGCTCCATCGCCACTATAAAGAGACTCTCCTTCCTGTGAGCTCCCCATGCCTGTGAGAGCTCCGTATCCCTTTGACAGTCCCTTGCTTCATTGGTGTTGGATGGGAGGTGATGGTGGGAGGAGGAACGGGAGGGGGAGTTCGGTGGAAGACGGAGGAAGGATTTTATAAAGAGCAACGTGCTGCATCTGGTGGGTTCCTGCCTTTTGAGGCGCCTAGGAGTTGGAGGGGGAGTTCGGTGGGAGACGGAGGAAGGGTGTTTAAAGAGCAAAATGCTGCATCTGGTGGGGTCCTGCCTGCCTGCGCTTGTTTCCCTGTCGTAATCTTCTCTCAGTTTACATTTCATGACAAGCTGTCCTATGCAATCCTATGCATATGTACCTTTGTTTCAAGGCTAATATAGGTTAGAGGTTGTTTATCTGCCTTCCAGTCAGAGGGTATGGGTTCAACAGTTGAACTTCTACTCCCCCACTTATCCCATCTGTAAGGTGGATGTATATTTTACACTCGTCCTGTTTCCGTAGCATCCCATTCCCATCCCATCCCATCCCATCCCATCCTGTTTCCATCCCATCCCATCCCATTAAACTCCACTGCATCCCATTGCTGTGCACGCCCCCTCGCAGAGCATTGGACAACTGCTCTTTCAGTGACAGCGGCGTGCTGCTCCTCTCCGCCATCACCTCACTCAACCACCTGTGAGAGCACTCCACCACCTGCATAGGCCCACTGTGCTTCATACGCTCCTCATCAGTTCCTTCTGCACGCGCCCCTTCGCATACCTCCGTAACTCCGTTGGCATACTTTTGGAATTGCGAGCCCGCTGCTGCACTTGTTCCCTTGCGTCTCATTGCTCCCTTCCACCCCAGTGCTGCACTTGATTATGATTGCATTGCATCCCCTCGTTTCCCCGGCAGGTCATTGAGTGGCAACCCCATCACAACGATACCTAACCAGCTCAGCCCACTCACGGCCCTCACCGCACTGTACAAACTCGTCTCTCCCCTCTTCCCTCTTTTCTCCCTTCTTTCCCCCTCTTCTCCTCCTCTCGCCCCTGCTTTTCTTGACAACTACACATTGCTTCTCTTGTTGCTCATGGCGGTGCTGCTGGTGCTGGTGCTTCTGCTAAACCTCATGAGCTGTCCAGGCATGCTAAATTTCCATTCCCATTGCCCGCCCTTCCTCCTTCCTCCCTCCTTCACTTCTTCCCTTCCTCCCTCCCATCTGCCTATCTCCCCATCTGCCCATCTGCCCATGTGCCCATCTGTCCTCGGGTCAGGCATGCGTGCAACACCAAAATGGCTGGTGCCTTCCCCACGGCCCCTATTTCTGCCTTTACCAGACTTGTGGACCTGTAAGTTGTTCCTGCTGTCCCCCCCCTTCCCCTGCCCTCCCACCTCCGGTACCTCCGTCCTTTCTTCCTCCTGCTGGGCTCATTCTTGTGAGCTCTCAAAGCACAGTAAGATTTTAATTTCCTGGGTTGCAGGAACGCACAGAGAGTACATTCATGCATCTGTCTTAGTGACTAGACTCAACCCCCAACCAGGCGATACAGTGCGACTTGCTCACCGGCGTTCTCTGTCTCCCTTATCTCCCTTAGTGAGGTGCATTTTGAGGCGCCTCAAAATGCACCGGCGTTCCCTGTTTCCCTTATCTCCCTTAATCAAGTATCTCCTCCTCCTCGCTCTCTCTTCTCCCTCTCCTCTCCTCTCCCCTCCTTGCTCTCCTTTTCCTCCCTCCTTCCCCTACCTTCCTTTCCACCAATTTCCATTCCTGCCATTCAGGAATCTTTGTGGCAACCGTCTTGGCCCCGTGCTCCCCAGCCAGCTGACGAAATTGACTGCACTGACCACGCTGTGGGTTGGGCTGGCTGACTGACTGACTGACTGAATACTACTACCTGGTCCCTACCACGATTGGTGTCTCAATCTCCATTCACCACCCCCCTCCCATCCATGCTGCAGGATGCCATGCCTAATGTCTGCCACACCACACCACATGTGGCTGGCAAGCACTTCCCTCTCTTTCATTCGCGCTTTTACCGCCTGTCTGTTGAAAATGTTTATCACTTCTGTCGTGCCGTTTCTCAAGCGACACCGGTCTGGAAGCAGCCCTGCCGCTGCTCTCTGCCTCCTTGTTCTCTCATCTCATCTCATCTCATCTCATCTCATCTCATCTCATCTCATCTCATCTCATCTCATCTCATCTCATATGTCCTCATCTCATCTCATCTCATGTCCTCATCTCATCTCATCTCATCTCATCTCATCTCATCTCATCTCATCTCATCTCATCTCATCTCATCTCATCTCATCTCATCTCATCTCATCTCATCTCATCTCATCTCATCTCATCTCATCTCATCTCATCTCATCTCATCTCATGTCCTCATCTCATCTCATCTCATCTCATCTCATCTCATCTCATCTCATCTCATCTCATCTCATCTCATCTCATCTCATCTGATTTCATAGCATCGCAACATCCCTCCCGTCCACTCCCCCATGTCAGGAACCTCGCGGACAACAGCTTCAAAGGGAGTCTTCCCGCCGCCATACTCTCAATGCCTTCCCTGCAACAACTGTATGTGCCGTGCCGCCGTGTGAGCCTGCCTGACTTTTGAGGCGCCTCAAAAGACTTCACAGAAAGCCTTCTCTCAATTCCGTCGCTGGAAAAATTGTACGCTTCTTGCCTCTCTGCATGCCAGCCTACCTCTCATCTCTCATCTCTCATCTCTCTCTCTCATCAGCATGCATACTCTTTCATCCATTCCATGCTACTACTGACTGTGACTCTGTATGAGCAGCAGTCCATCCTGTCTCTGCCTAGTAATCTGTGTTTCATTCATAGCATAGCGTTGCGGCTGTTGCTTGGAGTCATGTTCATGAATCTCTAGAAATGTACCACTTGCCGTTTCGCCCCCTGCCTCTCTCTCTCTCCCTGCCAGCAACCTGAATGGCAACGGAATTGTCGGTGTCACTTCACAAGCCATTGCATCCACTGCGAATGCGGGCAAGCTCAAGTCTCTGTGAGTGATATGCTTGCAGTGGTTATAGATAGATGATATTTCTTCAATGTCCTTATGTCTCCTCCCTCCATGTTTCTTCCTCTCTTTTTTCATTACCTATGTCTCTTTTCCAAGTGTTGACCATGCCTCCATTCACATGCAAACATCATATTCTCATGCAAGCATCACATTTTCATGCATGCATCATATTCACGTGCATGTATCACTTTCACATGCAGGCATCATATTCACGTGCATGCATCATATTCACGTGCATGCATCATTTTCACGTGCATGCATCATTTTCATGTGCATGCATCATATTCACGTGCATGCATCATATTCACGTGCATGCGTCATATTCACGTGCATGCATCATTTTCACGTGCATGCATCATTTTCACGTGCATGCATCTTATTCACATTTCATGTATGATGTTGACACCTGTGCATCATAATCACATGCATGCATCACATTCACAGCGCTTACCCATCCCGTCATGCACTCATTGATTTTACACCACATTATTGCCTCGTCTTCACCACATTATTGCCTCCATTTACATGCATGCATCACATTCACATACAAGCATCATATTCACTTCACATGCAAGCATCATAACCAGAGTGCTTACCCAGCCCGTCCTGCACTCACTGACATTACACCACATTATTGCCTCGTCTTCACTGCACCCAGCAACTTGGGCAACAACAAGCTCACAGGGGTTCCACCCATCCTTTCCTTCTTTGCCCCTTCCTTGCAATACCTGTAAGTGTGTTTCCCTGTGGATGCATACGTGCGTGCACATGCGCAAGCACAAGTGTGTGTGCGTACATCCTTACAAGACTCTTACTCATGCGATGCACTGCACTGCACACACACCTGCATTGATCTTCTCTGTCTACTGCAAGCTGCTTTCGCCGGCTCACCTTCATGTGTGCACGTGCGCATGGATGTGTATGTGCATTTACGTGTGTGTGCATGAGTGTTTGTATGCATGGATGTGTGTGTGCGTGCGTGGACGTGTGCTGTTGCTCGCATGCCGCTTCCATGTGTCCATGTATCCGCATGCACATGGCATTGTGGCCCGTGCGTGCGTGCGTGCGTGTGTGTGTGCGTGGCTTGGCAGGGATGTGAGTGGCAACAGCATCACCTCTCCCCCTGACATTGTCACCTCACTCACAGTCTTGCAGCACTTGTAAGACCTCTCTCCTCATCCTGCAGGCTCCAGTCCAGAAGCAGTGGGCAGTTGGAGTTGGAGTCACGGACACCGTCGTTGCATTGCAATACTGGAGTTTTCTAATTTCAAAGGGGCTGCTCGAATCCCAAATCGTGGCGTGCACTTGTTGTTAGCGTGTCGTGTCGGACACGCCGTGCCGTGCCCTGCATTCTTCACGGTTTATGCCAGTCCGCATTCAGCCATGGTCAGGCCATTCTCCCAACAATCTACCTGTTCTCTCTGCCTGCCTACTGTGTCTATTTTTGACCGCACACACCTAGTGAAAGTCCAGTGCTGTCTGCGCGCCAGCACACACCTAGTCACATCATTGCATGAGATCTTTGGCCACTCTCAAGTTTCGAGACGTCTCAACTCAAAACATAATTGGCCATTCTCAACTCAAGCACCAAATTTGACAAGACCACCTACCCACCCGCCTACCCACCCACCCACCCTCCCGAACTGCTGCCACGTTTCCTCCCCCATCACAGGGACCTGAGCCGCAACGGCCTCTTGGGCTCCTTCCCTCCAGCCTACATAGCCCTGACATCGCTCCAGCACCTGTCAGTCCTCCTCCTCCTCCTCCTCCTCCTCCTCCTCCTCCTCCTCCTCCTCCACCTCCTCCTCCTCCTCCTCCTCCTCCTCCTCCTCCTCCTCCTCCTCCTCCTCCTCCTCCTCCTCCTCCTCCTCCTCCTCCTCCTCCTCCTCCTCCTCCTCCCTCCCTCCCCTGCCCCCCCCCTTCCTTCCTCCCGCTCCTCCCTCCCATTCATCATGCCCTGCTACGCCATGCTCTCCCCTGCTGCCCCTCTGTTGCGCTGCAGCCTCGGATGTCGGCGGACCTTGTTCCCGTTCCCGTTCCGATCCCAACCAGGGCAGCAGTCTAGATGGCTCAGTAGCTTGCTGGCCGACTGCGCGCTTGGCTGGCAGGCTGGCTGGCTGTTTGGTTGGTTGGTTCGTTGTTGC
Source organism: Closterium sp. NIES-65 (assembly GCA_948144175.1). Lineage (NCBI taxonomy): Eukaryota > Viridiplantae > Streptophyta > Zygnematophyceae > Desmidiales > Closteriaceae > Closterium > Closterium sp. NIES-65. Next base: position 3,166,047 of record CANXME010002378.1, read on the forward strand.
AATATAGCATTGGCGGATAGATAGCTACTCAATGTTGGCGAGAGTGGTGGAGTGAGCCGAATCCTGTGAAGAACTGCTGGGAAATCTCTCTCAATCACCTCCGTTGTGCTGTCTGCCTGCCTGCCTGCCTGCCTGCCTGCCTGCCTGCCTGCCTGCCTGCCTGCCTGCCTGCCTGTCTCTGTCTCGCTGTCTATTTCGCAGAGATGTTTCTCACAACAACTTCACGGGAATGCTACCGGTGCTCACTACTCTCACCCTCTTGACAACCATGTGAGCCATGCCATGTTCCCTGCTCTCCGCGCTGGTCATCCCCATTATCTACCCTCTTCACGTACTGCCTACTTCTGCCAGACCCGCTCCCACTCCTCTTGACGCTCTCGCTTTCCCTCTTGCCTCACTCACCCGTTCCTCCCTCACTCTTGCTCTTTCCACTGCTGTACTATCTATCAACCAAGCATGGTGAAGGGCCTGCCTGCCCCTGGGGCAGTTTTTAGTTAGAAAAACTTCATCAACAACATTAACAACAAGTGCAATGTTTGTGGATGTAACTTAGCACTTTGTGCGGCCTGGTTGGTGGTGTGCATGTGCATGAATACGAAGAGAGCAAGCAGGTCGCACATGCTTGTCTTCAGTTTGTAAGATCTGACATATTTCGATTGCTGCTTGACTCTGAAAAAAAAATCAAGCAAGCACATATATAGTAATCTCAGAAATTAATGACTCTGGCTGGGTCAGGGTCAGGTCAAGTCAACCCGTGAGATACCTGTCCCACCCATCCAGCCTCATAACAGGCAGGCTGTCCTCCTGTCCCGTCACGAGCTTGCCTAGCCTAGGGTCATGCCTATTTAGTACGAGCTTGTCTACTGAGAAGCAGCACTATGCCCTTCCTCTTTGTCTTTGCCGTTGCCTTTGCATGCGTGCAGCAATCTGGGTTACAACAGCTTCTTTGGGCCAGTGTTGACGACTATGGGCAGTGTCAGCAACCTGCAGGAGATGTATGTACGGTGCTGCTGTGTTGACGGCTCTCATGCCCCACCACCACTGCTTCTAACGGTGCTTGCTTGATGCGCCGCTTGGATGTCCTGATCACACGCCCTTAATGCTCCTGCCCTCATAGTTTGCTCGTTTGCTCGCTGTACTGGAGACTCCTGACGGGCAGTTCCGTATCTCTCTAAAATGGGGCTTCAAATTTGGTGTTTGGTATGATTCTCTGCTCCCCTTCTCTCCTTTTCCCTCGTTTTCTCCTCACTCTTTTTTGCCAGCAATCTGCAGAGCAATCTGTTGGAGGGGCAGCTGAGCGGGAGCCTCACTGACTTCTCAGTCCTCAAGTCACTGTGAGAGGGCCACGTGAAACGAGTGTCGTGTTTTGAGTTGACGCAAAAATTGTGAGTCGACTCAAAGCAATCTGTTGGATAGCTGAGCGAGGGCTTCACTGACTTTACAGTCCTCAAGTCACTGTGAGAGGGCCTTTGCTGGTGCGTGCGTGCGTGCGGGTGGGTGGGCAGGCGGCATGCGTGATCGCATGCTTGCGGTCGCACATTTGCATGTTCTGTGTTCGTGTGTGCACATGAGTGTGTCCTCAATATAGTGTGTGCGAGTGCGCATGCGTTAGTGCATGCGTGCGTGCATGCGTGCGTTCGTGCGTGAGTGCGTGCCTGCGTGAGTGCGTGCCTGCGTGAGTGCGTGCCTGCGTGAGTGCGTGCCTGCGTGAGTGCGTGCCTGCGTGAGTGCGTGCCTGCGTGAGTGCGTGCCTGCGTGAGTGCGTGCCTGCGTGAGTGCGTGCCTGCGTGAGTGCGTGCCTGCGTGAGTGCGTGCCTGCGTGAGTGCGTGCGTGTGTGCATGTTGCTGCTGGCTCAGCCACATTGGCTGTCATGTCAATCTGTCTTTGTTTGGGAATGCTTGTCCAACCGACCTACCCAGCTCAACTCAATCTCGTTTCCTCTCCTCTCCTCCATTCCGCATCACCACTCACTCTCTTTTCCCTCGCCATGCGGCAGTGCAATCTCGGGCAACCGCATTCAAGGGTCTCTACCACTGGACTACAGCGTGTTTACAGGCCTGGAGCACCTGTGCGTGAACCTCTCCTCTCCGCCTAAACTGCACCTTAGCTTAACACTCTCATGCATGAATTCGCGTATATAATCTACCACTGGACTACGGCGTGTTCACCACCGGCGTGGAGCAGCTGTGCTGTGCGTGAACCTCACCTTCCAAGCTACACCTTTGCTCAACAAAAGCTAGCCCTGTAACCCTGTTCTTTGAGGCGACTCAAAAAGCACCTCAATGCACGCTCAATCTTGGCTGAACATGAGATGAGCCCTGTAGCCCTGTTCATGGCATGGCACTATGAGTTTACTAGATAATATGCCACTTGGCTATGGCCTGTTTCGTGGGAGCAGACCAAATCGTCATCGAACTAAACTTTAGCTAGCACTCTTCCTGGATTACGGACCCCCCTAAATTCGCTAAAGTATGCACGCCGTGCGTGCGTGCGTGCGATGGACGGTTCGGACGATTGCGATGCAATGCAATGTGAGACGCGTGCATGCTGCGTCACATCGATTTTGACAAAACAGCCTGCGATCTTGGGCGTTAGCACAATATTGCAAAATGGTTACAACCCCCCCTTACTTTGTTGTCTTTGCTTGGACTGCTATGTCTGTCTGTCTGAATATCTATGTATTTCCACGTGCACATCACTGTGGTGACTTTTGAGTCGACTCAAAAGTCTGAATATCTATGTATTTCCACGTGCACATCACAGTTCTTGCATCTGTTGTTATCAGAGGATGGTCCCATACTGAATGCTCTCGCGACTTATCATTTTCTTGTGCCTGTGCTGCTGCCTCTTCCTCTGCCTCTTCCTCTGCATCTTCCTGTGCCACATGTCATGGCAGGGATATGAGCAACTGCTTGTTCTCAGGAGCCCTGCCCGAGACATGGAGCCAACTCAGCAGCATCAAAACCTTGTTAGCCCACTACTCCTGCCACGCTGGCCCAATACGAGCAATCCTGTGTATTGCTCGTATTGCTCGTGTTGTACTGAGCCCGGCCTTTGAGCCCGGCCTTTGAGCTCGGACCATTCGCCTTCGTACCGTATGCCCCCTTTCTGTTGCATGATTCCAACATCCCACTCCATCTCTGCTTTGCCTCCATTCCTGCCACCTTGCCTGCCTGCCTGCCTCGCCTCGCCTCGCCACAGGAACCTCTCTCGCAATGATCTGCTTGGCACCATTCCGCTGTTATGGACTCTCATCACCAGCCTCACTGCTCTGTAAGAATAGCAAGTGAATTGCATACACGGGTAGCAGCAGCAGTGGCTCCCGCCAGTGGCAGTTGCGGCAGTGGTGGGTGGGGTGGCAGTGCAGCCATTCCCTAAACCCTGTGAACTGCTAGATGTGAAGCATAGTGTATACCCTTATACCCTCTAGCACCCTATACCATATTCTAACAGTTCAGCCGGCCGTTCCTTCTTTCCTGTGCCCCCCATCTCCCCAACCTCTTCTCCACTCACACATCTCTCGGCTCCCTCCCCACCTCCCTCTCCCTTCCCCCGCCCTTTCCACCCTCCTGCACCGCCGCACCTGCACAACATCTTCCTTTGCACCTGTGCTCTGCACGCTTCCATGTGGGCTGGGTGGCACAGCGATTTGTTGTACAACAGGCTGGATGGAATCACTCTTGAGAATTCTCAGAAGTGATTTCAATCCGCTTTGCTCGTTTCCATGTGGGCTGGGCGGCACAGTGACCTGTCGTACAACAGGCTGGATGGCGGTCTTCTGACGTTTGAGGTGGAGGGCATGGCCAACCTTGCACACATGTGAGTGAGCACAGCAGCAGGGCAGGGCTTGCATTTGAGGCGCCTCACTCACAAAAGCGCTTTGTTTCTTAGGCGCCTCAAGAGCAGTCTTCTGACGTTTGAGGTGGAGGGCATGGTCAACCTTGCACATATTTGAGAGAGCAGAGCAGCAGGGGTTGCTTGGCTTGGCATATGAGGCGCCTAACATGAAGAATGAGTGAGGCGGTTCTGTACTGAAGGCGCCTAACATGCATTTTGCATGTGCGGTGCGCTGGGCAGTGAGCAGCTTGCATTGTTGATCGTGGTGCTCTCGGTCCTACTACTCTCCTTGGTGTTGCGCGCATCGTATCTCATCCCATTGCCTCACATCAAATTGCATCGTTTCCCTTACCATCCCATCCCATCCCATCCCATCCCATCCCATCCCATCCCAAACCATCCCAACCCATCCCGTCCCATCTCATCCCGTCCCAACCCCCCCGTCACCCATCAGTCGCCTCAACGACAATGCTTTTCCGGGTGCTCTGCCAACACAATTCACAGTTCTCACGAGCCTTCGCACCCTGTCAGCACCACCACCTCCACCTTCCTCTCTCTCTCTCCCTCTCGGCGCCTTCCCGTTCCTTCCTGCTCCTTGTTGACTAGACTAGACATGTCACATGCCTGCATGTTCATGCGTTCACATGTCCACATGTCCATGTGTGTGGGTGTGTGCTGTGCATGTCTTGATGGGTCCATGTGTCCATGAGATCCATCCATATCCATTCAAATGTCCAGTCCATGAGCTCGCCAGTGCACCTGTGGCGCGTGTGTGCTTATCTGCTACTAGTCAGCTGATGTTCTTCAAGAACCTTCTACAGACATATTCGGCCACCCTTCCTGCTCTCCTTGGTCGTGCATGTCCTTGTCAAGTCAAGCCAAGTCAAGCTATTCAGGTGCCAGTGGAGCAGCAGTGGGGGCTGATGCGGTCCGTGAGCTGATACCTCTGTCCTGTTTACGTGCTGTGCTGGTCCCTCTGCTCTGCTGCAGGTCCCTCAGCAACAACCTCTTTATTGACGGTTTCCCAAGTTTCCTGGGCAGTTTTCCTCTCCTCACTTATGCGTAAGCTGCCTTTTTAGTTTGTCTCCTCCTCTGGCGTTCTCTAGCGTTCTCTCTTGCCCTTTGCCCGGCTTTCACTTCTTTCTTAACTGTCTGATGTCCTGGAACCCTGATTATCACCCTCCTGCTTCGACCGCAATCATCTTGTCTACTGCTGCTGCTGCTGCTGCTGCTGCTGCTGCTGCTGCTGCTTTTGCTGCCGCCTACTGCTGCTGCCGCCGCGGCCTCTGGTGCTGCTGCTGCCGCCGCTGCTGCCGCCGCCGCTGCCGCCGCCGCTGCCGCCGCCGCCGCTGCCGCCGCCGCTGCCGCCGCTGCTGCCGCCGCTGCTGCCGCCGCCGCTGCTGCTGCTGCCGCTGCTGCCGCCGGTGCTGCTGCTGCTGCCGCTGCTGCCGCCGCCGCTGCTGTCGTGCCCATCTCCAGCAATGTGAGCCACAACCAGCTCTCTGGACCATTGTCAGAGAAGCTCTCCTTTGCCACTTCTCTTCAACTGCTGTAAGTCCCTGCCCTTGGACTCAATCTCGCTAACCCCCGTTCCTCTCCTCAAATACCACCTCTTGTATTTTCACCCCCCATGCTGTAGCTTGGATGTATGTAAGGCCGGAAATTTCTGTTAATCCGAAGGGGTGTTCCTTTGCTCGTTCTGCAGTTTGGTTTGTGTAGGGTTGTTGTGTTCTGGTTACGGTTTGTGCGCTCGTGTTGCCTTGCCTGGCGGCAACCCTATTCATTCGTTTCTCGCCTCTGGTTTGACTATCCCCCCCGCCTTTGCAAATGCTGCTGTGCTCTGGCTTATCCCATCCCATCCCGTCCCATCCCATCCAATGGAAATCCTTATCATTTGTATCGTATCCCCTCCTCCATTTTAGACTTGCCTTATAATTACTTCTCACTCGCCCTACCTCGCTTGCTCTTTCACTTCTTTCCCTCCTCCCTCCGTACCTGCACGGCGCCATGGCACGCCATACGAGTGCAACAGGGACCTATCTCACAACCAGTTTGATGGGAATTTGGAAATGTTGACAACTTACAGTGCCAATTCTCTTAAATACCTGTGAGCCTACTTACCGTAGATGATGGACTACTAGGCTGCACAACCATCGTCTCACGTGTTCACACTTACCTGCACACACACTCACACACACGCACGCACACACACGCACGCACACGCACGCATGCACACACACGCACACTTACGCACACACACTCATACATGTAATTCATGCATCCACCGCACTTCACTGCCTACGTTTCTCCCAATGCATTTCCATGCCATCATTACCCACTCAAGTCCCATCCCATCCCATCCCATCCCATCCTCATCCCATCCCATCCCATCCCATCCCATCCCATCCCATTCGACGGAACCCACCATCCATGTCCAGGTGTCGCATGTGCTTCTATCATACCCATCACATGGCATTATCTCTCCTCACTTTCTCTCTTTCTCTCCCTGGTGCATCTCCATCCCACAATCACCTCCTTTTTCCCCCTGTCCAGGGACATCTCGTACAACAAGTACGAATGTGATCTGCCTGGGGATGTCACACTCCTGAAACGTTTAGAGCATCTGTGAGTGTATGTTGCAGTTGTTTGTGTGATTTCTTTCTTTCTTTCATGGGCACTTGCACACACCTTTTATTTAAGGTGTCTTGGTGCGTGACGCTCTTAATGCACCTCGCCTCTACTGCTCTCTTTCTGTGTTTAGCTTTAGCATCCCATCCAGTCACATCACAACCCATCCCATCCCATCCCATCCCATCCCATCCCATCCCATCCCATCCCATCCCATCCCATCCCATCCCATCCCATCCCATCCCATCTGGTCTCACGCAGCCCCAGCTTCAGCTGGGGAACCCTCAGCACTCTCAATCAAGCAGCCTGTCAAGCCCACTCCCTGGCTCTCTTCTCCTCTCTCAAACGGTCCTTCTTATTGATTCAGGTAGGGTACAAACATGCAGATTAATCCTCTCTCTCTTGCGCTCTCTCTCCCTTCCCACAATCCTCCCTCCTTGCAGTGACCTCAGAGGCAACGTCATTCTGGTGCCCCTACCTCCCACCATCTCAAAACTGAGCTCACTCACCTTCCTGTCAGTATCGCCCCCCTCACCAAACCGGACACACTCAGCATTGCCCCTCACACTCTCAGCATCGAGCCTCACACGCTCAGCATCCCCCCTCACACTCTCAGCATCCCCCCTCACACTCTTAGCATCCCCCCTCACACTGTCAGTGCTGCTTCTTCCATCGCCAATGCTCAGCTCACTCACTCTAACTCATTGCTTACATAATTCGGTCTGCCCATTGCTGCGCGCTCAAATCGACCCCTTCCTTCTTTAGTCGTGTCTCAGGAGCGGCCTTGCTTGTGAGACATCAGCGTACCATGTCATTCCATACCATAGCATGACAACCTATACCATGTCAACCCTACTATACCATGTCGTTCCATACCATACCATGCCATGCCAACCCCTACGATGTCCGTACCATGTCACCCCGCCACACTGTATTATGCCCTGTCCTGATGCTGCCGTGCCCTGCCGTTCATCCCTCTCCCAGAGGACTGAGCAACAGCACACTTCAGGACATTCCTCTCCTCGTCTCCTTCACCGACCTCAAGCACTTGTCAGTCCATGCCATGCCATGCCATGCCATACAACACAATACAATGTGTCATGTCACGCCGTGCCTGGGTGCCATACCACACTGGCATGCCACATACAGAGCCATATCATGCCATGCCAAGGCATGCCATGCAACGCCATGTTGTTGCATGCCTCAAAAAGGAATCTCATACAGTGCATACATATCATGCCATGCCATGCCTCCCCATACAATGCTATCCTGTGCCATGCCGTGCCGTCCCATACCTCACAACACCCCATACAACGCCATGCCATGCCATGCAATGCTGCACCTCGATCCAGGCTGCACTCGTGCTACTTATTCACCATTCATCCACTGGAAACCGACTTCCTCACCACTGTACTTATGCAGTCGCCACACACACACACACACACACACACACACACACACACACACACACACACACACACACACACACACACACACACACACACACGCACACGCACACGCACACGCACGCGCACGCGCACGCGCACACGCACGCGCACGCACACGCACACGCATGGACGCGTGTGCACACACCGTTCCGCCGTGCCTTGCGCCCGCATCCCATTGCATTTTCTCGTTTCCCCTCCAGGTCGCTGGGTGGCTCCGGCATCACATCGCTGCCCAATCAACTCAGCCTACTCACTGGCCTCACCTCACTGTACACACTCCTTCCCTGCCTGGCACCCGAACCCCTTCCTCGTTCCACTCTGATTCCTCTCTTCTCTACTCCTCTCCTCTGCTCTCCCCTTATCCCCTCCCCACTCTTCACCTCCGCTCTCCCCTCACGTCCTCCTCTTCTCTCCCCTCTCTTTCGTCACCATGCTGCTCGCTCTCTTTTTCTCATAGCGTTCTCTTCTGTTCCTCATCTCTGCGTCAATACTCATACGCTCCAGTCCAGTGTAGGGAGAGCAGCAGCTACACCAACACTCACTCACACGTGCACTCACACCGCATGCATGTGAACCAGCTCCCACCACCAGCATCATTGTACAATCAAGTCCAAGGCCTTCCGTCTCACGTTCTCTTCTTCTCCTTCTCCACCCCATCCTTCCTCTTCCCTTCCCTTCCCTTCCTCCCCCACCACAGCTTATGTGAGAATTCGCTAAGAGCCCCATTGCTTTCACTGCACCGTAGCATCTCTCCTGAGTCGACTCAAAACATCTTTCTTCTCTTCACGCCATTCCGAGTCCTGCTCACGAGTCGACTCACAAGCCCCGCTCTTCTCTCTTACTCTCCGCACCGCAACGTCTCGTCTCCCTTGCCTTATACCCCTGCAGGAACGCCTCTGGCATTGGTCTCACCGGCCCCTTTCCGCCTTACATCGTCAACTTCCCTGGCCTCGTTTACCTGTTAGTCTTGTGTTGTTTTGGGGGAATATTTTTTGCTTGTTTCTCCGCCAATCTGCTCTGCTTTCTCCCTTTTTGTTCATTGCAGGCAGGCTGCGCTTTCCTGTTGCACGTCGCTTTCCTGTTGCATTTCCCATACAGCTGTGCCGTGCCGTGTGCCGTGTGCTATGCTGTGTGCTGTGCTGTGCTGTGCCGTGTGCCATCTGCGCCCTACCATCAGTGCACTGGGAATCTTCATCTCTGCAACTGTCCATCATTCATCTCTGTCTGCTTTAACCTCTCTCCTATTCTCCCGCACTCTCTCACTCTCCTTCGGTCACTCCTCACTCCACTTTCCTCTGGCTGTCCCTTTGGAGCAGTCTCAAATCTCTGTTTCCCTCTTCGTTGCACTCTCATCCTCATCCACTCGTCTCTCCTCCCTGCACATCCCTCTTTCCTCCATTGCTCTTTCCCAGACCTTTTTTCCTCCCTCTCCATCCTCCTCTCCCTCCCCCCCTCTTCCTTTGCCCACTGCCCTCAGCAACCTGTCGAACAACTACATAACTGGCAGCATACCGGATAAGCTATCCTCTCTGGTCAATCTCTCAGCACTGTAAGCTGTGCACGCCTGCTGAGGTGTCTTTGAAGGAACAGACTACATGGAGATTAAAGTGCCAAAGGATGCTGTGTGCGTGCGTGCGGGCGGGTGGGAGGAGGGCAAACGAGAGGGTGGGCGGGAGGGTGGGTGTTGGGCGAGTGCAAACCATGTGGGTGTGGCTGCTGGTGTGTTGGGTGCATACCAATGAATCAGTACTGCATCCAATTGTTGGAGTTGCTTTGTAAGTTGCTTCAACTCACCACTTTCTGAAGTCCAAGTGGATCTCTCTTTTAATCCCACTGCCTCTCTGCTTCTTTCTACTCTTTGGATGACCCCACCCACCCCACCATGTCCATGGGGAACAACAGGAGCCTAGAGAACAACAGGCTTCAAGGCGACATTCCGGGGAAGCTCCTCACGCTGCCCGTGATCAAGACAATGTATGTGCACTGCAAAAGAAGCTGCTCGTGTGCTTGCGTCCTCCCTGCTTGAGGCATCGTGCGCTGTGCTTGTGCCCTCTGCTCTGCTTCTCCTGGAAGTACCGTATCAGTGCAGTGTGGTGTGGAGCCCGCCTTCTTTTCCCTTGTGGCCTTTGATATCCAATGCCCTTGTGCTCCATCGTTTGCACATGGTGGCCTCGGAACGAATCACGACCACGTGGTTTCATTTCATCATAATATTTTTGGATTGGATGGAGCCTGCTGCTCTCTTTCTTGGTCCTTGTGTGCCGTCCGTCCTCCCTTGCTTTGCCGCATGTCCAGGACAACTTGCTCGCAGTCTTGCTGCTGTGGTTCCTCGTTTGATGAAGTGCACCGCATGCTGTGGCCCCAGACGCGTATTCTTCCCCACTCATGCCTCACTCATGCCTCACTCCTTCCTCACCCCTGCCTCACTCCTTCCTCACCCCTGCCTCACTCCTTCCTCACCCCTGCCTCACTCCTTCCTCACCCCTGCCTCACTCCCGCCTCACTCCCGCCTCACTCCCGCCTCACTCACTTGTAGGATCCTCCGTAGCAACGCTCTTACGGGCATCACTCCCCCTGGCCCCATCACTGCGCCGTCCCTCGAGATCCTGTCAGTGCCTTTTACCCCCCACTTAAGAATCAAATCGGATAACATCAATACGATACCAGCCAACCCATCCGTCTTCTCCACATATTCTTTGCCACGTGATAGCGATTTTCTTCTGGGCTGACGTAGCTGATCCCCTTCTGAGGCGCCTCAAAAGTTTTTTCCTGGGCGGATGTGACTGATCCCTTTCTTGCTTCTCCCCAACTCTCCCCTTCCTGCACCCCCCTTCCCCGAGCTCTCCTGTCCCTCGGCCTCTCTTCCCGCTCTTCGTTCCTCCCTTGCGCCCCGTGATCGCTTCTAAAATTTTCCAAGTGTGTGTGTGGGTGTGTGTGTGTGCGGGTGTGTGGGTGTGTGCGTGGGTGGGTGGGTGGGTGTTTGGGTGGGTGGGTGGGTGGGTGGGTGGGTGTGTGTGTGTGTGTGTGTGTGTGTGTGTGTGTGTGTGTGTGTGTGTGTGTGTCTGGGTGGGTGGGTGGGTTGGTGGCTGAGTGGGTGCGTGCGTGCGTGCGTGTGCACATGCTGCGTGCATGGCCGTGGTATCATGGCATGGCTCCATTCTGTGCTGTCGCTCGCAGTGACCTGGGCTACAACAGGCTGGCTGCCATTGCAGACTCACTCTTCTCCCTCACCACCCTCCAGCAACTGTCAGTCAACCCGCCCACCAACCACCACCATTGTACTCCCGTCTTCCTGCTTACCTTCTAGACGACTCAAAAAACCTGCACCCTCTCGTCAGCGTTGCATTGCTCTGCTCTGCACTGCACACGCAGCAAGCCCATGCATGCGATGCGATGCGATGCCATGCGATGCGATGCAATGCAATGCAATGCAATGCAATGCAATGCGATGCGATGCGATGCGATGCTATGCGATGCGATGCGATGCGATGCGATGCAATGCAATGCACCACGGGGCAGCTCGTGACGACATGCTTGTTCCTTTCAGCCATTGAGTGTTGCACGTATTGGCGCGTGAATCCGACACCACATCACGAGTGAAGGCTGCGCCGTGCCTTTGGCTGTGTTCCCATCTGTGTTCCCATCTGTGTTCCCATCTGTGTTCCCATATGTGTTCCCATCTGTGTTCCCATCTGTGTTCCCATCTGTGTTCCCATCTGTGTTCCCATATGTGTTCCCATCTGTGTTCCCATCTGTGTTCCCATCTGTGTTCCCATCTGTGTTCCCATCTGTGTTCCCATCTGTGTTCCCATCTGTGTTCCCATATGTGTTCCCATCTGTGTTCCCATCTGTGTTCCCATCTGTGTTCCCATCTGTGTTCCCATCTGTGTTCCCATATGTGTTCCCATCTGTGTTCCCATCTGTGTTCCCATCTGTGTTCCCATCTGTGTTCCCATCTGTGTTCCCATCTGTGTTCCCATCTGTGTTCCCATCTGTGTTCCCATCTGTGTTCTCATCTGTGTTCCCATCTGTGTTCCCATCTGTGTTCCCATCTGTGTTCCCATCTGTGTTCCCATATGTGTTCCCATATGTGTTCCCATCTGTGTTCCCATCTGTGTTCCCAACTGTGTTCCCAAATGTGTTCCCATCTGTGTTCCCATCTGTGTTCCCATCTGTGTTCCCATCTGTGTTCCCATCTGTGTTCCCATCTGTGTTCCCATCTGTGTTCCCATCTGTGTTCCCATCTGTGTTCTCCTCTGTGCTCTCGCCTCCACTGTGTGCTGTGGTGCCCTACATTACATGCATGCATGTGTGCAGGTACTTGAATGGCAACGTCATACCAGGCACTATCCCAATGACGTTTTCCGTTCTTGTCAATCTTGACACCCTGTAAGCCTTTCTTCCCATGCACGATGCGTGCACTCTACATGCGGTGTGCATGCTGTGCTGTGCTTAGCTGTGCTGTGCGGTGCGGTGCGGTGCGGTGTTGTGCCGTGCCGTGCCGTGCTGTGCTGTGTTGAGTGGTGCTGTGCTGTGCTGTGCGGTGCTGCATGACCCAGTTTGACAGTTCATGTTCTACTCTCATAACCAGATTCAATCAGCCTCGCATACTGGTTGGCTGACAGTGCTGCCGAGTTGTCAACCCCGCCCCTCTCTGCCTTGCTCCCATACTTATCACATCGTGCATCGTCTCAGGTGGCTCAACAACAATCAACTGTCCGGGACCATCCCCCCCCTCCTCGTCATCATGACCCAGCTTCGGGTGCTGTAAGTGCAAGGGCTAACACGCACCACATAAGCTAACATCTCCACGAACCCCCCCTCCCCCCCCCCCCTCCTCCCGCCCCCCCCACACTTGTGTGCACTGCGCAGTGCAGAAACCTGCCGAGGAACGTGCGGACGGAAAGAGATTCGCCTTTGCAGTACTCTCTTCTTCTTGCTTGCATGAATCTTCAGTGTTGTGCAATAACTCAATAATCCCCTCTGAGAAATGCCACAAGTTTCCCCTCTGCTTCCCCGCCTTCTCTGCGCCGCGCTTTGCTGCACAGGAACCTGGGTAGGAACCTGCTGACGGGAGAGATTGCGAGCAGTGTGCTCCAGGCCGCAGACAAGATGATCACCCGCTCTGCAACCCGTGTGTCCAAGGCTGCTGCTGTGGCTCATCCGTCGGTCGATGATGCTCCGCCAAAGCTGGAGAGCCTGTAAGTGAGCTGGCTGATGGGGCAGCAGGCAGGTGGAAAGACGACATTCAAATGCTGCCATTGTGTGTCTGGCTCTGTCTGTGTGTGTTTTTCATGGTCGGGGTTGATGTGTGTGCTCTCCCTCCCTCTCATCTCATCTCATCTGCCCTTGGCTCTCACCTCTCATGGAATGCTCTCTCGTAAGAGAACAACAGTAGCGGGCTCCTTGGGTTCGCGAGAATGGCGATGCTATGAAGTTAGAAGTTCTAACAATACCGATGGGTATTTTTGAGAATTCTCAAAATTACCGTGCAGCACCTTGGGTTCGTGAGAATGTCTAACAACGCCGCCGATGAAGGCTCAGCCGAAACGTGTTTGTGAATATTTCTTTTGCCACGAGACTTATCGGATGTTGTTCTTTACTTTCCTCCTGGTCTCTACAACAACCTGCCCATGACTTCTAGCCGAAAGTCTCAAGGAGACCTTCGGCTTGCTGCGGTTGGCATTTTTCAACTCCGCTGTAGCTCCTTCACATCACACTCCTCCTCTCCCCCTTTACTCTACTTCTCTCCCCCTTCACTCTCCTTCTCTCCCCTTCACTCTCCTTCTCTCCATCATCACTCCTTCTCTCCATCATCACTCCTTCTCTCCACCCTCACTCTCCCTCCTCCCACCCACTCTCACTCTCCTCTCCACCCACCTTGACTCTCCGTTACCCCGGCATTTAAGATAGTGCACATGATGGCATGCCGCCGCACTGATATGTTGTGTATGCAACAGATGCTTCTATCCCGTACACCAGCAACTTCTCCCTGTTGTTTCTGTTGTTCAGGCGCCTCAGAAGTAGATGCTTCTTTGCTGATGGGTATAGCGTGCCCTTGCTCAAGCATTTTCTCTTGTGCCTTTTCTGATGCTCCATTGTCAGGTGCCTTAGCGACAACTTCCTGGCCGGCTCGATTCCTCCATCACTCATGAATTTCAACCGCCTAAACGACATGTATGCTAATTGCATCACATGCATCACATGCATTGCACAGCATATTTCGAGGTTTACGCTGCAAATGGCATGTGCCATTCCTCTTCTAAACGTCGCCTGTTGCATTCCATTCATGCATCACGTTCTGTGTCACGCATGCCGCACCTTGTCCGCTTTTCATTCCAAGCATGAACCTGCTGCTCTTCATCCCACCACTCACTGCACTCCCTCTCCACCTTTCTGTTTTTGCGGCGGCCGCAGCGGCGGCGGTGGCGGCAGCTGCTGCTACTGCATCTCGCTCCCCACCACAAGACTCATTCCCCACCACAAGACTCATTCCATCCCACCACAAGACTCATTCCCCGTCATTTTTTACAATTCTCAAAATCGTGACTCATCTCGCTCTTTTTTCCCGTGTCCTGCCGTTGCCGATTGAACAGTCAGCTGCAGAACAACCAACTATCTGGGACCATCCCCAACGTTGACCCTTTAAACTCCCTCACAAATCTGTGCGTCTCCTTGTTCATGCATGCATGCACGTGCTCATGCTCACTCACTCCTGCCTTCCCCAGGCACCTTGTGAGGCATGCCTCGCTCACTGCCTCTCGCTGCCTTGCTTTCTTGTTTACACTCACCCTTGTCCATCCTCCTTATTGTGATTCTCAAATCATTTTCCCACCCACCCACGGTTCCCCACCTCCACAGTCATTCCCTCTTCCTTTTCCTCCCCCTCGTGTGCGGATTCCATGTGCCTCTTCGTACTGCCATGCCATGCTGTACCATGCCGTCTCTTCCCTGCTGTCCCATCCTCGCAGTCGTCTAGCAGACAACAACTTCACAGGCACCATTCCAGAATCCATTGGCGGTCTCCTGCTGCTCGAGCACCTGTAACCATTGCTGACCCCCCTTCCCCTCTTCCACTCCTGTAACTATTGCTGTCCCCCCTCCCGTTTTCCACTCCTCGTCTCTCCTTCCGCTCTCTTTCAATTCTCTCCTCCCGCTCTCTTTCAATTCTCTCCTCCCCTCTATCTCCAATCCACCTCACAAGAACTCCCTTTCTTTCCTCTCCTCTCGTTCTTCTCCCCGGCCTCCTTCATTGCACATGCACTCACTAATTTGTTCTTCCCATTGTCTCTCGTCCCTATTTGCCGCTGCTGCCGCTCCTGCTGCTGCTTTGTGTCAGGGACCTGAGTGGCAACAGCCTTAGCGGAGAGATTCCCGAGGACTTCACAGGCCTTGTCAAGCTCACAGTCCTGTAAATAAGCCATCCCATCCCAGCCTCCCTCACATACTCGCTTCGCTCTGCTCTTCTAATACTTGTTCGTTACCGCACACTGTCTGCCCTGCACCTCCTCCCCTCTCCTTCTGCATCCTGCATGAACATCTTTGTCATTCTCCCTTTCGATCTTCTCCCACTCTTCCTTCCTCTCATAGCCTCCCCCCTCTTCCACCCGCAACGCAACCCTTGCGTCTCATGCCCTACCATGCTCTCCCGATTGTTCCAATCATCTGCTCTCCACCGATCTTCTCCCCCTCCTCTTCCCCTCATTCCCTCCTTAACGCCCCGCTCCTCTCCAATAACCTTCCTCTCCAATCCCCCTTTTCTCCAATCCTTTTTTTTTCTTCAATCCTTCTTTGCTCTAATTCCCCTTGCGGCCAATTTCCCCGCCCTGCCACCAGCAACCTGCGGGACAACCAGCTCACAGGGCGTCTGCCCGACCCGCCACCCAACATCGTGCAGTACCAGCTCGACAAGAACTTCTTCACTCAGGGCTTCTCCTCCCCGCCCAACTGCGCCGTTGTCTCCGTCCGCGCCAACTGCGTCCCCCAGACCGACCCCTCGCTCACCTGCCCAGAAGACAAGCAGAGGCTTCCAGAGGTCTGCTCGTCCTTCTGTGGCCTAACCGCCACAGACCCCCCGTGCAACGGCCACGGAGAATGCCTCCTGGAGGGCCCGAACAAGGTTCCGGTGTGCCAGTGCTACGAGGGGTTTCAGATCGGGGAGTATAGGGGCAGCTGCGTGCCTGTGGTGGGTGGGTCGGCGCTCGTTGCCATGCAACCCGTGGCAGTGCCGGCTGCGCTGACTGCGACTGGGAGTGCGAGCGTGGATGGGGTGGCAAAGTCCTTCACTCTCACGCCCCTGCAGGCGGGCACGACTGGAGCAGTGTTCCTGTCGGAAAAGGTGCCGCTCTTCTCCTACCAGCTCATTGCTGACGGGTGCGGCCGCGAGCTCGCCTTCTCCTCGTCTTTCTCCTTCACTCTCACCCGTACGGCCGCGGCCGGCTCCGAAGGTTTTGCCTTTGTGATAGCGTTTGACTCCTCCCCACCAGCAGAGGCGGTGGCAGGTGGCATGGGGTACGCTGGGATGGCTGCGCGCAGCGTGGCAGTGGAGTTTGACACGTGGCAGGATGGCGGCGGCCCCGGCGGGACAAGCAGAAGCAAAAACAGCAGCGGCAGCAGCGGCGGCGAACCGGGCGGGAACCACGTGGGAGTGAATGTGAACGGCAGCGCGTTGTCTGTTGCCACAGCTGCTGCCCCCATGCCGCTCAATGACGGCACTTCAAAGTACGCCTGGATCGACTACGACCCCTCCGCTCCTCCTGATGCCGCTGCTCCTGCTGCTACAGCTACTGCTGCAGCTGCAGGCACCCTGCGCGTCTTCCTCTCCTCCACCCGCTCCCCACGCCCGTCCAAGCCCGTGCTGTCAACACGCATCTCCCTGTGTGACGTTCTCGAGCCCACCCGCTTGGAGAGCACATTTGCGGTGGGCTTCACTGCGGCATCGGGCAGCCAGGCGCAGAGGCACGCCATCTCATCGTGGAACTTTACCACGCGTGAGTGTGCCAATGTCACTTGCGTACAGGCATGCCAGCCGGGCATGTCTTTTGAGGCACCTCTTCAAATGGTGATTCTACGTCGCCATTCTGCAACAGTTTGTACGGCTGGGCTCAAAAGCTTATCCAGTACCACTTGTGTGAGTGTGGCTGTCGTCGATTGGTTCAAGTATCTGCTACGCATGCTCCCCTGCGCCTTATCTCATGCTACTTTTCTCCCCTCCTTCTCCATCTGTCATTGGTCCTGCACTGCCCCTTCTGTTTCAGTAATCTGAAGCTGACATTGCTCCCTGCTTCTTTGGTATCGTTCGCCATGCATCTCTCCTCGTCTCATACCCTTTCTTTGTCAAAGTCGGTCCCGCCCACCCCTTTTCCTCCCTCCCCCACCCCTCCGATGCCTTGCAGGTTTCCCACAAGCACCTGCCAAGCGTGGTGGTAAGTTTCCTTCCCTGCATGCACACGCACACATGCAACCTTCCTTGCCTTTCGCAAACCCAGTAGCGTCTGTGTTCCTCGCTTTCTCTCGCTTTTAAAAACCTACTACAGGAACAGAGAAAGAAACAACCATTGACAACATTCTCCCCTCCCCCTTACGTCCCACACCCTGGCCTGCCTTGTCCCCGCCTGCTTCTCCTCCTCCTGCTCCCCCCTGCCTGCTTTCTCCTGCCCTTCCCTCCCTCCCTCCCTCCCTCCCTCCCTCCCTCCCTCCCTCCCTCCCTCCCTCCCTCCCTCCCTCCCTCCCTGCACCCTCAACCACCAACGCATTGCAGCAGCGTCGCTGGGGCTGCGGGTGAGCGAGGCGACCGTCAGCCCGGCAACATCAGGCATGAACATGCTCTTCCGCTACGCCAGCTCTGGCATCCTGCCACGGGAGGTGGGCGACAGCAGGAACCAGTACAACGTGCGCCTCACGTCCACGTGGCTCCTCAAGGACCTCTTCTGGCCCGTCAAGACGCAGACTGCCTGTGGTGCGTGTTCCGAGTTCTCTTCTGAAGCGCCTTTTGAGGCGCCTCAGGACGCAAAACCCCACCGGGTTCAAGTCTTGAGAAGGACGGGCTCGCGCCTGCCATAAGCCAAGACCCACAATGATGCCTGCAGTGCGCCCGTCTCCGAGTGCTTGAGCTTTTGAGGGTTCTTGTTTCTGTTCAAAGAGGACCCAGACACGCTCCGTGTGATAAGTCGAGTTTTGAGTTTGTCAAGAGGACTCAAAACTCGACTTATCACACAAGAGGACCCAGTCCCGCTCTTCGTTTTTCTTTTCGCCGTCGCTTTTTTGGTCTGGTAGGCAGACTCGCATGGATTTGTGAGTGTGGGTGGTTCTTGCAGGCTAACTGTGCTTATCGTTTTTTTTCCGGCCCTCTGTTCTCTTCACTTGCCATTCATACTAACTGATCTGTCGCGTCCCCTCTTGCTCTGCATGCGCCTGCCTCTCTGCCTGTCCCCCTCTTTCTCTTCCCTCCTGCCTCTCTCCATCTCTCCCTTTCTCCCGCCTACCCCTCTCAAATGGTCCTTTGTGTTAATTCAGCAGGGGGTACAGACATGCAATTTGACTCGTGGTTCCCTTATACCTTCCGACCCATCAACCCATCCCTCTGACCCTCCCCCCCCCCCCCCCTTAGTACCCCTCTAACCCTCCAGCGTGTGGAGGATGTCTAACCCTACCCCTCTCTCTCTCTGGGTCTCTCCAATCACCCCCAGGCGACTGCTGGGCGTATGCGGTGGTGGGCAGCATAGAGGCGGCCTACAGCATAATGGCGAACCTCACGGTGGCGCCGCAGCTGTCAGCGCTGCAGCTGCGCTCCTCCATGCGCGCCGACTGCCAGGGCGGCTCGCCCTCCCAGGCCTTCGCCTTCCTCCTCAAAGCTGCCCGCTCGGGGAAGGCTCCGCGATTGGCACGTAGCGGTGGGGGGCGGAGCACCATGGTTGTGGTGCCTCGGATGGCTCGGGGGAAGAGTGTCAGTGTCAGTGTGAAGCCACAGAAGAGGCGCCTCTTTCGGAGGCGCCTCAGCGACGGTGGGGGCAGCAGCAGCAGCAAGGCGGTGGTGGCCTG